>CM061549.1:55454941-56087228 GCA_030864215.1 Capsicum pubescens
ACAAGAAATCCTAGGTGGATAATTTCAAGTCAAGAATTATAATACCCTGAATCTGGTTCTCGAAACATTACACGGTGCTCATGACCCCAAAGGACCATAAGCTAACCCATGATTGATATTTGTACCTGTACACTGCATGATATACTGTATAAATGCGGAAACAAAGGTTGTAAGGCCATAAAGTTCAAAACTGATAAAATAATCTCTGAATGATATGGTGTCACAATACCAAAACAAAACCTGAAATTAACTGTCTGAACATGATAGTCTGAAAAGCCTCTAACTGACTAAACTGTCTGAATAAGGAGTTGATGGGACATGTCCCCAACTAACTCCAACTACTGAAATAAATTAATTAATGAGATAATAAAGTTATGGTCATATACTCAAAGGATGAGATCTCACTACTAACTCTGACTGCTGAGACTGAAATGCTACTGATGCTCTGGAGCTCGTGCTTCTGAACCTATGATATAAAACACCATAGCGCAAATGTATTAGTATGTTTGAATGTACTGGTATGCATGTGAGGTAGGCTGAATGCAAAGGGTTCACATGTATGAACTATACTAACTAACTGGATAACATAAACTTGAGAATACATGCATGAATACATAATGACCATAATTGAGTTCGTGATAACGTGATTACTGAATCAGAGTACTGATAACATGAGATACTGATAACTGTATAACTAAAATTAACTACTATTGAGTGACTGTATCTGACAGTCTAGTTTCTGATGGAACTAGCTGAGTTTCATTCTATTTTGAGTTGAGCATAGCTGACAGTCCTGAATTCTGTAGAACTAACTGAGTTCTATTACTGAGACTGAATGACTGTGTCTGACAGTCCTGATCTATAACTAAGACTGTGGGAACTAGTCATCTAATCGACATGCCCCAAATAACACAATATAGCTGAGTTGGGGTCTAATCTGTAACCCCAATTGGAAGGGTGTTAAAACCACGCCACTTGTAAGGACAAGCTATGGGTGACCCTCATCTAACAGTGTCCCTAAAAGAGAATGGTGGGACCCTCATCTAACAGTGTTTATCCAGCTCATCAACCCTCATCTAACAGTGTTGATGTCTCAACCTATGCTGGCTACATAGTTCTGGAACGCAAGGATGACTTTTAAGAATCATACCCTCATCTGACAGTGTGTGTTCCCATTCTTGGGTTAACTCGGTGCTAATTACTACTCCCATCTAAATAGACACTGAACATGGATTACTGAATTGAACTGGACTGAATTAACTAAGTTCCATTGACTAACGAAATAGTACTGAGATTACTATATTACTGAGCTTTCCTGAGTCACATAACTGACTGAGTTCTATGGACATGGCTCGACTGAGAGTATCTTGAAAACATGACAGTGGCTCTAGGCACACAACTAAATTGTCGGGTACAAGTAACCCCAGGACTCGATGGCATAAAACTGACAAAGCATGACTTTCTTGAATACATGACCAACATCACAATCCATAATTCACTGATTAAAACATTTCATCAAACATTTGACATGCATAAACTTGTACATGATTGGGGATTTCATATTATCATACTAGTATGACACTTTTCCTTCACATAGGTATTTAATCGAACACATGGGGATCATGCTTTGGTTATACAATCACCAGCACATCTAATAATCATGGATACATAAATCAACCTGTAAATTTAAGGGTTTATCATGATTATTATGAAAATCACCACATCCTAGGGTCAATCATTGGAATATATTTCAAACATGAATCAAAACCCCACAACATCATGAACATGAATTTCAATTCAATTTAAATCATGAATATTCATACATACACAAATCTTTGGATTTTGAAAATAGTTTCTTGAGCTTCATGGGTGAAAGGGACCCATGAATCAACACATGACATACCTGGGTTTTGAGTTTCTTGAATCTCATGGACTTGAAGAACTTGAATCTCTTAGTTTCTTGAAGAAGATTTGGATCTTGTTTCTTAGGGATTATTTTTGAGAGAAAATCCTAATTTGATGTTGTAGATGGATAATGAACTTATGAGTCTTGATCTGATATAATTAGGGGTTAAAAAAGGCGTAAAAAGACCCAAATACCCTTTTAAAAATGACTTTAAAATAACTGAATGAACTATGTGACGGTGGGTGCGATGGTCCATCACTGGGTCGACGGTCCGTCGGTCCTGACGGTCGCACTTGGGCTGGGCAGAATAGGGGTTCACTGCCTCTGCTGTGACGGCTTGGGCGACGGTCCGCTGCCCTTAGGCAGAAGGTGGTCTCATTGCCTCCAATGCGATGGTTTGGGAGATGGTCCGTTGATAGCTCGACGGTCTGTCGGCCCTCATCGTAGCACCTGGGCAGTTTTGACTGCTTTCTGTAAAACGACCATAACTTTCTACCCTGAAACTAAATTTGGACAAAATTGGTATCGTTGGAAAGCTAATTCAATTCCCTACATGAAAAAAAATTGAAAATCTTAAAAATTCCATGTATATAAAAGTGGATTTATCTTTCAAAGTAAGTTTCTAACATAATTGGGACGATTTCAAGCTAAGTAGAAGTACAGGGTACTACAAGAATTCAAACTTTCCTCCATCAATCTTCAAAAAATCATCCACTAAGGTATTTCAAGTGTTTATTCACAGATTTCTTTCATCCATGAAGCTCAAGAATCCTATTTAAAAATCATTAATTATGACGCTCATGTTGTGGGTTGATTATGACCATGTTGATGTTGTTGTATGATTCCCAAGTTGGAATCTTTGATGTGTTTTCATGAATCTATATTAGCATATGGGTTGAAATCTATTAAATTGTGTTGATTTATGCAATCATTATGTATTGATTTAATGTTCATGCCTAAGCCTAAAGTTATGCATGCAAGGTGTTGATGGAATGCCCATGAGACTAGAATTGTGAAACCATGATATATATTTGAATGCATTCCTCTACATGTACAAGATTATGAATATCAAGTTCTTCATGAATTCCTCAATGGATGTACTATGAATTATTGACTATGGTCATGTGTTCAAGAAATGTCATGTCTTGTCAGTTTCATGTTATCGAGTCGTGGGGGTACTTGTACCCGATAATTTAGCTGTGTCTAGAGCCAGTGTTAGTTTTCAAGATGCTCTCATTCAATCCATGATCAGTAGAATTCAATTAGTCACATGACTCAGAAAAACTCAGTAAATTCAGTATCAGTCTAGTCCCACTCAGTAATCTCAGTAAACTCAGTTAGTTAACAGAATTCAGTATTATTCCATCTATCCATGAAACTCAGTAAACTCAGTCCAGTTCATATCAATATAATCAGTTTAGTGTCTATTCAGTTGAGAGTAGGATTCAGCACCGAGCGAATCCAAGGATGAGGGCACACACACTGACAGTAGAAGGTGTGACCCTTAGAAACAATCCTTGCATTCCATAACAATGTAGCCAGCATAGGTTGAGACATCAACATTGACAGTTAAAGGTTGATGAGGTTGATTAACACTGCCAGTTGAGGGTCCCACCGTTCTCTTTTGGGGACACTGCCAGATGAGGGTCACTCAAAACTTATCTTTACCAGTGGTGCGGTATTGACAACCTTCTAATTGGGGTTATAGATTGGACCCCAACTTAGCTATATTTCTTAAATGGGGCATGTCAGTTAGATGAATACCTCCCACAGTCACAGTCACAGTCTCAGTCTCAGTAATAGAACTCAGATAGTTCTACAAATTTCAGGACTGTCAGATACAGTCACTCAGTTCAATATGGAACTCAACTAGTTCCATCAGAATCAGGACTATCAGATACAGTCACCCAGTATCAGTTGTATCATTTATCAGAAATCCATGTTATCAGTATACTCAGTATTCAGAATCCTCATGATTTCAGTTACAGTCTATATAGTCATGCATGTATTCTCAGTCAGTACTCTCATGATGTTCAGTTAGTTATAGTTCATGCATATGAACCCATGCATTCAGCCCACCTCACTTTGTGTACCAGTATATTCACACGTACTGATGCATACTTTTCTTGCGCTATGGTGTTTTATACCATAGGTTTGGACTCTCAGGTTCCCAATCGTGCATAGACAGCTTCAGGTTTCCATCAGCAGTAGTATACTAGCAGTGAGTCCTCACCATTCGAGGAGGCTTTATTATTTCAATATTCTAGTACTTAGTTTATTACAATAGTTGGAGTTAGTTGGGGACATGTTCCATTAACTCCTTATTCAGATAGTTTAGAGGCTTTCAGACTAGATTTTCAGACTTCAGTATTTTTAGTATTTATGTTCAGTTTTGGTATTGTTATACCACATTCAGTATTATCATTATTATCCAGTTTTGAACCTTATGGCATGTTTTTAGCCCATTTTTCCACATATTTCAGTATTATTATACAGTTATTATAGTAGGTACTAGTCATGGGTTAGCTAGTAGTCCTTTGGGATTGTTAGCATCGTGTAGAGTCCGAGGTACTAGACTCGGGGTATTACAAAACTTGGTATCAGAGCCTAAGGTTCAATAGAGGCCTAGGAAGTCTGAAAGTCGCATCTAGTAGAGTCTTGTGCATGGGTGTGTTGCGCACCACATTTATGTACAGGAGGCTATAAAATGTTTTAGGTATAGTTCCCCTTCTTTCAGTATTTATGTCAATCCAGTCAGCAGGAGCTTAAACTTAACTTTTATTCTAATCCATTTCTCCCTTTTCATTTACAAAACATGCCTACCAAAAGAAAGAATGGAAATCAGTCAGCCCCTCAGCCCGTCCAAGCAGATCCCTTGGATGAACATGTCTCTCATACAGATTTCAGAGCTATATTCACTACTTTTGCTAATTCAGTTATTGCTCAGAATGAACAGCCAGTTGCCATTACGGCCAATCCAGGGGCTAACAATGCTGAAACTAGGATTTGGGACTTCACCTGGATGAATCCTCTATTCTTTTTTCGAGTCTAAGACAGACGAGGACCCTCAAGAATTCCTTGATTAGGTTCAAAAGGTTACATATATCCTGGGGGTTCCTGCTAGTGAGAGTGTTGAGCTAGCTACATATTAGTTGCAGGATGTGGCTCACACATGGTTCAAACAATGGAAAGTAGAGAGGGGTACAGATGCAGGGCCCATAGAATGGAAGGAGTTTACCACTACCTTCTTAGATAGATTTTTTCCCCTAGAGCTGAGGGAAGCTAATGTGTTAGAATTTATAAACCTCAGGCAGGGCAATATGACAATGAAATATTATTCTCTTAAGTTTACTCAATTATCTAGATATGTTCCTCATGTGGTGGCAGATAGCAGGGCCAAGATGAGTAAGTTTATTTCTGGGGTGAATGATAGTATGGTCAAGGAGTGTAGGACCGCTATGTTGATTAGTGAGATGGACATATCCAGTCTTATGATCCATTCTCAACAAATAGAGGAGAAGAAGACTAAGAAAAGGGAAAAGCAGAATAAGAAAGCTAGGACAGGTAGCTTCAACTTCAATCAGCCTAAGTCAGATGGTGGTAACCGTTCTCAGTTCCACCCAAAGTCATCCATTCCAGCTCCTTCCCCATCCAGTCCTCCAGTTCCTAAGTTCAGTGAGGGTAACAAAGATAGGACACTAGGCTCTAAATCTCATAGCAGTGTTAGCAGTGCCCGAACCAATCCTCTTTGTCAGACTTGTGGTAAGAACCACAAGGGTTTTGCAGAGCTAGCAGTGATGTATGTTTCGGATGTGGAAAACCAGGCCACAGAGTCATAGATTGTCCCCAATAAGGTTTTCAGGGTCAGTATAACCGTTCCTCAGCTCAGTCTGTTCGCCCGAATCAGCAGGGTGCCACTTCCAGCGCAACCAGTGGGCAGCACCCAAACAGACTCTATGTTCTCCATTCCTGACAGGATCAAGAAAATTCTCCTGATGTGGTCACTGGTATGTTACAGATCTTTCATGTACATGTTTAGACTTTGCTAGATCCAGAATATTCTGTCTTTTGTTGCTCCTTATATAGCAGTGGATTTCAGAGTCAGTCCAAAAATTCTAGCAAAGCCTTTATCAGTCTCTACCCCAGTGGGTAAAACTATCATAGCCCGATGGGTATACAGGAACTTCTAGATTATGATATCTCAGAAAGTCACTTCAGTAGACTTATTAGTCGAATTAGAGATGACTGATTTTGATGCCATTCTCGGCATGGATTGGATCCATTCCTTTTATGCCACAGTCGACTACAGAAATAGAATTATCTAGTTTTAGTTTCCAAATGAACCTGTCCTTAAGTGGAGGGGTAGTACTCCAGCCTTCAAGGGTCAGCTTGTTTCCTATCTTTGGGCTAGGAAAATAATATCTAAGGGATGTGTCTACCATCTTGTGTGAGTCAAGGACTCTAGTTCTGAAACTCCCAGTATTGAGTCAGTTGTAGTAGTGAATGAGTATTCAGATGTCTGTCCCGAAGATTTTCCAGGAATTTCTCTCGAAAGAGAAATAAACTTCGGTATAGACCTTCTTCCAGATACTCAGCCTATATTTATTCCGCCATATAGAATAGCACTAACAGAACTCAGAGAAATGAAATATCAGTTGAAGGATCTCCTAGATAAGGGATTCATCAGACCCAGTGTGTCCCTGTGGGGTACACCAGTCTTATTCGTGCGCAAGAAAGACGGTTCTCTCAGAATGTATATAGACTACCGTTAGCTCAATAAAGTTACGGTCAAGAACAAGTATCCACTTCCCAGAATCGATGACTTATTTGACCAACCTTAGGGTGCCAGTTACTTCTATAAGATAGACCTCAAATCAGGCTATCACCAGCTCAGAGTCAAAGAATGTGACATTCCAAAAATAGTTTTTCGAACTCGGTATGGTCAGTTTGAATTATTAGTTATATCCTTTTATCTTACCTATGCCCCAGCATCTTTTATGGACTTGATAAATCGTGTGTTCAAGCATTACTTGGACATGTTCGTCATAGTCTTCATAGAAATCGCCAGTTGTCATCAAGGATGGACTTGATGACATCCTTGTCTATTCTCGCAGTGAGCATGATCATGCAAACCATCTCAAAATAGTATTGCAGACTCTCAGAAATCATTAGTTTTTTGGCAAATTTAGTAATTGCAAATTTTGGCTAAGGTCAATAGCATTCCTTGGTCATATAATTTTCGGTGATGGCATTAGGGTTGATCCTCAAAAGATCAAAGCAGTAATAAACTGGCCTCACCCTATTTCTCCATTAGATATCAGGAGTTTCTTGGGTATGGCTGGCTATTACAGATGGTTTGTTGAGGGATTTTCTTCTATTGTATCCCCAATGTCAAGAGTGTCTCAAAACAAAGTCAAGTTTCAGTGGTTAGATCCTTGCGAGAAAAGTTTTCAGGAGTTGAAGACTCAACTCACCTCAGCTCCAGTTTTGGATCTTCCAGACAGTTCAAATGGGTTCGTAGTGTACTGTGATGCATCCAGAGTGGGTTTGGGTTGTTTTCTCATACAGCATGGTAAGTTCATAACCTACTCCTCCAGGAAGCTTAAACACCACGAGAAGAACTATCCTGCTCATGATCTTGAGTTAGCAGCTATAGTTTTTTCCTTAAAGATTTGGAGACATTACTTGTACGGGCTGCATATAGATGTGTTCGCGGATCATAAAAGCCTTCAGTACGTATTCTCTCAAAAAGATCTTAACCTCCGCCAGAGAAGGTGGTTAGGGATCATGAAAGATTACGACATGAGTGTCCTTTATCATCTGAGAAAGGCTAATGTAGTGGCCGACGCTCTCAGTAGACTCTCTATGGGTAGTGTTGCTTATGTTGGGGACAGTAAGAAGAAGTTATCTCAGAAAGTCCATCAGCTTGCCCGACTAGGTGTTCGCTTAGTCGATTTAGCAGTAGATAGAATTATCTCTAGTTTTCAAAGTTAAGGAAAAGCAAGATAAAGATCCCAGTCTATTCAAGTTGAAAGAATCAGTCAAGGATCAGAAAGTAAAGGTTTTCTCCCAAGGGGGAGATAGTGTGTTGCATTGTCAGGGTCATTTGTGTGTGCTAAGTGTTGATGACTTAAGGTAGAGAATTCTTGTAGAAATGCATGGTGCGCGTTACTCTATTCATCCAGGGGCCACTAAGATGTACCGATATTTATGTGAGATCTATTGGTGGAGTGGGATTAAATGAGACATATGCATAGTTTGTGGCTAAGTGCTCAACATTTCAGCAAGTTAAGATTGAGCATCAGAAGCCTAGTGGGTCCATGCAGGAGTTCAGTATTCCTACTTGGAAGTGGGAAGAAGTGAACATAGTCATCATGATTCAGCCTAGGTCATTGTAGACAGAATGACCAAATCAACTTATTTCCTTCCAGTCCATACCTCTTATTCAACCGAGGTTTATGCCAAACTCTATATCAGGGAGTTGGTTAGATTGCATGGTGTCCCATTATCTATTGGCTCAGATAGAGGTACCCAGTTCATATCTCATTTCTATAAAGAATTCCAAAAGGGTCTTGGTACCCGAGTTCACCTCAGTACATCCTTCTATCCTCAGATCAATGGTCAGGCAGAAAAGACCATCCATACTCTAGAAGATATGCTGCGAGCGTGTGTAATTGACTTTAAGGGTAATTGGGATGACCACTTGCCTTTCATTGAGTTTGCATGTAACAAAAACTATCATTCAAGTATCCAAATGGCTCCTTTTGAAGCTATCTACAGTAGGAGATGCAGATCTCTAATCGGTTGTTTCGAAGTGGGTGAGGCCATAGCAGTAGGTCCTGACTTGGTATTTGATATCTTAGACAAAGTTCAGTTAATCAGAGAGAGGCTCAAGACAGCTCAGAGCCTCCAGAAATTATACGCAGATATATGCATAAAGGATCTTGAGTTCGAGATTGGTAATTATGTGTACCTAAAAATCTCTCCCATGAAGAGAGTGAAGAGGTTCGATAAAAGGGGAAAGATTAGTCCCCGATATATCGATTCCTTTAAAATTCTCAATCATTTTGGCAAAGTAGCTTATGAGCTTGAATTGCCTTCATATCTAGCCTCAGTGCATCCAGTCTTCCATGTCTCCTTGCTAAAGAAGTGCATAGGTGATTCAGCAGTCGTAGACTTTATATAGGGCATAGATTTCAGAACAACCTCTTTTTTAAAGAGAATCCAGTCAAAATTCTTAGCTATCAGACTCATAGACTGAGGAACAAAGAAGTCCCTCTAGTCAAAGTTCTTTGGCAGAATCAATCCATTAAGGGAGCTACTTAGGAAGCAGAAGCAGACATGCGGACCAAGTATCCTCACATCTTCTCCACAATTCAGACTCATCCCAAGGTACTAACTTTCCTTAAGATTATTCAATTTCATGTTTAAATTTTAGTTATGAACTTGGTATTCAATTCCATGCTCAGTTTACGTTTCAAATTTGCTATCTTTACCATTACATGTTTAGTCGCATGTTCATGAGTCAGTTAAGTCATGTATTCATGAATCAGATATGCGTGATCAAATTATTAGTACTCTCAGTCACGCATTCATGAATCAATTTAGTCATGAAATCATGCATCAGATATGCATGCTCAGTATGAGTTCCAAAAATCAGTTATGTTAGTCATGTAATCATATTCCAGTTGTTCATGTTCAGCGTATACTTCAGTTTATCATTTCTCCCCTCTTATTCAGTCTTATTCAAGGATAAATATTCCAAAGGAGGAGATATTGTAAGACCCTGCAAAATTTCTAAGCATAGTTCAGTCCTTTAAGTTTGTCAAGGGATATTGATTTATGCAATCATGATGTATTGATTTAATGTTCATGCCTAAGCATAAATTTATGCATGCAAGGTGTTTGATGGAATGCCCATGAGACTAGAATTGTGAAACCATGATATATTTTGAATGCATTCCTCTACATGTACAAGATTATGAATATCAAGTTCTTTATGAAATCCCTAATGGTTGTATTATGAATTGTTGACTATGGTCATATGTTCAAGAAGTGTCATGTCTTGTCAGTTTTATGCTATTGAGTCCTGGGGGTACTTGTACCCGACAATTTAGTTGTGTGCCTAGAGCCAGTGTCAGTTTTCAAGATGCTCTCAGTCAAGACATGATCAGTAGAATTCAGTCAATCACATGACTCAGGAAAACTCAGTAAATTCAGTATCAGTCCAGTCCCACTCAATAATCTCAGTAAACTTAGTTAGTTAACAGAATTTAGTAAGATTTTGTATGTCCACAAAACTCGGTGAACTCAGTCCAGTTCATATCAGTATAATCATTTCAGTGTCTATTCAGTTGGGAGAAGGATTCAGCACCGAGCGAATCCAAGGATGAGGGCACACACTGACAGTAAAGGGTGTGACTGTTAGAAGCAATCCTTGCTTTCCAGAACTATATAACCAGCATAGGTTGAGACATCAACACTGATAGTTGAGGGTTGATGAGGTAGATTAACACTTCTAATTGAGGGTCCCACCGTTCTCCTTTGGTGACACTGCCAGATGAGGGTCATTCACAGCATATCATTACCAGTGGCGCGGTATTGACACCTTTCTAATTAGGGTTACAAATTGGACCCTAACTCAGCTATATTGCTTATATAGGGCATGTCAGTTAGATGACTACCTCCCATAGTCACAGTCTCAGTCTCAGTAATAGAACTCAGATAGTTCTATAGATTTCAGGACTGTCAGATACAGTCACTCAGTTCAATACGAAACTCAGCTTGTTCCATCAAAATCAGGACTGACAGATACAGTCACCTAGTATCATTTATATCAGTTATCAGTAATCCATGTTATCAGTATACTCGGTATTTAGAATCTTTATGATTTCAGTTATAGTCTATATAGTTATGCATGTATTCTCATTCAGTACTCTCATGATGTTTAGTCAGTTATAGTTCATGCATATGAATCCATGCATTCAACCTACCTCACTTTACGTACCATTACATTCACAGGTACTGACCAATAATTTTCTCTTGTGCTATAGTGTTTTACACCATAGGTTCGGATGTTTAGGTTCCCGACCGTGTATAGACAACTTCAGGTTTTTGTTAGCAGCAGTAAACTAGCAATGAGTCCTCATCATTCGAGGAGGCTTTATCATTTCAGTATTTCAGTACTTAGTTTATTACAACAGTTGGAGTTAGTTGGGGAAATGTCCCATCAACTCCTTATTCAGACAGTTTAGAGGCTTTCAGACTAGATTTTCAGACTACAGTATTTTCAGTATTTATGTTCAGTTTTGATATTGTTATACCACATTTAGTATTATCATTATTATCTAATTTTGAACCTTATGGCATGTTTTCATCCTATTATTCTGCATATTTCAGTATTATTATACAGTTATTGCAGCTGGTATGTAACTCCCCAATTTGCTAAACCGGAATGCTACACGGTGCTCATAACCCCGAGGGACCTCAAGCTAACCCATGACTGTTATTTGTACCTGTATACGGCAAATAATGACATAATAATGTGGAATAAGTAAAACTGTAAGGCCATAAGGTTAACTGAATAAAACCATGTCTGAAAATCATAACGTCCATGTGGGTGAAAATACCCAACACAACTCAATCTGAAAGCTAAGTCTAAACGTAAATCTGAAAGCCTCTAAACTATCTGAATAAGGAGTTGAAGGAACATGTCTCCAACTAACTCCGTAAAACTGAACTGAAAAAATAAATTAATGTATCAAATTATATTATCCTCGAATCAATGAGGACTCACTGTGTCTCTGCGACTGGAATGCTACCACTACTGCTGGGCTAGAGCTCATTTCTTGGAGCCTATGGTGTAACATGAAAAGAAAGCACCATAGTACAAATGTGTCAGTACAACTGGATTACTAACTATACGAGGAAGGTAGGCTGAACATAAAGGGTTTCATGCATGAACAACACTGACTGACTAATATGAACGTGGGAGTGCAAACATGCATATATAGAAACTGGGACCATGAATGCATGATAGCAAGACCTGTAAGCTAATACATGGTTTACTGATAACTGTCATGACTGATACTGCAATATGATAAAATGGATGACTGTACCTGCCAGTCAGTCCTATATATACTAAAATCTGAAGAACATAACGACTGTATCTGACAGTCTTGTATATACTGAAATCTGAAGAACGCTCTGAGTTCTTTTACTGAGACTGATACTAAAACTGTGGGAGGTAGTTTTTAAACGACATACCCCATGTATGTCATTATGGCTAAGCTGGGGTCCAATCTCTGCCCAAATTGGAGGGGTGTCAATACCGTGCCATGGGTAAGGACAGCTTGTGAGTGATCCTTATCTGGTAGGTACTCAATAAGAATGGTGGGAAGCCTAAAATAATAGGTTAAACCACCTCATAAATCCTAACATGACAGGTTAAGATGTCTCAACCTACGCTGGCTACGTAGTTCTGAAACACAAGGACTGCTTCTAAGAATCACACCCTGAACTGGCGGGTGAGTTCCCATACTTGGGTTCACTCGGTGCTAAAATCTACTCCCATATAGAGGGACTGGACATGAATAACTGACTATACATGACTTAATCTTACTAAATTTCGTTGACTGGCAGAATGTTACTGATATCTGACAACTGACTGAGATCACAAGGTTTTCCTGAGTCACATGACTGACTGAAGTCTATGGAATCATAGCTTGATTTCAGATATCATGAAACATAACATGGCTCTAGGAACACAACTATAGTTTTCGGGTACAAATACCCCCAGGACTCGATAAGAGGAAACTGACACACATGACATGACTTGATCACAAGATTTAAGTCCATAATTCACAATATCATAAGTAGGGGATAGTATACTTCATGTATTTATTCAACATTTCAAACATGATAGGAAAAGAATAGATATATTTTGTGTACATAATTTATATCTCCATTATCATACATGTTTTATACCACAACAATAAGAACACATAATTTGCATGGAAGTTCATATTAGAGTGTATGACTAACATGAACTTGTTATATATATATCATGAAATCATGTAAATATGTTCTAACATACTAGGCATTTTATCGAACACCTTGCATGCATTCTTTAATGCATAGGTGGATTTCATACTTGCATTCTATCAATCCATCTAAAGATCATGTTTTTTAACTAACAACATAACTTTCATGAGATATACAGTCACGATACTATTATATAGTAAAACAAACAAGCATCAACATGGGTATGATCATATCACCACAACCAACCAAGATTTTGTATTTTGAAGATTGATTCTTGAACTCCACGGATGAAAGAAATCCGTGGATGAACACTACACATACCTTTGAAGGGAGGTTCTTGATGATTGACGGATGAATTTTCTTGAAATTTGATCTTCAAGCTTGATTGTACAACCCTAGTTGTTTTTCTCCTATGGTGCTCTTGGATAATGAACTTTGAGATGTTAATAGGGTTTTAATATGTTTAGAAGCTATAAATTTCGTGAGGTTAGGTTTAGGTACATGTAAGGAGTGTTAAAAGACTTAACTACCCTCGAAATAACTCAAAAACTAAGTGTTTTCATGGCTGAAATCATACATAGGCGCCACATATGATATCGCCTATTCTTACATAGGCGCCGCATATGCTATCACCTATGCTTACATGGGCGCCGCATATGCTATCTCCTATGCTTTCCAGTGGCCATGTGTGATTGGTTAGGCGACGCATTCTACTTTTAAAGGCCATAACTCCTTGCTTGGGTGTCGGATTTTGATGAAATTGGTATCGTTGGAAAGCTAATTCGATTCTCTACAATTTGGTGGGTCGAAATCTTCCAAAATGCCACATATCAATCACGTTATTCTTGTTCAAAGATGACCCTTGCAAAATCAAATACTAATACTTGATCGATTCAAAAACTCTTAGCTTGCATCACTCTAAGCGACTCATATGAGCATGCTTAAGACATCGCAAGCTATCCTATCGCTAGGATATTCATTGTAAGTCTTGCACTAAAATGCTACTCACAGGATAGGAGGTTTCATATGTTGGAAAAATTATTCACTTCTTAGCTTAGAAATATGCGGGGTATTACAATATCTCCCCCTTAAGAACATTCGTCCTCGAATGAGAATTTACTGAGAAAGGATACAAGACAACAGAACCTGAACTGAACATAAAGAACTAAAACTTGATCTCATGACTGGCATGCTAAACATACTGAACTCGTTCATATCTAATGCACAGACAACTGATACATGAATGCATGACTGAGTGTACAATGGTTAATAGGTACCAAGTTTATACTGGAAACATACACATGAAAATGAATAAGCTTCAGAAGAACTGTTACCTTTAGCTTGATCTGAATTAGCGGGGAAGAGGTGAGGATACTTGGTACGTATATCTGCTTCTGCTTCCTAAGTAGCTCCCTCATGAGACTGATTTCGCCAAAGAACCTTGACTAGAGGGACTTCTTTGTTCCTCAATCTACGAGTCTGATAATATAAGATCTCAATTGGAATCTTTTCATAAGAGAGGTTGTTCTGAATATCGATGCTCTGAATAGGGACAACAACTGCTGGGTTACCTATGCACTTCTTGAGCAAAGAGACATGGAAGACTGGATGGACTGAGGCTAGATCTGAAGGCAACTCAAGCTCATAAGCTACCTTTCCGAAGTGATAGAGAATTCTAAAGGGACCGACATATCGGGGACTGAGTTTCCCTTTCTTGCCGAACCTCTTCACTCCCTTCATGGGAGAGATCTTAAGATAGACATAGTCATTGACCTCGAACTCGAGATCCTTTCTACGAACATCTGCATAGGACTTCTGTCGGCTTTGAGCAGCCCAGAGTCTCTCTCTGATCAACTGAACTTTCTCTAAGGCATCGAATACTAAGTCAGGACCTATGACTGAGGCCTCACTAACTTCGAACCAACCAATCGGAGATCTACTTCTCCTACCATAGAGATCTTCGAATGGAGACATCTGAATATTAGAATGATAGCTAATGTTGTATGAAAACTCAATCAAAGGCAAGTAGTCATCCCAACTTCCCTTGAAGTCAATTACACACGCCCTTAGCATATCTTCAAGAGTCTGAATAGTCCTCTCTGCTTGACCATCTGTCTGAGGATGAAATGTTGTGCTGAGATGGACTTGGGTACCGAGACCCTTTTGGAATGCTTCCAAAAGTGAGGGGTGAACTGGGTACCTCTGTCTGAGATGATAGATAGTGGAACACCGTGTAACCTGACTAACTCCCTGATATAGAGTTTGGCATAATCCTCGGCGGAATAAGAAGTACGAACAGGAAGAAAATGAGCTGACTTGGTTATTCTATCTATAATGACCCAGACTAAATCATGATGATGACAATTTCTAGGCAAACCCATCACGAAGTCCATGTTCACTTCTTCCCACTTCCAAGTAGGAATGGTGAACTCTTGCATGGAACCTCTAGGTTTCTGATGCTCTATCTTACCCTTCTGACATGTAGAGAACTTAGCCACAAACTCTACAATATATCTCTTCATCCCACTCCACCAATAGATCTCCCACATGTCGCGGTACATCTTAGTGGCCCATGGATGAATAGAGTATCGTACACCATGCACTTCTGCAAGAATTCGCTGCCTTAATTCATCTACACCTGGAACACATAGATGACCCTGACAACGAAGAACACCATCTCCCCCTTGGGAGAAAACTTTGAATTTCAGATTCTGAACTTACTCTTTGAGCTTGACAAGGCTAGGATCCCTGTCTTGCTTCTCTTTCACCTCGGAAAGTAGAGATGACTCTGAAATACTGTGAATACATACACCACCCTTTGAAAAATCAACTAAGCGAACGCCTAGTCTGGCAAGATGATGGATCTCCTGAGCCATATTTTTCTTGCTACCCTCAACGTGAGAAATAATACCTATGGAGAGTCTACTGAGAGCGTCGTCCACAACATTGTCCTTGCCCGGATGATAAAGAACACTCATGTCTTAATCCTTCAAGAGCTATAACCACCTTCTCTGACGAAGATTGAGATCTTTCTGGGAAAATACATACTGGAGGCTTTTATGATCTGTGAAGACATCTACATGAACTCCATAGAGATAATGCCTCCAAATCATCAAGGCAAAAACTACCGCTGCTAACTCAAGATCATGAGTAGTATAATTCTTCTCATGTGGCTTTAACTGTCTGGAGGCGTAGGCTATGACCTTACCATGCTGCATGAGGACACAACCTAAACCCACTCTGGATGCATCACAATAGACTACAAAACCATCTGAACCATCTGGAAGAGCTAGAACTGGAGCTGAGGTGAGTTGAGTCTTCAACTCTTGAAAGCTCTTCTCGCATGAATCTGACCACTGAAACTTAATCTTCTTCTGAGTCAATCTGGACATGGGAGATGCAATGGAAGAAAATCCCTCAACAAAACATCTGTAATAGCCAGCCAAACCCAAGAAACTCCTGATATCTGATGGAGATACGGGTCTGGGCCCATTTCTTACTGCCTTCATTTTCTGAGGATCTACTCTAATGCCATCACCGAAAACAATATGGCCAAGGAATGCTACTGATCTTAGCCAAAATTTGCACTTGCTGAACGTAGCGAATAACTGGTGATCCCTGAGAGTCTGAAGAAAAATCCTGAGATGGTATGCATGATCATGCTCTGTGACAGAATAGACCAGAATATCATCTATAAAGACTATGAAAAACATGTCCAAGTACTTCTTGAACACACGGTTCATCAAATCCATGAAATCTGCAGGGTCATTGGTAAGTCCAAATGACCTGACTAAAAATTTGAAGTGACCATACCGAGTACGGAAAGTTGTCTTCGGAATGTCATATTTTCTAACTCTGAGCTGATGATAGCCTGATCTGAGGTCTATCTTGGAGAAGTAACTGGCACCCTGAAGTTGGTCGAATAGATCATCAATCCTGGGAAGAGGATATTTGTTTTTGGTCGTGACCTTATTGAGTTGACGGTAATCAATACACATCCTAAGAGAATCATCTTTCTTGCGCACTAATAATACTGGCGCACCCCATGGGGAAACATTGGGTCTGATGAATCCCTTATCTAAGAGATCCTTCAACTGATCTTTCAGTTCCTTAAGTTCTGCTAGTGCCATTCTGTATGGCAGAATAGAAATAGGTTGAGTATCCGGAAGAAGGTCTATGATGAAGTCTATTTCCCTTGCGGGAGGAATGCCTGGAAAATCTTCAGAAAAGACATCTGAGTATTCATTAACAACTATGACTGTTTTGAGACTGGGAGATTCAGAACTGGAATTTTTAACATGCACGAGATGATACACACACCCCTTACAAATCATTTTCCTTGCCCGAAGGTAGGAAACAAGTTGACCCCTAAACGCTGAAATGCTACCCTTCCACTCTAGGACGAGCTCATTCGAGAATTAAAAGTGAATTATCCTATTTTTGCAGTCGACTGTGGAATAGTTGGAATGAAGCCAATCCATGCTGAGAATGACACCAAAATCAGTCATCTCTAACTCAACTAAATCAGCTGACGTGGATTTCTGAGATATCATAATCGGGCAGGTCCTGTATACCCGCCGGGCTATGATGGTTTTACCCACTGGGATAGAGACTGAAAAGGGCTTTGCTAGAATTTTGGGACTGATTTCGAAATCACCTGCTATGTATAGAGTAACAAAAGACAAGGATGCACCTGGGTCTAGCAAAGCATAAACATAAACATGAAAAATCTGTAACGTACCAGTAACGACATTAGGAGAATTTTCCTGATCCTTCCGGGACTGAAGAGTATAGAGTCTATTTAGGTGTTTCCCACTGGTAGCACTAGAAATGGCACCCTGCTGGTTCGGGAGATCGGATTGAGCTACAGAATGATTTTGCTGACCCTGAAGAGTTGACTTCGGACACTCCCTAATCCTGTGGTCTGGCTTGCCACAACCAAAATAGGCATCACTACCGGCTCAGCAAATGCCCTTATGGTTCTTACCATAAGTCTGACAAAGGGGATTCGTTCGGGCACTGCTAACACTGTCCTGAGATTTAGAGCCTGGCACTTTGTCTTTGTTTTCATCTCTGAACTTCGAAACTGGAGCGCTGGCATAGGAAGGGGATGGAACGGCTAACTTAGAGTGAAACTGTGAACGGTTTCCTCCATCTGACTTGGGGTGAGCAAAGTTGAAGTTACCTGACCTTGCTCTCTTGTTCTGCCTCTCCCTAGTCTTAACCTTCTTCTCTTCTACTTGCTGGGCATGGGTCATGAGTCTGGCTAAGGTCATATCACCGATCAGCATCGCAGACCTACACTCATTTACCATACTATCATTGACCCCTAACACGAACTTTCTCATCTTAGCTCTAATGTCTGCAACCACATGAGGAGCATACCTGGCTAGCTGAGTAAATCTGAGAGAATACTCTATAACCATCATATTCCCCTGCTTGAGGTTGATAAACTCAAGAACTTTGGCTACCCTCAGCTCTTGGGGAAAGAATCTGTCTAAGAAGGTCGTGACAAATTCCTCCCACTCAATAGGGCCTGCATTATCTAACCTCTCAGACTTCTACTGTTTGTACCAATCATGAGAAAAATCCTGTAACTGGTAGGCGGCTAACTCGACAATCTCAATAGAAGTAACACCCATGATGTCAATGACCTTCTGGACTTGGTCAATGAACTCCTGAGGGTCCTCATCAGACTTAGACCCATGAAAAGATAGAGGGTTCATCCGGGTGAAGTCCCGAACCCTAGCTGCTATGGGATTGGCCGGAATGACTGGTGGCCATTCATTCTGTGCAGCCACGGACTGAGCAAGTTTGGTAAATGTGGCTCTAAACTCTGCATGGGAAACATGTTTTCCCAAAGGATCTTCGGGCTGAGGAACTGGCTGGTTTCTTCTCTTTGGGTCCATGTTCTGGAATAAGAGAAGAATGGATTAGACTGAGAGTTTAACTTGTGATTATGCTCACTAGCATGACGTGAATACTGAAGAAAGGGGACTGTTCCTAAAACATCTTATAGACTCTTGTACATAAATATGGCGCGTAACACACCCATGTAAAAGACTCTAATAGATGCGACTTTCAGACTTCCTAGGACTCTATTGAACCTTAGACTCTGATACCAAGTTTGTAATGCCCTGATTTGCTGAATTGGAGCACTACACGGTGCTCATGACCCCGAGGTACCACAAGCTAACCCATGACTGAAATTTGTACCTGTAAGTGCAAATCATGACATAATAATGTGAAATACGTAAAACTGTAAGGCCATAAGGTTCAATTGAATTAAACCATGTCTGAAAATCATAACGTCTATGTGGGTGAAAATACCCAACAAAACTCAATCTGAAAGCTAAGTCTGAACGTAAATCTGAATATAAATCTGAAAGCCTCTAAACTATCTGAATAAGGAGTTGAAGGAACATGTCTCCAACTAACTCCGTAAAACTGAACTGAAGAAATAAATAAATGTATCAAATCATATTGTCCTCAAATCAATAAGGATTCACTGTGTCTCTGCGACTGGAATGCTACCGCTACTGCTGGGCTGGAACTCGTGTCTCGGAGCATATGGTGTAATATGAAAAGAAAGCACCATAGAGAAAATGCATCAGTACAACTGGAGTACTGAGTATAAGAGGAAGGTAGGCTGAACATAAAAGATTTCATGCATTAACAACATTGACTGACTAGTATGAACGTGGGAGTGTAAATATGCATATATAGAAACTGGGACCATGAATGTGTGATAGAAAGACATGTAAGCTAATACATGGTTTAATGATAACTGTCATGACTGATATTGCAAGATGATAACATGGACGACTGTATCTTCCAGTCCTGTATATACTGAAATATGAAGAACATAACGTCTGTATCTAACAGTCCTGTATATACTGAAATCTGAAGAACACCCTGAGTTCTTTTAATAAGACTGATACTGAAACTATGGGAGGTAGTGTTTAACCGACATGCCCTATGTATACCGTTATAGCTAAACTGGGGTCCAATCTCTACCCCAACTGGAGGGGTGTCAATACCATGCCACGGGTAAGGGCAGCTTGTGAGTAACCCTTATCTGGAAGGTACTCAATGAGAATGGTGGGAACCCTAAACTGATAGGTTAAACCACCTCATCAACCCTAATCTGACAGGTTAAGATGTCTCAACCTATGCTGGCTACGTAGTTCTGGAACACAAGGACTGCTTCGAAGAATCACACCCTGAACTGGTGGGTGAGTTCCCATCCTTAGTTTTACTCGGTGCTAATCTCTACTCCCATCTGGAGGGACTGGACATGAATAACTGACTATACATGACTTAATCTTACTGAATTTCATTGACTGGCGGAATGTTACTGATATCTGACAACTGACTGAGATCATGAGGTTTTCCTGAGTCACATGACTGACTGAAGTCAATGGAATCATAGCTTGAGTTCGGATATCATGAAACATGACATGGATCTAGGCACACAGCTATAGTTTTTGGGTACGAATACCCCCAGGACTCGATAGGAGGAAACTGACACACATGACATGACTTGATCATAATATTTGAGTCCACAATTCACAATATCATAAGTAGGGGATAGTATACTTCATGTATTTATTCAACATTTCAAACATGATAGGAAAAGCATGGATATATTTTGGGTACATAATTTATATCTCCATTATCATACATGCTTTATACCACAACAATAACAACACATAATTTGCATGGAAATTCATATTGGACTGTATGACTAATATGAACTTGTTATTTAGATATCATGAAATCATGTAAATATGAAGTTCTAACATACTAGGAATTTTATCGAACAACTTGCATGCATTGTTTAAGGAATAGGTGGATTTCATACTTGCATTCTATCAATCCATATAAAGATCATGTTTTTCAACTAACAACATAACTTTCATGAGATATACAGTCACGATACTATTATATACCAAAACAAACAAGCATCAACATGGGTATGCTCATATTACCACAACCAACCAAGATTTTTTATTTTAAAGATTGATTCTTGAACTCCACGGACGAAAGGAATTCATGGATTAACACTACACATACCTTGGAAGGGAGGTTATTGATGATTGACGGATGAATTTCCTTGAAATTTGATCTTCAAGCTTGATTATGCAACCCTAGTTGTTTTTCTCCTATGGTTCTCTTGGACATTGAACTTTGAGATGTTAATAGGGTTTTAATATGTTTATAAGCTATAAATTTCATGAGTTTAGGTTTAGGGACATGTAATGAGTGTTAAAATACTTAACTACCCTCGAAATAACTCAAAAACTAAGTGTTTTCATGGCTGAAATCATACATAGGCACCGCATATGATATCTCCTATGCTTACATAGGCTCCGCATATTCTATCGCCTATGCTTACATAGGAACCGCATATGCTATCACCTATGCTTTCCAGTGGCCATCTGCGATTGGTTAGGCGACGCATTCTACTTTAAAAGGCCATAACTCCTTGCTCGGGTGTCGTATTTTGATGAAATTGGTATCGTTGGAAAGCTAATTAGATTATATACAATTTGGTGGGTCTAAATCTTCCAAAATGTCATATATCAATCACGTTATTCTTGTTTAAAGATGACCCTTGCAAAATCAAACACTAAGACTTGATGGATTCAAAAACTCTTAGCTTGCATCACTCTAAGCGACTCATATGAGCATGCTTAAGACATCGCAAGCTATCTTATCACTAGGATATTCATTGTAAGTCATGCACTAAAATTCTACTCACAGCCTATGAGGTTTCATACGTAGGAAAACTTATTCACTTCCTAGCTTAGAAACATGCAGGGTATTACATGGTACCAATCATAGGTTAGCTAGTGGTCCTTTGGGATTTTTAGCACCGTGTAGAGTCCGGGGTTCCAGACTTGGGGTGTTACAATTTGGTGTTTAGGTTTGAAAGTTGCAAAATGACCTCTTCTTTGGAAGAAATAGCAAGTTTGATCTAATTGCCTTATATTGATAAAGAGGTGATCCAAGCTTGAAAAAATTCTAGCATGAGATTTATCTAGGGCTATGGGTTGTAGAGTACTAATAAGCATTTGGGATACCTGAATCAATCATGGATTTCCTTAGACTATTTATTCACTATATTTGGGTCCCTAGAAGGTTTTGATTGCTTTTGGGATGAATTTTATATGACTACAAAGAGTTGGGAAAGAAAGCATTTGGAAGTCTTCATACTTAATTTGTTAGGTACTTTAGTATTCCCACTAGAAGGAAGATGTGTTAATGCTTATTTACAGTCAATATTGATGGACTTATTTAATGAGAAGAAAGGGGACAAGGTCACTATCATACCTATGATTTTAGTGGAAATGTATAAGGCTTTGATTAAAGTAAGAGGGTGTGTGTGATTATTTGAGAGAAGTAACCTGGTATTGCACCTATGGATGATCGAGCATTTGCACGCTCCTTCTTTGATTGAAAAGGATAAGGTTGACTGTTGTTTACCCAATCTAGCGGAAGCCATTGAGGAAAGATTGAATTTTGATAAATTCTCATTGCCTGTGAGGGACAGTGTTTGGATTAATTTTCTCGAATCAAGAACTCATGACGGTATCCTTTGGATCTATCTGTGGCTCCATCCAAAAATAATTTTGATCAGATGCCGCATGCAACCTCTTCTTTTTCTGACAGGGCTCAGATGCACAAGACCATACACTTCGAGTAAGGTAATTCACCAGTTGGGTACATTGCAAGACGTTCCACCAATAATGGATCTGCAAAGGAATATAGAGTACTTTAAGGATAAAGTCATAGGTGAGATCAAATATAAGCAGTTTTGGTGCAGTGCAATAAAGCTGGGTATAGATACTCTCATAGTAGGTTCAGATAATTCAAGGTACACTCAGAGATATAGAATCTGGCTATTGATACTCGAAGCATACATAGTTGATGACAATGAACATGAAGATGGAAGGGCTAAAGTGGAGTTATTGAGAGTTTAGTTATAAAGTTTGATCACAATTATGGAAGGGTATCAGAGAAATATTCTTAGATGTACTCCCCAAGAGGTAGTGAAACGCGCCAAAGGCTTCCTCCCAAATATTAAAGTGTCATTATAGGATATGTTACAAAGTTTGAGTTTAAAAACTTCACAGTCAGGGCTTCCATAGACAGATCCATCACAACGAGGGTCATCACGTGTCGCAGCAATTTGAAGGGGAATTTATCTTTTTCTTGGTTGGAGTCCTTTGTTTTTTATGTCATTATATTTGATATAGCATTGTTATGTTTTGGTGGATTGGTATCAAGTTTGTTTTTTATTGGATTTTTCATTATTGTGGAACATATGTTGTTTTGTCTGTCTAGAGTGTTGTTTAGTTTTTATGTGCTTGGTATCAAGGTTATCTTAGTCTCGGATGTCTATTTTGGTTAGAGTTTTTATGAAAAAATACAAGAAAATCTAGTTATAATTCATTGGTCTTTCATTTTTGTTTATTATTTGTTTTTATGTTTTGAAAAAAAAAAAACTTTTTATTTCTTTGTGACTCATGCATACCTCACGAACTATACATGATCTGATTCATGTGCAATTTGATACGTAAGCAACCCACTTTTTGGTTTGATCTAATCAGTTTGTTTCTTTAGTTTTCTTTTGTCTTCTTAAGTTTCTTTTTTGAAGAAAGCAAAAGCCATAAAGAATGATAAAAAGAAGGAAAAATAGTAAGAAAAGAAGGAGAAAGAAAAGTGATTGGTGAAAAGATAAAGAGAAACGAGGGAAAAAAGTAGAGAAAAGCAAAATGCAAGTGGAGAGTAAGAAGCAGTAAGTGTAAAATCAGATCGGGATGATGTCAAAATGACCACAGTACCCTCAAAGTAATGTAGAAATGGGAATGATGCTAGGTTTATAACATACAATGTGATTTTCATGCTTGTTGTATGACCAAAACTAATGGGTTTTGTCTTTGATAAGAATGTTCTTTCCGATAAAAGTTGTTGGTTTGTCGCACTCTGACTAGTCATTCTTATTTCACCAAGTCTAAAGCAAAGAGGTTGTAACGACTAACAAAGAGATAGAAAATTCGCTCATCGGCCCAAATCGGAGACCCGGGGAAGGGGGTTCAGAACCCAATGAGGAGATATTAAGACTCAAACAAAAATTGACTGAAATGCACCGAGCCTGGTCTAGTGGCATTGTAACGCCCCAAGAGTACCCCCTAGATGTCACACAGTGCCTAAGACTACGAATAGACCCAAGCTAACCCATGATATCTATTCGGCACTAATCTCACTTGAAAGTAGACTAAAATATACGCATAACTGAAAGAAAACAATTCAAGATCTCTATTCAAATTGGTAACTTAGAAATATCTACAAATCTCTATAAACTAAAAGAAACATAGTCTGACAAGAATCTAATCTGAAGACTGAAGAGTCGCTTGGACAGACTCCAACTGACCCAAACTGAAAAAAAAAATAACTAAAGTAACGTTCATGAAAGTCTGATACTCTAATAAGATTGGTCCTCTAACTATGAGGACTCACCAAATTTCGGGATGTAGGAGGTGATGCCCATGATCAATCATGCTACTAGGAACGTACATCAAAATAAAAGACTCACCTTGGGCATGAATAAAGATGAAAGCCGAAATATCATAAAACCATGAATAATAAAGCATAACTAATAAGCTTAGTGAGACATTACACTTGGTTTCTCAAAATCTTTTATTTTATTCTTCTTTGTGAGAGATTCTTATTGCTAACATAAACTATGTGATCTATCATGGAGTCCAACGACTTTCCCATGTTGGGGAGAGCTGCCCTACTCTTGCCATTAGAATAGAACCTTAACTTAAATTGATCACTATACATATCCCAAATGGGCAGAGGAGACACTCCCTAGTGAGGTCCCTTAAACCTATGATGGCACGTAATTATTGGGAAATAGGAAGCGCGAAGCCCATATTCCCTTCTCAGTGCTACGTACTTCTCCCAGAATATATATAAAGGCTCATACTTATGAAATCCACCTTAAAATATCATATGAGTTTGTAAATTGAAAACCAACTATGATTCTTTTACTTAAATAATACTCATGAGGCAAAATTGTGGATTTAGACTCTTAACTGAGATCATAAGATCAAAACTAAACTTTAACAAAGTTGTAATACTTGTAAATTGAACTTATAAGCTTAAATTTCTTGTAATCAATACTTATGCTTAAGTCTTGAAATCATGTGTTATTTCATAAAAACTTTATATTAAAATATCATATTCAATGCTCAAATTGGAAACTTTTATCAACTCATAAAACTTCAACTCAAGATAAAGAAAATCATACCATAATAGAACTCATGTAAGTCAAAACATGAATAAAGGTAGTTTTTTTATGTAAATTAAATTTCAAATCACATGATAATATCATAATTTCATGAATAAGGAAATTTTTGGTATGAACCCTAATTTAAATCACATAAATCTAAAGTTAAAAATTATAGTTTTGGGGAAAAGGGATGAAAGGTTATCCTTTCTCAAACCCCACATACTTAAATTTCTTGACTTCTTGAAGGGAACTTGGATTTGGGTCCTTCAGAGGTGAATTTTTTGAAGAAATCTTAGCCTTTTGTTCTTGAGAGTGGGAGAGCAATAGGTTTTTTTAATTAACTGAGAAAGGGGGAAAATAATGCCTATTTTGTGTTATAAGCCATGGGTTGGGAGTTTAAAGAGGATAAAAGACCAAAATATCCCTTAACTAAACACAAAAAAACTTGGTGTCCAGTTATCATGGGTCATGTCACGACTCGTGACATCTGGCTACGAGTTGTCATGACGACTCATAGTCTGGACAGTGACAAAAGGATACACACTGGTGTGACTATGAGTCATACCCTACTACTTGTAGTCAGTCACTATGACTCATAATGACCAATCATGGTCTACTCAGAAACAAGGGTCACACTCACTGATCTGACTACGTGTTGTACCCTACGACTCATACTCGGACCTTACTACTCATCATGACCAGTCATGGTCTTGTCAGTAGCTTAAGGACCCTTCACTATTGAACCTATGAGTAACACTATATGACTCATACTCCCACTTCACAACTTGTATGTTCTAGTCATCACATAACCATTAACTTTGGCATCTCTACTAAGATGACTAAGACTGGACTGTACGGCTCGTATAGTGCCCTTACGACTCATTTGGTACTAATCATCGCCAAGGAAGAATCTTTAATGGTCCTTAATAGTCTGGTTATGATTGATTCCTATTACTCGTTATGATTTTTCATGACTTGTTAAGTGATTTATAGGCTCAGTAGTGAACTTAAAAACTCAGGGTATTACAATATCTCTCCCTTGGAATCATTCGTCCTCGAATGAACTATCTAAGATAAGTATCTTGAGAAAAAACTAATAATTCCTCACTGAACTGATAACTAAACCAATAATTGATACATTCACTTAACAACTCAAGAACGCATGATACAATATGAAAACACTTAGATGGTCTGAGAGAAAAAAAGAATTTGCTGAAGAGAGAAACACTTTACCTTCTGTAGGGACTGACTCTAAAGAAAAGAGGTGAGTGTACCTGGTCATCATATCTACCTCTGCTTTTGAAGTAGATCGTTCAACTAATGGGATTCTCCAAAGAACCTTCACTGACTCCACCTCCTTGTTACTTAGCCTTCCAAATTTCCTATCAAGAACTTTGATCGAGAATTCCTCATAGAACAAGTTATCTTTAACTCCAATCCTTTCTATAGGGACTACTAGGGAGGAATACCCAATGCATTTCTTTAACATGGAAACGTGAAAAACTGGATGGACAATGACTAATTTTGGCAGGAGGTTTAACTTGTATGAAACCTCTCCAACACGCCTAACTATTTCTTACAAACCAATAAATCAGGGACTCAACTTTCCTTTCTTTCCAAATCTCATTATCCCTTTCATGGGAGAAAACTTCAAGAATATCCAATCACCCATTTCAAACTTGAGTTCTCTCCTTCTCATGACTGCATATGATTTTTGATGGCTCTAAGAGGTCCTCAACCTTTCACAAATCAGCTGGACCTTTTCCATAGCTTTAAAAATAAAGTCTGGCCCAATTAGAGACATCTGAATGCTATAATGATAACTATTATTATAGGCAAACTCGATCAAAGGTAAATGATCATCCTATCTCCCCTTAAAATTTCTTACACATGACCTCAACATGTCTTCCATTGTCTGGATTGTATGTTCATCCTGATCATCATTTTGTGGATGAAAGATAATACTAAGCTTAACTTTTTTACCAAGGCCTTTCTGAAATGACTGTCAAAACTGGGAAGTAAATTATGTGATTTGTTTGAAATAATGGACAAGGGTATCCTATAGAGCCTTATTAACTCGCGAATATACATTCTGGGATAATCTTCCGCCGCATCTAAAGTCTTTACAGGCAGAAAATAAGCCGATTTGATCATTCGATCGACTATGACCCAAATTGAATCATGATGACGTTTTGTATGAGGCAACCTTGTGATGAAGTCCATATTCACTACTTCCCACTTCCAAGTAGGAATGTTGATCTCCTGAAGCATACCACCCAACCTCTAGTGCTCGACCTTAACCTGCTGGAAATTGGGACACTTGGCTACAAACTCTGCTATGTATCTCTTACTGCCAATCCACCAATAGATTTCTTGTAAGTCACAGTACATATCAGTAGCACCAGGGGGATAGAATATTTTAAATTGTAAGACTTGACTAACATCCTTTCCCTCAACCTATCCACATCGGGAACACAAAGTCAACCATGATAGTAAAGTACACCATCTCCTCCTTGGGAGAAAACCTTAACCTTCTGCTGCTGGACTGCTTCCAACAGCTAGCTAAGTATGGGATTGCTACGCTGTTTTTATTTCACTCTACTACCAGTGATGATTGTGAACTGTTGTGCACCACTACTCCCCCATCATCCATATCAATCAAAGATACCCCTAAATGGGCCAGCCTATGCAATTCCTTGGAAAACTCCCATTTTTTCTCTCTCACATGAGCCACACTACCCATAGAACCTACCCAACGTATCTGCCACCACATTTGCCTTACTCAGATGGTGAAACACATTTATGTTGTAATCTTTCAATAACTCCAACCACCTCCTTTGATGAAGATTAAATTCTTTTTGTTAAAATACACACTGAAGACTCTTATGTTCAGTGAAAACATCAACATGCACACTATATAAATAGTGCCTCCAAATATTTAGAGCGAACACTATCGCATCTAACTTCAAATGATGATTTGGGTAGTTCTTTTTGTGATACTTAAGTTGTCTGGAGGCATAAGCTATTACTTTCCCATTCTGCATTAAGACACAACCTAAGTTAACTCTGGAAGCATCACAATGCACAATGAATCCGTCTAACCCTTTTGGCAAAGCCAACACTAGAGCTGAAGTTAGTTTATCCTTCAACTCTTGGAAACTCTTCTCATATTTATCTGACCATACAAAATACACCCTCTTTGTATCAACTTATTTTGTGGTGCACCTACGAAAGAAAACCCTTTAACAAACCTCTTATAATAACCAGCTAAACCAAAAAAGCTCTGAATATCGAATGGTGTAATGGGCGTAGGCTAGTGTTTCACTCCATTTGTCTTTTGAGGGTCTACATGAATACTAGCCCCCGGAATAACATGCTCTAAGAATGTAAAAAACTCAAAAAAAAAATTACACTTACTAACTTCACATAAATATGACAATCCTTAAGGGTTTGCAACAATGTCCTTAAATGGCCCGAATAAAGCGGACGATCCATAAGGGTTTGCAACACTGTCCTCAAGAGGCATGCATACTTCTTCTTACTATGATAATGCACCAATATGTCTTCTATGAAGACAATGAAAAACATGTCCATGTACTGGTTGAATACCCTATTCATTAAATACACGAAGGCTGCAGGAGCATTTGTTAGTCAAAATGGCATAACTACAAACTCAAAATGACCATACTGAGTTATGAACATTATTTTTAGAATGTCGTGATCCCTGGCCTTTAACTGGTGGTACCCCTATCTAAGATTAATCATGGAAAACAACTGGGCACCCTGAAGCTAATCGAACAGATCATTCATTCTAGGAATGGGGTATTTATTCTTGATGGTACCCTTATTTTGTTGTCTATAGTCTATACACATTCTTAGAGTGCCGTCCTTCTTATGCACAAATAGAACTGGAGCACCATACGGGGAAACATTGGGTCTAATGAAACCCTTATCTAAGATATCCTTAAGTTTCTTCTTTAGTTCTTTAAGTTTAGCCAAAGCCATGCAATATGGAGGAATGGAGATGGTCTAAGCATCAAGAATAAAATCAATACCATATTCTATTTCTCTATTGGTTGTACCATGGGTAGATCTTTGGGGAAGTCCTTTGGAAACTCATTGACTACACGAACTGACTAAATGGTTGGGGATTCAAACTTAATATCTTTAACTCAAACTAAATGCTAGATATACCCTTTTGATATTAACTTTATGGTCTTAAGATAAGAAATAAAACAACTTTTGGGAGACATAGAACTACCCTTCAACTCAAAGACTGGCTCATTAGGAAACAGAAACGTCACCACGCGAGTGTGACAATTAATTATTGTGTAACATGAATGGAGTCAATCCATGCCTAAAATAACGTTTAAGTCTATCATCTCTAACATTAGATATTCTAAAGTGTCCCTATGGAGGATGGTAATAGGACACTTTCTATAGACTCATTTAGTGAGAACTGACTCACCCACTGTAGTAGAGACTGAGAAAGATTTAGGAAGACTTTAGGGCTTACCCCAAAATTTGCAGCAATAAGTGGGGTCACATAGGAGAGGTTTGACCCAGGGTCTAACAACACATATACATCAAGTTGAAAGGCACAAAGCATTCTAGTGACAACATCTGGGGAACTCTTTTATTCCTGATGGGATGGTAAAGTAAAAAAATAATTCTGATGCTAACCGTCACCGGTACTAGATGATGCACCCCACAGAGGAGTAGGGTGGAGTGGATGAGCTACTGGATTTGTTGCCTAAGTCTGAGGACGAACATCTCTATTTCCTTGCTTAGCATAAGACCATTCCTTGATCCCATGGACCATCTTACCACAACTATAGCAACCCCTTTGCCCATCAAGCATTCACCCAAATGGGTCCTAACACACTTTATACATGCCGCATAGGTGGACTTCCCGGCCACACTACCCTGAGATCTCAAATTCAAAGATTTGACCCACTGCTCTTTCTTGGTCTTGGGTGCAGCGGCATTGGCTGAGGATGGTGCAGGTACTGAAGAGTGTCCCAAAAATTGTGAATGATTTCCCCCTCTTGACCTCTACTGACTGTGCTCAAACTGTATAATTGTAGACCTTTTATTCCTCCTCTCTTATTCCTTTAACTTCTCTACCTCAATCTACTGAGCATGGTTCATAAATCCAGCAATATCCACTTAGCCTGAATTTAGGTGGGTTCTTCCTCATAAAATCATGAATCTTGTTTGCAGCTAAATTACCATTTTGTTGAAGTGGGATTGTTGCTGGTTGGTTTTCCTAAACATTTGTATTCACAGCCTGAGCTAATATTTGGAAGGCAGCCCGAAATTCAGTATGAAAGACATTTTATTCAGAGGGTCTGCATGTAGTGGTGGTGACTGATCCCCGTGTAGTCTCGGTGAGGAGGCATTTTTTCTCACATGAAAGCAAAAATTAGGGCATCTAGAGATAATTTCAAGCATGATAGATATCATGAAATAAAGGATGAATCCTTATTCATCGTGTAGCCTCTTTCTCATGAATGTGGTGCACTTCTCACCCATGATTACATCTTGGCTGACTCCCTAGGGCTCTTTAAAACCTTAGGATCAGATACTAAGCTAGTAACGCTCCAAGAGTACCCCAGGATGTCACACGGTGCCTAAGAATATGAATAGTCCCAATCAAACCCATGATATCTATTCGACACTAAACTCACAGGAAAGTAGTCTAGAACATACGTATAACTGAAAGAAAATAATTCAAAATGTCAATTTATACTGGAAACTTAGAAATCTCTACAAATCTCTTCAAACTAAAAAAAATAGTCTGACAAGACTCTAATATGAAGACTGAAGAATCGTTGGGATAGACCTCGGCTGACCCAAAATGAAAATAAAATAACTAGAGTAACATTCATGAAAGTCTAAAACTCTGATAATCTTGGTCCTCGGACAATGAGGACTCACCAAATATCGAGATGTAGGAGGTGATGCCCGTGATAAATCATGTTACTAGGATGACCACCAGAACCTACATTACAAGAAAATTTACCACATAGACATATATGTGGGTCAGTACTTCTAGAATGTACTGAGTATATGGGGGAGAATGCACAAGTAAAATAGAACTATACATATTTTCACATCTTTCATGCTAAGTGTAAAAGACTTACCTTGGGCATGAATAAAGTTGAAAGCCAAAATATAATAAAATCATGAATAATAAAGCATAACTAATAAGGTTAGTGATCCATTACACTTAGTTTATAGAAATCTTTACTTTTATTCTTCTTTGTGGGAGATTCTTAGAACTGACATAAACTATGTGAGCTATCATGGATTCCAGCATCTTACCCATGTTGGGGAGAGCTGCTCTACCCTTACCATTGGAATAGAACCTTAACTTAAAATGATCACTATACTTAGACCAAATGGGGCGAGGAACAATCTCTGGTGAGGCCCCTTAAACCAACGGTGGCACATAATTTGTAGGAAACAGTATGCACTAAACCCATATTCCCTTTTCGGTGCTAAGTACTACTCCCAAATATATATATAGGCTCATACTTATAAAATCCACCCTAAATTAGCATATGGTGAAAATCAACTATGCTTCTTTTACTTAAATCATACTCATGAGGTGAAATTGTGGATTTCGAGTCATAAATGAAATCATAAGATCAAAACTAAACTTTAGCCAAGTTGTAATACTTGTAAATTAAACTTATAAGCTTAAACTTCTTCTACTCAATACTGATGATTAATTCTTGAAATCAAGCATTATTTCATAAAAACTTTATATCAAAATATCATACTCAATGCTTAAATTTAAAACTTTTGTCAACTCATCAAACTTCAAGTCAAGATAATGAAAATTACACCATAATAGGATTCTTGTAAGTCAAAACATGAATAAAGGTAATTTTTTGTGTAAATTAAACTTCAAATCACGTGATAATATCATAATTTAAAGAATATAGAAATTTGGGTATGGACCCTAATTTAAATCACATAAATCCAAATTTAAAAATTATAATTTTTGGGCATAAGGATGAAAGGTTATCCTTTCTCAAACCCCAAATACCTGAATTTCTATACTTCTTGAAGGGAACTTGGATTTAGATCCTTAGGAGGTGAATTCTTAGAAGAAATCCTCACCTTTGGTTCTTGAGAGTGGGAGAGGAATGGGTTTTGTTAACTGACTGAGAAGAGGAGAAACTAATGCCTATTTTTTGTTTTAAGTTGTGGGTTGGGAGTTTAAAGAGAAGAAAAGACCAAAAGGTCCCTTAACTAAACAAGAAACTTTGTCTCCAGTCATCACGGGTTATGTCACGACTCATGATGTCTGGCTACGAGTCTTCACAACGACCTGTAGTCTGGGTAGTGACAAAAACATACAAATTGGTTTGACTATGAGTTGTACCCTATTACTCATAGTCACTTACTACGACTTGTAATGACCAATCATGGTCTAATCAGAAACAAGGGTCTCATACACTAGTCTAACTATGAGTCGTACCCTATGACTAATACTTAGACTTTATGACTCCTCATGAATAGTCTTGGTCTGGTCAGTAGCTTAAGGACCCTTCGCTATTGATCCTTCGATTCACATTATATGACTCATAGTCCCAATTCACGACTCGTAGGGTCCAGTTATTATGTAACTAAAAACCTTGGCATCTCTATTAAGCTGACTACAATTGGACTATATGAGTCATATTGTGTCCTTACAACTAGTTAGGTACTAATCGTTACCAAGGCAGAACCACTAATGACACTTATTGGTATGGCTATAATTGAGTGATACGGCTCATAATGAGTCTTCACGACTTGCTAAGTGAGTCGTAGTCTTAGAAATGAACTCTAAAACTCAGGGTATTACAGGCATGACAATCCCTCCATTTTATATCGATGACTTTAGGAATACTTCTAACTACCCGTCGTTTTCTCAGACGCAGTTCTCTATTTCTACAAATACACCACAGCATGCACCAGGATTCACCTTGCATCAATATTAACCCAAAACTTCTAATGTGCTATTTTCAGTCCCTCAATTGAGTCCTTCTATCAATCCAGCATCGCCTACTACCCCTTAGTGCTTCCACTACCTCCTGAATCCCCTACTTTTGTTGTTGGTCCAACAATCGCGCTCTCTCGATCTACTAATGAACCAATGTTTAAGATTCCAAGTGATCAAAAATATGCTTTAGAGCCTACTTTTAAGATGAATAATCCTCATGGTTACAATAAACCATATACATTTCCCTTTGATAAAGAGAAGCCTATCATGACAGAAGAACAGGAAGGCATAGCATGAAATTTGAAGAGTTTAGAACAGCCATGAGAAACTTCTAGGACTTGAGGCGTTATAAAAGTGTTTCGTATAAAGATCTGTGCATGTTTCCAGGTGCTAATTTCCCTCTATGTTTTAAGATGATGAAGTTTGATAAATACAACAGGAACAGTGATACGGTGGCAGAATATAGACGTTATTGTAACCAACTAAGGGTTACCAAAGGGAAGAAAGAATTACTAATGGATTATTTTGGTGAGAGTCTTTCAAGTCTAGCATCTGAATGGTTTTTTTATCAAGACATTCATAAGTGGAATAGTTGGGATGATCTGGCTAATGAATTTGTGCAATAAAATTTTAATATAATGTAGAGTTGATTCCTGAAGAGAAATCCCTAACTAATATGAATAAGAAGAGTATTGAAAGTTTCAGGGAGTATGCTATAAAGTGGCATGAACAGGCTTCTAGTGTGAAATCGTAAATGAAAGAGAGTAAAATGGTAGAGGTTTTACTTCAAGCATAAGATGAAACTTATTTTCAACACTTACTCTAGGCAATGGGTAAGCCGTTTTGAAGTAATCAAAATTGAAGAAGTGATAGAAGATGGTATTAAGACCGTGCAAATTATGAGCTTTTCTTCATTTAAATCTACTACCCAAGCTATTCAAAGTGGTTTAGGGAATTTTGGAGAAAAGAAGAATAAGGAAGATGTAACTATTGTTGTAGCTGGACCACGTGCTATCTAAAAAGACCACCTCGCCATTACCCTCAGTCACAAGCCTAAGTCTTTACCCAAGTTCCATATAATTACCCCTAACATTACAATTCTCCACAAAGCCCATCATACTCCATTCCCCCACTTCCATATCCAGTCTATAGTGTACAACCACATGTTCAAACTCTTTCTTACCCACAATGGCATGCACCAACTCCTTAAAATCATCCTCCTTCTCCACAAACTAACCAAAACCCTTTTAAATTTGGTTTTGACCCAATCTTGAGTATAAGAAAGGAAATGTAGTTACAAATACTTTTACACCTATTGGGGAATCATGCACTAGTTTATTTCAGAGACTAAGAGACTTAAATGTCTTGATCCCAATTGAAGGAAAGATCTCAAATCCACCTTTAAGAAATCTTGATTATTTTTTGAGATGTGTATATTATTTTGATACACTGAGACATTATACAAAAAAATTTGGTATTTGAAAAAAGCAATCCAGGATATGATCGCCATCAATTAATTGTGGTGCAAGCCCCAAAGGTTCTAAACATCAATCAAAGTCTATTGTCGGTCCATGCTGAAAAAAATATGTTACAGTTGATATGTGATGGTAAAAAATTTGTGGTGTCTTATAAGTCTATTGTTAGGATCCCAACTAATGACGAAAAATCAGTAAATATTGTCGATTCGATGGAATCAATACCATTTAGCAAAAATAGAAATAATAAAAGTGAAAATCCAAGCAAATAATAAGAGAACTGGGTTGCTTGTAAATGGAGTTGGAGAAACTATTGGTCTGAGTCAAGGTAACCCAAAGTTAATGGTATTTCCTATTTTGACTCTAAAAGGGGTACTTGATGAGTGGTGATTTTACCACGCATTTGCACCAAACATTTGTGGAAACCACATGCTTTGTATAAGAAAAAGAGACATAATCATGATGTAAATGCACTAATAACCATATTTTGCAGGTATATAGTTGCGAAGGTGAAAAGATATGGATTGGAGCTAAAAAGGGATCAAATGGAAGAAAAGGGGTGCACTTAAAGACCTAGAGAAGTCACAAACCTCAGTTACCGCGATCGCGGGCCACAGGCCGCAGTCGCGATCAGTCAAGATGGTCAGCATAATTTGATCATGGAGCACAACCACAGTCACGTAGTCGTAATCGCGATCAAACTTGCGTGATCACAGTTCTGCGGGAATGTGACCCAGGGCAGTTTTATAAAATTTTATAGACGAATCCCGAATCATATACAGGAAAAAGACCTTTCTTCTTTGTGTATTGCTTACCTCATAGATATTTTTAGTTTGAAATCAAGAAACCCTAATTGGGAAAGTGTGTAACTACTCTTGGGGGCTTAATTTCTTAGCAATTTTGTGAAGAATGAATGTTTTGGATAATCCTTATGGTAGATCTCTATTTACTTTCTTCATGAGTAGCTAAGTAATTTAGTCTTGGTATTATGCTAAACTAACATGTAATTGTGTGTGGGTGTTGATGTGTTTGGATGATTTTTAGTTGTTGAGTATGGATTCCATCATTGCTTGGGTTAATGAGTTGGAATTTGATGGGTGAAAACCTCAAACTCTAAAAACCCTTCATCATCTTTGATAGACAGATGAAGGTGAAATTGAGGTAACCCATAACATCCTTGAAAGAAGGTTATAGGGGAACAAGGTAACGGAGGATAATTGAGCGTAACCTTTTGCAATCTTAGAAATAAGTGTATTTGGAGCGTAAATCATGTCAAGAGAATCATCCTAGAAATAGGGATGCTTGATTGAGGTTTTAGGTGATTACGAATTACATACTTGTTAGGTGCTAGAAAGATCCAATGGGTGAAATCATTGTAGTTTTATTGAGAGATTGACTACAATGACTTTCGACCTAGCATATCCTTTGGTCAACAACTAAGATTCATGTTAAACCATCATTAACCCACATGTTTTTCCTTTAGGTAGACATAATCCCAAGATCCTCTCTAACCCTGATTTTAAATCAAAAGTGTCATATTCGTGCATTGGTAATCAAAAATCATTACAAACCAATGCCCATTTCATTTTAAATGTCTTGCTTAATATCATTGTGGGTAACCTTTTAGTAATTAGAGCACCCATAAGACTTTAAATTTATAATTTGCTCCATATGGATTCGACCCCAACTCTAGTTGGGTTATTGACAACGACTGCCTCACCCCTCAATCATGGGAGTGAGTTGAGCATTATTAGTACTTACGGAACCTATTATCATTAATCCAGTGACACAACTCCCATTGGTCAACACTTATAATGATCCCTTAGAATTATAAGCATACTGTGGTTACTTATCAGTGAAAGGAAATTATGGAGGAAATAAATGAAGTTGGGGGTTTGACTCATTCTAGAAGGTGTTTTGTTTTGGAAGGTTTGAGGAAGACAAATCCAATGATGAATGGACAATTATATCTTAAGAAACACGTCATAAAGAAAGAAGCCTAAGATTTCATGAAGAAGATGAAATCGCCAGAATACTCAATTATAGATGAATTGAGGCAGACTTTGTCTCAAATCTCCCTTCTCTATTTGATGTTGTATTCTGATGAACATCATAATGCTATACTGAAGATGTTTAATAAAGCATATGTCCCTAGAGAAATTGCAGTGAATTAGTTGGAGAAAATCATTGGAAAGTTCTTTGAGATAAACAAGATTAGATTTTTTGATAATGAATTGCCTGTAGAGGGAGCGGACATAATTGGGCCTTTATATTAATGTGAAGTATGAGTATTTCCATGTCACTCATGTCATGATTGATGGGGGTTCTTGTGATAGTATATTTCCTCTATTTAATTTTCAAAAGTTGAACATCAGTATCAAAAGGATCCGACCCAACAATGTATGTGTTAGAGCTTTTGATGAAGAAAAAATGGATTCCATTGGTGAGATAGACCTAATGCTGACTATAGGTCCTATTTACTATTCCATAGAATTTCAAGTATTGAATATTAACACCTCCTACAATTTGTTATTGGGAAGACCATGGGTTCATAGGGACAGGACAGTCGCATCTAAATTGCATCAGATGATCATGTTTAAACACGACAAGAAAAAGGTGATTGTTCATGGTGAAGTGGATTTGTCCATACGAGATGCATCAACCCTTATCTGGCTAAAAGATATCTCAACCTACGCTGGCTACATAGTTCTGACTGAGTACTACTATTTGTGACATCATTGAGACAATTCTGTAACTACTAGAATTCTAGGTAAACAGCTAAATTTTGGGTATTGAATACCCCCAGGACTCGATAGCATAAATAGTACAACATACCACAATCTTGAAAGCATGATAACTAGTCACTTTGTCACAATTAATTCATTGAGGGATTTTATCAAACGCTTGCATGACATGAACTTGTACACTTACTTTTATGTCATGATTTCACCCTTCAACTTACATGAACATTTTATCAAACACTTGAGGAGTATAATTTGTGCACATAATAATAATCAACATGCGAGCATCATGATCACAATCCCAACTCACAAATTCAAGGGGGATTTTAACATAAATCCACATAACACTACACACATATTAATTACTTCATATGAAACTTCTAATAAATCATGGATTAGAAACCCAAATAACATCATAATCATGAATACAATGGAATTCAACATAAAATCCATGAAATCAACTAACTTGTAGTTTTAAAAGAGGTTTTTGAACTCCAAGGGTGGAAGGAAACCCTTTGATAAACACCTAACATACCTCGGTAATCAAATTTGTGGAGCTGTATGGTGTGTTCTTGAAGGTTGAATTTTGAAATTAGATGCCCTAGGGTTTGTTCTTTAGAGAGTTTGAGATAGAGTGAGTGATTTAGCCTTTAGGATAGGTTAATATCCTGTTTTAAGGGCTGAATAAGGGTGGGTAAATGACCCAATTACCCCTCTAGACGCACATTTTTAATTACTGAAAACATGCCCAGTGACGTGCAGACCGATGCGTCGCGTCGATGGTGTTGACGCGATGACAAACGCGCCGCATTGAGTTCTCATTTGGTCATTGGAATTTGCACTCTGACGCTGGGGAAAATATCCTTTGATGCAATGGACGATGCGACGTGTCGAGATCGCGTCGACTCACTATTTTTATCACCCAAACATGCTTCAAATGAGGTCCAAAAAATCTGAAACTCACACGAAGTGACATATTGACATACCTGATCATGATTCAATAAAAGGATCACATTTTAAGGTCATAAGGGTCATAAAATAAGATCGCCAAATTATGAAGGCTAAAATAATTCTAAGTATAAACACACAGCTGAAATTTCTAAGTTTGGGACCTCTTTTCATACCTTAGAGGACTGAGTTAAGCTAGGATTCTGTGGGGTCTTACAATATCTCCCCCTTGGGAACATTCATCCTCGAATGAGAATGACTAAGCTAAGAATACTGATAGACTGAATTTACATATTGAACATACACAACTGAAGCATGACTGAATTATAATGACATGACACATGACTGAGCTATTTCATGAAGGTATGCATTATATGAGTATGTTATGCAACTGAAATCAACACCGAGTTTGTAAAGGTAATCTGAGTATAGAACTGAGTAATTTAAGAAAAACTGTTACCTTGGGATGATTTTGAGTTTGCGGAGAAGAGGCGAGGATACTTGGCCCATATATCTTCTTCTGTTTCCCATGTATCTCCCTCAACGGATTGATTCCGCCGAAGAACTTTAACTAGAGGACCTTCTTTGTTCCTCAGTCTGCGAATTTGATGATCAAAGATTTCAATTGGAATTTCTTCATAAGAGACACTATTCTGAACATCTATATCCTCTATAGGGATTACAACTGCTAGGTCACCTATGCACTTCTTTAGCAAGGAGATATGAAACACTAGATGTACTGAAGCTAGTTATGAAGGAAAATCAAGCTCATAAACTACCTTTCTAAAATAGTTGAGGATTTGGTAAGGACCGACATATCGAGAAATGAGTTTCCCCTTATTGCCAAATCTCTTCACTCTCTTCATAGGAGAGATTTTCAAATACACGTAATCACCAATCTCAAACTCGAGATCTTTTCTTCTCACATCTACATACGATTTCTGTCATCTCTGAGTTGTCTTAAGTTTTTCCCTGATCAACTGAACTTTTTCTAAGGCATCAAATACTAAGTCAGGCCCTGCCACTGCGGCCTCACCCACTTTAAACCAACCAACGGGCAATCTATATCTCCTCCAATTAAGCGCCTCAAATGGATCCATCTGAATACTGGAATGATAGTTGTTATTATGCATGAACTCAATCAAAGGCAAGTGGTCATCCCAACTACCCTTAAATTCAATGGCACATACTCTTAACATATCTTCTAAAGTCTGAATGGTATTTTCTGCTTGACCATCTATCTGAGGGTGAAAGGCTGTACTGAGGTTAACTTGGGTACCAAGACCCTTTTCGAAGGCTTTCCAGAAATGAGAGGTGAACTGCATAACTCTATCTGAAATGATGGACAACGAAACTTTGTGCAATCTGACCAACTCTCTGATATTGAGCTTGGCATAATCCTCGGATAAATAAGAGTTATGAACTGACAAGAAATGGGCTGATTTGGTCATCCTATCCACAATGACCCAAATCGAATCATGTTGTCGATGAGTACGGGGCAAACCCATCACAAAATCCATGTTCACCTCCTCCCACTTCCAAGTGGGAATACTGAAATCCAGCATAGCTCCACTAGGCTTCTGATGCTTGATCTTAACCTGCTGACATGTCGAGCACTTAGCTACAAACTCTACAATATCTCTCTTCATCCCACTCCACCAAAATGTACTCCACCAATAGACTTCCCGCAAGTCGTGGTACATCTTGGTGGACCCTGGGCGAATCGAGTAGTGTGCACCATGTGCTTCTACAAGAATTTGTTGTCTCATGACATCCACACATGGAAAACATAGTCTACCCTGGCAACGTAACACACTATCTCTCCTTTGGGAGAAAACCTCTACTTTCTAATCTCTGACTGACTCTTTTAGTTTAACTAAACTGGGATCCCTTTCCTGCTTTTCTTTTACTTTGGTAACCAAAGTTGATTCCAAACTATTCTGAACCCATATACTACCCTCTATTTAATCGACTAAGCAAACACCTAGTCGGGCATGCTGATGAACTTTCTGAACTAACTTCCTCTTACCATCCTCCATGTGAGCAACACTACCCATGGAAATCCTACTGAGAGCATCAACCACTACATTGACCTTGCTCAGATGATACAGAACACTCACGTTGTAGTCTTTCAACAACTCTAACCACCTTCTATGACACAAGTTCAAGTCCTTTAGAGAAAACACATACTGCAGGTTTTTATGGTCTAAAAACACATCAAATGTACCCTATACAAATAATACCTTCAAATCTTTAAGGAAAACACTATAGCTGCTAACTCAAGATCATGAGTGGGATAGTTCTTTTCATGGGGCTTAAATTTTCTAGAGGCAGAGGCTATGACCTTAACTCTCTACATCAAAACACATCCAAACCAACTCTAGAAACATCATAATATACCACAAACCCATCTAAACCATCTGGTAAAGTCAAAATTGGGGTAGTAATGAGTTGAGTCTTTAGCTCCTGAAAACTCTTCTCACAAGAATCTGACCACTGGAACTTAACTTTCTTCTGAGTCAATTTGGACATGGGGGATGCAATAGATGAAAATCCCTCAACAAACCATTGGTAATAGCCAGCCAAACCCAAGAAACTCTTGATATCAGACAGAGAGATGGGTCTAGGATAGTTCATTACTGCTTTGATCTTTTGGGGATCAACTCTAATGCCATCAACGGAAACTATATGACTAAGGAAAGCTACTGACCTTAGCCAAAATTCACATTTACTGAATTTGGAGAACAATAAATGGGTTCTGAGAGTTCGTACTACTATTTTGAGATGGTCTGTATGATCATGTTCACTACGAAAGTAGACAAGGATGTCATCATACTATGACGAACATGTCCAAGTACTGCTTGAAAATATGGTTCATCAAGTCTATGAAAGTTGTTGGGGCATTGGTATGACCAAATGACATAACTAGGAATTTGAAGTGATCATACCGAGTTCTAAAAGATGTTTTTGAAATGTCATATTCTCTGACTCTGAGATGATGATAGCTTGATCTGGGGTCTATCTTAGAAAAGTAACTGGCACCCTAAAGTTGGTCAAACAAGTCACCGATTCTGGGAAGTGGGTACTTGTTCTTGACCGTGACTTTGTTCAACTGACGATAGTCAATAAACATTCTAAGAGAACCATCCTTCTTACGCATGAATAAAATTGGTGCACCCTAAGGGGATACGCTGGGTCTGATAAATCCCTTATCTAGGATATCCTTCAACTGTTCTTTTAACTCTTTGAGTTCTATTGGGGCCATTTTATATGGCGGGATAGAGATAGGCTAAGTATCAGGAAAAAGGTTTATTTCGAAGTAAATTTCCCACTTGGGAGAAACTCCGAGAAGATCTTCGGGAAACATAGCTAGAAATTCACATACTACTGGAACTGACTCAAAACTAGGAGTCTCAAAACTAGAATCCTTAACCCGAACAAGATAGTAGACACACCCCTTGGATATTATTTTCCTCGCACTTAGGTAGGAAATAAGCTGACCCCTAAATCCTGAAGTACTACCCCTCTATTTTAGGATAGGTTCATTCAGAAACTGAAAATGGACAACTCTATTTCTGTAGTCAACTGAAGCATAGTAAGAATGGATCCACTCCATGCCGAGAATGACATCAAAATACGTCATCTCTAGCTTTGCTAAGTCTGCTGATGTAACCTTCTAAGATACCATAAACAGATAGTTCCTATATACCCATCGGGCTATGATGGATTTACCCACTGGGGTAGAGACTTAGAAAGGATCATCTAGGATTTTGGGACTGACTCTAAAGTCAACATCTATATAAGGAGTTACAAAGGAAAAAGAAGCTCTTGGATCTAGCAAAGCATAAACATGGAAATGATAAACTTGTAACGTACCAGTGACCACATCAAGAGAACTTTCCTGATCCTGTCGGGACTGAAGTGCATAGAGTCTATTTAGGTGTTGACCACTGGTGACACAGGAAGCGGCACCCTGCTGATTCGGGCGATCGGACTGAACTGGGGGATGATTATGCTGACTCTACGAACCCATATAAGGACACTCTCTGACCCTATAGCTTGTCTTACCATATCCTAAACATACATCACTTCCAGCTCGATAGACACCCTGATGGTTTCTGCCACACTTTTGGCAAAGAGGATTTGTTCGGGCACTGCTAACACTACCCTAGGGTTTAGGGTCTGGTGCCCTATCTTTAATGCCATCTCTAAATTTTGACACTGGAGCACTAGCTTAGGACGGAGCTGGAATTGAAGATTTTAGGTGGAACTGAGAACAATTACCACCCTCTAACTTAGGTTGAGTGAAATTGAAGCTACCTATTCTAGATTTTTTGTTCTGCCTCTCTTTCTCCTTATTTTTAGGCTTATCTATCTGTTGATCATGGACCATGAGCCTAGATATTCCCATTTCCTTAATCAGCATTACGGTCCTACACTCTTTGACCATACTATTAGACATACCCGACACAAACTTACTCATCATAGATCTGCTATTTGCTACCACATGAGGGGAATATTCGGCTAACTGAGTAAACTTGAGAGACTACTCTTTCACAGTCATGTTGCCCTATTTTAGATTAATAAACTCCAAAAATTTAGGTTCCTTCAACTCCAGTGGAAAGAACCTATCAAGGAAAGTAGTAGAAAACTTCTCTCATTCTACGAGCCCTGTATCTGTGCCCCTATCTGCCTTCCACTACTTAAACCATGTATGAACCACATCCTATAATTGATATGTATCTAACTCAGCCCTCTTACTGGAAGTCACCCCTATGATATTTGTGACTTTCTGCACCATGTCAAGGAATTCCTGTGGGTCCTCTATAGGCTTAGACCCTGTAAATGATGGAGGATTCATTCAGGTGAAGTCCTAAATTCTAGATACAGCAGTATTGGCCACTGGGTTGGCCTAAATGACAGTTGGGCATTTATTCTAGGCTGCCACAGAATGAGCTAGAGTGGTGAAAGCTGCTCTGAATTCTGCATGGGAGACATGCTCGTCTAGGGGATCTTCCTGAATGATGGAGGTGTTGGCTGATTTTTAGTTCTTCTTCCGGTGGTTTTATTGGGAGGCATATTCTATATACGGAAGGAAACATTGGATTAGACGGAGAGTTTAACTTGAGCTCATGTTCACTCGTATGATATGAGCACTGAAAGAAGGAAAACTTTTCCTAAAGACGCCTCATAGCCACTTATCCATAAGTGTGGCGTGCTATACACCCATGCACAAGACTCTACTATCCATGACTTTCAGACTCCCTAGGACTCTGTTGAACCTTAGGATCTGATACCAAGTTTGTAATGCCCCAAGTCTGCACCCTGGACATCACACGGTGCTCACAACCCTGAAGGACCACAAGCTAACCCATGACTAGTACCTTCTGTAAACACTGAATAATACTACTGAAATAATGTGAAAAATTAGGCTAAAATTCCATAAGGTTCATAATCTGAATACTGATAAATATAGTACTGAAATAACATCTGAAAATTGAATATTGGATGAACTAGTCTAGTCTGAAAAGCCTCTAACCGATCTGTCTGAATATGGAGTTGATGGGACAAGCCCCCAACTAACTTTGACTACTAAAATAATGAAACAACTAAAATACTAAAATAAAAGCATATCCTTGATAGATAAGGACCCACTACAGAATCTACTACTGATAATCTAAATTGCTAAGTACGATCTAGAGCTCGTGTGTCTGAACCTATGATATAAGATATCATAGCGCAAAAAAAGAGTATGCGTCAATACTTTGAATGTACTGGTATGCCAGGTAAGGTAAGGCTTAATGTATGGGTTCATATGCATGAACAATAACTGACTGAATAATATAGGGGCAACTACATGAAAGTACATGTATATCTAAAACTGCTACAAATGCTGATCACGCAAGGTTGCATACGAACCTACTTATACTATAATTGAGATCCCTGATAACTAAATTTATGATAACTGGGTGACTATTTATGACAGTCTTAATCCTGTAGAACTGATCTAAGTTCCATACTAAGCTGGGTGACTGTGTCTGACAATCCTGATTTTGTAGAACTAAACTGAGTTCTATACTGAGCTGGGTGACTGTGTCTGACAGTCCTGACTCTGTATAACTAAACTGAGTTCTATACTGAGTTTGAAACTAAGACTGTAACTGTGGGAGTGTTCATCTAACCGACATACCCTGATTATAAACTGAGTTGGGGTCTAACCTGTGACTCTAGTTGGAAGGGTGTTAGCACTTTGCCATGGGATACTAACAATGACTGTGAGTTAACCCTGTCTGGAAGGAAGATATTTTGTCAACCCTCACTAGTAGGAAAACTTGTATGAGATGTAATACAAGGATTGCTACTAAGGGTCAAACCATTTACTGATAGGAATGCCCTTATACCTGGGTTCGATCGGTATTGAATCCTACTCCCAACTGAATAGACACTGAACTGATCACTAAACTATACTGATCATGCTAACTGATTGGACTGGTCTGGGTTCACTGAGTTCTATTAACTAACTGAGTACTACTGTTCGTCACATCACTGAGGCAATTCTGAAACTACTAGAATTCTAGGTAAATAGCTAAATTTTAGGTATTTAATACCCCCAGGACTCGATAGCGTAAATAGTACAACATAGCACAATCTTTAAAGCATGATAACTAGTCACTTTGTCACAATTCATTCATTGAGGCATTTTATCAAACGCTTGCATGACATTTTCTTGTACACTTACTTTTATGTCATGATTTCACCCTTCATCTTACATGAACATTTTATCAAACACTTGAGGAGTATAATTTGTGCACATAATAATAATCAACATGCGAGCATCATGATCACAATCCCAACTCACAAATTCAAGGGGGATTTTAACATAAATCCACATAACACTACACACATATTAATTACTTCATATGAAACTTGTAATAAACCATGGATTAGAAACCCAAATAACATCAAAATTATGAATACAATCGAATTCAACATAAAATTCATGAAATCAACTAACTTGTAGTTGTAAAAGAGGTTCTTTAACTCCAAGGGTGGAAGGAAACCCTTGGATGAATACCTAACATACCTTGGTAATCAAATTTGTGAAGGTTGATGGTGTGTCTTGAAGCTTGAATTTTGAAATTAGATGCCCTAGGGTTTGTTCTTGAGAGACTTTAAGAGAGAATGAGTGATTTAGCCTTTAGGGTAGTTAATCTCGTGTTTTTGGGGCTGAATAAGGGTGGGGAAAATACCCAATTACCCCTCTAGATACGCATTTTTAATTACTAAAAATGTTCCCAGCGACGCACAGACTGATGCACCGCATCGATGGTGTCGATGCGATGACTAACGCATCGAGTTAAGTTCGTGTTGGTTCACTGGAATTCGTACTCTGATGCTATCAAAAATATTTGTAAGCGTGATGGGCAGCGCAACCCGTCGAGATCACGTCAACCTACTATTTTGGTCACCCAAACACACTTCAAACGAGGACCCAAAAATCTGAAACTCACACGAAGTGACCTATTGACACACCTAATCATAATTCAATCCAAGGATTGATATTTTAAGGTCATAAGGGTTTTAAAATAAGATAGCCAAATTACGAAGGCTAAAATAATTCTAAGTATAAATACTTAGCTGAAATTTCTAAGTCTGGGACCTCTTTTCATGCCCTAAAGGACTGAGTTAAGCTAGGATTTTGCGGGGTCTTACACCTTATCAGGGGGAGTTTTGGTAGTTTGTTTTGTTTTTCTTTCTATTTATCTGAGTTATTTCGGGTTGTATTTGGGATCTATCTTGTTTAAGTTTCTGTTTTTGTTTATGTCTAAACCCTTCTATCTTTCTTTTTAATCAAATGCAATGTCTCTTTTGTTTTTTTTCTAATCTAATTTTGTTTGTCTTTTATATATACATTTCTCTTTATGTTGATTCTAGTGATTTGATATGCATGCAAATTTTCAACCTAATCTTAAAATCCAATCTAATCAAGATATAGATGCAAGAGGTAGAATATGATGAAGAAGAGACATTGGAATAAATAAGAAAAGATTTGAAACAATTTAGAGACAAGCCAAATCCTAATTTGAATGTAACTGAGCCTATTAATCTTGGAGAAAAAGGAAATGTTAGGGAAACTAAAATAATTGTACATGATTCGCCACAATTAAAAGAGGGAATAATCCTAGCATTAATTTATTATAAAGAAGTCTTTGCATGGTCTTATGATGATATGTCTAGTTTAAGCACTGGGTTAGTGGACCATAAGTTACCAACTGATCCAACTTTCCCTCATGTCAAACAGAAGTTGAGAAAGTTTATAACTGATGTAGGCATGAAAATTAAGTAGGAAATCACAAAGTAGCTTGAAGCCAAAGTCATTTGAGTGGCTCGTTACCCTACTTGGTTGTCCAATGTTGTTCCTATCCCAAAGAAAGATGGCAAAGTTCTGGTATGTTTAGATTATCTTGATTTGAACAAAGCAAGCCCAAGGATGATTTTCCTCCATCCAACATCCGCATTTTGTTAGATAATTATGCTAAACATGAGGTTGCATCTTTTGTGTATTTTTATACTGGGTACCACCAAATCATTACGAATGATGACGATGTGGAAAATATGTCTTTTATTACACCATGGGGGCTTATTGTTATCGAGTGATGCTTTTTGGATTAAAGAATGCTAGAGCAACATACATGAGGCAATGACCACTATGTTTCATGATATGATGCATAAGGAAATTGAAGTCTAAGTAGATGATGTGATTATTAAGTCAAAGAATCAGGCTAACCATGTTAAAGATCTAAGAAAGTTCTTCAAGAGGCTTCACAGGTATAATCTCAAACTCAATCCAGAAAAATATGTTTTTTGGGGTCTCTTCTGGATAGTTATTGGAGTACGTAGTTAGTCGTCAAGGTATTGAATTTGTTTCTTCTAAGATCAAGGCTATTTAGGATTTACAGCCACCTAACAACTAAGAAGAGGTGATGAGTTTGCTTGGTAGATCAAACTATATTAGTAGGTTCATTGCTCAACTCACAACTACTTGTGAACCCATTTTCAAGTTGTTGAAGAAGAATATTGTATTTGAATGAACTAAGAAATATTAGAAGGTGTTCAACAAAATTAAAAGATATGTATAAAATCCACCTGTGTTGGTGACACCTGAGCCTTGTAGGCCTTTGATTTTGTACTTATTGGTTAAGGATAATTCCTTCAGTTGTTTATTGGGACAACATGATATCATAGGGAAAAGGAGCAGGATATCTTTTATCTTAGCAAGAAGTTCACAACTTATGAAGCCAAGTATGCTCTTTTTGAAAGGACGTGTTGTACCCTAACTTGGGTAGCACAAAAGATAAAGCATTATATTTAATCCTACACTACTTAGCTCATCTCCCATATGGATCTTTTAAAGTATATCTTTCAAAAGCCTATGCCAACAGGTCGACTTGCAATGGGGCAAATATTGCTTATCGAGATATACATTGTATATGTGACTTGAACCGCAATGAAATACCAAACTTTGGCTGACCATCTTGCTGAGAAACCCATTGATGAAGAGTATGAACCTTTGAAGACATATTTTCCTGACAAAGAAGTGTTGCATATTGATGAAGTCACTATAGATGTTGATCCATGTTGGAAGCTATTCTTTGATGAAGCCGTGAACATGAAAGGAGTCGGGATATGTGTAGTTCTTATCTCTTAATTGGGGAAACATATTTTGGTAATGTCACAACTTTGATTTTATTATACCAACAATATGGCAGAATATGAAGCTTGTATTTTAGGGTTAAGATTAGCTATTGATAGGTAGTTTAGGAATTATTAGTATTGGGAGATTTAGACTTCCTTGTCCATCAGATTCATGTCAGTTGAGAGAGACGTGATTTAAATCTCATACCATATCGACAACGCCTGTAGGATCTATGTCAATGGTTTGTATCAATAAAATTCAGGCATATTCCAAGAATTCACAATGATATTACTAATGTTTTAGCCACTTTGTCTTTAATACTCCAACATCCTGATAAGGCTTACATTAATCCAGTGCATATAATGAGTCATGACCAACATACTTATTTTAATACAGTTTAAGAGAAACTCAATATTTCACCTCAAGAAATATATTTAGTCGGGAGAATATCCAACACATGCCACCAGTGATCAAAAAAGGACTATTAGGTGTTTGGCTAGTGGATTTTTCTTAAGTAGAGGAATTATTTTACAAGGAAACCCCTAATTTAGGACTTTTGAGGTGTGTAGATTGTAAAGAAGCTTTGGTAATTATGGTTGAAATACATTATAGAGTATGTGGGGCCCATATGAATGATTATGTCTTATCAAAAATGATACTTTGAGTGGGTTATTATTGGCTTAATATGGAAAAGGATTCTATTTGTTTTGTGTGAAAATGTCGTCAATATCAGGTACATAGTGATCTGATACATTCTCCTCCTACGGAGTTACAGACAATGTATGCTCCATGGCCTTTTGTAGCTCAGGGGATGAACGTGATTGGACCGATTGAACCTAAAGTGTCAAACAAACATAGATTTATTTTGGTGTCCATTGATTATTTTACAAAGTGGGTAAAAGAAATAACTTTCAAATCAACAACAAAGAAAGCGGTAGTTGATTTCGTTCATGCTAACATCATTTATAGCTTTGGCATTCCAAAGGTGATCATTATAGATAATTCTACTAATCTTAATAGTCATTTGATGCAAGAGGTGTTCCAACAGTTTAAGACTGCACATCAAAATTCCACTCCATACAGTCTGAAGGAAACATGCGCATAGAAGTTACCAACAAGAATATCAATAAGATACTGAGGAAAATGGTACAAAGGTCTAGACAATGGCATGAGAAGATACCTTTTGAATTGTTAGGTTATCGTACAACTGTTCACACTTCAACATGGGAAACTCCATATCTACTAGTCCACAAGACAAAAGCAATCATACCCGCAGAAGTTGAAATTCCATCTCTTTAAGTCATCATGGAAATAGAGATTGATGGTCATAAGTGGGTCAAAAACTGATTGGAGCAATTAATTTTGATTGATGAAAAAAGACTGACATCAGTATGCCATGGCCAATTATATCAAAAGAGAATGGCTTGAGCATATAAAAGAATGATGTTTTCCAGGTGTTTCAAAGTCGGCCAATTAGTATTGAATCACGTTCTCCCCCATTTGATTGAATCTAAAGCTAAGTTTACTCCAAATAGGCAAATGCCCTTCACTGTGAAGAAATTTTTCCCAATGGAGCTTTATATTTGACAGATGTAGAAGGCAAAATGGCAAAAATGGCTATAAACGCGATGCAGTTAAGAGATATTATATATGATTTTTATCCTCCATTAATTCTATTGCACGTTTAGTACTTGCATTTTTAAAAGGTTGATATGATGAAGACATTTTATTTTTCTATCCCAATAGTGTGTCATCCTTTGTTTACTCTTTTGAGCTTTGGTCTTATTTTTATTTCATATCCCTCTTTTGGAATCAAAATAGAGTTAGAAAATATAAAAGTGTCAATAAAAGAAGAGTCAAAAGAATACAGAAAAAAAGTCATCAATTTAGAAAGAAGAAAAAGAAAATAAAGAAAAAAAGAAGAAGAAGAAGATCAAACCAAAACAAAGAACAAGTTGTCAGAATTATGTTTGACCTGATTTTCCTCTCTCGGGAGTGAGATACGCAGGTTGCGCTACTCTGGGTTCGGTCAAACCAAATAAGCAATTTAGAATTACCCTTTAAAAGAAACTGGGGCAAGAGTTAATCTTCGCTATTTGAGTCGATTTCAAAAGTTGTAAGTCCCACCCCACTTTAAGTGTTGTTTGAGCCTCATGTCATTCATTCTTTCTAACCCTATCCAAAAGCCATGTTACAACCAAAGAAAGACCTTAAAATTAATCTTTGAGAATGTTAAGGCTAAACATGTAGTGGATATATGACAATTATTTCTGGGCAATACTTTTCTACATCATCATAGGAAAATATGAGAAAAACAAATGAGAGAGTCTTATTGGTGAAAACCCTCACAAGCACTGTAAGGTGATGGTAAGATGAGAGAAGTAAAATGAGAGATTTTTATCGATGAAAACCCTCATGGTCACCATAAATTGATATGAGTCAAGAAAAAAATAAAATAAAAAATACGAGAGTCTTATTGGTGAAAACCCTCACGGGCGTCGTAAGGTAATGGTGAGTTAAGAGAAATAAAAAAGAAGAGAGGCTTGTTAGAGAAAATCCTTTAGGGAATCATTAGTCAAATAAGTTATACAATTACACAGGTTTTGAAGAATTAACTCAATTTCAGGGTCATTAACTCAGTAACAACTGGTGAAATTTTTTATGAAAAGATCAGACAACTTGATCCAAAATGCATGTGACAATCATTGGAGTTGGCTGCCATATTCAAATAAGTTTCTCTTTTCTTCATTTTTGAAAAAGGGAAATTATCTTTTTATTTCTTTTACATATTCATATTTCTTTTCTTGTTATGTCATCTATCAAATAAAAAAATCATCATCATTTCGTTACATCTTTGAGTCAAATCAGTGTTAGAACAAGTAAGAAAGAATTTCAAAATTTGCTACCAGTCTCCTCAATTTCATGGAGAAAATATAAGGACTAACACATGAAAGAAACACGATCTTAAGTCAAAACAAGACACGAAGAAAGTTCATCAACATATAGGTTTTTGGATTCATGGAAATATCAAGATCCAAAAGGTGTATCTCAGATACATGGTAAAATAGAGATTCAGTGTTCGAGTCAAAGACACTCCCTTTAATTTGAGTTTGGTATCAATGATGCAAAAAGGTAGGGGAAAATACCAACAATCTAAAACAAAGTGAAGGGAACAAGATTTAGAGCAGGTGCCAAGAAAGCAAAGTGCTGCAAACCACCACCATGTTTTACCTGAAAAAATTTTCTTTGTTAAAACTGTGCAAAATTATGTTCATTAAGTTCAGCTACCTTTGGAAAAGCATATCCGTGAGTTATCATACTATTTAGGACCCTCCTGGAAAATTGGACTTTACTTTCTTTTCAAGACTCTCCTTGAAAAATGGGACTTCATTTTTCAAAAAAATAGATCTTTCTTTATCATAATCTTTGTTTAGGATAATTTTCATTCTAGTTTTTATTTTGATTTCTGGAGCTTGCTTGGATAATAGGGTGAAGAAATTGAAAGTTAATAGGTTGATGAAATAGCAAGTTAGGAGCCTTCCTGAAGAATAAGGTAATGAAATAGCAAGTCAAGATCCCTCCTGGAAAATAGGGTGAAGAAATTAAAAGTCACGAACCCACATGAAGAACGTGGTGGAGAAATAGATAGTCATAAGCCCGCCTGGAGAACATGGTGGAGAAATATAAAGTCAGGAGACCGCCTGGAGCACAGGGTGGAGAAATAAAAAGTATGGATCCTTCCGAGAGAATAGGGTGATAAAATAGTAAGTTAGGAGCCTGCCTAGATAATAGGGTGATGAAATAGCAAGTTTAGATCCTGCCTGGAGAATAGGGTGATGAAATTTCAAGTCAGGAGCCTTCCTGGAGGACAGGGTGGAGAATTACAAGTCAGTAGCCCGCTTGGAAAATAGGGTGAAGAAATAGCAAGTCAGGATCCCTCTTTGAGAATAGGGTGAAGAAACAACAAGTCAGGAACCCTCCCAGAGAATAGGGTAAAGAAATTCAAAGTTAAGAGTCCACCTGGAGAATAGGGTGGAGAAATTACAAGTCAGGAGCACGCTTGGAGAACATGGTAAATAAATAGTAAGTCAGGAGCCCGCCTGGAGATTAGAGTGAAGAAATTGAAAGTTAGGATCCCACCTGAAGAACAGGGTGAAAAAATAGCAAGTCGGTAGACCGCCTGGAGAATAGGGTGAAAAAAAATGAAATTTAGGAGTCCGCCTGGAGAACTGGGTGGAGAAATAGCAAGTCAGGAGCCCTCCTAGAGAATAGGTTGAAGAATTAGCAAGTCAAGATACTGGCTAAAGAATATGGTGAAGAAATTGAAAAATTAGGAGCCCGCCTAGAGAACAAGGTGGATAAATTGCAAGTCAGAATCTTGCCTAGAGAAAAAGGTGAAGAAATAACAAGTTAGGAGCCCGCCTGGAGAGTAGGGTGAAGAAATTAAAAGTCAGGAGTCCGCTTTAAGTCAAGGGTAGAGAAATTGCAAGTCAGGGGATAAATTAAAGAACAAGGTAAAGAAATATTAAGTCTGGAGCCCGCCTTGAAAAGAGGGTGAAGATTGTCATATTCAATGTAAAATTCAAAAGTACCACCTACAGAACTTGGTCATGTTTTGAGCTAATCTCCAATAAAAAATTTTGCATGGAGAAAGAATCCATTTTCAAGATCAACCTAATAAAAATCGAATATTTTGTCACTTTTGAGAGCATTGAAGACTCCATTCAAGAGTCAAGACAAGCGCATAGATAGGACTTTTGAAATTCATTTATCTTTTTAACTTGTAATTTTTATTTTTGATGTAATGACAGAACTGCGAATCGGAACCTCAATAAGACCTCACTCAATACTCCAACTAGTTATAGTCCTTCTTCTTTTCAACCCCGAGAAATACATGTGATCTGATTTTCATATAACTTGGCATAGGTAAGATGCCCAAGATCAAGCCTCAGTTGCACTTTATCTTACTTTTCCTTCCTTTGGAATAATGATCGAGTCAAATTTTGTCTCGTTGTCTACTTTTTTGTCTGAAAACACTTTGTGTTTAAAGCCAAAGAGGGACATGATGTGGACACATAAATTTGACCCTACCCAAAAGTCAAATCAACTCAACCCCCTACAAGAAAACAAAAGAAACAACAACCCCACCACACATTTTCTACCCTTATCCAAAAATAACAAATTCACAATAATATAACAACCTCACGCAGTAAATATTGAACAAATCACCCTTACCTCACCACCCTCTCATCCCCATATGCCCCCTGGAACCCCTCTGCCCTCTTACCTTTTATGTTTCTCATAATAATACGGACTCCCACATGGCTTTTATGCATATAGAGAACGCACGCACCTCATGTAGATGATGGACACACACACCCAATCGGGAAGAAAGGTGAGTGATGAGAGAGAGAAGAAAAAATAAGTAAAATATATACACATACACAAAGAATGAGGAAGGAAAAAAAGTTAAAAATCAGATAAAGTGATCGAAGAAAATTGTAAATCGGCGTGACAGTGAAAACCGATTAGAAAAGAAAGAGAAGAGGCATGAGAGAGACAGAGCAGATGGAAGCTCAATTTTTTGATAAGTTATCACCGGAAAATGCTACCATCACACTAAAACTTGACCCGTTTCTCCAATTTTCATCACTGCCTGAGCTTGTCGGAGCTCCAACGAGACAAAAACAGTAAGTCCAACTCAAAATAACCCCAAATCCATCGAAAGTGATCCAAAAACACTTTTATTTTTTGATTAATTTTCTGTTAAGCCATAATTTTTTGGGATGTTGTTGAGATTGACTTAGTTCGTCTGACTCCAATTCATCTGGTATGGATTTTGAGTTGACGGTTTATGAGGATTCCATGGTTTATTCCTAAAAGTTTAAATTTGGTTATCTTTGATACTCCGGGGTATTAATTTAAGGTCTCATTCTTCAACTCTACCTTTTATTCCTTTAATTGTATTTGTTATAAATGTTGTGCTAGATTGTATGTTATTCATATCGATTCAAATGTTTGTATTGGGAATTTATTGATTTGGTTTCGTTTGTTTTAGTTTCAATTCGTGATTCATGCTGTTACTCTAAATTATTAAAGCATTTCGAGTTTGGGTTAAGTCGGAGTTTTTGGATAAGGATTAAAAATTGATTGAAAGTGAATATGATTAGCTTGCTTTGATTCATTGGTTGTTGTTTGATTTGAAATTGACGTTAATTTTGTCAAACGAGTATCATGTTTAGGTTAAGAATTGATAGGCAAATCTTAGGGTTTAGGTACCCAAACCATAGGATTCTATATTATCGAATGTGTGAATACTTGTTTTGAATAATCTTTTTTATATTGTATTTTTATCAAATGTATTTATTCGCCGGGGAATGCCCCGAGGTCACATGTATAATTTATCGAGGAATATCCCATAAGATTCTGTATTTGGAAGATCAATCGTGATCAAGTCCCGAGAAATCAGGTAAAATATAGTTTATGGTAGTTAGAATAGTTTAGGTTTTTATTTCAACATTTATTTTCATTTTGGTTTATGCATTTTCTATTCTATATTCAGAAGACAGATCGTGTTTATGTGTTTTGTTGGTTTATTCATTTCATAGTGTTATATTAGCTGGTATATCTCGATGAAGTGATCATGATCAAACCATGGGACTGAGGGGTGCCAACACCTTTCCCCCGATAAACAAAATTCCTTAACCAAAATCTCTATTCATGGAACAGTTTTAAGAGTCAACTATTTTTTAAAAAGGAATTTTAAAAAGGTGGCTTGGCACACCAAACAATTTCAAGTGGCGACTCTGAGTTTAATTTCAAAAATCCTTTTTTGAAAAACATCTTGTTTTGTCACTTTGATAATTAAAACCTTTTCGGACATAAAATTAAAAATATTTTTGGTAAAAAAGGGTGTGATAGCTCTTGTATCCTCTTATGCATTCCCTCTCTATCAAATGTATTTATTCATTAGGAAATACCTCGAAGTACTATGAGGTCATTCGAGACAAGGCCTAAATATGGGGTAAAGCATAGGTTAGTTTAGTTTTAGGTAGTGTAGATTTATTTCCGTACTTTCTTTTTATTTTTGATTGTATAAGTTGACTGGACATTGTTTTATTTTATCCTTTTGTTGGTTTTCTTGCTTGTCTGTTTGTGAAATCTGTTCATTGATGGTGTTAATGTAAGACGATACGAGCCAATGAAGTGGCTGCACTAAAATCATGGGATCGAGGGGTGCATCACACCTTCTTCTTGGTCAATAGAATTTCTTAATTGGAATGTCTGTTTGCCAATCGATTTTGAGAGTCAATGGTTTGGAAAAGGTAATTTTACGGTGACTTGACACACTAACCTAATATTAAGTGGCGACTCTGAGTTTTAATTAAATCCTTTTTGAAATATGATTTGTAGGCACTTTCCCTTATGAACTTTTTATTAACATTTTTGGTAAAATATGTTTGTGACAGCTCTAGCAACTCTGTTGTATGACAGCTCTAGCAACTCTACTAGGATATTTAGAGTTCGAGCTCATATGTTGAGTTGTATCGGCGTAGTTAACACTATACTTCAATAGGTGCTTTGTTTGTTTTATCACTTTTTCTCATTTTTGGATGCCTATGTGTTACTTGTTTATTATTTTTCTATTGCGACCCAAGTCTACACATTGGACGAGACGTGATGCTAAAAACCACATGTGATCCCAAGATAACCATCTCATATGTTGTCAATTTGACGACTTTCTAGCACCTTTTAAGATTAAACTATCATGCTTTTTCATTGAATTGATGTTAATCTCATACTTAATGCTCATTCGTGCAGATAGAGATTGAAATGACAAGATGAGAAAGTTTTTTAAGTCAATGAGAGGTCAAATATGAAAGAAAAGATCCCTAAATATCACTTGGGTATGTCGGGAGTGGGCGGCCAAAATAGCCAAAACAACCCTATCTGTGCCCAATCTGCTATGGATCTGCTCTCCATATGCTTTGGATCTGCTCAAGCAGATCAAGAGTAAGGTGATATTTTCATAAAATTTGACAAATATTAAATTGGGGATTAAATATGGGTTTTCAACTTATTTTCATAATATTTGAATATTATTGTACTACTCTTGAGCTAAGAACATATTAGAGTGACTCTCAAGTAAAGTATTAGAAATTTCTATCGAAGATTTATTGGAATTAAAGCTTGGATTTTACATTCTCTTTATTTTCTATGAATTACATTGATGGAAATCTTGGTGTATCTCTACTTTCTCTCTCTATGAGTAGCTAATTTATTATAGTTATGCTTGAATAGGTTGTGATTAGTGCATGGGTTTTTTTTATTTATCTTTCTATTTAGCTATTTGAAATAGTTTTTGCATTCATTCCATGTTTTAACTAAGAATTGGAGGGTGCAAATCCCAATTACCTTAGAACCGATACCATCCTTGAAAGAAAGGATATGGGTGAGGAATGGGTGTGAACAATAACTTTTATTAGTTCATTTTATAGAATCTCTTAGACATAATATAATGATGTTAATTGAGGCCATAGATTGGAAAAATTGTTACAATGAGATGTTCGAAAGAACCCATTTGTGAGATTTGGTGTTTTATTAAAAGATTGACAATAATACCTTTAGATTTAGCCTACCCATGACTTCTAGATAAATTTGGACAAATAATCAAATACCCATGCATGAACCCTCACCTAGGAAGGATAACCCCAAGTCCTATCAATACTTGATTAATCTCTAATTATTTCTAGCTTCAAAATAGTAGCCTTAAAAGAACAAAATTGTTAAATTCAAAATCATTCAAACAAACCCCCCATTTTCGCTTTCATGTTTATTTACCATGTATTATAGTCCTATTCCTAGTTGACTACTATCACTCTCAAGTATTGAAATCTTGTTCTTCACTCCCTATGGATCTGATCCCAACCTTGGTTGGGTTACTATATTGATGACGATCGCTTAAGCTCAAGGGTATAGTTTGAGAGTCATCAAACTTTGTCACCGTTTCCAGGGAATGAAACATAGTTTTCATTCTTTTAGTGTTTTTAGTCACTTTAGATTAGCTGTAGCATTTTATTTTACACTATTTCTTGTTTTTGTTCTTTTTCAAGCAAGAATAATAGTATACACGATACTATGAGCCAATACGATAGTAATATCAGTACTTTTGATGGGCATCTTGAGGATGAGGATCACCTCAAGGATGCAGACCGATCTATTGCTATTCATATTCCTCATACGACTAGAAATGGAGTGTTTCATGTTACTAGAGAGATGCTTCTTTTGCTTTAAATAAAAGAGCTATTTGGAGGTCAGGCTCATGAGAATGCCAATCTATACTTAAAGAATTTCATTGGTGTGTTCTCTAATTGACATAGAACACATATCTCAAGAATCAATTCATTTGAGAATTTTCTGATTCTCATTGATGTGAGAAATGGTCTTGTGGTTGTGGTCTTTGCCCGTGGTATCTATATCTTCATGGTTTGAGATCACAGAAGCATTTTTGGATAGGTACTTTCCTTATTCTCGAATGTTGCAACTAAGGGATGAAACTATTAATTTTCACCTACTTAATGGGGAACCATTATATGAGGCTTGGCGATGATTCAACAATAAGAAAATGCAATGACCAAATCATGAGGTTTCGGATAGAATGCTTTTTCAAATTTTTTGTAGGGCATTGGAACAATTGAACAAGACAATAGCCGATAATACGGCCAGAGGATTTATTGTCAACAATCTTATGGAGTTACAGTAGTTTTGTTAGATCAAGTGACCAATCAAAGTATAGGATGGCACACAAGAGATACTAAGGTGGTCGTAGGGGCTCCCTCCACATCTCTTGCAAGCCATAGGAAAGGAAAAAGGGATGAGGAACGAGACGAGAACATGGCTAAAGTGATGACTCAACTTGATCTTCTCACCAAGCATGTAGTGAGAGTTACTTAAAAAATAGTTAACGTTGTTGATTCCAAGAGTGTTAAGGCTTATAATGATCACAAAGTGCATTCCCTTGAGGAGTAAATTCGGTTCTTATTGAAACAAATGAAAGGTTCCTGCCTTACCTATCAAAGGAAAGGTGGGAATCAAGGATGGAAGAAAAAGGATTGTGATAGAGGTCGTGATAGAGACCAGGATTGGATAGATAAGGTGTAAGACCCCATAAAATCCTAAAGCTTAATTCAGTCCTTTAAGCTTGTCAAGGCATCCCGGACTTAGAAAATTCTAGCTAGTTCCCAGTCTTAGCCTATTATTGGCCTTCGAAAGTTGGAAATCTTATTTCCCCACCATAACGTCCTTTAATGGTACATATTTTTATTAGTTCATGGTCAGGAAGGTCAATAGGTGTTTCCGAACAAGTTTTGGATTTTTTGGAACACGTTTAGATCATGTTCGGAGTCCCAAAATAGTGGACCAATGCGATCATGGCGCGCCACATCGCCAATCGCATTGGTCAACATTTGTGCAGGTTGCCAAAGACAAAACTTCTGAGGATCAAATCCATCATGGTGCGACGCGTTGAGTATCATGTTGTAGCCATCAACGCACCGCGTCACTTGTAGCGTCGGCACCCAATTTTTTAGTCATTAAATGTCCATATTTTTAAAGGCAAAAGGGTCAATTTCCCATCCTTATATAAACCCAACAACATATGATTCAGCCATATTTCACCCAAAATATAGAGTTTCTCACAAGTCTCTCTCAAGAACAAGTTAGGGTTTTCAATTAAGGATTCAAATTCAATACTCAAATTCAAGAATCTCTCCGTCAATCTTTCTAAAATTAGGAACTAAGGTATGTCAAGTGTTGATTTATGGATTTCTTTCATCCATGAAGTCCAAGAACCCTCTTTCAAATTATAAAACATGATATTTATGTTGTGGATTGTTTGTAACCATGTTTATCTTGTTGTATGATTCCCAAGTTGGAATCTTTATGTGTTTTCATGAAACTACGTTAGCATGCAAGATGAAATCCATGAATTGAGTTGTTTATGATGTGTAATTTGATGATTTCACCTATGCCCTAAGTTGTCCATGTAAGGTGTTTGACAAAATGTCTAGGAGGATAGAAATTGGGTATTTTAGCTCAATTATGACTCAAATAATAAATGCATCTTTTACCCTTATGACCATGACTGACTTCCATAATATTGTGTACATTATAAGTATTTGATGGAATGTTCATGAGATTAGGTTGATGAAAGTATGTAATGTCTATATGCAATTCCATCCATGTACAACATTATGACAACCATGTGTTTCGTGAAATCCCCAACTTATTGTATTATGAATTGTTGGCATTGGTTATGTGTTCATGAAGTGTCAAGTCTTGTTAGTTTCATGCTATCGAGTCCTGGGGGTACTTGTACCCAAAAATTTAGTTGTGTGCCTAGAGCCAGTGTCAGTTTTCACGATACTCCCATTCAAGCCATGATCATTAGAATTCAGTCAGTTACATGACTCAAGAAAACTCAGTAATCTCAGTCAGTTATCTGATCTCACTAGTATTACATCAGTCAAAGAAATTTAGTTAACTATGTTCAAATCAGCTAAAAGATACTATCAGTAACAGTTCAGTTCAATTTAAATCAGTTCAGTGTTTCTTCAGTTGGGAGTAGGATTCAGCACCGAGTGAACCCAAGGATGGGGACTCACCTGTTAGTTAGTAGAGGGTGTGATCCTTAGAAGAAATTCTTGTGTTCCAGAACTACGTAGCCAGCGTAGGTTGAGATGTACCCTACGAGTTTAGGGATTATACACCTCATTTGAGTTTTTTCTACTAGAAGGGGTTGACGGAAGATCTCCCTATCAAAGAGGGTTTACTCATAGCTTGTCTTTACTCGTGGCATGATACTAACACCCTTCCATATGGGGTTAAAAGTTGGACCCTACCAGTTCAGTTTTGGGGCATGTCGGTTAGATGATTACCTCCCACAGTCTTAGTTTTGGATCCAGTCTCAGTAATAGAACTCAGTTTAGTTCTATAGTTTTAGGACTGTCAGATACAGTCGCTCAGCTCAGTACGGAACTCAGCTAGTTCCATCAGAATCAGGACTGTCAGACACAGTCACCCAGTTAATAGTATATTAATTATATAAAATTCATGTTACCAGTATTCAGATTTCAGGACTGTATCAGTTCTTCATAATCAGAACTGTCAGAAATAGTCATTCCTTTATCAGTAATATGACATTATCTCCTAAGTAATCAATAGACTTAGTCTTTCAGTATCCCAGTATTAGTACCCAGATATCAGTAAATCCATGTTATCAGATTTCATGAGTCAGTGTTATCACGATCTCAAATACAGTTACATATTCATGCATGTATTCTCATGTTTATGTTATTCAGTCAGTTAGTATTATTCATGCATATGAACTATTGAATTCATCCTACCTCACTTGCATACCATCACATTCAATCGTACTAACACATTTGCACTATGGTATTTTATACCATAGGTTCAGAAGCATGTGCTCCAGAGTATCAGTAGCATTCCAGTTTCAGCAGTCAGAGTCAGAAGTGAGTCCTCGTCATTTGAGGATGTTATTATTTGATTATTTCTTTCTTTTAGTACTTAGTTTATTTTAGCAAATGGGGTTAATTGGGGGATTATCCCATCAACTCCTTATTCAAACAGTTCAGTTTTAGAGGTTTTTAGACTACAGCATGTTCATACAGTTATTTTAGTTGTTTTTTTATTGATAGACCATATTTTAAGTTATGTATCAGTATTGAACCTTATGGACTTTTAGTTCATGTTTCTGTATTTACGATATTACCGTTATTATTTAGGGCTCAGTTACAGATATCATTCATGGGTTAGCTTGTGTTCCTTTGAGATTATGAGCACTGTGTAGCATTTTGGGTACCAGATTCGGGGCGTTACAAACTTGGTATCAGAGCCTAACATTCAACAGTGTCCTAGGAAGTATGAAAATCCACATCTAGTATAGTCTTGTACATGGGTGTGTTGTGCACCACACTTAGGTGCATGAGGCTATGAGATGTTTTAGGAATAGTTTTCCTTCTTTCAGTATTCATGTCGTGTGAGTGAGCATGAGCTCCAGTCAAACTCTCAGTTTAATCCTTTCTTCTCTTCCATTTACAGAACATGCCACCCAAAAGGGCTAACGAAAGAGAAACAGGGAATCAGTCATCACCTCAACCCATCCAGAAAGATCCTCTGGATGAGTATGTCTCTTATGCAAAATTCAGAAATGCATTCACTACTCTAGCCAATTCAGTCACAGCTCAGAATGACCGGCCAGCTACTGTTCCGTCCAACCCAGTGGCCAATTCTGTTGCAGCCAGGATTTGGGACTTCACCCGAATGAATCCTCCCCTATTCTCCGGTTCTAAGTCTAGAAGGGATCCACAGGAGTTCCTCGACCAGGTTCAGAAAGTCACAGATATCATGGGAATGACTTCCAGTGAGAGTGCAGAGTTAGCCGTCTATCAGCTACAAGATGTAGCCCATACGTGGTTTAAGTAGTGGAAGGTAGACTATTTCAGAATCATGTTATACGCTTGGTCTTGCACTCTCAAATAATATAGTTTTCATGAATTTAAGCTCAGTTATCTTATGTTATTCAGTCAGTCCCTACCTCATATATATAATACTTTACATTTTCAGTCTAGACTAAGTATAATTCAATATTACATGACCAATATTCAGCTATCAACCATTCAGTTAATCAGATAAGTTAGTATGTTTATGCATTCATGCTCAGCGCCCATGAAAATATTTTTAGTAGTCTCAGGTGAAGTGTCGTACTAGTTTAATGGGTATTCGAGGAATATGTCTAAGCTTGAAAATTTGTGGATGCAGTGCATAGGGATTAGTCACTCTATCTCATATGATATTTAGTAGGCCTCGCCTCACACTACAGAATTTTAGTCAGGATGTGATTTCTTATTCAAAAAAGGTAGCATGAGCGTAAAAGAATACTCCCTCAAGTTCACTCAGTTAGCCAGGTACGTTCCTCATGTAGTAGCAGACAGTAGATTTAGAATGAATAAGTTTGTGTCTGGGATATCAGGTAGAGTAGTTAAGGAGTGTAGAACTATGATGTTGATTAAGGATATAGACATATCTAGGCTTATGGTCCCTGCTCAACAAATTGAGGAGCAGAAACTTAAGAAGAAGGAGAGAGAAAATAAGAGGGCCAAAACTGGTAGTTATAGTTTTTCTCAGCCAGGGTCACAGGGTGGTAACCGTTCAGCATAGACAGAAGTTTTCAACCCCAGATCCATCTTCATCTAATGCACCAGTACCAAAGTTTAGAAATGACTGTAGACATGAGGCACCAGGCTCCAAGGCCTAGGGTAGTGAGTGCAGGGTTTTTACTCATTCACTTTGTGAAGAGTGTGGTAAGCATCATAAGGGTATATGTAGATATGGTAGTGATGTGTGTTTCGGATGTGGCGAGATAGGTCACAATGTCTGAAATTGTCCTAGTCCTGTCCCTAGAAGTAAGAACGGTCATCCTTCAACTCAGTTCGGTCCCCCGAATCAGCAGGGTACCAATTCCAGCGCTATCAGTGGGCAACGCCCAAACAGACTCTATGAACTTTGGTCCCGACAAGATCAGGAAAGTCCTCCTAATGTAGCCACTGGTATGTTATAGATCACTCATTTACATGTTCACATTTCTTCAGATTCAGGAGCTGCCTTTTTCTTTAGTAACTCTTTGCATAGCAGTCAACTTTAAGGTCAAAATAAATATTAATAGGACCTTTTTCCAGTACCCACCCTAGTGAGTCAGTATAACATAGCCCGACAGGTATACAGGAACTGTACGGTTATGAAATCTCTAAAAGTCAGGCCTTCAGGTTCCAGTAGTAATACCAGTATGTGTAGGAAATCCATAAGTCAAACTTAGATTATGCCATGTATACCCTTAGTTTAGATACCTCGGTGAATCTATAATGATTAATGTTCTATCCCACAGGCCTCAGTTACAGTGTCAGTTTAGTAATTAATATTCAGTAAAGGACTCAGATAGTCCTACAGAACCATGGCTTTCAGCTATCAGTTACTTAGCCATTAGAATTCAGTACTTCCATACCAGTTTAACCCTCAGTTATAGAAAACCAGTATTCAATCTCAGTTACAATCTTAGTTATGGTTACAGTCTCAATTACCATATTAGCTACAATCTCAATCCCATTCCTAGTCCAGTAGTCAGATCAGAAACTCAGTCCAGTTTTAAGATTTCCCGATAATAGCATATGTCCATCTGTTACTCAGTTATTAGTATTACAGTACCTCAGTTTACAGAATATTTTTGAATCATGATTAGACACTTGGTCTTGCATTCCTAAAGTAATACAGGTTTCCCCCACTCATGCTCAGTTACCTCATGTTACCCAGTCAGTCATTACCTATTATGTATAATACCCTATAGTCTCAGTCCAAATATCCAGACTAAGTACAGTTCAGTCTTACACGCCTAATATTCAGATATAAGTTATTCAGTTAATCAAATAAAGTTAGTATATATTTATACATTCGTTCTCAGCACCCACATAAATCTTTTTAGTAGTTTTAGTTGTAGTGCGTAAGGTCTAATCACTTTGTCTTAGCTTCAGATCCCGAATATCCAGTCACGATTCAGTTCGTAGGTGTCTTGTGCATCGCCCTAGTTTTCCTTAGTATCTCAGCAAAATCAGTATTCATTGAGGGACCTAGTTTCCTAAGGGGGAGATACAATATAATTCTCCGAACCTTCATGACATAAATGTGTCGCTCTCTTTTTTCATAATAAATCTAGTTTGCGGTAAGGAGTACTCATGAGTTGACCCTCAAACTCCGACATTAGCCGTAAGCCACGTATTCAAGGTACTCAATTCAAATTATGATATCTAGCTCATGTATCATGTTCCAAACTCAGTTACGTTCATGTGTTTCCACTTGTGTATATCTAGTAATTAATTTCAGGCTTATTAGCACTTTCAATTTAAGAAAACAGTCTCCCTTGAACTTATCCAGTTTCATGCTCAGATTTCCATGATAAACTTGGTATAAATTACCATTGCATATTCAGTCATGCATTCATGAACCAGTTAACCATGCATTAGATATGCATGTTCAATATGATACATTCAGTTTATCGGTTATGTCAGTCATGGAATCATGTTCTAGTTGTTCATGTTCAGTATGTACATCAGTTTATCTTTTCTTCCCTCTCATTCAGTCTCATTCAGTCTCATTCAAGGAAGAATGTTCTCAAGGAGAGAGATTGTAAGACCCCATAAAATCCTAAAGCTTAATTCAGTCCTTTAAGTTTGTTAAGGGGTCCCAGACTTAGAAAATTCTAGCAAGGTTCCAAGACTTAGCCTATTATTGGCCTTCAAAAGTTGGCAATCTCATTTCTCCACCTTAACATCCTTTAATGGTCTGTATTTTTATTAGTTCATGGTCAGGAAGGTCAATACGTGTTCCCAAACAAGTTTCAGATTTTTCGAAACACGTTTAGATCATGTTTGGAGTCCCAAAATAGTGGACCAACGCGATCATGGCGCGCCGCATCGCCAATCGCGTTGGTCAACATTTGTGCAGGTTACCAGAGTCAAAACTTCTGAGGCTCGACACGATCATGGCGTGATGCGTCGAGTATCGCATTGCAGCCATCAACGCACTGCGTCGCTTATAGCGTCGGTACCCAATTTTTTAGTTATTAAATGTCTGCGTTTTTAAGGGAAAAAGAGTCAATTTCCCATCCTTAGATAAACCCAATAACACGTTATTCATCCATATTTCACCAAAAAATATAGATTTTCTCTCAAGTCTCTCTCAAGAACAAGTTAGGGTTTTCAATTAAGGATTCAAATTCAATACTCAAATTCAAGAATCTCTCCGTCAATCTTTGTAAAATCAGGAACTAAGGTATGTCAAGTGTTGATTTATGGATTCCTTTCATCCATGAAGTCCAAGAACCCTCTTTCAAATTATAAAATATGATATTTATGTTATGGGTTGTTTGTAACCATGTTTATCTTGTTGTATGGTTCCCAAGTTGGAATCTTTATGTGTTTTCATGAAACTATATTAGCATGCAAGATGAAATCCATGAATTGAGTTTTTTATAATGTGTAATTTGATGATTTCACCTATGCCCTAAGTTGTTCATGTAGGGTTCTTGACAAAATGGCTAGGAGGATAGAAATTGGGTATTTTAGCTCAATTGTGACTCAAATAATAAATGCATGTTTTACCCTTATGACTATGACTGACTTCCATGATACTGTGTGCATTATGAGTATTTGATGGAATGTTCATGAAATTAGGATGATAAAAGTATGAAATGTCTATATGCAACTCCATCCATGTACAACATTATGACAACCATGTGTTTCATGAAATCCCCAACTTATTGTATTATGAATTGTTGATATTGGTTATATGTTCATGAAGTGTCAAGTCTTGTCTATTTCATGCTATCTAGTCCTGGGGATACTTATATCCGACAATTTAGCTATGTGCCTAGAGCCAGTGTCAGCTTTTACGATACTCCTATTCAAGCCATGATCATTAGAATTCAGTCAGTTACATGACTTAGGAAAACTCAATACTCTCAGTAATCTCAGTCAGTTATCCGATCTCAGCAGTATTCCATCTGTCAATGGAATTTAGTGAACTCTATTCAAATCAGGTAAAAGACACTATCAATAATAATTCAGTTTAGTTTAAATCAGTTCAGTGTCTCTTCAGTTGGGAGTAGGATTCAGCACCGAGTGAACCCAAGGATGAGGACTCACCTGTTAGTCAGTAGAGGGTGTAATCCTTAGAAGCAATTCTTGCATTCCAGAACTACGTAACCAGTTTAGTTTGAGATGTACCCTATGAATTTAGGTATTATACACCTCATTTGAGTTTTTCCTACTAGAAGGGGTTGACAGAAGATCTTCCTGTCAGAACGGGTTTATTCACAGCTTGTCTTTACCCGTGGCATGGTACTGACACCCTTCCAGCTGGGGTTACAGGTTGGACTCCACCATTTCAGTTTAGGGGCATGTCGGTTAGATGATTACCTCCCACGGTCTCACCTTAGGATCCAGTCTCAGTAATAGAACTCAGTTCAGTTCTACAGTTTTAGGACTGTCAGATACAGTCGCTCAGCTCAGTACGAAACTTAGCTAGTTCCATCAGAATCAAAAATGTCAAACACAGTTACCTAGTTAATAGTATATTAATTATACAAAATTTATGTTACCAGTATTCAGATTTCAGGACTTCAAATACAGTCAATCAAATCAGTTCTTCATAATCAGAACTGTCAAAAATAGTCATTCCTTTATCAGTAATATGACATCAGTTCCTTAATACTCAATATACTTAGTTTTTAGTATCCTATTATTAATACCCAGATATCAGTAAATCCACATTATCAGAATTCATGAGTCAGTGTTATCACGATCTCAGATACAGTTACGTATTCATGCATGTATTCTTACATTCATGTTATTCAGTCAGCTAGTACTGTTCATGCATATGAACCATTGCATTCAGCCTACCTCACTTGCATACCAGTATATTTAATTGTACTATCGCATTTTTGCTATGGTGTTTTATACCATAGGTTCAGAAATACGTGCTCCAGAGTATCAGTAGCATTCTAGTTTCAGCAGTCAGAGTCAGCAGTGAGTCCTCATCATTCGAGGATATTATTATTTGATTATTTCATTCTTTCAGTACTTATTTTATTTTAGAAGATGGGGTTAGTTGGGGGATTGTCCTATCAACTTCTTATTCAGACAGTTCAGTTTTAGAGGCTTTTAGACTACAGCATGTTCAGACAGTTATTTCAGTTGTTTTGGTATTGCTATACCATATTTTCAGTTATGTATCAGTATTGAACCTTATGGACTTTCATTTCATATTTTCACATTTACGATATTACCATTATTATTCAAGGCTCAGTTATAGATATCAGTCATGGGTTAGCTTGTGGTCCTTCAGGATTATGATCACTGTGTAGCATTTCGAGTACCAGATTTGAGGCGTTACATAAGGATAGTTATTATGAATAGCATGTACCTTCACATGATAGGTCCAAGGATAAAGAGTCAAGCTCCGTTGACCTAGAGAAGTTCAAAAATGAAGATCTCCTTGCTCATATCTTAATGGGTGTTAGAAAATCGATAATATAGTGAGAGAGATGAAAAGTGATTTCTCACAGCTAAATCAAATGGTCTCATTCGGCCTCTATCAAGAAACTTGAAACTTAAGTAGGTCAAATCTTAGCTCATGTCAATGAAAGACCAAAGGATGGATTGCCTAGTGATAGGGTTACTAATCCTAAGAATGATGCTCATATCATAGCCATTTTCACGAGGAGTGGTCGAACTCTTGGTAAGGATAATATGGATTTTGATGAAGACCTCAATGAAAGGGGAAGTGATGAACAACCAAATGAAAAGAAAAAAAAGCTAAAGAAGTCTAATGATGCGGTTCCAAAGACCAATGAGTCAATTATTGAAAAACCGAAGGTAATTAAAGAAAAGGGTGAAAGTGAGAAAGATCCAAAAGTTGTTGAGGATAATTCTCCAAAATCAAATGAAACTCAAGTTGTTAAGCTATCACAAATAAAATTCCTCCACCATTCCCAAAAAGGCTCAAGAATAAGGAAGATGATACCAAGTTTAAGAATTCTCCAACATTGGATGAAACTCCGATCGTGCCTTTGTCATAAATAAAAACTCCTCCCCCATTCACAATAAGGATTAAGAAGAAATAATATGATGCCAAGTTTAAGAAATATCTTGCAAAATTAGCAACCTATCGGTCAATATTCTATTATTACAAGTTTTACAAGAGATGCTCAGATATGCTAAATACATGAAGGACTTGGTTACAAAGAAATGAGTCATGGATATTGAAGCTACAGTGGTAACCCACAATTCTAGTGCCATAATTTCTAGCACAATGGTGGTGAATAAAGAAGACCCAGGTGTATTCATAATTACTTGTACTATTGGGGTGCATAAGTTTTGAAAAGTATTGTGTGATCTTGGGGCAAGCATTAATTTGATTCCATTTGCCATGTTTTAAAAGTTAGGTTTGGGTGTCCCCATACTAACCCTAATGAGTATTTTTATGGCTGATCATTCTATCAAGAAGCCAGTGGGTGTGCTATGTGATGTTTTTATGAAAGTGGACCGGTTCATCTTTCCAGATGACTTTATTATTCTTGATTGTGAGATAGATCATGAGGTCCCCATTATTTTGGATAGGCCATTCTTGGCTATCGAAAGAGCCTTAGTGGATATTAAATTTGGTAAAATGATGTTTTGAGTGAATAATGAAGAGGTCTCTTTCAATATGTGTAAGTCTATGAAACAACCTAAGGATTTGCAAGTTGTTTAGGTGATTTATATAGTTGATTATAAGGTGACTAACACCATAAAGGAGTATCATGTGGATGACCCCCTAGTGAGTGCATTGCATAACTTGGAGAGTGAGGTGATTGAAAAAATGATGAGGTGGTAAATTTGACGATGAGTCTTGGCTCATACCATAGAAACCCTTATGAGGAAAACACTTTGCCATTAGTTGTTGTGGATGATTTATCGCCTCGGTGAATAAAATCCTCAAAGTCTATGGTGAAAAAGTTCATTCATGTTTTAGGTGGCCCATAGCGGACATAAAAGCATTGTTCCCAGATGTTGTTCAAAAAAAGCTAAGAAGAAGAGGTGGCCTAAAGATAAGACATCAAATAAAGAGTTATGTGTTGGTGATAATGTGCTTCTTTTCAACTATATGTTGAAATATTCCGCCTAAATTTTTAAAATCAAGTGGTCGGGGCTATTCCTGGTCTCAAATGTGTATTCAAATAGAAAAAATGAATTAGAAGACCATGAGAAGAAGAAGTTTATGGTTAATGGAAAAGGATTGATGCATTAGCATGCAGGTGGCCTGGAAGTGATGATGGTTTAGTCACTTCAATTCAAGAATCCAAAATAAGGTTTGAGTGATGTCATGCCACGACTTTAACTAAGGCGCTTCTAGGGAGGCAACCTAAGAATTTTTCTTGATGTTTTCTAATGTTTTTTTATCCTAATTTTAGCTTTTTTTTTGTTGTTGTAGATAATATTGCAGAATTAGGATGCGGGAACATAGGTTCAGAGGCTCGAAAACAAGCCACGAGCTCAAAATTTGTGCAACACATTATTAAGACCTGCGCTGAACCTGCTTGAGAAGTCCAGGCACAGGTCCAGCATATATAGAATGTAGGAAAAAGTAATCAATCTTCTATAACCTGTGTTGGACTTGCTTGAGCAGGCCAGGCGCAGGTCCAGCATATCTAGAACACAGGAGTAGCTGATGAATCTGTTCCAATCTACGGTGGACTTTCTTGAGTAGTCTAGGTGTATGTCCAACACATTGTGAACATAGTAGGGCTGAAAAACAACTGGGAAAATCTGTTTTAACCTACGCTGGACATGTTTGAGTTGTCCATGCACAGGTTCAACGTACCATACATGCATCTAGGCAGTTTTGAGCCAAATGGCTGAAGCATTTCACACGCATTCAACCTCATTTCACATATCTCAGATTCTCATCTCAAGACTGCAACACCGTATAGTTACATCGGATTTTTCTTTTATCATTTTTCCTCTCTTAAGTGAACTTAAAATGTATAATTGTATACTCTTTTAAATTCTCTTTAAAGTACAACGGTGTTCACATTCCATGGGTCATTTTGGTGTAAATATAATTTATTTGAGCTTGTGTTGGTATAATATGATTGTTGGTATGAAAATTTGGAATGTGTGCCTTATTTTACATGCTCAATTGGAAATTCTTGGTTTCATATACAAATGCACACCATGGGTTCGAGGAAATGCCCACTTGTAGTTTGTTTGCTAAATCGAGTGGTGGGTGATCTAATTGGGTCAGTATGAGTACCAATGGTGTGTTTGGTTATGACTTAGTGAATTGGGCTTGCTCACATGTGTTTTTATTATATTTGTCAAGCTCTTACCTTTCATACGCACCATATGTTTGTTAAAACGACAATGAGAGAAGGATGTCTTAATTGTTACTAATGGTTAATGTATTCATTTTTAAGGCATAAATATGAGTCGAATTGCTCCTTAATGGTTGAAAACCAGTGGTTTTTGGTTGATTTTTTATAAATATCCTTTCCATGGCTTTGGTCGATAAATATGCTTATCATAGCAGCATTCATGGGTGAAATCTGAGTAACCCAAGAGACATGAATACTTTCCCTGCCCTATGATAGATTGGGTGTTACCATTCATAAGGGTGTAGGGTAATTTTTTTATATTGGTGCCAAGGATGTTCTATGAGGTAGAATGGTGAAATGTGAAGAATGTGTGACAATATAAAGTCTACATGGATGAGTGTTGTCATGAAAGAGTCCACTGAGTCGTAATAATGAAGTTATCTTGCATCCACCTTCATTTTACTTTAGCTTAATTTTCTTTATCAATATATGAAAACAAAACAAATATGTTTTGACCATTTTCTTTTATTTTGGTTTTGGTCTTCCTTTTTCATCTCTTTATACTTTTTGCATTAGGGACAATGCAATTCTTTTTTTGGGGGGTGGGATGTGGGACATTCTTATTATTTATTTGATGGTTTGTACCTATTTTTTCATGTGATGGCATTGGTTTGATTATTTTTATAGATATATTCATACTCTATTTTTACATCTTTGTGTTGTTTATTTACTTTAGCCCTATTGGGGATTGCACTTTGATGCTTATTTACTTTAGCCTTTGTAGGGCTTGGTCATCATTATCGGCATGTACTTGGATTGACCCTTATTGGGTATATTGAATAAGGTCAAATGGTGCCCTTTTTTGGGCTTGTGTCATTACCTTAATATTAATGTAATACTCGATTTGTGTGCATTTTTCTTGTCGCTTTTTGTATATACATGTCCAATAAACTCCAAGGGTTTTCTAGGAAACTTGGTTCTTTCTCTTTCTTTTGATCTTTTATTTTATTTTAGTTTAGTTTCTTTTGTCGAACCGAGTGAGATTTTACCCATGATGGATGATAAGGCGACATCCTTAGGTGAAGTATTGAGTCATTTGAATTGTTTAGGAATAGGCAAAATTTTGAAAATATTTTCAAAATGTCATTGGGAAGGAATGAAAATGATGTTGATAAAAACAAAAAATATAGTTTTCTTTTTGAAAAAACAAGGATTTTTATGATCTTTCTCTTGACTGAGACCGCCAAATTCAATTTTGGCTCTCTCTTTACAAAGATGAGTCTTTAACTCAGCGTAACTTATTAAGCTCAAATTGCTCATATTGGTTGGGGTGACTAACCCTATACTCTATTAGTACGATGCCATATATGGTGAGATTTAGAATAATTCTTTTACATATATGTAGCCTATAACTTGTCATGAGTGTATTCAAAGAAAAATCCTAGGCAAGCTTGGTTTGGAAGATGACCCGAGACCATTTTTGACCCATTACATAGTCAAATTCCAACCTTAATATTGTTCCCAAGTTAACCCCTTTGAGTCTTTTGCCCATTTTTCTTTTTTTTTGTAATGAAAGACATTCTAAAATAGCAAAACCCTTTTGAAAAGCTTTCTTTTGGTACTTAACCTTCTTTGATGCATCACAAGATTCTAAATAATAAAATATGGGCAAACCCCTAAGTTTGGGAGGGAGGGGGGTTGTGTATTGGGAGAGTAATGTAAGGATGGTTTAAACTCCAAATTTTGGGGAAGAATTTAATATCCTAAAAGGAGCCATGAAAGGGGTATGTAAGGTTGTCAAATCATGTCCTTAAGAGACAAGAGATATGCTTGATGATAAAGTTGAATAGCTTAACCCATAGAACTTGAAGACAAATTAGACAAATGAGTGGTTAAGAAGAGATTAAAGTTAGAAAATCACTTGAAAAAGTTAGACAAATGAAGAAAGAAAATGGTGACTTTGAATTGTTTGGTAAATGGTAAGAAAAAAGTTAAGGGAAGCATCTGAAATGATTTGAAGGCAAATAAGGTTGATAGTTTCAAAATTTTGTAGTTGAAGGGTATAAGTGATTTCATTGAAGGAGGTCATTTATTCACTTTATCCATATATATTACTTCCCACACTTTAAACGTTCATCTAAACCTGGAAGACCTTAGTGTTCCAAAACTAGGTAAATCTACATTAGAGGCAAAAAACACAAAGGGAAAGTCTATGGTTCTACTCGTTGTACTTGAATTTCTTTGCGAGAGAGAGTGTGAATTCTTTCATTATTTGAGCTTCTTTAAGAACTAAAATGTCTTGTGTGTGGAGCAAACTCTAACATGTTAGCGACATTGATACTTTGGGATAGAGGGTGAACTCTTACACTCATTTGGGTAAATAGGCAAGGTAAGTTACATTGTGAAGATTGAGAAGATCTTTGAAGATTTTGTGTCATGTCTTAAGATGCATTGTTGATATGAAAGGTTCAGTTGGTAAAAACTTGCATCCTTGGTTCAAAGTTATGCGCTTATTGAAATATTTTTGTTTACTTATTTCCATGACATATTTGGAAAGTTTATGTAGAGCTTTTATAATGTAGTTCTTCAGTATAGCAATCTTTTAAGTGGATTTGAATTGTAAATACCCTATCTCATTGAATTTTGGTTGCTTGAGTACAAGCAATAGTTTAAGTTTGGGGACGGGGTCGTCATAGCATATCTAAGCATAATATGGAAAACTAAAGTGAAAGCTAAAATCATGGGTTAAAACTTTGTAAACAAAATGAAAAAAATAGTATGAACTTGTTTTAACTGAAATATTACAAATGTTTAAAACTAATTACAACTTACATGAATTGACTATGTCTATGATGCCTCTACTACATACGGATTGTTACTACTATAAAGAAAAGATAAACGACTAACTGAACTACTAACAGATCCTCGAAAAAGAAGAGGACTCACTCAAAGGTTATTAATGAAGCCTGACTACGTATCTGAATATCTGTAAGCTTCACTGTAAAATAGTGTAGAGCAAGGAAAATATGCATCAATAGAAGGAAGGTACTGCGTATGTATGACAATGGCTAAGTAATTTATGAAAACTGAAATACATATTGAAACTAGATCTGAGTAGCTGAATAACTCTGTGACTAAAATTTGACATTCATAAATGTATATATCAAACTAGGAGTAAGAGTAGTTAAAGGCCATAAATTAAGTTTTTTTAAGACAATGCATATTTAGAATCATGCTATCTGAAATTGTAGAATGATTATATGAAGTAAAATATAAAAAATGAGTTAAATCTTTAAAGTAGGCATTTCTTATAACTGATATACACTGTGTGAGCTCATGATGCACCAATTTATAATCCCAGCTGAAAAGGGCTTTATCATACCTTTCTAGGGTATAAGACCTATCTATGTATGTGTGGATCCACTAAGTGAGCCTTTTATGATAAAATCATTCAATGGAAGAACATAATTCTACAATGGCACGTAGTTCCCAAACATGTGTTATCTAGAATGCATGTCCTCTTGCTAATTAATATTCTCCAAACATATTACCTATATAGCTCATAATATATTCGTTAAGCTAATTTGGAAGCTTATAATAAGACTTGATTAAATTCTCTTTCTAAAATATATGTTATTGTGAGACTATGATCAAATATGTGAGACAAAGCTTAAATATTTCTTTCTAAAATCATTTACTGAAAATAGCTTTCTAAACCATATCTTTCTGATCACACTTACAAGTTATTTCATGGTAAAAACTCACAAAAATATACATAACTTACAAATTCTCAATATAACTTTCACAATAATATAAAGGTTCTAACATCATGTTTGAAAATATAAGCTTCAAGGACAATATACAAAATCATATCAAGAATTGATGATGATGACAATGGAAAACCATTCTAAGAGTAAAAGGGACAAACAATAGTCAATAATCCATAATCATGAGTAAATACTTAAAGAAATCATACAATTGGATCATAAAAATTGTGAACTTTAAAATGGATTTATAAACCCTAACTATAGGATTAAATTCATGAAAATGTGAAGTTTGGACATTAGGATGAAAATAATTCCTTATTGAAGTCCTACATCCCTGAGATTAGATGAATTTATGGAGAGAAAATCTTGAATTTGAAACCTTTGGAGTTTTGGAGTTGGAAACCCCCTTCCTCTATCTATTTTTGTATTTATTTGAAGGAGAAAGGAATTTGAGAGTGATTAGCAATGTTTATTCAGGAATTTTGTAGTGATTAGCAATGTTTATTCTGATAATGTAACCCTTATTGGTATTTTAAGATGTGGGGAAAGGTTTGGGGGTAAGGAAAAGACCAAAATACCTCTAAAAAACTATTCAAAACTACAAAAAAAAATTGTATGACGACTTGGATGATGTATCTTCACTCATCTCATTATATTTTTGCAATTTTGTAATGTTACTGGGTAATCTTGACGACATCAACTGACGGTTCATCATCCAAGTGATGAGTTTTCACTTTGACCGTCACTCTTTGACAGACGGATACCCTTTAGTAAAATGACCATAATTTTTTACTCAGGTATTGGATTGGAAAACGGTCCACGAATTTGGAAAGAAACCTAAAATATATTTCATTTGATGAGTTTTGAAATGCAAAACTCTTCATAGTCAAGTATTTATGACCATTTGAACTTGATCCTAGTAAAATCTCATACTAATACTCAATCGGTATGGAAACATTCAACTTAACTTTGTGCTTAAGGTCCCTTATGACCTTAATTCATATCCAAAGTTCTTCCCACACTAAATAATTTTTATTAACACCTATGTACCATTATAAATCATTGGTATTGGTTCTATACGTATTTGAAGAATGGTTTGGATCTTAGTTCAGAAGTTTGGGGTGTTACATTTTTTCTTATCTGTTATCATTTTACGCTTGTCACAAGATTCAAATCCAATGTCATTTTATTTAGTCTTCCAAATTTAGAAGGAGTGGAATGGGGGAGTGGCATATCGATCACATGTTGTCCCAAATAGCCTTATCTCATTATAGGGGCCCCCAGTCTAGGTCGGTCTTTAGGTCAAATTTTATTTGCATCATGATCAAACCTAGAGGGACTTGACTGGTCCTTTGTGATACTTGTTACATCTTTGAGGGTAAAAGGTTATTTGACTGACTGATCTAGAAGAGTTTGTTAAAAGTGAGGGAAGAAAGTATGTATCAGGGGAAGAGAAAATAAAAAGAATTTCTTAGTTTGTAGGAGCATTTTGTGGCTTTTTTTTTTCACAAATCAAATAGTTCAATAAGGATTTTTACCTCTTACAATCATTTCTTAAAAGCAAAAAATCAAAAAGAGTTTTCCTTTATTTCCATTAGCATACATTTGCACTAGATAATCCAAATTTCTTTTTTCATTATTTAGTAGGAGCTTTGGTACATTTTTATATAGAAAAAATGCAAAAAAATATTTTATTATTTTTAATGTCCTTGTGCTTTCCAAAAATTTTAAATTTTAAAAACATTTTCACTCATTTTTTCTCTTATTGCCATTTTTCTTGATTCTTTGTTTTAGATTTCATGGTAAAAAAATGCAAAAATATTTTTGTTCAGGTTCCATTTTTGCAAAAAGTGTGTAATTTCCTCAAGTTGGGGTCTAGTTTTTATTTCGTGACTGTCAAATCTAGACGAACTACATACACCTAATTCTCTTCTTTCGAGCGAGATATGTATGCCGCCCTTCCAGGGTTCGGTGATCTTTATTCAAAAATTTTAAAAGAGATCTTTTATCTTTATTTGGCAAATAAATCCTTATAAAAATTGTTTTTTTTATCCAAAGAAAGCGTGAATAAAAAAGATTTTCATTTTTCATCGTTTAGATTAGTTGTTTCAAGTGCAACTTTAAATGAAAAATACAAACAAAAATTGTTAATTTTAGGTTTCATTTTGCATGAAATTCAAAATACTTAGTAAATTTCTTTTGGACAAAAAAACAATTCTTTCTTTTGTGTTTTTATAGTTTCTTGCATGGAGTAATAATGTTGGGATGGAGCTTGAGAGTGGTTTAAGGTGAATGACATGGTGTTTCCCTAGGGCCTGTATTGTTCCTTGCATGGTCATTGCTACATCATTTTTTTTATCCCAAAATTTTCTGAACCATTCTGAATAGCATGAGTAGTTTCCTTTAATGCAGCAACGCGCACAATACAGTCGATCTTAATCCTATTTTCTATAATTTCTCTTATTTTGATGACCTCAATAAATGATTTGTCCATTGTAAGAAACAGGTGTTGAAAGTATGTCTTATTTTGTGTGTGAAGAAACACTCCTACTGTTTTACTTTCTTTCATTGGTGTTTTCACCCTATCAACTTGTTCATGCCACCTAATGGCATACTCCTTGAAACTTTCAGTATTTTTCATCTTCATGTTGATCAAGAACTTCTCATCTAGGATCAAATCAATATTGTACTAAAATTGTTGTACAAATTCATTAGCCATGTCATCCTAATTGTGCCACTTGACAATATCCCAAACAACAAACCACTCTAAAGCTAGATCTGGGAGAGTCTAACTAAAATAAGCCATGAGTAGTTCTTCTTTTTCCCAGCTCTTCTCAGTTGATTGCAATATCATCTCAAGTATGCCACGGGAGCACTATGCCCATCATACTTCTCAAACTTCGACATATTAAATCCAAGAGAGAGGTTAACACTTGGAAACACGCATAAGTCTTTATATGAAATACTTTGTAACTGTCAAATCCTACAAATTTTTTATTTTGTGTCTCAAATTCTTCATATTTTTGTCATTTCATTCTGTTCTTCTATCATGGAAGGCTTCTTAACATCAAAATAAAATCTAGGTGATTGAGTGTAGCCATAAGGATTAATCAACTTGAACATGGGATCCGGAGCATACTGTTTGTCATAAGAAATATTAAGCATAGGCTCACTAGCAGATTGAGGGAGCACAACAATTGGATGAACAATAAAGTAGGAGCCTTAGTTGGAGTTGGATCCACAAAAGTAGGGACAGTAAATGGTGCGGGGTATATGGTAGTTCTATGCTAAGGAGGTGAAAAATGAGTATTGAAAGTGTTGGGATACTGTTGATACGGAGTAAACCCTGACACATGTTGTGGTGTGTCAACAATTATAGAAAACTATGCGTGTGACGTTAATGGAGAGATAGAGGGTTTTTTGAGGTAAATAGTTTGGATTGGAGGAGGAAGTAACCCATTAGCCCAAGCCCGATGCATTTTTTTCATTTCTTACCTTAGTTTCAAAATCTTTTCATTAGGCCCTAAACCCTCATCCCGTGGACCTTTTCCTGATCAGTGATAACAACCTCGGTATCTTTATTAGCCATAGCTAACTTTCTCTTGGACTTGATGTAATATGATGACTAGTCAAAATACTACAAATTAATCGCCTTAAACTAACTAAATAATAGAGATACCAAAAACATTAGAGTTCAACATTTTTAAGAACTTTTTTTAAATTTTTTATAAAGAAAGACCACCGAACCCCATAAAAGTTGTCTTATGTATCTCACCCTTGAGAGAGGGGAATCAGGTGTGTGTAATTCAAGAAATTTTAATATAATATTATGAACCAGACATTTTTCTTTGAAAATTTAGAGGGTAAGAAACTAGAAAAACACAGCGAAAGAATTGTTTTCTTTTAATTTATTTCAAAATAAATTTATTAAAATCTTTTGACTTTTTCAACTTTGAATTTCAAATGAAAATGAAATGTAAAATTCAAAAATAATTTTTTTTTCTATTTTCATTTGAAGAAGCACGTGAAATAACTAATCTAAAAAACGAGTAAATAATTTGTTTTCATCTTCTGTGGATATGGAAAGAAAAATAATTTTTTAAGGACTTTTTTCTGAATAAAGATAAAAGATCATATTTTTATTTTCAAATAAAGATCACCGAACCTTGAAAGGGATACCTACGTATCTTACTTGAAAGAGGAGAATCAGGTATGGTAGTTCATCCAGATTAGACAATTAAGAAATAAAGACTAGAACCCAAGTTGCACACACGTTTTGCAATAATGGATCATGGACATAGAATTTATTTATTTTTTGTATATTTTACCATGAAATCCAAAACAAAGACTCCAGAAAATGACAATATGAGGAAATGAATTAAATATTTTTGAAAATTTCTTTTCTTGGAAAGCTTTAGGATACTAAAAAAAAGTAAAATCTTTTTTGCATTTTTCTACATAAAATTGAACCAAAGCTCATACTTCATAATGAAAAAGCTTTTTGAAATTTAGGAAATGGGTGTAAGAGGTAAAATTCTTTTGGAATTTTTGATTTGTGAAAATAAAAGCTATAAAAAGATTCTGACAAACCAAGAGACTCTTTTTTTGAGTTTCTCTTACCTTAATACCTACCCCCTTCCCCCATTTTAACACATGCCTTTAAATTAGTTTGCCAAATGACCCTTTTACCCTCAAAGATGCAAAAAGTAGCACATAGTGATGCTTTGGGATGGGTCTCTTATAGAGGACCAATCGAGCCTTGCGAGTTAGAGCATGAAGCAAATAAAATATGACGTTAAGATCGGCCTAGGCTGAGGGTCCACTAACTAGATAAGACTATTTAGGGTGGTATATGATCGATACTCTAGAATCTCATGACACTCACCTAAATTTGGAAAAGTCATCAAAATATTCATGTACGCTTACAACATACTCTGAGACTTGTTTCAAAAAATGACTTTGGATATATATATATATATATATATATATATATATAATGAAAAGTATGAAGCGGTAAAATAGAAGAAAATAGTAAACAAGTAGCACGTAGGCATCCAACAATGAGAAAAAATAATAAGAAAACAAAGAATCTATTCAAATGTATTGTCACCTACGCCGATACAACTCAAAATATGAGCTAAACTCTAGATATCCCAAGAAGAGTCGTCAGAGCCATCACACCCTTTTTTACTAAAAATATTGATTTAAAGTTCAAAAGGATTTTCAATTATAGAAAGTTACTAAAAATATGTTTCAAAAAAGATTTGATTAAAACTCAGAGTCACCATTTGACATTGAATAGGTGTGCCTAGTCATTGTAAAACTACCTATTCAAAACCATTGACTCTCAAAACTGGTTGGTGAATAGCTATTTCAATTAAGAAATTATGTTGATCTAGGGTAGGGTGTGAGGCACCCCTCAATTTCATGATTTTATCATGTCCGCTTTATTGTCTCGCATTTGCTTACATTAACACGATCAATAAATATATTTCATGTAAAAATAACCTGATATGTGAAATCTTCCATTTTATGTGTTTTGACCATTTTTTCCTTAGTTATCGTTGTTACATGTTGATTTTGGAGTGTTGGATGGGTTGGCACAGTTTCTAATTCTTTAGAAAATGATTTGGGAGAGTTTGAGACTTTTACAGGCTTTAAAAGCTACCGGTTTGACTTTGATCAACATTTCATGTTCTAAGTATCGGATAATAATTTGGACAGTTCCAATAGGTCTAAAAGGTTGATCTTTGGTAAGTAGCAGGGTTAATTTAGGTTCGGAACCTTTATTTTGCATTTAAATCCTTTATTTGAAAACTAGATAAAATTTTCCTTAGGGGAGTCCCGGGAGATATTTTATAAGAAACGATCCTTTTTGAAACCCCAACATTTCCATTGAGTGTGGAACATTGAATATTTCTTAGTAGCAAGCGGGTTTGATTCTACAGGGTCCCAAATAAATCTTGAAGTTTTGATTGAGACTATTTTCCTAAATCTCCAATTCCTGGTTTACACTTTCTAGTACAGCATCATGGGTCATCCCATCACAATCGTATGGCCACGTGTTACAATCGTGAACCTTAATCCATCAACTCATTGTAAACGTGAGGTGGAGTACCGCAATTGCAAAAAGTAAATCGGTCGAACAAGTTGGGTTGAGTCATTGTGATTGTGAGGTCCAACTACGCAACTACAATGACCAACTTAATGGAGAATCAATGTTGAACCTCACGATCATGAGGTATGGTCTGCAATTATAAGAAATTGTTCACTAAATTGTGTAAATAACCCAGTATATTCAACTTATATTATATAATACATATCTCACATGCTGAGTACATTCAAAGTACTGATCACATTCTTTTTCTTGGGCTATATTATTTTATAATATCAATTTTGGTGTTGAGCATCCTACTCGAGGCTAGTGCGATTCAACATCATATCTACAGTAGTGTTTTGGTTTGTCCTCATCATTCAAGGACCAATTACCAATATTCTTCAGTATTTTTCTTAGTTTCAAATAGTGGAGTTAGTTGAGGTATTGTGCCAACAACTCATTTATTTAGAGGCTTTTCAGATAGATAGTCAAATTTTTCAGCATGTTGGTTATGTCAGATAGTGTTAGACCTTACTTTTAATGGTGATTTTATTTATGATTATATCATTTTAGTTTATCCTCCACTTAGTATTTTATCACTATTTAAGTATTCATAGTGTCATTCCAGATCATGAGTTAGGTTGGGGTTACTTGTGACTTTAAGCATCGCGTTACGACTATGGAGTAGTCTTGGCTCATGACATGCTAGCTCTTCTAGGTCTTCATAATATAATATGGTTAGCATAGGATTCTGTGTATATGATGATCTTGGACATACTATGAGGGACTTTCCTAGATGGGCATTGTCTCCTGTCTAGCAGAGTTCTTAACTTAAGCTTTGTCCTACTCCTATTTGTATGATTAAAGGTGGTTCACGGAGTGATAGGGGTGGTACTAGCGGTTCTTGGGGATCTTATAGTTGTGTATGTGAGGCTTCTCAGTCTTGGGGTGAATATGGTCAGTGTTGTTCTATCCCTGGGTGACTTGAGGTAGAGGCCTCCGATACAATTATCACATGTATCATCCTAGTTTGCCATCATTTTGTTATCAAGATATATGAACCTGGGTCTATATTTTTCTATGTTTTTGCATACTTTTTTACTAGTTCAATATTGTATATAATACCTTTGGTGTGCCTCGTTATGTTTCTACCTCAGTAAAAGAGTCTTTAGTAGTGGATCAGATGTACCGATCTTGTGTAGTGACCTTTGCAGAACATGAGACCTGGGTAGACTTAATCATCCTAGATATGATGGACTTTGATGTTATCTTGGGTATGGGTTGTTTAGCCTCCTATCACACTTTTTTGGATTCTTATACCAAAATTATGACTTTAGCTCCCTTATGTGTGCCAAGGTTGTCATGGAAGGTATCCTTAATTTTGTTCCAAAGAGAGTATATCATTTATATTTGTTTATTACATGGTAGAGAAAAGATGTTTGTATTATTTGGCTTATATTCGTGATACTAGTATTATTTAATCGTCTCATTTGGATTCTATTCGACTTGTTAGGGAGTCTTAGGATGTGTTCCCTATAGATTTTCCTAGTATTACTATGACTCATGATATTTAATTTGTTATTGATGTCGATCCGAGAACAAACCTATTTACATTCCTCTTTATAGGATGGCCCTACTGAGCGAAAGAAATTGAAAGAATAGTTGCAAGACTTGTTGAGTAAGGTTTTCATTAGGATTAGTGTGTGATGGATTTTCAGCGAATCCACACTGAGATGTTTTCCAATTATCATAGTCTTCAGTATTTCTTCATCCAGTGAGATCTTAACATGAGATAGTGTCAGTGTCTTGAGCTATTTAAGGATTATAATCTCACTATCATTTATCATCTAAGGAAGGCTAGCGTGGTTGCAGATGCCTTGAGGCAGAAGATGAAGGGTATTGGGAGTTTGGCTCATCTCTAGACCCAAGAGCGACATTTGGCCTTGGATGTTCTGTCCTTGACTAACTAGTTGGTTAGGCTTGATATTTATTTACTCGAGTGTGTTTTTAAATTTGTGGAGGCTAGATCTTCTTAGAGGGGGCAGATTTAAGCTCACTAGTTTGATGATGATAGATTGAGAGTGATTCATGATAGGGTGTTGAGCGATGATGCTAAGGTTGTAAATCTTGATTCTTATGGTGTTTCAAGGATTAGCAATCGAGTTTGTATGTTGAGGGTTGGTGGATGGATTAGATTGATCTTGGAGGATTCTTACTATTTTAGATATTCCATTCTCCCAAGAGTGGCTAAAATATATCTAGATCTAAAATAACATTATTAGTGGGGTACTATAAGTAGGATATTATAGAGTTCATGTCTAGGTGTTTGAATTGCCATCAGGTGAAGTATGAGCATCAACGATAGGGAATACTATGCAAAGGATGCCTATTCCTGAGTGGAAGCGGGAGTGGATCAGCATGGATTTCATATTCAGCCTACCCCTAATCTTAGGGAAGATTGATTCTATTTGGGTGAATATGGATCGATTGACCAAATCATCCTATTTCATATTAATCAAATCTAGCTATAATATGGAGAAGTTAGCCAGGATCTACACTAGAGAGATTTTCAAATTGCATGGTGTCCCTGTATCTAACGTATCCAATAAAGGTACTCAGTTTACTTAAAGTTTTTAGAGTCTGTTCAGAGTGAGTTCGACACCCAACTTTATTTGAGCATAATGTTTTATTTTCAACCAATAGTCAGCACAAGAAGACTATTTAGGTATTAGAGTATATGCTCTGAGCTTGTGTCAATAGACTTTGGAGGTCATTGGGACCAGTACTTGCCCCTAGTGGAGTTTTCCTATAATAACAGTTACCATTCTAACATTAGATGACAACTTTTGAGGCATTGTATAGGTAGAGGTGTAGATCCCCCATAGGATGGTTTCACTCTTTTGAGGTAAGGCCTTGGGGTATAGATTTTTAAGGGATTTGATGGACTGTGTGTGACTGGTTCAACAAAGGCTATTGGCTACCCAGAGCAGGTAAAAGAGTTATGTCGATCTTCAAGCTGTGATGTATCATACATGATTGGAGATCAAGTTTTGTTGAGTGTTTCATGAATGAAAGGTGTGATGAGATTTGGGAAGAAAGGGAAGCTTATTCTGAGGTTTATTGGCCTTTTAGAGATCCTTGAGAAGTATAGTGATATGGCGTATAGGCTAGATTTTCCTTTATATCTATCGGCTGACCATCTATTTTCATGTTTCTATGTTAAAGATATATGTCCTAATGATCCACATATGATTTGATGGGATTCTGTTGTAGTAGACCATGATTTATCCTTTGAGAATGAGCCTATTACTATCTAAGACAGACATACTAGGATGTTGAGGTCAAAATATATTGATTCAGTAAAGTTCTAATGGTGACATCATCCTATTGAGAAGGCTAATAGGGAGGTCGAGTTCAATATGAGACCTAGATACCTCTAGTTCTTTTACGCTACAGGTACCTTATTAACTTCTTAGTTCAAGGATGAACTAGTTTTCTAGTGGTGGATAATGTAATAACCTGAAGTGTGGATTTTTTTTTCTTATGTGTTTTGACCATTTTTTCTTCCTCATAGTTTTTCATGCTTATTATGAGGTTTGGGGATGGTGGCATGGTCCCGATATGTTCGAAAATGATTTAGGTGAGTTTGAGACTCTTAAGGCTTTTAAAACCTTTGGTTTTACTTTAATCAACATTTTCTGTTCGGGCATCGGATGGCAATTTGGATAGTTATATCAGATTTTAGGCACAGATTTTAGTTTAGTAATGGGGTTTGTTTGGGTTCGAAATCTTTATTTTGCATTTTGACCCTCCATTTGAAAACAAGTCTAATAATCCTTTAGGGCCTCAAGGAAACATTTATTGTAAAGAACCTCCTTTTTAAAATCGAACATTATAATTGAGTTCAGAACATAAAAAATATCCTTGTAGAATATATGATTAAGTTCTATGGGTCCCAAATAAATTTTGCGGGTACGTTCGAAGACTTTGAACTTGTGAAAAAACAGTTGGTTCATAGCTGATTTACTGGTGTATGGTCCTTCTTCATGAATGTGGAGAAGGAATTGTTCCTTCATTGTGATGCAAAGAGTCTTTTAGTCCAGATCGGGTATCTCTTTCATCGCGAATGTGATTGGACTATTGTGATGGCCAATTATTGGGCCAAGTCAGCATTGAACCTCGCGATCATGAGTCTTGGGCTACAATCACAAGGTTTCATCATCACTCGTGTTTGGGTAAACTCCAAACTCTTATTTTCGTTACTTTCCACTGATTTAATCTTCAAAATAACTTCAAAATCTTGATTTTGAATTAGATTTTTATGGGGGGTTGCTGGTAAAACTTTCAAATGGTTTTTCTTCAATTAGAGCCTCACTTTTAACTCATTTTCACGTGGGTTTTCAACTATAGAACCCTATAATATTGGGGAACATGTTTTTAAAATAAAATTTCAAGTTACTCCTTTTATTTTTGAACCCATTTTTCAAACTAATTTTGAACTCATTTTAAAAATAGCTAATATGGGTATCGTTAGCTTTCTTTTGATGCATTGATGATGTTTTGATAGTTTTATCTCGTTATGAGGCCATTTTAGAGGGATAAGACTCTGTGTTGAAGGATTCTAGGCTTGGATTTTGGCACTTTGAGGTAGGTTATGGATTAACTTCCTTTAAATTGGGGTGGGTAGTTAACAAACATGTAAAGCGTGTTATAAGATAGGGAGTTTATTCTTTGGAGTTATATTTTCTATATTATTATTTATTTTATTCCTGTGTGGGGGTTTATTTGTAATTATTATTTATTAAAAAATATTTGTTCTAATGTCCGTGTGGGAGATTTATATGATATTGTAGGCCTTATCTATGGATTGTCTTGCCTTATTCATTATTATCGAGTGGGGACTTGACTTGCTATTTTAGGTCTTGCATGAGTATTTGTTGCCTAAAATTGATATTATTGATGTCTTACGTGATTAATCATTCTAGTGGTGCTTAGTGAGGGCTGATAACATGAATCAGAGACATCTTGGGTTGAATCTAAGCTCATTTATACCTATATTTATTTAATTATTATCTTTATTTTTGTCTCTAAACACACATGCAAGTGTACACAGTCGTACAAGTAATATAGAAATTTTTAGTCTTGATATTGTACACTCAGAGATTTGTCGATTAATTATACTACTAAATTAGACTAACATTGATCATTTATTCAAATGGAGGGTCTCAAAGTTACATTTGTGAATTAACTAAATTAAAAATAAAAAGAAAATAACTAATAAACTATTAGCCGAGATGAAGAGCAAATTTTACACAATTAATAAATGAATCGATCTAGGATTATGAATTTGCTAGCAATCATGTCGAGTATCAATTTCATTAACTTATTTTATTAATGAGTTGTTGATTTAAGGGGTTGGTTATATAATCATGGTCTTTCAAACCTCTAATTTTCTATTTCATTTGACCTCCCAACCACATCGTTGAGACGAGATGTGATAACCCAATTTGAAGGCATTTATTTATCTTTTCGCTTTGTAACTAAGAAAGGTGATCTAGGTATATTCCTATCCTAGTCACAAATCAATTATTTATTTTACTAAAGAAGAGATCTTACTTCCTATATTCTTCGTTCTATCTCATTGATTCTTCTTCTGAGTTCACAATAACAATAAAGATTTATTTTAATAGTAGCTAAGCATTAAAATAGTAAGCACAATAATATAAGAACAACTATGATGATAATCAAATAAATTGAATCAAAAGTCTACTAAACAATATTGTTATTAACTATCATAATCCAAGTACGAAAAGCTTAACTCCACATAGACATGAAATAATTACAACAAATCATCTATAAAAATAAATCATAAAGGAGAAGAAAAGATCAAATCAAAATTCTCTGGCCTCCACGGTGGCACCTACCTCTTCCTAGGTCAAAAATTGTGTATAAACTAATTTTATGAAATATTTATAGGAATAGTAAAATAAGCCCTAAATAAAATAAGTGAGTCCAAAATGGACTGAAAAAAACTAATTTCGAAACAAACTCCTCCATGACACTCCAAGAAAGAAGCATGGCAGCTCCATGTCATGCACCAATAACAAAGAGCTACTGATTGTCGAGCAATTGCAAATTTTAATTCAAAGGGTCATATTTTATTATTATATTAACTTCATTACATTAAGTTGCCTGCTTGATTTTCTTTCATAATCTTCCGCCTTTAATTTATTTAACTCCAAATCTCTTCATCTTCACACCATCAAATTCTACATATCAAAATATATTGTTAGGAACAATCCATAAAATCAATGCTCAAAGAGGATAAATAAAAATAGGAAAAGGCATCGTTTCCACCCTAAACTATACCCGAAAAGTCGAAGCCACACCTAAACTATACTAGTGACCTATTACACACCTAAACTATAAGAAAGTGAAACTATTTACACCCTATCAGTCCACTACCACTTGCATGTGGTGTGGTGTTTTACACGCGCTGCCACGTCAGCACCATGTCGGTAAAAAGTATTACTTTTTTATAGTTAAGGTGTGTAATAGGTCACTTATATAGTTTAGGTGTGGATTCGACTTTTCGACTATAGTTTGGGGTGGAAACGATGACTTTTTCCTAAATATTTTTAGCCGTTTACTTTTGTTATTTAATAGGCTGGACGCGCCTAAAATAAGTGTAACACACGCGCCTTAGAATGGGGGTCGCGGGGAGGTAATAATATTACTTTTTTATAGTTAAGGTGTGTAATAGGTCACTAATATAGTTTAGGTGTGGCTTAGACTTTTCGGGTATAGTTTAGGGTGGAAACGATGCTTTTTCCCAAAATAATAACTAAAAATTTATATTTCATCTCGTGACGAAACCGTTCGAGAGGGATAAGGCTCTACATTGAATGATTCTAAACTTGAATTTCAGGACTTCGAGGTAGGTTATGACTTAACTTCCTTCATATTGGACTTGGTAGTTAACTAACATGTAAAGCATGCTATGGAGTAGGGAGTTTAGTTTCGGGAGATGTCTTTTCTATATTATTCATGTAACGCCCCAATTTTCTGAACCGAAATGCTACACGGTGCTTATGACCCCGAAGGACCACAAGCTAATCCATGACTGATATCTATACCTGTAACTGCATAATATACATATAAAATGCGGAAACATGAACAAAGAGGGCGTAAGGTTCAATCTTGAATAATAAGATATCTGAAATAAGGTGGTATCACAGTACCAAAACAAAACTGAAAAATACTAAAGTCTAAATCTGAAAACTCTATAATCGTCTGAAAGCCTCTAAACTATCTGAATAAGGAGTTGAAGGAACATGTCTCCAACTAACTCCCTAAACTGAAAATAAACTGAAAATAAACTGAAAATAAACTGAAATACTGGAATAATAATTGTAACGATCATGTCCTCAAAAGATGAGGACTCACTACTTACTGAACTGCTACTGCTGATTTAGAATCTACACCTCAGAACCTATGGTGTAACATAAAAAAAAAAAGCACCATAGCGCAAATGCGTCAGTACAACTAAAGTACTGAGTATACGTAGGGGTAGGCTAAATGCATGGGGTTTTATATGCATGAACAATGCTGACTGATATGAACATGAGAATACATACATACATACGTAACTGCAACTAAAATTGTGGTGATACTGACTACTGAGTCTGAATACTGACAACATGAGCTTACTGATACTGAGATACTGAATGACTGAGTTACTGATATTGATATACTGAATGACTGAGTTTACTGATATTAATATGTAATTCACTAATAAGTGAGGAACTGATACTGTATTACTGAATACTGGAAGACTGATACTATATTACTGATAAAGGAATGATTGTTTCTGATAGTTCTAATTATGAAGAACTGATTTGATTGACCGTATATAACAGTCCTGAAACTGAGCTCGTGATAACATGACTACTGAGTATGAATACTGATGACATGTATTTACTGATAACATATCATAAATGATAACTGAATTCTGATAACTGATATATCTGATAACATGAGTTCTGATAACTGATAGCATGAATGACTTTATCTTACAGTCCTAATTCTGGGGAAAACTATCTGAGTTCCAAAATATATCTGAACATCTAAGTCTGAGATCAGTCCTAGTTAACGAGTGATCTCTGAAACTGATAATGTGAATACTCGACTGAATCTGAGATTGAGATCAAGCCTGTCTACCGGGTGACCTCTAGATCTAATAATAAGCATCTGAATATGGTACCAAGCCTATCTGAAGGGATGGTCCAGGAATTAATGGAACTATCTGAGTTCCTTACTGAGATCGATGACTGTATCTGACAGTCCTGATTCCTGATTTCTACTCTGAAGACTCATACTGAAACTATAACTGTAACTGTAAATGTGGGAGGTAGTAACCTAACCGACATGCCCCGATACTATACTGGTGGGGTCCAATCTTTGCCCTGATTGGAAGGGTGTCAATACCATGCCACGGGTAGAGACCTCTACTATGGTCAAGTCTCTCTGACGGGTGACCCTGAACAGGAAATCAAGCCTAAGGCAATATAATAGTCAAGTATAGCCTTAATCTGATGGGTGACTCATGTCCTGCGCTGGCTACGCAGTTTTGGAGTACAGGGATTGGTGCTAACGGCTCTGCCTTTATAACGGGAAAATCGTCATCCATGCACTCGCTCGGCGCTAGTCCCTACTCCCAACTGAAAGACTCTGAAAAGATTAACTGCGCTGAATTGACTAACTGAACTGAACTGATTATGAGTTTACTGAGTTCCTTGGACTGACGAAACACTACTAACATCTGATATCTAGCTAAGTCATGAGATTGCCGATCTTACTGAGTACTGAGTTTTCATGAGATGTCTGAGCCTTTCCTGAGTCACATGACTAACTGCAATCTATGGAACATAGCTTGACTGAGGATGTCTTGAAACATGACACTAGCTCTAGGCACACAGCTATAGTTTTCGGGTACAAGTACCCCCAGGACTCGATGGAAGGAAACTGACACACATGACTGACTTGATCATAAGAGTAGAGTCCATAATTCACAATATCATAAGTAAGGATTTCATAATAAGAATGATTCTCAACAAACTATCACATGATCAGGAATGCACACAACATGTATATACTTGCATGGCTTCAATAACATGGTCATTCCATATCACAACAATAGCATGATCATCTCATACAACATCTTCAATTCAAGACAATAGCATGGGGATCATGTTGAACATAAACTTAGAACATGGAATAGTCATTTAGGACTTATTATGTCATAAAAGCATGATTACTATTCCCTTAGGTATTTTCACAAACACCTTACATGCACATCTTAGGCATAGGTGGATTTATCAAGGTTACAAATATTCAACCACCAATTTCACATATTTATACATTAAATACCACCATATCCTCACACAAAACATACAAAGATCCCATCTTAGGCATCATCAAACTCCAACCACATGAACATCAACCACCAACAATATAAACATCATAATACATAATTTAGAAGATGGTTCTTGAGCTTCATGGATGAAAGGAGTCCATGAATCAACTCACGCATACCTTAGAAGGAAGATTCTTGATGATTGACGGAGGAATTTCCTTGAAATTAGATCTTCAAGCTTAATTATGCAACCCTAGTTGTTTTTCTCTTTTAGTGCTCTTAGATGATGAGCTTTGAGATGTTAATAGGGTTGTAATATGTTTAGAAGCTATATATTTCGTAGGGTTAAGTTTAGGGACGTGTAAGGAGTGTTAAAAGACTTAATTACCCTTAAAATAACTCAACATGGAGTGTTTTTGGCACTTGGAACTAACTTAGGCGGCGCCTAACCAATCGCCTAAGTTTGGATGGGCGGCGCCTAACCAATCACCTATCCTTACTGTCTCTCACAAAAATGGGCATAACTTTTCGTTCGGGTATTGGATTAAGGCAAATTTGGTATCGTTGGAAAGCTAATTCAATTATCTACAATTTGGTGGGTCTAAATATGCATAAATTCCACGTTAACATCAAGTTATACTCGTTCAAATATGACTCTTATGAAATCAAACACTAAAACTTGATGGATTCAAAAACTCTTAGCTTGTATTACTTTAAGTGACTCATATGAACATGCTTAACGCATCATAAGCTATCCTATCACTAGGATATTCATTGTAAGTCATGCACTAAAATGCTACTCACAGGATATGAGGTTTCATACGTAGGAAAACTTATTCACTTTCTAGCTTAGAAACATGCGGGGTATTACAATTCATTTAACCATGTGGGGGCTTATTTGTTATTGTTGTTGACTTGGAAGATAATAATTGTTATGATGCACGAAGGAGATTTTATATGATGTTGTGGTCTTATCTGTGCATCGTCTTTCCATATTCATTATTGTGTCCCCCGAGTAAGGACTTGACTTGCTACTCTAGGCCTTACATGAGCATTTGTTGCTTTAGATAATGATATTGTTGATGTCTTTCATGTCTAATCATTCTAATGATGTTGAGTTAGGGCTAATAACATGAATTAGAGACATTGTGTTAAATCTAAGCTCATTTATAGCTATATTGATTTGACATTATCTTCATACAAATTGTTTGTGAGCATTACATCCTCATTTTATCTATAAATATTCATGTGATTGGTACCCTTGTGATACACTAATTTTTTCTACTGAAAGTGAGACATTTTATAAAAATGCATAGGCCGAGAGATACGTGGTCCGGTTGATTGGTACATAAGAAACACTGATTTTTGAAAAAAAATGAAATACTTTTAAAAATACAAAATTGAGGGATGTGTCGGTCAGGTTGATTGAGATGCTAGATTGAGATTATAAAAGTATATGAGTTGCGAACCTCCATGGGCGCTGTCCTAAAGCATTGAGGCTTGAAAGGTGCATACGATGGTTCTACCATCATTGCATCATTTCATTTCATCGCACTATTTATATTTTCTCTGTGTATTAGTTGTTTTAGTATTTAGTTTCCTAACGTATATTGCGTGTTTTGCTGCCGTTTAATTTACTTCTCATTTATTGTAGAAATATTAGTAGGATGATTTGAGCTATTGTTTGTGAACTTTTCTGTTTTTAGATTACATAATCACAATGTCTTTTACTTATTTTGTTTTTTTCTTTGCTCAGTTGGCCTATGATACGTGTTGAGTACAAGTGGACCATTTTCATTTCTACTATACCCTTTCGATGAAGATCCTAGTTTGAGTATGATTTGCGACACTGCTTCGTGCTATCAGGGTTGGTAATAGAGGTACGGGTGAGTTCCAAAGTTTGGGACAAGCTCCATACCTCTTGGTAGTTTTATCATGTCTTTACTTTCTTATTGAGACAAATTATTGTATATTTAGTTTAAGACCTTGTTAGAGATGCCCTTTATTTAGGACACTTGTATTTAGGACTTCATGTTTTTGTCTAAAATTTTTTGTTATTTACATCTTTGGCTAGACTCTATTCTAGGAGTCTCATATATTGAATTTATTTCAGATTTTTTTGATTGTTTTCTATCTTGTGGATATTGGCTTACCTACAAAGGTTGGACTGAGGTCGGTACCATCATGACCCCAATTTTAGGATCGTGATACTTTAGACCTTGTAGGGTGGGGAATTACCATGTAAAATGTTATAAGGTGGATGAATTAGTGAAATATGATATACATGAGGTGGACTTTTGTTGTGATATCCGAATTGGAGCATATACCGTGAAAGTGATATGAGGTTTAGATTTTTACTTGCAATTGAGTCTTATAGCTTGTGTATATGAGTTGGTATTGTCTTGAAATTTTATACATATTTTTGTATCCAGCTTCATTTTATCATTGTGATCATGCATATACATCGTAGGAATAGTTGAAAGAAATGTCGAATTTTAGTTCCAGTTTGAATCCGGACGAGACTTGTTGAAATCTCAATTCAAGTCCACATAATTGATACTAATTTTAGTTCCAATTTTACTTCGAATAGGATATGAAAAAGTCTTGATTTGAGTTCGAACGTAATATATGGATCTCACAGATCTCTCATGATTCCCACTTTACAATGTACCGCTCTAGAGGGTCGTTTAGCAATAGGCATTGGCCATTGCATTTTATTACATATCATTGCATTGCATCATTTTTTTTATTATAATTGTGCTTTGAGGTGATTCGAAGCGATTGACTGATATTGAACTATTGGGACTTTTCTCATGCAGGGCTAGATATAGTATTCTTTATTCAATATTGTATCTGCTTTAGCTCAGCCGGTCTATGATGCTTACTAAGTATTAGTGGTTGTACTCACACCTTCATTTTGCATCTTTTTATGCGGATCCTAGTATAAGTTGCGACCGTGACCCTTAACTCATGCGGAGTTTGCTGATTTTGAAGTTGTGATGAGCTCCTATATTCTGAGACTATCCCTATTTCCTCTATCTTTTATTATTGTCTAATTTTTTTCTTGGACAGTTTTGTATTTCAGTTTTTGACATTCTATTTTAGAGTTTGTTGTTGTACTTGTGACAGCTCGGTCTTAAAATTTTTGTTGTACAATTTTTTTTCCTTTTGAGGATGTTTGGAGTTGTTATTAGTTATTTGTATCAATGTTTTACAGGTTGCTTTTATCTTGAATTAATGGTGTTTGTTGAGTTTGGCTAGTCTCTCATGGTTGAGTTGAGGTAGGTGTTATCACGATCCTTGTAATTTTGGATCATAATAAGTCCATAAATGTTTTATCATTAATATTTCCCATATATCAATTCATATGACACATTTTTCTTTTTAGTCCGTCTCAAAAACAGTAACACATTTCTATATTGAGTAATAATTTAATCTTAAAATGTCTATTTTATTTTTAGTGAGATGATTTATAGGCGCACAACATACATGAACTTGTTTTAGACCATAGATTTCGAAAGTCAGTCATTCTTTATTAAACTTTGTGTCAAGTCAAATAACATCACATAAATTAAAACATAAGAATAAGAGTTAGACTTTCCTATTTGTTATACAGGAGCGGATTGAGTAACCTCAACTTCTGTATTTATATTCTTCCTCTTCTTGTTTTGTTTGGTCGCACCATAAAAGTAAGAAACAAATCCCCAGAGAGAGAGAGCAAGTGAGAATCCCTTTTCACCTCCAAATTTTTCATGAAAGAAAATAACAGCAATCACTTCTGTAACAGAGAGTGAAGCTGCTATTAAAATTCCAGAGAGTAATGCTGAAGAATAACATGTAACTCCAACGGCCCCCACAAAGTAAATTTGCCATATCAGGGCATTCAACACTATAACCATGTAATATTTGTCTTCACCTAGCTCAAATTGTTTTGCGTCCCTTGGAATTGCCTGCAAAATTTTGAGGAAACTTAGAATCAAGAAAGAAAAGTAGTTTTCTGAAATAATACATATGAGTTGACTGATCATTATAGAAATCAATTCCTAAAAAATGTCGAACAAATTTCAGAATTGATTTCTCATATGGTCACTCAACTACTCCCTTAATTTCATCTTACTTCGCCCATATTAACTTGACACACTCCTTAAAAAAGTTTTAACTAGATGTCTTAGGGGTAGTTGTGAAAGCAGTAACAAAACTATCTTGATTTGCCAAAATGAACAAGTTAAAATATGCATTTTTGATATACGCGCCAAGACAAATAAAACCAACAAAGTAATAGGTAGTTATTATTATCCTAGAAAGTTATTTCTTTGTTGAAGAAAATTGTAAACAAAAAAAAAACATAATTTTCTGATACAACTTAGTTGAGTGACCATAATATAAACGTGCAATTGATTTAGTGCTTACCTGAAAATCCTTGCTAATAAGCATCCCCACAACGCAAAAGGCAGTAGCAAAGAAACACATCATCATTTGAAACTCCAAAACCAATGTAAAGGCAATAGCCTTTTTTGTTTTCCTAAAACTTACTTCATTGAATGCAAGCACAAATCCATAAAATAATGCAGCAAGAAGTATCATAATAAACCCTGCAATATATGTCTTACTTGACTCCCCTCTTGGCCTATCACTATTTGCTCCAAGAGCCAAAATTCCAGCTCCAATAGTTAATAAAACCACAGCATTAATCGAATACGATGTGAATTTTTGCTTGACAATAATGAACGCGAAAATCGCAGTGAAAACTAGCTGAGTTGAAGAGAGGAGACAGGACGTGGAGACGGGCAATTTGGCTGAACCATAAGAGTAGAAATAATTAACCATGCCTGTGACTAAGCCAGAAATTACGCTGGCTATAAACAACTTACGAGTCATGAGAAAAATCTTAGTATTGTCCAATCCATTGGATTTTTTACGATGGAAATAAGCTATGACGAGGAGGAATATTGTTAAAGGGAAGCCACCAGTTATCGAAGTACATGATAGCCATATTCTTGAGCCACCGCGAACGAAATAAAGACGAGTAGTTAAAGGGCCAGCACAAGTGCTGGTGAAGAGAATAACAGAATTTACTAGGATGAGAATTTTTTTCATAGTTGGATTAGCAATTGCAGTTTGAGATTCCATAATAACAACAGAGAGAGATGTTGGAGCTTATTTGATTATAACATTTGGGAATTTACAAGTGTATATATATAGGTGAAAAGGAGGTCGTCCTTGAACAAGCAAATCTTATGGGAATATATATTGACTGTGACAATCCGACCATGATCAAAATTCTCGACTTTGTCAAAAAATTCTATGTAGGCCAATATCGAAACCCCCATGCACCTAATATAGCGTAGGTGACAGTTTCCATTAAAAAAAATACGATGTATTTATGTTATATTCATCACAAACAAGTGAATAGCATAATCACTAAATGATTGCGAAAGAAAATACGAGAACACCTCATTAAATTGACCCTAGAAACAGAGGATGAACTACATTATCTTTATAGTTGTTCATTGTTACTTAAGATGAAATACATAAAATATACTTATATATTTATTATGTTTTCAACATGTCCTATTGCATAAAGACCTGTTTTTCTTCTTTTCCATAAAACAAGAGTATGAAAATTCTTGTAAAACTTACAAAAATCCGAACAAGTTTACTCCTAATTACTCTCTATCCTACTCTTTGCTAAATTACAAATAATCCCTTATTTTGTAATATTCGGATATATAATTAGCATCCGAAACATAATTTTGAAGTTGAGATTTTGAACTTAAGAATGTAGCAGTCAATTACTCCATTTTTTACTTGGATACATAATTAGCATCCGGATACATAACTGAAGTTAAGATACATAGCTTGAATTACTGAGATACATCCATTTCTGAACCTATTTAGTCGAGATACATAATATATTAAATAGATCAAAGAAAGATACATAACTAAAATTATATATTCGAAAATTTATGTGTTTGTGTATGTATCTGACTATTTTTTTATTTTTTTTAAAAGGATTTTGGTGATTAATAAAAAGGATAGAGATTTTATTAATTTAGTAAAGATAAGTGGGTTGTTATATAATTTTTCCAAAATTGTTTTTGGATACGCGACCCATATAAGAGTTATTGGTTCCTACCAATCTTCGGTTTAGGGCCAGATCGAGTTACCTAGATTTTGAGGGGAAAAGGGCCCAATGTAACCTTTTGCTCATTAATGGGTTTAGTTGGGCTGGGCTAGAAGTTCGGTTTTAAAATTGAAATCTCTTTTATTATTTTATCTAAAATTACACAAATACACTACTTATGTTTTTAATATTACAAAAAATTCGAACTCCCTAAACATATTACAAAAATCTCAATATATACACAGAATGTTATGTATATGTCGGCTATGTTATGTATATTAATAGGGAGAGAGTAAAATAATTTTAAAAGTGGGAGAGAGTGTAATTACTTCCAAAATAGTTGGTATTTATATTATTTATACTTATTTTATTATTTATTTAACTTTTGCAAGTTTTTATTTTTGTTTTAAAAATTGAAGTTCAAATTATTAAACTTTCAAGTTGTAAATAAAGAAAATAAAATACTCCCTCCGTTTCAAAAAGAATAACCTACTTTCCTTTTTAGTTCGTTTCAAAAAGAATGACCCTTTTTTTTTTTTTGCAATACTTTAATTTCAACTTTCCACATGGCATATTTAGAACCACAAGATTAAAGGGCATTTTGTTCATTTGACACAATTTTAATTTAAGGCCACAAAATTCAAAAGTTTTCTTTACTTTCTTAAACTTTATGCCAAGTCAAAGTATGTCATTCTCTTTTAAACGGAGGGAGTACTAAACTTTGTTAAGTGGACACAAATCTTTTTGAAAAGAACAAACTCAAAAGTGTAAATTTTATTTAGTACTCCCTCCGTTTAGAAAAAAAATTAACCTATATCAAGTCAAACTAGGTCATTTTTTTTAAAACAGTTTTTTTAAAATTAAAAAAAACGTTTAGAAAAATGACCTAGTTTGATATGGAGTTTAGAGAATAAAGAATACTTTTGAATTTTGTGGTTTTAAATTAAAGATATGTCAAATGTACCAAAATGTCCTTCAATCTTGAAGTCTTAAATATGTCATGTGGAAAGTTAAAATAAAAAAATTGATAAAAAAAGGTTATTCTTTTTTAAACGAATTAAAAAAAAAAAGTATTTCATTCTTTTTTAAATAGAGGGAGTATAACTTTACCTATTCGAAGCATACAACAAAATTCATTCCCTCGAATTTATTTCATTTCGTAGGTTGTGTCCGAATCTCATCTTTCTTTTGAGAAAGGGAAGAAAAAGAATAAGGATCTTTCATAGGTTGTCACTACTCTCCATGCATAGTTACGTTAGAGAATAGGGAACAAAACTAGGCATGCTACGTTAGAGAATAGGGAACAAATCTAGACAAGCTATTAATGACGTTTTTTCCTATAATGAACACTACACCACACGAGTTTGAATTAATCTGATTAATAAATATTGAATTCGAATTGTTATACTAATTAGTAAAAAAGAGGAACTAGAGTACTCGAACAAAATTTCATCCTCATCAATCTCGTAAAACAAAACTATATTATTATTAATAGAATCATTTATAAGGGATGGAGAAGAGTTTGAATTAATCTCATTAATAAATATTGAATTCGAATTGTTATACAAATTAGTAAAAAAGTGAATTGGAGTACTCGAACAATATTTCATCCTCAGCAATCTCGTAAAACAAAAATATATTATTATTAATAGAATCATTTATAAGGGATGGATGGATATATATATATATATATATATATATATATATATATATATATATATATATATATATATATATATATATATATCATACCCTTTTGCAAAAAACAGGAGCAATCGATAAATAAGACTCCTGTGATAAAAATAGCAAATGAGGTTTAGCTTTAAAAAAAGTAAGTCTTATCAACTTTTGTTCTAATATTAGGCAATTGGAACCTGTTGGTGCATTTTATTATTAAAATAAAAATATTAAATTATATGACAATTAATAGACATAAAATAAAGAAAGTAGTGTTATTATTCTTGTAACTCACCTCATTATCTTTTGTGTTAGTGGGTATAAATTGTGGTAAAAGATGATCATTAGTTCTTGTAACTCATATGGCCATTAGTTTTTGTAACTCTCAATGTCACTAGTTCTTGTAACTCCATGACCATTACTTTCATGTAATTTATGTAACATCAAGACTACCCCTCGTTCATCTTATTCATTACATGAAAGAATTCTACACCTATAAATAGTGGCGTTTCTTCCTTTGTGTTTTGCATAGACCAGAGATAAGAAAAAGATGATAAGAGTAAATGTAGTAGTGAAAGAGAGAGTTGAGGCATAGAAAATATTCTAAGTCTTCAACTATATTCACTATACAAAAATGAGTAATTATATTACTGAAAGAGAGAGTTGAGATAAAGAAAATATTCTAAGTCTTTAAATATATTCACTATGACAAAAAGAAGTTTTATATGTTGAAGGAAGGTGTTCTTCTGGTGGAGCTTTGGACTCTTCAACTAATCCGGAGTTGCTTGAGTTGTATATTGTTGATAGGCTGTTGTATCTATGAGGGGACAAGTCAAGGGTTGATACTGCTGGATCGGTGTAGATTATACCACAGTGGGCTTGAATCTCCTTAAAGAGAGCGATACATTCAAGCCTCAGCCAAGAAAAAAATTATTTTATTTTCTTCACTTTTTTGTATTTTCAACTGTGATTTAATTATTGTGGTATATTATACCAACAGGATCTATATCGAGGAGAAAAGGTCCTTTGGCACCTTTGGAACTTCCTGAAATGGGAGTTATACCATAGCTTCATTACTGGTTGTGGCAAGCTTTGTCGGCCAGTCAACAACTTGATTTGTCTCTCGATAATAATTTTAAAATTTATTCTAGTATTAGTTTAAGTTTAAGCATTTCTAATTTATAGCTTACGTTGATAAGGTATAAGGTATGCACCCATCGAAACATATTCATTGTCCTTTTTAAAGTAAAAAGTGGGTATGATTGTTATATTTTTCGACGTAAAATTTTACACAGGAATACAACTAGGTTTAAGTTAAAATTGTATTATAAACTATTAAGCTCAACACTAAGATCAGTTGATATTTTGTATAGAGGTTAATGAACTGGTAGGAGTTAGTTAGTCAGTGTTAATGAGTTGTTAGGAGTTAGTTAGGCAGTTAAGGGCTTAGTTTAAGTTAATTACAGTGCAATATCTATAAATTGACCACTTCAACAATGTAACTGTAGATTCTCTGTATTTATTTGTTCTCAGTTCAATAGTGAAAATCTTCTCTCTAAACTTTCTCTCTCTGTTTTGTGTTTCTTCTTCATATTCAGTAGTTCATTGCTAGAAAATTGACATGGTATCAGAGCAACGGTGAACAGATCTAGGAATTCTCCTTAGAATTTGTAGAGAATTGAGAGATTCATCAATTTTTCATTATTTTTTTCCTATTTTTCCCTAGTTTTCTTCAGATTTACTCTATTTCTCTTCCTGCATTCTAATCAACAATGACGGAAATTGTACCTCTTACTTTTGTTGTAGATCATACACATCATACTCATCCTTTCTATCTCAGTTCATCGGATGTTCGTGGTGCTGTACAGGTCAGTTTTCCGCTAACAGGCATGGACAATTACTCTCTATAGAGTTGGGCAATGAGATTGATTTTTCTCACAAAGAACAAACTAGGTTTTGTTGACAAAAGAGTCACAAGAGAAGCTTTTACTACTGATGCAGACTTAAAATAATGGGATCGCTGCAATGTAATTATAATATCTTGGATCATGAGCAATGTTAGTAAGGATTTGGTTAGTGGAATTCTTTTTCGATCTAATGCTTATCTTATTTGGAATGATCTTAGGGAGAGATTTGATAAGAATAATATGCCTAGAATTTATCCTCTTCACAAGGAAATTACTATATTGAGTCAAGGAGTTTTATCAGTAGCAAGTTACTACTCTCAATTGAGAGATCTTTGGGATGAATTTGACTCGATTATTCCTCCTCCTTCATGTGACTGAACCAAATCCAAGGATTATGCAGAAAACATGATGAGACAAAGGTTGCTACAGTTTTTAATAGGGTGAAATGATAGATATAGTCAGGCTAGAAGTCAAATACTCCTAATGAATCCTACACCTAATATAAATCAGTGTTATGCCATGATTGTGCAAGATGAAATCCAAAAGGCATTGACTGGGGATAGTTATTCCTATGGTAAGGAAATTTTAGATCCTACTGCTTTATTCACTAGATCTGCTCCAAGATCACATGGATACGGAGGTGTTGATGGAGGATCTTGTAGTAGCTATTTTGGATCTGGAAGCAGTGGTTCAGGTGGTGTTGGACCTTCTAGTGGATATTCAGGTGGTAGTGCTCATTCAGGTGTTGGTTCAAGTAGATCTCAGAGGCAGAGAAAATAGATATTTTGTGATCACTGCAACATGAGAGGACATAGCAAAGACACATGCTATAAACTCATGCATTGTAGATATTGCAACCAGAAGGGACACACCAAAGACACTTGCTACAATTTGATAGGTTATCAAATAGATTTTAAGGGAAAAAAGAGAGATAATATTGCTGTTGGAAAGCATCACAGTGGTACAATAGGTATTCACTTATCCTCACATCCTTTGTTTACACAGGATCAGTACAATCACATTATTCATTTCTTGAACAAATCAATATTAGGAGAAGAGAATAATGGTACAAGTGATGTTGGTGGTAGTGCATATATAACAGGTATTTTTGCATGGCACACTTGTTTCAATACATCGCAACCTGATGTTTCTTCTTCCTGGATAGTAGATATTAGTGCTACTAATAATATGGTCAGTAATGAAAATTTATTGTATGTTACATTGAAAGTGAGAAACTCAGGACATGTTCAACTTTCTGATGAAGGTTCAACAGTTGTGACAAAATTAGGAAATTATTTTTTTGAATGGAGGCACACCAATTAAAAATGTCTTATGTATACTGGCTTTTAAGTTCAACCTTTTATCTGTGTTAAAACTTACAAAGGAATTGAACTGTTGTGCCTTGTTTTTTCCTGGTTTTTTCATTCTCCAGGATCTCTTCACTGGGAAGGTGAAGAAGATTGGTAAGGTTCATAAAGGTTTGTATATTTTGAAGACTAAGAATAAGGAGACACTGAAAGAAATAAAAGCTATTGTAGCAGCTGGATGTTTAATCACTAGTGAAGTTTGGCACAAGATATTTGGTCATGTAACTATATCTATTCTTAAGAAGATTGCTTCTTTACCTAAACTTGATAGTGTGTCTTTACATTATTGCGATATATGTCCATTAGCAAGACAAGTTAGATTACCCTTTTCTACTAGTGCTACTAAGGCTTCTAATTGTTTTGATTTTATACACATGGATGTATGAGGACCCTACAAGGTTGCAACTTCTAATGGAATGAAATATTTTCTAACTCTGGTGGATGATTGTTCTAGATGGACTTGGATTTTTTTTATGCATCTTAAATCAGATGTAATTGCTATACTTTAACAATTTCTAGTAATGATTGGTACTCAGTTTAATTTAACGGTGAAGGTTTTCAAATCTAACAATGGTAGAGAATTCTTCAATCAAAATTGTAGAATGTTATTTCAACAACATGGTATAATATATCAGAGTTCATTCCCTCATACCCCACAACAAAATAGAATGGCGGAGAGAAAGCACAAACATATTCTGAAAACTGTAAGAGCAATAATATTTCAAGTTTTCTTGCCTATCAAATTCTGGGGATATTATGTATTAGCAGCAGTACATATTATTAATTGGATTCCTTCTACTGTCTTGAAAAATCTTAGTCCACATGAGACGCTTTATGGAAAGGAGCCAGATATATCTCATCTGAGAGTTATAGGTTGCCTTTGTCATGCAACCAACCTTACTAAAGGGGATAAATTTGATCCTAGAGCAATTAAATCAGTACTATTGGGGTATACTGCTAATCAGAAGGGTTATAAGCTGATTGATTTAAACACTAACTATGTATTTGTTAGTAGAGATGTGACGTTCACTAAAGATGTTTTTCCTTTTCAGCAATCCTATCCTATAACACATCTTAAGAATGACTTTTATGTTGCAAATAAGTTTACAACTTGTGGGACTGTGCAACTATTCCTCCTCATACATACAAGGTTAATTCAAGAGATGCATTTGATGATAATGTACCTGGTGATGCAGCTTTGACATACACAGATGTTAATTCTCATTTGGCAGAAAGAGTGGTGAATCCACAAGTCCTTTCACATGAGCATGTGGATGCTCAACATCTGCATCCAGTACATGAAAATGTACTTGAACCTGAGCATATGGATGCTCAACATTTGAATCCAGTGCATGAAAATGTAGATGCCGAGACTAATGCAATTGTGGATGGTAAAGGTATAGCCCTAGAAAATATGCTTGTGACTCAGTCAGGAGATAGGAGGAAGTCCAGCAGAACTAGTCAACCTCCAACATGATTAAAAGATTTTGATAGCTCAAGATCAAGGAAGAAGGTTTCCAATTAATGTCTTTATCCTATTGTTCACTCAATTGCATATGATGGCCTTTCACAAAATTATCAAAGCTTCTTATCTCAGTTTTCTTCTCAGATTAAGCCATAAAGCTTTCACGAAGTAGCAAAAGCTGCAATGGAGTCTGAGATCACTGCACTTGAAGAGAACAACACATGGGATTTAGTGTCTCTACCAGTTGGGAAGAAGGCCATAGGATGTAGATGGGTGTACAAAATTAAGTATCAAGCATATGACAAGGTTGAAAGATTCAAGGACAGGCTTGTAGCAATGGGATATAACCAGAAAGAAGGTTTGGACTATTAAAAAACCTTCTCTCCAGTAGTCAAAATGGTGATAGTTAGGGTTGTGATATCTTTAGCAGCCACTAAAGGGTGGAATATTTAGCAAATGGATATGTACAATGCATTCCTTCAAGGTGATCTAGAAGAGGAGGTGTATATGCAACTACCACAAGGTTTTAGTCATGATTCAGAGGGTCACCAAATTTGCAGACTTAAAAAGTCCATTTATGGATTGAAGCAGGCATCTAGGCAGTGGAATATTAAGCTTACAACTCCCTTGATTGCTGTAGGTTTTAGTCAAAATCATCTGAATTATTCTCTACTTATCAAGAGATCTGATGAAGGTGTGGTGATTATTTTGATATATGTGGATGATTGCTTGATCACTGATTGAGGATGCAAAGAAGATTTTACAGACAAACATTAAGATAAAAAATTTAGAAGATCTCAGATATTTTCTTAGTATAGACTTTGGAAGAAGCAAAGAGGGTATATTGATGCATTAGAGAAAGTATGCATTGAAACTTATCTCAGACTTAGGATTAGCAGGATCAAGGACTTTTCATGCACCTGTGGAGGTGAATCAAAAGCTTACTACCCTAGAATATGATCAACATATTGGGATAACTGATGATCCAACTTTAGTTGATCCTGAGAGCTATTAACAATTAGTTGAAAGGTTGTTGTATTTGACCATAACCAGACCAAATATTTCTTTTGCAGTTCAAAACTTGAGTCAATACATGCATGCTCCTAAATTGTCTCATCTAGAAGCTGCATTTAGAGTGGTAAAGTACATCAAGCAAGCACTTGGTTTTGGGATCTTTTTAGCTGCAGAAAATGTACCTGGATTAAGATCCTATTGTGATGTTGATTGGGGTTCGTGCGTGAGCACAATAAAGTTCGTTACTGGGTATTTGATCAAGTTTGGAAGTTCACCTTTATCATGAAAATAAAAAAACAGTCTACTATATCGAGAAGCTCTGCAGAAGCAGAGTACAGAAGATCAACATCCATAGTAGCAGAAATGGTTGGATTATTGGTCTGTTTAAGGAGTTAAATGTCCATCTTAATCTACCAATACCAATCTATTGTGATAGTAAGGTAGCAATCCAAATTACAACCAATTCAGTATTTCATGAACGCACTAAACACATTGACATCGATTGTCAGTTTATCAGAGAAACGGTACACACGGGTCTAATACAAAATCTCTATGTACCTACTGCTGAGCAACCTGCCGATGTCTTCACCAAGGGACTTGTACATGCTCAACATGCTTATCTAGTATCCAAGCTAGGGATGAAGAACATATTCATACCACCAGTTTGAGGTGGATGTTAAGCTCAACACTAAGATCAATTGATATTAGATATTTGTTGTAGAGATTTTGTACAGCTGTTAATGAACTGTTAGGAGTTAGTTAGTCCAGCTGTTAATGAGTTGTTAGGAGTTAGTTAGGCAGTTAAGGGGTTAGTTTAAGGTAATTACAGTTCAACATCTTTAAATTGATCACTTCAACAATGTAACAGTAGATGCTCTGTATTCATTTTGTTCTCAGCTCAATAGTGAAAATCTTCTCTCTTAAATTCCTCTCTCTATTTTGTGCTTCTTCTTCAAATTCAGTAGTTCATTGCTAGAAAATGGATATAAACCACTATTAGAGCACAACCTAGAAAAATTGGAAAATGGTTTGCGTTCTGTTTTAAAATTATCTTTTGGGTTATTCCCTACTTAGTGGGGGAAACTGTTTTAAACGATATTCTATAAGAATTTACAGAAACAGCTATTATTCTAAATTGAGAGGACGGAGATTTTGATGCTAATATAAATATGATTCTTTCTTGTAAGTGCTGGTAATTGTCTAAGAAAAGAAAGATTAGAGTAGTCCACTACGTGACTAAATGTTGTGGAGGGGAAAAACAACAAACAAAATCTTGTGGTGGACAAGAAAGATACTAAGTATAGTAATTAGTGGATTTATAGAATGTTACCAATAACATGCATCATATTAATTGGATAAAATAAGGAATTGTGGGTCAAAACCACACAATTAGCATAAATGCACAAAATGACTCAAGTGGATTCATGTCCCAAATGCAAAAATGAATTGGCAATGGTAATGCGCTAAGCTTTCACATGGAAGGTCTTATTCGATTCCTATTTATTTTAGTACATCAGTTAGTTAACTACATGATTTTTTATCTTATTGATGAGTATTGAATACTGCACTTTGCATATCCCCTCCCCACTTTCTCTTTCCCTATCCCAATTTTTCTTTTTAAGAATTGGCAGCCTCCAATGCTTGATATATAAGACATGTTACAATGGATAAAAGCTACGGTGATAGTTTATTCAGATTATTTTTTACTTTCTTCATTTAGAAAAGAATGAGTTACTTTCTTATTTAGTCCGTTTAAAAAGAAATGATCTCTTTTCTATTTTGTTAACACTTTAATTTTAACTTTCCACGTGACATATTTAAGACCATAAATTTGGAGGACATTTTGGTACATTGACATAACTTTAATTTAAGACCACAAGATCAAAAGTTTATTTATTTTATTAAATTTCGTATCAAATTAAAATAAATTATTCCTTTTAAAATGAAGAAAATATATGTTAAAAGTATTTATAATTTAATTATCTAATCTATAATCTATATCTATAATATATTAAAAGCGTGAAGACCCTTAGAAAAGTATTTAAACTGTTTTTCCTTAATTAAAATACTCTGTAATAGACAAAATTATTTTTTTACCATTATTTATTTTATAATAAATATTATAAAAAATAAATGACACTCTTAAATATATGGGACTCCTAAGTTTTTGGGTGTCTAATGTCGGCTATGGACTCCTAAATTTTTTAATATTTAAGAATAATAATTTAATTATTAATTTTTCTCTTATTTGAGTTGTATAATTTAGGGTATTATTCTTTCCTCAGAATTTTTTATATAGAAAGAGGAAACACCAACATCACACTTTTTATTCTATTTCTTTTTAAATAATATTTTATTTAAATCGATATATATATATATATATATATTTTGCATGATGTGTTGTTTGTTTCATGGATATAAGGTTTTTATTTTAATGAAACTTAAGGGAAGAGGATATTTTAAATTTTACAGAGTTGTTTTAAAGAAATACATTAGCTTGACTCAAATTAAAAGCTATCATAAGTAGGGTCTTCGTTCTAATGAAATTTAATGGAAGAATACGTTTTAAAATTTTACAAAATTGATTGACTAAGCAAAAGTGTATATTGTCTGGTAAATCACGTAAATTAATATTTTCACATTAATGATAAATAGATAAAAGATTTGTTATAGAAATTAAAACATGAAAGGTAAGTATAGTATTGTAAATTACAAGGAAACTAGCAAATAAGTTAAATTGTTAATTTTCCTATAAATGATAAATAGGTAAAAGATTTGTTATATATAGAAAAAACTAAAACAAAAAAGGTAAACTTAATATTAGAATTCATAAGGTCGGAAATTTGTGTTGACGAAACCTAAGGGGGGGTTTTGCATACTCATTAGCCAATTTACTAAAAGAAAAGTACCACCATGTGTTATTATATTACAACGGTTTAAATTAGAGATAATAGTAACATTTATTTTAATAACAATTGCTAATTTTTAACAATTTTCTTAATATAATTTTATAAATTAACGCGAGACACACGTGCAAGTTTGAAGATCCTTAGAAAAATGATTTGAACTTTTTATCCTTCGCTAAAAGTCTATCCTTTAGACAAAATCGTCTTTTTACTATTTCTTTAGTTTATTATTTAATTATGATTGTCTCCTAAAATATATGAGATCAAGATTTTAAAATATATATTTTTCTTAAATTAAAAGTCCTAAAAGATATATGGTAAGAGATAATTTTAAGGGAAAAGGACATGGCTAGCCTTTTTCAAAAATATTGGCCACTGTTTGGGCCAATGTACAACAAATGGCCAGTGGCCCTTTTTAATCCCACTTTTTAGTCATCAGTACAAAAGCCCAATATAATGTCATTTAATGGTAATAAGAGGCATATAAAGCACACTTTTCTTTTCTGATCTATTTCTCAAAATTCTCTCTATCAATCATCTCCCAAAAACGGATCCAAATTCAAAATTATTCGTAGTTTTTCAATGCACTGTACTCTGCGTAAGTTCCGTTTACTTAAATTCGAAAGTTATGAAGGAGAAAAATAAAACTAGGTTTAAATTAAAGTTAGCTGATAGGAGTGTTAAATTTGACCCAAATTTTATTGCTATTGTTGATGATGATTTCTCTGAATCATCCACAACTGGACACCTTTGTGTTAATTCTGCATATACTATAGGACATATGCATGCATATACAGTTTCTATACCAAGGTGATACAACACTTATACCATATTGGTACACTTTTTCAAAAGAGAGTAAATCTACACATGCATATACAATACCTATACAAAATTAATTCAACATTTATACCACTTTGATATACTTTTTCAAAAGAGATAAAACCTATGCATACATAATTGATACAATATTTATACCACTTTGATACACTCTTTCAAAAGAGAGGAAACCTATGCCTACATATACAATCCTTATACCAAACTGATACAAAGCTTATACCTTATTGATACACTTTTTCAAAAAAGAGGAAGTCTATATATGCATATACCGTCTCTATACCAAACTGATACAGCGCTTATACAATATTGATACACTTTTTCAAAAGAAATAAAACGTATGCATGCATATACTGTCCCTAATCAAATTGATACAATGCTTATACTACATTGATACACTTTTTAAGTAGAGTCACACCTTGATGGTGGTGATGTATTGTTCTTAAATTGAAATCTCTTTCGTATTGCATAATGCTTCATGACACTAGTTATCGTGTTGATCTATATTTCTCTGAAGAGGATCCATTATTGTAAACTTTAACTCTTCTTCCATTTTTTTTTTTCAGAAAAAATCATCTTCAAAATCAGAGAAATCGATCTACCTCAATAGGTTGTAAAAAATGTATGTAGAACTATATAATTGTTGTATAGAATATTTTTTTTGTTTTTGTATATGATATGTATAGAAATTGTATCATTATTATATAGATTATGTATAAGATTTGTATTTTTATGCTGTTAAAGAAAAAAATTAGAAAACTTTTCCTATAAGGATAATTATAATGTAACATGTAAATAAAATAAAATAAAATAAAATAATGTAACATGTAAAATAATTGACATTAAAAATTAAATAATAAATAAGGAAAAAAACAAAAAAAAAAAAGAAGGGTAGTAGCAGCGACAGAAAAACCTAAATGGCTATCTGTTGGAATTGCCAAATCAATGGATATATTAGTGGAAATAATTTTGGGCGAGGTGACATTTGTGTCCTTTCCCCTAATTTTAATCAATTAGAATTTTACCTTTTATAAAAGTTGTATCTTATTATAACTAAGCTCACTATAAATATTAATATTAATTTTAGGAGTAAGAATCTACATTTTGCTCTTCATACGAGTAATAATTTTAGGAGTAGGAATCTTTATTAATATTTTATTATTCATATTAAAGAAGAAACCCAATTAACATAGATTTAAAAGGAAAAACAATAATAGAATAAGTAGGAAACTTATTAGTATTAGTATTTATATTAAAAAAGCTTTAAAACTTTATAATATCCATTTTTATGTTCTCCATACAATTGAATGTTCCTCACCCGGTGAGTTCTTTAAGCTATATTTATACTGTGTTATAACATGTAATAATTTTTTCTTGGTTTAGTTTATTGTTTCTTTTGTTTAATTGAAGAAATGAATTTTCTGTGATTTCAGGTAAGTTTTACTTGTGATTTGAGGTAAGTTTTCTAAAATTTTAGTATATTCTTGATCTATACAATAAATAAATTATCATATATTTTGATAGACAATTGTTAATTGAGAAGTTTTTTTTTTTAAATCTTGATATATCTTATGATTGAAGCGACAAGTTTACTTGTGATTTGAGGTAAAATTTCTAATATTTCAGTACATTCTTGATAAATACAATCTTGAAGGTATCTATGATTAAAGAGGTGAATTTATTTCTGCTTTGAGGTAAGTTTTCTAAAATTTTAGTATACTCTTGAAGTTTACAATAATAAAGTATCATGTATTCTTGATTGACAATTGCTTACTGAAAAGTTTTCTTTTTCTGAAATATTGATAGTTTCTATCATTGACGAGACAAATTTGCTTGTGATTTGAGGTAAACTTTCAAAAAATTTGGTATATTTTTTATATTTACAAAAATAAACTATCATGTATTTTTGATAGATAATTGCTAATTGAAAAGTTTTCTTTCGTAATTTTAGTATGTTCTTAAAGTTTAAAATAATAAATTATCATGTATTCTTAATGTAACGACCTAAAAATTTGATGAAATATGTGAAATTTGTGATTTTGTGTGATTTGACTGTTTTACCCCTCCCCGTAGTTGCATTATAATATTTCTGGGGTGTGAGAGTAATTGACATGATTTTCGATGCATTTTGGTATCATTTATGCAATATTGTGGTTTTTGATGGCTTTAAGAGCCTTATTTTGGACTTATATGAATATCTTTTGATCCGTGCGATGGATAGCCGAACGGACTGCGCCAGCAGCTCCAAATATCAATTTTAGGTTGGGTAGACCTTTGTTTTGGGTCCCGGTGCACCCGAGCTCATTTCGACCTAATGATCGGAAAGTTGAAAAATTGAAAATATGGGTGTGGGACCCACATTTGATCGAAACGATCTCGGATGGAAAATCCGACTTTGCCAGCAGATCCGGAATGTCAGTTTTAGGGTGTTAGCATGTTTGGTATGATTTTACGGCTTTCAAATCTTATTTTGACCTTCGGTTTGGAAAATTATAATTTTGGGTTTCGGGGGTCAACTTTGTGAAAACGACATTTTTTTTGAAAATCTAATATCGTCATCGCATCCGTAATGTCGAATTTAGTGTGGTTACATATTGCATGTATCGGATTCCAAACGAATTCCGGACACCCCGTCGAAGTCCGGAATGAACTTTTAAAAAAAAACTACAGTTTTTTGTTCCTTTTAGTGCAGATTTTCTGCACTATATAAATAGTTTTTGGGTCCATTTTGCTCATTTTTCATCTTGCCTCTTGATAGTTAAACCCTAAAAAGTTTGAGAACTTAAAAGTGAAGCTTGTAGGAGCTTGAGAAGCTAGATTAACATCTATTTCTCGGGTTTATTACGGATTTAAGGTAAGAATTCACCCCTTTTCTTAATAATTTCTTGATAAATTCTTCAAAACTCTAAAAATCTTAGGGTATGATTTTAAACCCAAAGAGTATGATTTTAAACCCAAATTTTACTCTTTTCACTTGAATAATATTTTTATCTTATAATTACTGGTTTTTCATCAATTTAACCTTCAAAACAACTTCGATTCTAGATTTTAACCCGGATTTCAAAGATTTTACCCGCTAAAGCTCAAAAATATTTTTTCTTCAATTTGAACCCCGTTTTTGAGTCGATTTAACTTGAGTTTTCAGTTGTAGGTTCCTAAAAATATGAGAAACATATTTTTGAAGTAAAATTTTGATTTTGCCCTTCTTTTTCGAAAACTCGTTTTGGGGGTTTGTTTTGACCCCGAATAAAAAGTAGTCAATATGGGTGTCGTTGGTTTTGTTTTGACGCATAGTTTTTATATTTGATGTTTTTATTAAAGTTCGGGATTGTTTGTGAAAAGTAAGATCGCGGGTTCAAGTGTAGCGGATTGGTTTCGGCTTTCGAGGTAGGTTATGGCTTAACTCTTTCAGACTGGGCTGGGTAGTAAATGATGATACAAAATACATGTTAAGGGTGAAAACTAATCATAAAAAATGGCTATTTATGTGTTGTGCCCGTGTGGGGGCCTATATATGATGTAATTGTCAAAATTGAGTTATTATGTGGTATGCGTGACTGTTTGGAGTCCTATGTGATATTGATAGCCTTGAATACATGTGAATAATTATATTGTGTGGTTAAAATTCTTAATATGGTACCATTGGTGTATTGTGATTATATTCATACTTTATTGACATATGAGACATGTGGAAATTCATGGATGAAACGAAAATAATGAGTGGATATTGGCTCATGTGGTTGTGGAAATGTATCATTATGGTTGGTTGTGGAAATATATCATGTGGTTGGTTGTGGAAATACTCATTGTGATTGGTTGTGAGCATTACATCTTCATATCATACTCATCCATGAAACATTGGTACCACCGTGGCAACATCAGAGAAACACTGGCAATACCTTTTTAAAAAATATTGTAACACCTTATAAAACCCTTTTCAAAGGATGTGCCGAAAAAGATATATGAGATATGTGGATTGTATACGGGTTGATGAACCCCCGATGGGTCCTGCGTTGGGAGGCTTACCTACGTAGGTGTATACGGGGATTGTGCGAGGATCCTGTAGGTTGTACGATGACCTCGTGCATATCATCGTCATCATCATCGTTACTATCATATACATTGCACTTACTTTATCGTGTTATGCTGTGTTGTATTGGCATATTGACTTGTCATCTATGTATTTATCGTATCTTCTTTTACTTGTATTTGATGATATTGTATATGCATGTTCCCCTTGTTATTTTTATATGTGATATAATACGTACTTTTATTCTATCTTGGTGTGATGTTGCAATATATGTGAGATATATTAGAACTGTTAGTGCAAGCAGTGTGGGCTACCATTGTGGAATTTTTTCTGATTGCAGGTGACGTGCCTTTAGTGTATATTTTGTATGCTTTATTTACTACTTTGCTTGGTCGTCCTATGATACCTACTGAATACAAGTGGACCATACTCATGACTTCTGCGCCCTTTCGGTGCAGGTCCTAGCCCTTGTGCGCCTCAGCTTGATTGACTCGGGCGTTTGTTGGAGCTTCTAAGGTAACGATTAGATATTCATGCGTCCGAAGTTCACCTCTATCTTTCTATAATAGTTATGTCTTTATTAGTATTCAGAGACAGTTATTATTCCTTTGTAGTTATTTTTTTCCGATATATTTGACTCTTGAATTGTATTAGTAGTTCTTACAATATTGACACCTGGTTTTGGGCATGATTGGTATTTTGGATAAGTTTTTTCCGCATTATTATGATTACTTATATGGTTCGATTTCATTCTAGAAGCCTTACCTTGGGATATTTCTGTCTTTTCCTCTTTTCGTATTAGTTTGGGTGATAGGCTGGTTCGTTTTTGTTCTAGAAGCCTTACCTTGGAATATTTCTATTTTTTTTCTTTTCGTATTAGTTTGGGTGATAGGCTTACTTGTCAAGGTACGCCGCGACAAGTGCCATCATGACCTCATTTTTGGGTCATCACAAATTGGTATCAGAGCAACCAGGTTTTATTGGTCTCAACAGTGTAAGAATGAGATGTCTAATAGAGTTTTGCAGATCGGTATGTAGATGTTTGTAGCTATCTTCGAGAGGCTATGGGATGTCTTTAGGAAACCTCTCTCATTTTATTCCTTATCGTGCGAATTCTTTCATATCTTGTGTTCTGAGTTGTGTTTCACTCTTTCTACGTGGATGGTGTGGCTTATACTACATATCAATTGAGAGATGCTGTGAGAAATTAGTGGATATCATTTGTCGGTTGTAGGCTTGTTGATGCTCCTGAGTTGTCATGGGATCAGTTTATTAATGCTTTTCTGGAGAGATTTGTGTCTTTCAGTTTGAGAGATCGTATGTGGGGCGAGTTTGATCATTTGGAGAGGGCTCTATGACAGTTTTTGAGTATAAGGCATATTTTCATGCCCTGTCCAGATATTTCTATGGAAGCATTTCCTTCGAGATTGAGAAGATTCAAAAGTTTGTGAAGGGTTTAGTTGTCTCCCTTCAGTTGCCTACGTCTCAGATGGTTGTGCTTAGAGCTACTCTTTAGAGTATTGTGGATCATGCTAAGATGACAGAGGGTATTATTTGTGCATCTTAGGGAGGCGCCAAGAGGGTGTGTCATTTTGGTTAGTTCAGGAGTCAGACATATCAAGGTAGAGATTTTAGAGGTTTCTCGTGGATACCATGTTAGGCCAGTGCAAGTAATTTTATAGAGTTCAACTGGTGGATCTTCTAGTTTAGCAGTTCAGGGTAGCCATTCGGGCTCAGTTGTACTTTCTCTTATTGATACTGGTTGTAGAGGTTGCTATATATGTGATGATATTGTCCATGTGGCCAAGGACTATTCTTGCCATGTGTTTAGAGATATTCTTGTTTCATCTATGAGGGATAGGGGTTCTACCAAAGGTGCAAGAGGTAGAGATAGTAGAGCCCGTGTTGGTGGTCGTGGGGATACAACCAGTTGTAGTCGTGGATAGTGTTATGCTATACCAGTCATATCTGAGGCGTAGGCTTTAGACGCTGTGATCTCAGGTATCGTTCCATTTATTTCAGACCTGCATCTGTATATTTGATCCTAGATCAATTTTCTCCTATGTTTCTGTGTATTTTGCTTTGGATTTTGATTCTGTTAATGGGCCTCTTGCCATTCCTATTCGTGTATCTACCCCGGTAGGTGATTCTTTAGTGGTGGATTGGGCATATCGATCTTGTGTTGTGACTTTTGCCGGGTGTGAGACTTTGGTAGACTTGCTTGTGTTAGATATGGTCGATTTTGATGTTATTTTGGGTATGGATTGGTTGGATCCTTATCATGTTGTCTTAGATTATTTTGCCAAGCCCGTGACTTTAGCTTTGCCAGGTGTGCCAAGGATAGCTTGGAAGGGTGCACTTCATTCAGGTCCTAAGAGGATTATATCTTATGTTCAGGATCGTAAATTGGTTGAGAGGAGATGTTTATATTACTTGGACCATATCTGTGACACAAGTGTTGTTTCGCCTTCTTCCTTGGATTCTGTCTGTGTTGTCCGTGAGTTTAAGAAGGTATTTTCTATGTACTTGCCTAGTATGCCTTCGGATTAAGATATTGATTTTATTATTGATGTTGAGTCGGGTACCAAGCCCATTTCTATTCCTCCTTATAGGATGGCCCCAACAGAGTTGAAGAAACTGAAGGATCAGTTGCAGGAGTTGTTGGATAAGGGATTTATTCGACCTAGTGTTTCACCTTGGGGTGTCCTGTCTTATTTGTAAAGAGAAATGATGGGTCTATGCAGATTATATTAATTATTTGCAGTTGAATAAGGTGATGGTTAAGAATAAATATCCTCTTCCTCGCATGGGTGATTTGTTTGATCAGCTTCAGGGTGCGGAAGCATTTTTAAAGATTAATTTGAGGTTCGGTTATCACCAGTTGAGGATTAGATCTTTGGATATTCCGAAAATAGCTTTTCGGACTCGATATGATCATTATGAGTTCTTGGTCATGTCTTTTGGGTTGACCAATTCCCCTGCCTCATTTATGGAGTTGATGAATCGGGTGTTTCGACCATGTCTTGACTCTTTTGTTATGGTATTTATAGATGATATCTTGGTTTATTCCAAGAGTGAGGTTGAGCATGAGGTGGATATGTGGATTGTCCTTTAGAGATTTGGGGGGGTGAGAAGTTGTATGCTAAGTTCTCTAAGTGCGGGTTTTGGTTGGAGTCTATTTTTTTCTTGGGTCATGTGGTGACTAAGAAAGGTATTATGGTTAATCCAGCTACGGTTGCAATGGTTCGTGATTGGGCTAGACCTATTTCATCCACCGAGATTCAAAGTTTTATTGGCTTGGCCGGGTATTATTAGTGTTTTGTTGAGGGTTTCTCTTCCATTGTAGCTCCGTCGATCAAGTTGATTTAGAAGAAGATTTCCTTCCAGTGGTATGATATTTGTGAGGCGAGCTTTCAAAAGTTCAAGGATTTGTTGACTTCAGCTCCTGTCATGACTTTGCCCAAGGACGGCGTGAGTTTTACTGTCTTTTGTGATGCTTCAGGTATTGGGTTAGGTGTTGTGTTGATGTGGAAGGGCAAAGTAATTGCTTATATGTCTCGTCAATTGAAGCCTCATGAGAGGAATTATCCTACCCATGATTTGGAGTTGTGCGCAGTTGTGTTTGCCTTGAAGTTATTGAGGTACTACTTGTATGGAGTCCATTGTGAGATTTTCTCAGATCATCGTAGCTTTCAATACTTCTTTACCAGCGAGATCTTCATATGAGGCAGCGCCGTTGACTTGAGTTGCTTAAGGATTATGAGGACTATTCTCTACCATCAGGGCAAGGCTAATGTGGTTGCGGATGACTTGAGCCGGAAGTCGACTAGCATGGGTAGCTTGGTGCATCTTTTGACTCAGGAGAGGCCGTTGTCCTTAGAGGTTCAGTCTTTAGCTAACCTGATGGTTAGGCTTGATATTTTGACACCGAGGCATGTTTTGGCATTTATGGAGGCTAGATCTTCTTTGATAGAGCAGATTTGAGCTCATCAGTTTGACAATATTGGATTGAGGTTGATTCAAGATAAGATTTTGAGGGGGGGAGGTTAAGGAAGCCTCACTTGATCGAGATAGAGTTTTGAGGATTGGGGGCTGAGTTTGTGTGCCGAGAGTGGTGATTGAATTAGGTTGATCTTGGAGGAGGCCCATTGTTCCAGATATTCTATCCATCTAGGTGTTACTAAAATGTATTGTGATTTGAGATAACACTGTTGGTGGGGTGGTATGAGGCGAGATATAGTGGATTTTGTGGCTCGTTACCTATGTTTTTAGCAGGTGAAGGCTGATCATATGAGATTTGGTGGTTTGCTTTAGAGGTTACCCGTTCCTGAGTGGAAGTGGGAACGCATCACCATGGACTTTGTGACTGGTTCGCCTCGTACATCTCATAGTTCTGACAGTGTTTGGGTCATCATGGATCGATTGACCAAGTCAGCTTATTTTATTATGGTTTAGGTCTCATTCAGTGCTGAGAGGTTATCCCCTATCGTCATTTAAGAGATTGTGCGTCTTTATGATGTGTCGGTGTCCATTATTTCAGATCGAGATTCTGTGTTCACATCTTACTTTTGGTAGACGTTTCAGGATGAGTTGGGTACTCGGGTTGATCTTAGCATAGCATTTCACCCCATACTGATGGCCAGTCAAGGCGGACTACTCAGGTTTTAGAGGATATTCTCCGCCCGTGTGTGATGGATTTTGGTGGCCAGTGGGAGAAATATTTGGCTTTAGCAGAGTTTGATATTTCAGAGATGAAACCTCGAGGTGCAGACTTGCTTCATGAGTCTTGGGATAGAGTCTGGGTTATTCAAGATAGACTTAAAGCGATTTAAAGTAGGAGAAAGTGTTATGCTGATCGTAGACTTCGTGCCTTGAGATTTGGTGTAGGTGATCATGTTTTCCTTCGAGCTTCACCCATGAAGGGTGTGATGAGGTTTGGGAAGAGGGGAAAGCTTAGCCTCAGGTATATTGGTCCATTTGAGATTCTTCGGACTGTTGGTGATGTGGATTATGAGTTGGCTTTGCCCCTTGATCTATCAGTTGTTCATCCAATTTTTCTTATTTCTATGCTTTGTCATTACATTCCAGAAGAGTCTCATGTCATTCATTGGGAGTCGGTTCAGTTAGATGAGCGATTGTCCTTTGTTGAGGAGCTGGTTTCCATTTTGGCTAGGGACGTTAGGCAGTTGCGCTCTAGAGTGATCTTTTTGGTTCAGGTCCAGTGGCAACATCGACTTGTAGATGAGGCTACTTGGGAGGTTGAGTCTGATATGCGTAGTTTCTATCCCCATCTTTTCATTGATTCATGTATTTTCTTGCCTTAGTTCGAGGACGAACTAGATTTTTAGTGGTGGATGACATAATGACCTAAAAATTTGATGAAATATATGAAATTTGTGATTTCGTGTGATTTGACCTTTTTACCTCTCCCCATAGTTGCATTATGATATTTCTGGAGTGTGGGAGTAATTGACATGATTTTCGATGCATTTTGGTATCATTTATGCAATATTGTGATTTTTGATGGCTTTAAGAGCCTTATTTTGGACTTATATGGATATGTTTTGATCCGTGTAATTGATGGAAGAACGGACTGCATCAGCAGCTCCGGAATATCAATTTTAGGCTAGGTAGACCATTGTTTTGGGTCCCGGTGCACCCGAGCTCATTTTGACCTATTGGTTGGAAAGTTGGAAAATTGAAAATATAGGTGTGGGACCCACATTTGATCGAAACGATCGCGGATGAAAAATCCGACTTCACCAGAAGATCCTAAATGTTGATTTTAGAGTGTTAGCATGTTTGGTATAATTTTACGGCTTTTAAATCTCATTTTGACCCTCGGTTTGGAAAATTATAATTTTGGATTTCGGGGGTTAATTTTGTAAAACGACATTTTTTTTGAAAATCTAAGATAGCCATCGCGTCCAGAACGTCGAATTTAGTGTGATTGCATAGTTCGTTTGCATGTATCGGACTCTGAACGAATTTCGGGCACCCCGTCGAAGTCCGGAGTGGACTTTAAAAAAAAAACTGCTACTTTTTGTTTCTTTTAGTGCAGATTTTCTGCACTATATAAATAGTTTTTGGGTCCATTTTGCTCATTTTTTATCTTGTCTCTTGAGAGTTAAACCCTAAATAGTTTGAGAGCTTAAAATTGAATATTGTGGGAGCTTGGGAAACTAGATTAACATCTATTTCTTGGTTTTATTATGGATTTAAGGTAAGAATTCACCCATTTTCTTAATAATTTCTTGATAAATTCTCAAAACCCCAAAAATCTTAGGGCATGATTTTAAACCCAAATTTCACTCCTTTCACTTGAATAGTATTTTTATCTTATAATTACTAGTTTTTCATCAATTTAACCTTCAAAACAACTCCAATTCTTGATTTTAACGAGGATTTCAAAGATTTTACCTGGTAAATCTCAAAAATAGTTTTCTTCAATTTGAACCCCATTTTTTACTCAATTTAACTTGGATTTTTAGCTGTAGGTTCCTAAAAATATGGGAAACATATTTTTGAAATAAAGTTTCGATTTTGCCCTTCTTTTTTGAAAACCCATTTTGGAGGTCCGTTTTGACCCCGAACAAAAAGTAGTCAATATGGGTGTTGTTGTTTTTATTTTGATGCATAGATTTTATATTTAATGTTTTTATTGAAGTTTGGGATTATTCGTGAAAAGTAAGGTCGCGGGTTCAAGTGTAGAGGATCAAGGTCGTGGGTTCAAGTGTAGAGGATCAATTTCGGCTTTCGAGGTAGGTTATGGCTTAACTCTTTCAGACTAGGCTGAATAGTAAATGATGATATAAAATGCATGTAAAGGGTGGAAACTAATCATGAAAAATGGCTATTTATGTGTTGTGCCCGTGTGGGGGCCTATATGTGATGTAATTATCGAAATTAAGTTATTATGTGGAATGTGCGACCATGTGGGGTCCTATGTGTTATTGATAACCTTGAATACATATGAATAATTATATTGTGTGGTTAAAATGCTTAATATGGTACCATTGGTGTATTTTGATTATATTCATACTTTATTGACATATGAGACATGTAGAAATTCATGGATGAAACAAAATAATGAGTGGATATAGGCTCATGTGGTTGTGGAAATGTATCATTATGGTTGGTTGTGGAAATATATCATATGGTTGGTTGTGAAAATACTCATTGTGATTGGTTGTGAGCATTATATCTTCATATCATACTCATTCATGAAACATTGGTACCACCGTGGCAACATCAAAGAAACACTGACAACACCTTTTTAAAAAATATTGTAACACCTTATAAAATCCTTTCTGAAGGATGTGCCAGAAAGGAGATATGAGATATGTAGATTGTATAAGGGTTGACGAACCCCCCATGGTCCTGCGTTGGGAGGCTTGCCTCTATAGGTGTATATGGGGATTGTGCGACGATCCAAAGGTTGTACGACTACCTCGTGCATCATCATCATCATCATCATATACATTGCACTTACTTTATCGTGTTATGCTGTGTTGTATTGGCATATTGACTTGTCATCTATGTATTTATCGTTTCTTCTTTTACTTGTATTTGATGATATTGTATATGCACGTTCCCCTTGTTATTTTTATATGTGATATAATACGTACTTTTATTCTATCTTGGTGTGATGTTGCAATATATGTGAGATATATTAGAACTGTTAGTGCAAGCGGTGCGGGCTACCATTGTGGAATTTTTTCTGATTGCAGGTGACGTGCCTTTAGTGTATATTTTGTATGCTTTATTTACTACTTTGCTTGGTCGTCCTATGATACCTACCGAATACAAGTGGACCGTACTCATGCCTTCTGCGCCCTTTCGGTGCAGGTCCTAGCCCGAGTGCGCCTCAGCTTGATTGACTCGGGTGATTGTTGGAGCTTCTAAGGTAGCAGTTGGACATTCATGCGTCTGAAGTTCACCTCTATCTTTCTATAGTATTTATGTCTTTATTAGTATTCAGATACAATTATTATTCATTTGTAGTTATTTTTTTCCAATGTATTTGACTCTTGAATTGTATTAGTAGTTCTTACACTATTGACACCTGGTTTTGGGCATGATTGGTATTTTGTATAAGTTATTTCCTCATTGTTATGATTACTTATATGGTTCGGCCTTTTCCTCTTTTCATATCAGTTTGGGTGATAGGCTTACTTGTCAAGGTACGCCGCGACAAGTGCCATCATGACCCTCGTTTTTGGGTCGTGATACTTAATAGGTAATTGTTAATTGAGATTTTCTTGTGTATGTGATTTTTATTTATAATGATTCATATACAATTAATAATTTGAAATTGACTAATTTATAAATTTGAACAAATTCATTGGATCATTACATTCTGTCATAAGAAATTGGTTAGTTATTTTGATTCTACATGAATTCTCTTTTAAAATTGGATTATATGCAACTGTTTCAATTGTGAATAAACAATGAGATTTGACCTAAATCAATTAAATTTGATTTTAAGAAGATTTGAAAAATCTAGAAATAAACATAAAAATGTTAGAATAAGAAAAATTTAAGAAGTATAAATTTTTTAAAAGTAGTTAGTAATAAGAATGCAATCAATGATTTTGTAAAAATTTGACTTTAAAAATAAAGAAAGATTTTAAATATAGAAAAAAAATAATCATACCACAAATATGGTTCAAATTGATGCATCTCTCTTATAGCCTTTGGCAGCAAGGGAGGGAGTACTATACGACAAATGTAAAACTGATGATCTATCAACCACTTGAAACTTCTGGTGATAATATATATATGTGCTTACTCTAAAATATATGTTTATGTTTACATTATTATATTTAAGTGTGAAAAATCTTTAAAAAATAATTTAAAATTTTACACATCATTAAAAATCTCCGCAATATATAAATTTATTTAATTTAAATAATCAAACATTACACATGCGAGACACATGCAAAGCATGTGCACTACTATTAGAAAAGTAATTCGAGCTTTTTGTCATTCAATAAAAGATTTTACAACAAACAAAATCATCTTTTCACCCTTTTCTTAAATAATTATTATTTAATTGTTATATCAAACATTTAAAAATTTGAAATTAATTAAAGTTCTTATTGATTTAGGTAAGAAAGTAGAATTTTACCTTAAATAATTTTTACAAACCAAAATAATTATAGATTTAGTATAAAAATTGCTATTTTAAAAACTAAATATATTTAAATAGGGATTTTATACAAACGGTTAAGAAAAATTTGACTAAATTGACTAAATTTTAATATAATTCAATCTGGTTCCAAATTTACCATCAATAAGGTTAATAATTTACATCAGTTCTTTAAAATTTTTACTTAATAATATAACGTAAACACACAAATTTATTTTTCATATACATTTATTGTTAATTTAACATGATACTCTCTTATGTATTTTATATCTCTTAGTTTTATATTTAATAAATTAAATAATTTTTTTTAATTCAAGCATACTTTCTTTTATAAGATTGAAGTGATTTTGTAAATTGAACTCCTTGAAGTGAGTTACACGCGTAAGACGCATAAAGTAAGGCTAGTAAAAATATAAAAGCATGTCGGGGAAAAAGAATGTTGAACAGTGGGATGTTGCACATTGTCTTAATATCGTTGTCTTATACTGGTCAATTGTCTCTGATCTTAAATATAAGGCCCGATTGAGAGCCCCTTTAGCCAGTTGACTCAAGTTATGAACAATGGGATGAGTATCTAAAAAAGTGGCTAACTTTGTCAAGTAGTCCCCAACCATATATATCTTCTTCCCAAAAGCAGTGAGTAAAGGTCACGTCTTTATGATCCCTCAGTGCTATGATGTCTTCAATTATGAGCCTGAGGGTTAGATTGCTAGTAATTATGGTTCTGTAATTGAGGGTGTTACGAAAAAAATAAGATGAACAATAGAAAATTATTGCTTTGAGTGTGTGAAAGATCACTATTTTTCAAGAGTTATTATCCGTATGTTTTTTAAGGATTAGAAGCAATTTTCTATCAGAATACAATAAAACCCAAAAACGTATTTGCAAATTGAATACTCTACTTCTGAATTTTCATTCGTATTTATAGAATTTGAATAGTCGCTCCTTTTCTGAATCGGTGCAACTTTTTCTAAACAACTGTTTTAACAATAATATATATTAATTTTTTTTAAAATACGAATATAAATCTTTAATTGAGGATCCAATCCGGCCCACGCCCAAGCCCCAAAGTCGAAGTCCAATTCATTTAGATATATATAATTATATATGGGTAACTTACATAAATCTCAGAATGTTTAAGGGTTATAACACTTTATTCCAATAATTTGTTAAATTACATCATATCCCGATTTTTTAAATTTGTGATACATATTTTTAGTCTTGATACATATGCATTGTGATACATTTGTAATTTAGTGGTTAGTTAAATAAGGAAGTAACTAATTTTTAATTATTACGGGGAGTAAAATTAGGCACAAATCGTGGAAATCATACATCTGGTTCCAGATGTATCACAATGACACATTTTATAAAATTACTCAATCTCACACCAAAATAAATAATTTACATTTGTCAAACATATGTTAAATGTATCAAACATTTATAAATAAATTAAAAATATGAATTACTATCACAAAGTATATGTCATACTTATCACCAGTATTGATATATGTCATATTCATTGTGATACATTTGTAACTTAGTGCTTAGTTAAATAAGAAGTAACTAATTTTCAAATATTACGGGGAGTAAAATTAGGCACAAATCGTGAAAATGATACTTTAGGAACCAGATGTGTCATAATGATACATCTGATTCCAGATGTATCACAATGATACATTTCGTAAAATTACTCACTAACCGTTGAAAATTTAATCTCACACTAAAATAAATAATTTACACTTTTCAAACGCATGTTAAATGCATCAAACATTTATAACTAAATTAAAAATATGAATCACTATCACATTGTTCAATTTCTCCTCTTTTCCTTAATGGGTACTGACTTAAAAGTTGAAAAAGAATTCAAAATTGATAAAAGAAAAGTTGATAAAAAGATTAAAAAAAAAAGATAATGAAATTGGTGAAGAAGTTGCAGTAAAGGAAATGAAAGTTTTATCAATTGATGATAATTTTGGAGAGATTTTAGGGGATGAAATATTTGAAAAAGAAATCTTCAAAGAAAAATAAATTGAATGCATTAATTGTGGAGTAAAAGTAGGGTGCGCGTTTTATTCATATGTATCAAGAGTAAATATAAAATCCGAGATTTTAAGTAATTGTTTAAAAGGTAAGGGATTTTGAATAATAAGGTCTCTTAGGTTTGTGGTTTTGTGTAATTTATCCATTATGTATAGATATGTACGAGTACAATTATTTACCTTATTTGACTTAATGGGCTTGGCCTTATATGATCTTAAGGATGCCTTTAGACCACCATTGTGGAAGAGCCCACATATTACAACTATACTTTACAATCCCCCACTAATTTGTAATATGTCTCAAATATCATTCATATCGAAAAGTATCTTATCCAGATTTGAACTTTCTATTAGAGTCAATACCTTAAAGTTTTGACGAATTTATTGGTATCCACCACATACATAATATTATTAAGTTGTGAAACAATCGAATATTATGCTTTAGCACGTTTACTATCATATGCTCATCCAAATTCATGAATATTTACGAGATCAACTCCATAGATCTTGCTTGAATCGGTACTACCTCAATATTCATATAGGTGAAAATAAAATTTATGTCTTTGCTACTATAGGCATTTGCTTATTTCATTGAGAACTAATTCACCCTCTTTCTTGTAACAGTATCCACTTTAAAGTTTGTCATCATGCTCCTACTTATACATACATTTATCAACTTTTAAAACTCCTCACATGACTATAAACAATATACTGGAATCAAGGATCTCAACGAGAAGATTTGAGCTTTAACTATTAACCTCCTATAATAGCTTAATATGTTTTAATAATGATAAACTAATAAATAAAATATGCAGGACATGTTAAGGGGAAGATCAAGGCAGAGAATCCATAAATGGGCAATCTAGAAACTATAAATGGAATAGCATCACGGAAAGATTTAAGAAAATCCCTGAAATAAGGGAGTCAAGGATCCTGATAAGCTAATAACATAGCAACAGGTCTGGAAGGAAAATCTCGCATGGACTGAAGAAAGATGGAAGGTCATATCCTCTACATGAACATATCTGATATGGACATGTATGGATGTGAATCACCATTACAGAAAGAAAGATCATATCACACGCACGAACATATCTGATGTGGACGTGTCAATAATCTGAACCCTCAATCAAAAAACCAATACAAATCCTTGATTGAAAGAAAATTCCTTGGATTTTCCTTTTAGAGAAATAAAGCAACAAAAAGATAAAGACTATTTAAAGACATTGAAGACTAAAGAATCAGTATGAAACTTCACACAAAACTATTCCTCTGTCTCATGTTTTAATCTTCACAAAGCTTTGTAATTTTTAGTTTACAATAGTTACAAAAAGATAACGATTGAGCCAGTTTTGTAATTATACTAGTTGAGGCTATGTCACAAGATCGGAATAACATATTAAGATTCAGAACTTATCCAACCAAACTTAACTCCTTCTCAACGTTAAAGCTCTAAAGGAAACCCTTTAATCCCAAGAGGACTAGAATAGGCACCACACTGGTGATCCAAACCAGTATAAAACTCTGTGTTATTTCTTATTATTTTACTTACACTTTTGGTTTAATTGTGTTTTTTCAACTCTTTAAGCTCAGCTGGAGTCATTCTGTAAGGTGGAATAGAGATAGGCTAGGTATCTGGAAGGAGATCTATTCTGAAGTTAATTTCCCTCTCAGAAGAAACTCCGGGAAGATCTTCAGGGAGCACATCTAGAAATTACCACACTACTGAAACATACTTGAGGCTAGGAGTCTCAGAACTAGAGTCTTTGATCCAAACAAAATGGTAAACACACCCTTTAGATATCATCTTTCTTGCTCTAAAATATGAGATAATCTGACCCCTAAGCATGAGGTTCTACCCCTCCATTCAATGACTGGTTCATTGGGAAACTGAAATTGAACGACTCTGCAATCAACTAAGGCATAGCATGAGTGGAGCCAATCCATGCCGAGAATGACATCTAAATCAGTTATCTCTATCTCCACAAGATCTACTGAGGTAATTTTTTTGGGATACTGTGATCGGCCAATTTCTGTATACTCATCTGGCTATAATAGATTTACCCACTTGGGTAGACACTGAAAAGGTTTTGCTAATATTTCGGGACTGACACCAAATTGACAGCTATATAGGGAGTCACAAAAGAAAGTGAAGCTCTGGGATCTAACAAAACATAAACATGAATGTGAAAGACTTGTAACGTACCGGTAACCAAATCAGGAGAACTTTCCCAATCGTGTTGAGTGTGGAGAGCATATAGTCTGTTCTGGCGTTGCCCACTAGTTGTACTGGAAGTGGTGCCCTACTAAGTCGGGCAGCCAGTGGGTGCTGCTGAAGCGGTAGTCTGGCCCTGTTGGCGATCATTTCTTCCCCTCTGCGCAACCACCATACACTCTTAGATCCTATGGCCTAGCTAGACACATCCAAAACACACATCAATACCAGCCTTACACACACCCTGATGATTCCTACCACACTTTCTGCAAAGCAGATTAGTACGACCACTGTTCACACTTCCCTGTGACTTAGAGTCTGGTGCTCTTTCCTGACTATCATTCTTGAACTTCGACACTGGTGCACTAGTTGAAGACGGAGTTGGGGTTGATAATTTCTGATTAAAATAAGAACAGTTACCATCCTCTGACCTTAGTTGAGAAAATTTAAAACTACCTATTCTGGCCCTCTTGTTCTCTCTCTCTTTCTCCTTAAACTTCTTTTCCTTAATCTGTTGAGCATGATCCATAACCCTAGATAAGTCCATATCCTTAATCAACATGGCGGTCCTACACTCCTTGACCACACTATTAGCTACACCAGACACGAACTTACTCATTCTAGACCTATTATCTTCCACCATGGTAGGAGCATACATCGCCAATTGAGTGAACTTAAGCGAGTACTCCTTCACACATGGATTACCCTTCTTCAAAATAATGAACTCCTTAACCCTAGCTTCCCTCAACTCTAAGGGAAAGAATCTATCTAAGAAAACCATGGCAAATTCCTCCCACTCAATAGACCCTGCCTCCACACCTCGGTCCTCTTTCCACTACTTAAACTAGGTGTGAGCTACATCCTGCAACTGATATGCATCCAACTCTACACTCCCACTTGAAGTGACACCCTTAATATCTACCACTTTCTGAACCATATCAAGAAACTTCTTCGGATCCTCTTCCGGCTTAGATCCTAAAAAAAAAAGGATTTATCCGGTAAAATCTTGAATTCTAACTGCAGCCGTATTTTCCACTGGATTGGCTGGGGCAACAACTTGCTGGTTATTCTGAGAAGATAATGAATGGTCTAAGGTATAGAAAGAAGCCCTAAATTGAGCATGGGAGACATGCTCATTCAGGGAATCTTCCTGAACATGCGGTGGCGCGGGCTGATCCCCATTCCTTCTTTCGTTATTTCTTCTGGGAGGCATTGTCTATAAACTAAACGAGGGATGAATTATAAAGAGAGTTTAAATAGAGCATCATGCTTTTTTGCACAACATGAATACTGAAAGAAGGGAAACTTTCCTAAAATATTTCAGAGCCTCTTGTCCATAAGTGTGGCACGTTTCACACCCATGTACAAGACTCTACTCGATATGGATTTCAGACTCCCGTGGACACTTTAAAACCTTATCTATGATATCAAGTGTTGTCACAACCCAAGGCTAACCCCTAGTCGCGACAACGGTGCTTCCAGTCACAAGTGACCACAAGCTAACCCATGAGCTGGTACCTGTTGTTAGCACTAACAAAATAGTAATAAAACATCTGCATGGATGATAAATTGATAAAGTACTGCAAGTTTGATTACTAATAGTATGACTCAATCATAAGTCTAAATAGCTGATAAGATACTGAACACCAAATAGTCTATCTGAAAAAAACTAATTAAACTGATAAAGCTGACTAACTATCTAACTGACAGTCTGATCGTCTGAAAGCCCCTAACTGCCTGAGGATTTGATGGGACAGGCCCCCAGCTAACTTCGACTGACTAATCATAATAAAATACTGAAGTAATTGAATAAGAGATAATGTGTCCTTGGTGGATGAGGACCCACCACTACGGCTGCTGTGTAACGTTGGGTTGTCTAACTGCGATTAGGAAACTGCACCTTCAAACCTATGATATAAGACATCATAGTGAAAAGAAGAGTATGCGGTCAGTACTTTGAATGTACTGGTATATGAGATGAGGACTGGCTGAAATGCATGAGATAGTTGAGCACGAATGCATAAACATGCAATATCTGAGAATGTAAGACCAAGTATAAACATAATTATGAGATAAGCTGTAAACTGAATGACTGAAATTTTTATAACTGAACAACTGAGATTTTGTACCCTTGGTCAAGTAAACCTGAACTGATTTATACTGAATACTAAACTGAGATCGTGAGAGGTATTATGTAACCAACAAGCCCCAATCTGAGCTAATCGGAGTCCAACCTATTACCTCAGTTGAAAGGGTGTCCATAACATGCCACAGGTACTAACACTGGCTGTGTGGATCCACTAATCTGATGTCTCGAATGACCAGGGTATCAAGGCTAAACTAACAGGTGAGCCCTACGAGGAAGTCAATTCTAAACTGATGAGTGACCCCTCATATCCTATATTGGCTACGTAGTTTTGAAATACACGGAATGCTACTAACGACTCAGCTAACTGATGGGGAAGCTGCCATCCCTATATTTGCTCGGTGCTAAATCCTACCCCCAACAAAACTGACACTAGTACTAAACTGAACTAAGTTTAACTAAACATTATTTTTGATATCGGATAGTGCTCATCGTGATCATAAATATCTGAGTAAATAACAAGAGTCATGGTTTCACTGAATTATTACTTGAAATTTAAAAATTATGTAAAACAAGTAGGTATTGGGTATTCATATCCCACCGACACTGAATGATTATCAAAATATGATATCAAATTGGAAATATTATAGTATGCAATCATGGTTCAAAGGACCAAAACATGGGCATTTCATCAAACATGTAATAATTATAAACTTGGACATGGAAATGCCTTAAACATGAGGAAAAAAACATGATTACATGGCTAAATTCATAACTTGAGGGTTAATCCTGAAATCAATTTATCATGAAATGGGATTTGAAACACTTGAAGCATAATATGACTCATTCTACTTGAAAACACTTGTAACCATAACTTGAAATTGAATTAACAAGAGATTCATGGCTCTATTTCATCAAGAACATGTATAAACTAGTAATTAAACTAAAAGAGGGTTTTGGGCTCAATGGGTGGAAGGAATATATGGATGAACATCCCATAAACCTCACTAGATGAATTCTTGAAGGTTCCTTGAAAATTTCTTGAGCTTGAAGCTTGAATTCCTTGATTTCTTGTGAAAGAGTTAGAGTTTGTTCTTGGGATAAAAGATGATTTTCTTGAGAGGATTTATGCGTAAAAGGGCAAATAATGGTCCTTGGGGATCCTAATTTTGTGTTATGGATGAATTAGGTGAAGGGAATTGTAGACACCTAATTTTGTCCCTCCCTGATATCACTTTACTCATTTTTACCTTATCTTATCGTGTACCCTCAACCATGTAATTATACCCCACAAAAATACAAAAATAACAACTTTAAACAAACACCCTAACAAATCTTATCCTATCCGAACCACCACTACCCCACCTACCCTATACCCTACGCCCTAACTACCCCACTCCCCCACACAGAAAAATGAAGAAAAATAAAAATAACAATAAAAGAGGGGAGGAATCACTGGTCCTCACCATTGAAAGACAACACATGCACAAATGGATCCTCCTCCATAAAATTCACAAAATTCTCTTCACAAATTCCATGAACCGCACTCCATGACACACACCCACATAGAAAATGCATACACAAAAAATAGGGGATTCTTCCATTAATATTCACGCAGGGAAGGGAGGTTTCCATTTTTAGAGAAGAGGGTCGCATAAAAATAGAAGAAAAAAAGGAAAAATCCATTTTTGATTTCTGGTTTCATCTTCACAGGACAGATAGCAACAACACCCACCTACGAAAATTAAAAAAAGAGGGAGATTGACCAGTGAGAGGGAGAAATTGAGAGATGAGGGAGATAGAGAACAAGAGAGAGAAAGGAAAACCGGTGTTTATTGACTGTTTTTGGCGAGAAATTCACCAGATTCGCTATCAAAAATCCACCAGTACCATCGCAGCTTAGATTTCTCTCCTTTTTGGTTGATTTTCAATCAAAAACTGGCCAGAAACGTCATTTGGTTTGTCTTTGGGATTTTGGAAGGGTTCGAGCTCGAGGTCAATCCGCGGTTTGTTGGTCCATGAGGCTTCTGTCGTCATTGAAATTCCTCTGTAGTCATTGAAATAAGTTAAATTTGGTGAATAAAATCCTCAATTTAAGGTCCATCTCTTTATCTCATTCTTATCCTTAGTTAATTTTTATTGTTGTGGGTGGTTGATTATTATCGTCTCGACTTTTCTTATCTTATGTGTGATGTGAACGATGAATGTCGAGTGATATTGATTATGGATTGCTGAAATATTATCTTTGATTTGTTATGTTGGAACAATGATTAAAAATGATATGGGATGGGAATCGAAAGTTAATGAAGTAATTTGAATAGATTGTTTGATTTGAAATAGATATTAATGTTGATTGGATCTGGGTTAATTTTGATCCATTGATGATGTTGAATGTAATAGAATCATGATAGGTCGAGTCGGGTAGGCAAATAGTAGGTTTAGGTAGGCGAATTTAGAACTTGTGGCTTGTTGAATGTTCAAAATATTTGTTGAATGGTTTTATTTTTGGATCAAATGTATCATTTGGACGGGGAATGCCCCAAAGTACTTGTATTATTTTATTCGGGGAATGCCCCGAAGTATTTTGTACTCGGAGGACATCCGTGGCAAAGGCCCGAGGCATCGGGTAGAGCATGGGAGTACAGTTTAAGATTAGTATAGGTTAGAATAGAATTTATATTTTTCACATTTTTTTTACTGTGGACTGTATAATTGGACTAAACATTATATTTTTGGGATTTGTTTCGGTTTGTGTTTGTTTTCTTGATTGTTGTGTGTTTATATGGTTTATAAATCATTAGTGTCGAATTAGCCGATACGCTCCATGAAGCGACCGTGGTTGAACCACGGGATCGAGGGGTGCCTAACACTTTCCCCTCAGTCAATAGAATTCCTTAGCTAGAATCTCTATTCGCAAACCAGTTTTAAAAGAGTCAAAACAGTTTTGAAAAGGATTTTCCAAAGGTGACTTGGCACACCGGATTATGCCAAGTGGCGACTCTGAATAAAAAATGTAAATAGTCCTTTTTCAAAATAAATTTTTAATCTTTTTGTCACTTTACTAATAAAAACCCTTTAGAACTTAAAACAAATTCTTTTTTGGTGAGTTAAAAAAGGGGTGTGACAGCTCTGGCGACTCTTCTGGGGAATTTTCAGAATTCGAGCTTATTTTGGAGTTGTATTGTCTTAGTTTGTCACTATAGGTGTATAGACATTTTGGTTGTGTTGTTTGGTGTTATTGTTTATCATTGTTGAGTGCCTACACGCTTTTTTTTTACAGTTTTACTTTATGTGTTACTACTTTATATCTGGCATTATGTGCATAACCCGAGTCATTCTTTCTGCAACAAGTCCTTAGTACACGTGTTGTACATGACCTCTAGTTGAGTCACCCTTATTTTAGGAGGGGAAGCCATCGGTGTTATGGAGTGGGTGGAAAGCTCTCGCAGCCACTATCGACCATACGCACCCCCGAACAACCTTGTTAGTAAACCCCAGCGTAGGTCAGCCTTTAGGACATGCTTATTTGTATCATATTAAGACCTAGTGGGACCCACGTGGCCCTTTGTAGGAGAATCACCACTAAAGCATCTTTACATGCTAAATGTTGCATTTTTAAGGGTAACGTGGTCATTTGACGGACCGATTTGGGGAAAACATGTGTTAGAAGTAAAGTGTGTAGAATAATGTGTTGAAAAAAAAAAGAAGTAAAAAAAAGAAAAGTGAGTCAAAAAGAGAGTTTCATATTTTTAAAGTTCTTTATGGCTTTTGTTTTCCAAAATTCAAAAAAAAATTAAAAAGAGTTTTTACCTTTCGCACTTATTTGTCCAAAAACAAAAACATCAAAAAGATTTTCCTTTATTTCTTTAGCAAGTATTCATAATTCAAAAATTTTAAAAATATTTTTTAGGAGTTTTTATAAAAGAAAATGAAAAAAAGGTAGAAGTTTTGTACATTCATATAGCGAAAATGCCAAAAAGATTTTTTTTCTTCATAATTGTTGGTGTCCGTTTTATTTAAAGTGTCTAATCAAAAACTCAAAATAAATAAATAAATAAATAAAAAATTGAAGTTTTTATTCGTCTGTCTTTGAATGTGTCTCTAAAGTTAGGGTCAGTCTGTCAGTTAATCGTTAATTGTCGAATCTGGAAGAACTACGCACCCCTGATTCTCCTCTCTCGGGAGTGAGATACGTAGGCAGCCTATTGTTAGTTTGGGGATCTTATTCAAAAAATCCAAAAAGATTTTCTCCACTCTTCATTTAGAGTAGGTGTTTCATATACATCTTTAAAAGAAAACTACAAAAGATTTTCCTTTAATAGGTTCAAGTTTCATTTTCGTATAAAATGAAAAATTGAAAATCCAAAAAGAGTTTCCTTGGTAATCATAGGTTTAATTTTGTATAGGTTATTAAAGACAAAAAATTTAAAAAGATTTTCGTCTATTCTTTTGACAATTTGTCATTTTTCTTTTCTTCTTAAAACTTCAAGAAAAAGAAAAAGAGTTTGATTGGCCATTTTGGCAAGACTTCACGAACTACGCACACCTGATTCTCCTCTCTTAGGGGTGAGATACGTAGGCGCCCTTCTTGGGTTCGGTGACCTTTTAAAAAAAAAGAAAAAAAGGGAGAGATTTTGAGAAAGTATTGAACTCTAACGCATTTGCTATCTCTTGTTCAGTTAGTTTGAGGTGGTTGGTTTGTGGCATTTTGGCTGGTCCTCCATATCACACCAAATCCAAGGAAGGGTTAGTTGTGTCCAACAAGGATATAGAGAGTGACATCATGGATGAAACAAAGAGTCAGGAAATTGAGAGTTTAAAGGAAGAGAATTTGAGACTGAGACAACAAGTGATGGAAATGTACCGAGCTTGGGCTAGTAGGCTGCCTCCACCTCCATTCCCCACTTTTTACCCTACAAATACCTTGAGTCTTCCACTAAAATCACAAGTCAATTTCTGTCTTCTTATCCACAATGGCATGCACCTTTCCCTCAACATCGTCCTCGACCCCCATGAATTTACCAAGGAACCTCTAAATCTAAGTTTCATTCGAGGACAGAGTTAGCAAAGGGGCGGAAGGAAAAGGATAATTTCACTCCTATTGGGGATTCCTAAGCTAGTTTATTCCAGAGATTGAGACAGAGGGGCATGATTACTCCTCTCCTTGGGTATATTCCTGACCCACATTCAAGAAATTTTAATCCTAATATACGATGTGCATATCATTCTGATGTTCAGGGTCATAGTACTAAAGATTGTCGTACTTTGAAAAGAGAAATAGAAAAGATGATTCAAGATAAATTGATTGTGGTGCAAAACATTGGCCCCTCAACCATCCCACAGAGTTCTTCCCCAGCACGCGGTACTGCACAATATGTGGGAGGTAATGAGTTAAGCATAGCGATCCAGAACTTATTTGTTGAAGGAAATATTTTTGACAGTGGTGGAAGTTCTAGTCATGCTGATATGCAAAACAATGGCTAATATTTCAGGTTAAGCAATTGAGAAATCACCTCTCTCCCTACTAGGAAGAGGTCTGGTAGTTTGTTTTTTTTTTTTTTTGTTATCTGAATTATTTCAGAGTGGTAGTTTGGGATCTATCTTGTTTTGTCCCCTTTGTTGTTTAGGTTCAAACCGTTTCTATCTTTTATTTCAACTAAATAGAGTGTCCCTTTTTTCCTTTGTGTTTTAAATATGTGTTGTTTGTTTGTTTTCTTTATATAGAACATTTTATGTTGACTCTAGTGATATGACATGCTAGTGAAATTTTCACCTAGATCTTAAAATCCAATTTAAGCATGAGCATTGAATCAGAGGGTTAAAGTTAGAAAAAGAGAGCATATGAGAAAATAGATAGAGTGCTGGGGCATTTGGTGATCAAGTTGAAGCCTTCTTTGAAAATTAAGGCAATTATTTTGAGAATCATGAGAGTAACTTGGTCAGCATTTGAAAGATATGTCTAAATTAGGTCAAACAGTGTCTGCGTTATCCTATCAAGAGGAACAGAAAGAAAATCAGCTCCACGAAGTGATGATTCCTTCAGCATGAGGAATGTACAACAAAAATGGAGTTGTATGTTTGACAAGTGTAGAAAAAAAGTGACTTACATGCTCAGTTGAAGTTAGTGTTGTTACAGTGCCACAAATGATCTTCATCTTTCATTTTCATATTGCATGATATGTACTTGCATTTTTAAGGATTGATATGACGAAGGCATTTCATTCTACTATCCAAACATTATGTCATCATTTGTTTACCCCATTTGAGATTTAGTCCTATTTTCTTTCATACCCCTCTTTTGGAATCAAGATAGGGTCAACAAAGCTCAAAGGAAAAGTATCGAGCAAGAGAATAGAGTCAAAAAAGTTTCAAAAAAAAATGTGTCAAAAAGAAGGAAAAGAAAAAGCGTCAAGAATTTAGAGTCAGAAAATGACAAAGAAAAAAAGAGTCAAAAGAAAAACAAGTCAGAATCAAGCAAAGAAAGAAAAAGAGGCCAAAACTACGCATGACCTGATTCTCCTCTCTCAGGGGTGAGATACGTAGGCTGCCCTACTAAGGGCTTGATCTAACCAAATAAATAGTTTAGAATTTCCCAGTCAAAAGAAACTGGGGCATGAGTTAATCCTCATTGTTTGTGTCGATTCCAAAAGTTGTAAGTCCTACCCTACTTCAAGTGTCATTCGAGCCCCGTGCCATACTTTCTTTCTAACTCTATCCAAAAGCCAAGTTACAACCAAAGAAAGACCTTCAGATCAATCTTTAAGGATGTTAAGGCTAAGCATGCAAGGGATATGATGATGCATTTGGGAACTACTTTTCTTCCTCAGCATAAGAAATCAAGAGAGAAATAAAAATGAGAGAGTTTTATTGGTGAAAATTCTCACGGGCACCATAAGGCAATGGTGAGCTGAGAGAAAGAAATGAGAGAGGTTTGTTGTCAAAAAACCTTTCAAGGTGATACTGGCCGAATAAGGTCTCTGAATGCAATGGGTCCAGGAAGTAACTCAGTTTCAGGGCCATTAACTCAAGAACAATTGGTAGAAAGTTTGGATGGAAAGATCAGGCAGCTTAATCCAAAATGCATGGCATAATCATTAGAGTTGACTGCCATTTATAGATAAATTTTTCTTTTCTTTGTTTCAAATGGGGACATTCATTGCATTTTCCTTCCTCTATTTTTATTTTTATTTTCTTGAGTCAGTTATCCAAATAAAAATCATTGTCATTTTTCTCTTGTCTTTGAGTCAAGTCCATGTCAAGACAAGTGAGAAAAGATTTCAAAATTGGCTACCAGCTTCTTCAATTGCACAAAGCAAGACAAAAGGAAAACACATGAAAGAGACATGATTGTGAGCCGAAGTAAGGCATGCAAAAAGTTTTGTCAGTAGACAAGTCTGGGAACTCATGGAAATACCAAGGTTCAAAGGGTTTATCTGAGGAGCATGGCAAAGCAGAGATACTGTGTTTGTTTCAGAGTCACTCTTAATAATCTGAGTTTGGATCAACGATGCAGCAAGTCAATGACGTATGCTAATGGTTGAAAGCAAGATTAAATGTGACAAGGGCAAGAGCAATCGCTGCGAAACCCAAAGCTACAAACCAGCCACCATGTTTTAAACTCACAAGTCTTCTTTGATGAAACAGGAAGCATATTACCTTCAAAGAAAGGACTTCAGAGCATAAATATCAAGTCCTGCAATGCCTTACTTTTACAAATGCACGAAGTAATGTTGCTGCACAGGTTTGGTAATCAAATCCTAGTAAAATTCATCATCTTATATCCCTCGAAGACATATTTTCTTGTCCAGGGATTTCAGTTTTCATTTGCTGGGTGATACACTTCTTAAATTGAACCTTCACTCCTAAAAGACGTACCCTTTTAGTCGATTCATCCCCTTTGATTCCTATAAGACGTACCTTTTATTCGAGTCAGTCTCTTTGATTCCTGTTAGACATACGTTTTAGTCGAGTCATTCCCTTTGATTCCTATAAGACGTATCTTTTAGTCGAGTCATTCCCTTTGATTCCTATAAGACGTACCTTTTAGTCGAGTCATTCCCTTTGATTCCTATAAGACCTACCTTTTAGTCGAGTCATTCCCTTTGATTCCTATAAGATGTACCTTTTAGTCGAGTCATTCCCTTTGATTCCTATAAGACGTACCTTTTAGTCGAGTTATTCCCTTTGATTCCTATAAGACGTACCTTTTCGTCGAGTCATTCCCTTTGATTCCTATAAGATGTACCTTTTACTTGAGTCATTCCCTTTGATTCCTATAAGACATACCTTTTAGTCGAGTCATCCCCTTTGATTGCTATAAAACGTATATTTTAGTCGAGTCATCCCCTTTGATTCCTAGAAGACGTACCTTTTAGTCGAGTCATCCCCATTGATTCCTATAAAATGTACCTTTTAGTCGAGTCATTCCCTTTGATTCCTATAAGATGTACCTTTTAGTCGAGTCATTCCCCTTGATTCCTAAAAGACGTACCTTTTAGTCGAGTCATTCCCTTTTATTCCTATAAGACGTACCTTTTAGTCGAGTCATTCCCCTTGATTCCTAGAAGACGTACCTTTTAGTCGAGTCATCCCCTTTGATTCCTATAAGACGTACCTTTTAGTCGAGTCATTCTCTTTGATTCCTATAAGACGTACCTTTTAGTCGAGTCATCCCCTCTGATTCCTATAAGACGTACCTTTTAGTCGAGTCATTCCCATTGATTCCTATAAGGCGTACCTTTAGTCGAGTCATCCCCTTGATTCCTATAAGACGTACCTTTAGTTGAGTCATTCTCCTTAATTCCCATAATGATGTGACTTTCACAAAAGTCCTTTAATGATAAACTGAGGCAACATTTAGTTCTTGTGTTTGGAACTTCACTTTTCTAGCAAATGAAATCTATTTATAATAATCTTTGTTTAGGATAATTTTCTTTCAAGTTTTGATGTGATTTTAGGAGCCTGCCCGAAGCACAGGGCGAATAAATGGAAAACCAAGCAACAAGGTGAAGAGATTAAAAGTAAAACAGATTGAAAAATAGCAAGTCAGGAGCCCACCTGCAGAACAGGGTGAAGAAATTGAAAGCATAGCAACAAGTTGATGAAATAGCAAGTCAGGAACCCGCCTGGAGAACAGGGTGTAGAAATTGAAAGGCAAGCAACAAGTTGAAGAAATTGTAAGTCAGGAGCCCACCTGAAGAATAGGGTGATGAAACTCAAGTCAAGAGTCCAAAAGAAGCTGTATAGATAGGATTTTTGTAATTTTCATTTGTGTTTAACCTGTAATTTTCATTTTTGATGTAATGACAGAGCCGTGGATCGGAACCTCGACGGGACCTCACTTGACTCTCCAACTCAGTTGTCCTTCTTCCTTTTGCTTCTTCTTTGAATAATGGTCGGGTCAAAATTTGGTCTCGTTGTCTACTTCTTTGTTTGAAAACACTTTGTGTTTACATCCAAAGGGGTCATGATGTAGACACCTAATTTTGTCCCTCCCCGATATCACTTTACTCATTTTTACCTTATCTTTTCGTGTACCCTCAACCATGTAATTATACCCCGCAAAAATACAAAAATAACAACTTTAAACAAACTACCTAACAAATCTTATCCTATCCTAACCACTACTACCCCACCTACCCTATACCCTACGCCTCAACTACCCCACTCCAACATACAGAAAAAGGAAGAAAAATAAAACTAACAATAAAAGAGTGGAGGAATCACCGATCCTCACCATTAAAAGACAACACACACAGAAATGGACCCTCCTCCATAAAATTCACAAAATTCTATTCACAAATTCCATGAACCGCACTCCACGACACACACCTACACAGAAAATGCATACACAAAAAATAGGGGATTCTTTCATTGATAGAGACAATTGATATTCACGCAGGGAGGGGAGGTTTCCATTTATGGAGAAGAGGGACACATAAGAATAGAAGAAAAAAGAGAAAAAAAAGGGAAAAATCCATTTTTGATTTCTGGTTTCATCTTCACCGGACAGATAACAACAACACCCACCTACGAAAATTAAAAAAATGAGGGAGATTGACCAGTGAGAGGGAGAAATTGAGAGACGAGGGAGATAGAGAACGAGATAGATCGAGCAATTCGATAGAGAGAATGGAAAACCGGTGTTTATTGATTTTTTTCGGTGAGAAATTCACCAGATTCACCATCGAAAATCCACCAGTACCACCGCAGCTCAGATTTCTCCCCTTTTTGGTTGATTTTCGATCAAAAACTGGCCAGAAACATCACTGGGTTTGTCTTTGGGATTTTGGAGGGGTTCGAGCTCGAGGTCGGTCCGTGATTCGTTGGTCCACGAGGCTTCTGTCGTCGTTGAAATACCTCTGTAGTCATTGAAATCAGTTCAAGTTGGTGAATAAAACCCTCAATTTAAGGTCCATCTCTTTATCTCATTCTTATCCTTAGTTAATTTTTATTGTTGTGTGTGGTTGATTGTTATCGTCTCGACTTTTCTTATCTTATGTGTGATGTGAATGATGAATTTCGAGTGGTATTGATTATGGATTGCTGAAATACTATCGTTGATTTGTTATGTTGGAACAATGATTAAAAATGATTTGGGATGGGAATCGAAAGTTAATGAAGTAATTTGAATAGATTGTTTGATTTGAAATGGATATTAATGTTGATTGAATCCAGGTTAATTTTGATCCATTGATGATGTCGAATGTAACAGAATCATGATAGGTCGAGTTAGGTAGGTAAATAGTAGGTTCAGGAAGGCGAATTTAGAACTTGTGGATTGTTGAATGTTCAAAATATTTGTTGAATTGTTTTATTTTTGGATCAAATGTATCATTTGGCTGGGGAATGCCTCGAAGTACTTGTATTATTTTATCCAGGGAATGCCCCGAAGTATTTTTTACTCGGAGGATGTCCGTGGCGAAGGCCCGAGGCATCGTGTAGAGCATGGGATCACAGTTTAGGATTAGTATAGGTTAGAATAGAATTTCTAATTTTTTGCATTTTTTTACCGTGGACTGTATAATTGGACTGAACATTATATTTTTGGGATTTGTTTCGGTTTGTGTTTGTTTTCTTGATTGTTGTGTGTTTATATGGTTTATACATCTTTAGTGTTGAATTAGTCGATACGCTCCACCAAGCGACCGTGGTCGAACCACGGGATCGAGGGGTGCCTAACACCTTCCCCTCGGTCAACAGAATTCCTTAGCCGGAATCTCTGTTCGCAAACCAGTTTTAAAAGAGTCAAAACAGTTTTGAAAAGGATTTTCCAAAGGTGACTTGGCACACCGGATTATGCCAAGTGGCGACTCTGAATAAAAATTGTAAATAGTCCTTTTTCGAAACAAATTTTTAATCTTTTTGTCACTTTACTAATAAAATCCCTTTTGAACTTAAAACAAATTTTTTTTGGTGAGTTAAAAAAGGGGTGTGATAGGAATTGACCTAAATACCCTTACAATGTTATAAAACAAAACTAGGCAGAATAAGTAGGAGACGTTGCGGGCCTTTGAGCGGCGAATTACACCGGGCGGCGCCCGCCTTAGATCGACAGTCTAAAGGCGGCGACTCTTGCTTATCCCGATAATGCTTCTGTTTTAGTTTCCTACCCCTACGCTCGTCTGAAAATTCCAAAACTCACCTGAGACACACTTTGAATAACCTCGATCATGAATCAATTTAAAAATCAATGTCTCAAGGTTGGTAAGACCAAAATAAAAACTACCGATGTCTAGGGGTCTTGAAAATAACTAAGTCCTCAACATTTAGTGAAATTTTCAAGTCTTGGACCCCTTTGAACATGCAACTGAGAGTTGAATTGAGATAGGATCTTACGGGGTATTACACTATCAAATTTTGGTTCACTGTCTCTTTATTTTAAAAATAGAATTTTGGCTCACATAATCATCACCTCCCTAATTCCAAGGAAGGGTTCCCTTAGTAATGTCACCTGTAGAGATGTGTTCATGTTGTACTACATGATTAAAAAGTACAAAATTAATTAGTCTATATGGTTTCGTGAATATATGTTAGAGAGTGAAGGTGATGTGCATGTCTCAGCCAACTGCACTGCGGACTGTTAATTACTCGAATTCTCCTCCACTACTCAATTAACCTCTTTGGATTTCCTACAGTAGAATTCTATATGACTTATGACCCTAAAACTTTTGCCAACATGGGATATGTCCTGCTAGACACTTAATGGTGCAAAAAAGAGTCTATAAAAGTCAAGACTAACCTTCCTAAGGTAAGTCAAAGTGCTTCTAGCCTTGTGATTTTAGAGATTCAAGAGATAAAGTATATTAAGAAGCACCTCAAGTCCATTGACAAAGGAATAATGGGTCTTTAGGAGTCCACTAGCAGGTTGTTGTAGTTAAGTAAGGACGCTAGCACTGGTGTGGATAAAATGCAGTAGTAATTGATGGCTTCAAACAGAAAGGTCTGGAGATTTTCAAAAGGCTATTTACTCAAGTTGACCTCATCAAATTTGAAGCCAAATACTCGTACAATAAGCTTGTACCTGTCAAGAACTCCTACTCCATCTTCTCTAAGAATGTTGAAAAGTCCTAGAACATTTCTTCCACAATATGCAAACACACTCATCTAATTTATAAGGAAATGATAATTCTTCACTGCTCATTCAAAGGGGGCATATCCCTTTCTTTCCTTTGGCCTATATTTGGGACACTTACATACTCTTTCTTTTGTTTGTTTCTTTATGTGTGGATTCCATGAACTTTGAGTTATTTTTTTATCTATACTTTATCTGTTTGTCGTGACTAGTTATTTTTTCTTGTCTTGGTTTCCTTGTTATTTTTTATAAGGTCAAAGAGGGGAAAGTAGAACAAATATCTGATTTAGAAAGAGTCAGAAAGTAAGGGGGAGCCAACCGACTATACACATAGGGAAGTCAACTAATGTTCAAAGGAAGAGTCAGTAAGTAAGGGGGAGCCAACCGACTATACACATAGGGAAGTCAACTAATGTTCAAAGGAAGAGTCAGTAAGTAAGGGGGAGCAAGCCGACATTACATATAGGAAAGTCAACTGATGTTTATTATTTGTCATTATAAAAAAATGGGAGGTTGTTAGCCTCCTATAATATCTTAATACATTTTAATAATGACAAAACAATAAAGAAAATAAGTAGGACATGCTAAGGAGAAGATCAAGGCAGAGAATCCATAGATGGAAAATCTCAAAACTACAATTGGAGGAGCATCATAGAAAGATCTAAGAAGATCCCCGAAATAAGAGAGTTAATAATCCTGATAAGCTAATGACAGAGCAACAAGCATGGAAGGCAAATCTTGCACGGAGCTGAAGAAGGAAAGAACATCATATCCTCTACACAGACATATATAATCTGGACATGTATGGATATGAATCACCATTCAAGAAAGGAAGATCATATCACACACATGGTCATATATAATATAGACATGCCAATGATGTGAGCCCTCGATCAAGGAATCAATACACATCCTTGATTGAAAGAAAATTCCTTAGATTTTCCTTTTAGAGAAAACAAGCAACAAGAATATGGAGACTATTTAAAGACATTAAAGACAGAAGAATCAATATGCAACTTAATAGAAAACTATCCCTCTATCTCATCTTTTAGCTTCACAAAGTCTTATAACTTTCAGTTTACAATAGTTACAAAAAGAAAAAGATCGAGTCAGTTTAATAGTTATACTAGCCAAGGTTGTGTCATAAGACCAAAATTATAGATTCAGAACTTTTTCAACTAAACTGTAACTCCTTCTCAATTTTAAAGATCTTAAGGAAACCCGTGATGCCCAAAGAGACTAGAATAGGCACCACACTGGTGATCCAAACTAGTTAAAATTTTGTGTTCTTTATTACTCTTTTATTTACACGTTTGGTTTAATTTTTTTTTGTCAAGTATACTAACTTGCATGTGATTTGGCTGACAAAGTTGATCAGTTGACTCAGAAAATAATTTGAATTCACCTTCCTCTTGAATTTCATAAATAACACAAACAACTCATATTGTTAAGAGTGTATACTAACTCACAGTTGCGTTCTCACTACTTATGCTTAATTTAAGAGTTTTAATCTCAACCCTTCACTAATTTTTTGTATTGCATCACTATCTAATGCTTTTGTAAGTGGATAAATCAAATTCTTATATAATCTCTCAAACACTATAGTTATAGTTGTATTAGTATCTAACTAAGCAGGCCTTAAGCTTATATGTCTTGATTTCTCATTTTACATTTTATTGTGAGCTACGTAAATAGTAGTCTCACTATCACAAAATATGAAAATGGTTGGCATAGGTTGTGGCCACAACTTTATATCCAATAACATGTTTCTTAGTCATTCTTCTTCTTTTTCAAAAGTCGCTAATACAATGAATTCCGATTCTATTGTGCAATGGAAAATACAAGTTTGTTTCTTGGATGCCCAACTAATGACACCCCCCCCCTCCTAAACTGAATTTCTAACCTGAAGTGGCCATATTATCATTTATACTTGTTATCCAGCTCATATCAGAATATTCTTCCAATACGGTAGAAAAATTATTATAACAAATGCTCAAATATTTTATTTTTTTTAAATATCCAAATATTCTAATTATATCTTTTCAATGAAAGTTACTTGGACTACTTGTAAACCTTTAAAGTTTACCGACGGCAAATGCTATATCAGCTCTAGTGCAATGCATTGCATACATCAAAGTGTCAATTAAAATTTCATATAGTAATTAAGCCACAGTTCTTCCAGTGTTTTTGGTTAGCTTTATACTTGAATCATATGGAGGTCTATACTCCTTTATTTCCAAATGATTGAATTTTTAAAGTATCTTATCAATATAATAGACTTGTGATAAAGTCACTCTCTTATTATTTCTTTGACTTTGATGCCTAATATAGTATTTACTTCACTCAAATCTTTAGTTTTTAATATTAAAGTTAGATGTTTCTTAGTTTCGGAAATTCAAAGCACGTTCGTACCAAAAATCAACAAGTCATCAATATAAAGACAAATGACAACTTCATAATCTTCAGCAAATTTGGGATAAATACACTTATCAACAAAATTATGTACAAATTCATTTGTTAATATCATGCTATCAAACTTCATACCATTATTTTTGTGCTTGTTTCAAACCATAGAGAGACTTTATTAGCTTACAAACTTTAATTTCATTACCACGATGAACAAATTCTTTAGGTTGTTTCATATAAATCGTCATTTAAATTTTCATTTAGGAAAGTAGCTTTAACATGCATTTGATATGCATACAGATCATATATAGATGCTAAAGACAAGATGAAACGACCCGACCCCGGGCCTTATCGTAATAGGCATCCCAAGTCCAACCAGTATCAGGGACCGCCTCCTGTTACCCATCCCAACCACTTATATCTAGCCTTAGGTGGCCTGAATTTTGAACATATAACAAGATAGAGTTACTGATCCTATTATGACTCTGGGATAAGGTCACAACCATGAACGATACAATCGAGTCCAATCGTACCACACCAACTGCACAATCATACCAAACCAAACCATAGGCCATAACCAAAGAGAATACCAAAACATAATATAATTAATTCCAAAATATAATATGATGGAACAGTGAGAAATTGTGTTCGATAATGCCAGCCTCCTAGCTTATTCCAATGCCAAGGCCGATACCAATACCGATCCCGCTTACACCACCCCCCAGAAGTACCACAAATCCTTTATCCAAAAAAGTAAACAAATCCGGTTGGGATATGCCCCCAACCATGGCCAAAAACAATATCCAAAGTAAAAGAAAAATGTCCAAAGAAATCCACAACATGAAATGATGCCTCCCAAAAGGATGGAAGCTCACCACTTCATTTCAAATGCTGATACCAAATAAGCATGCTAAATAGGAGGAGTAGAATGGTCGATTCCTGCATATCTTGGGTATACAACCGCCGATAGATCAGGTTAGCGAGTGATCTCTATCATGAATCTCAGGATAAAGATAAAATAATTCCAGTTATAAAACCAAGTAAAACCATTCGTAATGCATACAACTATACATATATAAGTGCCGGGAAAGGGAACCGAGTTTAGTATACATTAAAAACCTTTACCTGGGCTGTGTAGCTTTGTCGTTCTTACCATCCACAGGCCATATGGGTGTAGCTCCCCCTTTTGAAAGGGTCCCAGTGCATATAGCCGCATACTAGGAAATATCCCATGGTATGACTAGTACATCCCCTGATAATAAATGTGACACACGCATATGGTCATCAAGACCCCTTATATCAGCAAATATGAGTTTTTAATTTTGGTTCCCCCAGGACCGCCACCTTCTACGGCTTAGCTACTCACCCCACCATTAATGCCCAATTAAAGCCAATTTCCAAATAACCAAATCATTATCCATTTATTAACAATGGCCAATATTAGTGGTATCGTCGTACCATCCCTTACTTACAAGTAATATCCATAGCCAAATAATTTGGGTTAAGGGGACCTTAGGTGCCCTTCCAATTACCATATTGAATCCACTTGGAGACTTTCATGTGCTCCACAAGAAACCATTTAGCCTTTTGCCTTTTCAGACCATTTAAACCATGGATAAATCATTTATCAGCAATGAAGATATCTTTATAAGCATTTTATCAAACACCTTGGGGGCATAATATAATCAAAACTAATTCCAAAGACCATTAAACCATTACCATGCAATCCAACTGTTCAAATCGAACATTAATGCATATAAAAGCATAAAAACTATAACCAAGCATTCAATATCAAAACCCCAAATAATAATTAAAAACCATAATCATGAAATAGTAAAACCATGAAATTAATCATATAAATCATGCTTTAATTGAAATTACAATGAGGGAAGAGAATCATGCCTTATACCGAAGAATTGATGGAAGGAAATCACTAAGACAAGCCTCAAAGCAATCCTCAAGATAAAACCCTAGCCTTGTTGCCCTAAAAGCTCTTGAGAGAATTATAGAATGTTTTGGAATAGTTTCTAAGTGTTAATAAATAGAATAATAGGGTAAATATCCTCTAAAGTGTATTAGAAGTTATGGGTCCTAATTAGGGTAAGTAGTAAAATGTCTAGAATACCCCCACTTAAATCCCTTAAAAATCCATCATAGGGATACACTGCCCCATACGAGTTGTACTCTTTAATACGATTGATACGGACCACTCATATCCAAGACTCAACCTTTGTATCAAACATTGTCAAGTATATGACTCATCCAACCAAGTTGTAACCATAGCATACGATCTGTACCCATAATCCGTATCCCTGGTAGAAAAAAATACCAGGAGGATCAAACACTGCCCACCATACGAGTCCTTGATATGACTCATACCAAGCCCTACGAATCATACCCCTAAGTCGTACCCATTCCAGTGATCAAAACCATCCCACCAACTAACACTGGTCAGCAAATAACAGGACCATACCACTCATACCACAATATACGTATTGTACCCATGTGTCGTATTAGGTCGGGAGAACAGAATTTTAGAAAAAAATTTAAGGGTCAAAACCCAGGATATTTCACAAGAGTACTCTAATGTATGTATTCTTATAACTAGAGCCTATGTATCGAAGTAGTCAATAACTTCTTTTTAGTAAAATATTTTGCAACTAATCTTACATTGAAGGTTTGTCTAGAACTATCTACACTATATTTTCTCTTAATCACACACTTACTACCTATAGTCTTAGATCCATGATTCAAGTCAACTAAAATTCAAGTATTATTGGGCATCAATAAATTTATTTCATTATTAACCACCTTTTTCCAATAGGCAACATCTCTTGAAGGCGTGGCTTCTTGAAATATTCTAATATCTTCTTGTATATTAAACAAAATAGGCATTTGATTGCAAATATTAGTTCTATCACCCCCACTAGAAAGATAAAATTAGGATCAAGAGTGTTTTCTTTCCTAACTCTTTGACTTCATCTTGGATCTAGATGAGTGTTGTCACTCTTTCTTTTATTGGAAATAGTTTCGAAATGTGAAATATTTTGTTCATCAAGACCACTTTTGCTTGCTTCATTCAACTTCTCAAAAATAATGTCAATTAGAAATTTATTTTCTAAAAATTCAACATGAATAGATTGTATAACAACTTTAGATTCTAGATTGAGAAGTCTATATGCTTGCGAATTGTTTGCATATCCTATAAATATACTTTTTATTCCTCTAGGATTCAATTTTTTCCTTTGATATCACGAACTCTATATAAATATATACATCTCCACACTTTAAAATAAGCTATATATTTGATTTTCTACCATTTCAAAGTTCATAAGAAGAAAAATGCAAATATTTTGACGGTACTCTATTTAATATATAACATGCAGTAAGTAAAGCTTGCATTTAGCAACATAGAATTAACCATATCTACTAAAAATCTGTTCTTTTTTTTGTCAATTCATTTTGTTGAGGCGCACAGAGAGTACTAGATTGATTTATTATTAGTAAACTGATCTGTGCTTCACGTGATTATGAAAAAAGGTAAAATATCACTAATATTATTAAATATAATTTATATAATTTAATTTGAAGAAATGTTTAGTAGACTTCTAACATATGTCTAATTGATTTCGCAGAGGTAAATGTTTGGCCAGTAATTATCAAACTTTTAATAAAGTCAACAAGTTATAATTTTAAATCAAAAGAAGCGATAAACTTATGACAATTGAAAACTCATATAAAAACAAAATAAAGAGAAATCATAGGGAGAACTTATGAAAAAAAAAATAATGTGACTCATTTTTACTACCTCAACCATCATAAAAAAGATAGAAGAAAAAATATGTGAAATTAATGAACAATCTTTCGAGTTTTTATCGATATCCACTTCCATAATATCGAACACCACTTAATAGTCTTCATCTAATTTTTCGACTGAGCATGCATATAATAAATATAAAAAACATAACAACTTAAAAAAATAATGCGACCATTTCTAAAAAGTCTTACAATGCCTCTATTTAAGGGCTAAAAATTAACGATTTATAACGAAAGAGATTTGAAGAACAATACTTAACCGCATGCCTACATCTATATAATGGATATTCTGTATTAATGTTTAGGTGTATTCAAATTTCTTTGTTTGTCTATATATTTTTTATATGTTAAATATAATTCTGAATTTAGTATTAGTTTGTAATGCTTGATTTTTCAAATGAATATTTTATTTTTTAAATTTTCTACAATTGTATTCAATTTTTTCTATTTGATTCTATCTTTTTTAATTTTCAAAAACAAAAATATACATGTTTTTAGTTTTATCAAGTATATACATTTTGAATATAAAAAATAAATAATGCAACATCACTCTTACGACCTTAATCATTAAAATAAAAAATATATGAATCGATGTTCAATCTTCGTAACTCTTGTCGATATTCACCATCACAAGTCGATCACTATTAAATAACCTTCATCTTATACCTCAAGTCAAATTTTAATATGGATGTAATAAGCATCAAAAATATTACAACGCCAAAAGCTAATGCGATTAATGTTTACAATGTCTTACAATATTTCTATTTGTAAACTATAAAATGAAAAAATTAATAATGTCTTGAATATGACTATTAATTATTTTAGGGGTTATGATAATAAAAAAATTTGGTGACTTTTTAGTTCTTAACATTGAATATATAATATAATTAAGAGAAATAAATGAGTGATTTTTAACTTATTTTAATCTAGAACATAAATGAAAAAAAAATAAAGAAAATCTCAAAAATAGAATAAATATAAACTTACTTCTTGACCAAAGAAAAATGTCATATCTCTTCTTTTATTCCTACCTTTATTATTATCAGTAGATTGTATATTTAAAAACTAAAAAGTTTATATAACAAAATATCAATAAATTTTATTTTAGCAATAAAATAATCAATTGAAGAGTATTTCATGTTTTTCTTTGATACAAAGTGTAAAATTATGTTATAAAGTCTTGTTTTTGGAGAATACATATCTTATTTTCTGAGAAATAATCAATTAAAAACAACAATAAGTATATATATATATATTAATCATTCAAACTTCTACTTTTTGAATGGGTTCAATTTTTTGTCACAACCTTTTTAATTGACCGGCATAGTTTAATGTTAGGTTATGAGATGTAATTTTTTTTAAAAAATAATATTTTAAGAAAACATACTCAATTTAGGCGTTTAATTATGAAAATAGTTGAGTTTTAGATAATAAAAGAAAATAAAAAATCATGAGGATTAAAATTAAATAAATGTGAGCTTTAGTGATATACCACGTAATTTAAATTACAGAGAATTGAACAAAAAGAAGAAAAGTGGTCTATTACTTCTAAGTGGTTTATATGCTCCATTGCTTTCAATAATAACCTTAAAGTTCTTGATGTCAAATAATAAATATTTATTCAGAATTTTCTTCAATTTAACACCTGATTTTTTCTTATTTCAACATGCATTAAATCCATCTAGACAAATAGAAATCTTCGTGACTATCCAAAGACATAATAAAATTTTTACAATTAATTAAAATGAGACCAAAATACCTTCTAGTATAAAAATCATATCCAAAGTAATAAACTCAACTCACTATTTCTCTCGGTACTAATGGATTCTCACAATCTAAAAACTCCCTCACAAGTCAATCGTTTCTACTACAATTTGTAAATCAAGAAAGGATTTGTGTTGCATAGGTAGAAAGAACTTGCAGAAAAAGATAATATTCATAAGGGATCAAAAAAAAGAACAAAAACAAAAAAAAAACATGTGACCTTTAAAATATTTGTTTCACATTTGGTTTTGTGAGAAAATTCAAACAAAAAGTAGTAAGCAAAAATACAAATCTTAAGCAAATATTAATCCAAAAGGTCATATTGTTGCTTAAACTTGATTTGTACAACTCTATCTTTTATATATGCAAAGGAAAGTGGAAATGAACATTGTAGCAATATTGAAGAATTTCCAGATTATGCACTATCACATTCCAATGGAGTATTATATATTCACTATAAGATACCTTCCACATTACTGACTCCTCAAATCTTCCTCATTCTTAAAATTATTATATAATTAATAAAGTTAAATATAGTGGCTCTTGAATTTTCTTTAAACACATAAATATTTAAATGGAGAAAAAAACTCAATTAATGTCAAAAAACCCACAAAAACGATAGATGACATTTGAGGCCTCTAAGGCATGCCACATAGGACGGACTAACATTCTCTTATATATATATATATATATATATATATATATATATATATATATTGATTCCTTGATCTTCACAAAATTTACTAAATTTAGTAGTAAAGTATTCTCCTCCTCTATCACTTTGAAAAAAAATTATTTTCTATTCTTTTGATTTTTTTATGACTGACTTGTATTCCTTAAACTTTTGAAAAGCTTCATATTTTGTATTAAGGAGATAAACATGTGTAAATCTAGAGAAATGATAAAATTTTCATTATATTCACATAAGCCAGAATGCACAAGTGTAAATTTTTTGTAAACCCTTCAGCTTTATGAAATGATTTCTTAGTCATTTTTTATTGAATCATATTTCACACTTTTCTCCATGTTCGGGTTTACAAGTAATATAACCATTGTTGGACATATAATTTAAAGAGCCAAAATTTAAATGTCCTAATCTAGCTTGCCATAAAAAGGAATTAGACTTAACGATATAAGTATAAGCATAGTTTATTGCATTAAGACTTAACTTGAACTCACAGTGATATTCTTTTCCTACAAACATACCACTCTTAGACACAATTACATGAACAATCTTGAAACCTCTCTTAGAAAGTAATCTAATAGAAACTAAGTTCTTAATTATTTTTGAAACATGAAACACGTTAAGAAGAGTCAACTTTTGTCCATATGTGAATTTGATTTCAGCTATTCCTCTTTCTGCACTTCGGCTGTAACATGGTTGCTCATTTACATCTTTTTAGAATCCATTACCTCCGAATATGTTTTTTGAACATATTCTTGTCATGACAAATATGAATTATTACACCAGAGTTCAACCACCAGCCTTGATTTTTTAAGGTTGGAACAGTCATATTCACCTCTTAATCCGTTTTCATTGGTATAATAGATATCATAGCAACCAGATCTTGTGAAAAACTCTATACAACATTCACTTTCTTTGAATTTTCAGATTTTTCAGGCTTTCCACCTCTGAAATAAAAATTTATTCTTGCTTTCTTAAACCTGCAATCTCGATTCTTGTGGCCTTTCTTTTCACAGTGATAACAATTTATATTATTTGTATATTTATCTGGAGCCTTGTCAAAAAAATTTAGATTCTTTCTTTCTTTCTCGATTATTTTGACAAACATTATTAATTATGAAATTTGATGCTTGAACAAGAGCATCTCTGACACGCGTCACACTTTTAATTTGAACATTTGCTTGAAACTATTCCACGGTTAATTTATTAGTAGAATGAAGAATTTTCTTTCTATAAATATTTAAAGAAAAAGATAGTTTAGAGAAAATTGCACCTATTTGAAGTGCATTAGGAATTTTTACTACAAGATCATGTGGTCTGCAATGCTGTCCAAATTTCTCTTGGAGATTTTATATTTGAGTACATATCATACAAGAAGTTAGTCAAAGTATTCAAAATATGATTGCAACAGAACAATTCATCTTCTTCACGTTTCTTCCTCTCCACTTTCATTTCATCAGTATCATCTTGGGTAGATTCTGATAGTGTGGACATCGACGGATCAAGAATTTCAATGCATTGAGCAAAAAGATCATATTTTCCTTACTGCAAGTGAATTTTGATCCCTCAAAATGATTTAATTTGATCATCTTTTTTGTATTCTCAATAGTAGACAATAATTTATTCATAGTAGAAGTCACTCTTGAAAACTATTAAAAGAAATAAGATGAACGAAAGAAAATTATTAATTGAGGCATGAAAGATCACTATCTTTCAAGAGTTATGCCCGTATATTCTTTAGGGATTACAAATAATTTTCTATCAGGATACAACAAAGACAAAAAATATATTTGAAAATTGGTTATGCTACTTCTGAATTTTTATTCGTATTTATATAGTCTAAACAATCGTTCCTGTTCTAAATAAGTCCAACTTTTATGAACAGACGCAACGTTTATATTTTAACAGAAATATATTTTTTGAAAAAATAAATATAAAATAAAATCTTTAATTAAGGATTCGACCCGCCCGCTCCCAGGCCCAAGTCCAAGTTCAAGTCACTTAGATATATATAATTATATATATATAAATACATGTAGAAGTATAATTATTTAACTTATTTGACTTAATGGACTTGACCTTATATGAAATTAAGGATTCCTTTAAACCACTAATTTGAGAAAACCCACATATTACAACTATAATTTACAGAGTGACGGACTCATTAGCACCACTCTGCCTTGTAATTTGTTTAATGGTGTTATGATAAGGTCTCAGCACCATATGATTTTTCTAAAATAATCTAATTACAATTATTGGCATACAATTCCAGTTATTAATTTACTTTGACTATATACATCAATTTTTAGCTTCATACGATATTTTTGAGAAAATAGGTTGGTCCTTGTAATACATGTATTAGTATGCATTAAAATGTAAAAAAATTATCTAAGCTAGAGTTAGTTAGAAATTTCGTTGGTTAGATTTTGTTGAAATGTGGGTGGTGCATCACACTATGAGGAACCCGGTCCCTTAAAGTCAGACACGGGCAATCAAATAGTAAAGCAGCAAGTAAACAACTCTTTACGGGAAACTAAAGAACACAATAATTTAATATAAAAATCTCCTTGCTCAAGGGATAAAAAATCACAGCTTACCCTCACATGCACTCAATAATCCACTATAATCAAACTCAAGATTATAAACTCCATTGGAACCTAACTTTAGGCTCAACTACTTTGAAACAACTCTATTAAAAACTCTCATTTACAACTCTGTCAAGATATCACCTCGATATTGATTAACTCTAATAAATATCAAACTCAGGTAACTCTACCTAAGCAATCAACAAACACAAAAAGACATTCCTCTTATAACATGAGTAATTCAATTACAAACCAAGACTTGACTCAAGAAGAAAAACACTCTTAGAATACAAAAGCTTGGAACTTGAGCAATATTTGAGTTTTCACCAATTTCTCTCTTTGAATAATCAATTTCAAAAATCTGATGAATTGAGGAGCATTCTTTTCCATTTATAGCTGGATAATGATCAGGATAGAAATACAACTGGGTCAGGTGTACTGATAGGTACGAGCTCATCTGCAGAGTTTGTTACACTAACAGACAAAACAACATAGGACAATGATAGCTATATTGAATTCATGAAAACTCAGGAACCTGGTCCCTTATTGTCAGTTGATCATCTTCAAAACAAGATATAGCAATTTCCCCCTTTTTAATGATGACAAATCAACCATAGATTTTTTAGCATCAATGTTCATTTATTTTCTTCACTCAAAATGATCACCATTGTTGTCGATGAATGTTCCTCCTATTATTTTGCACCATGCTTCCCCTATCATCATGCACCATGCATGCTTTACCAACAATCTTCCCCCTATCAATATACCACCATGCTTCACAAATATTTAATATATCATTCACCTTTTCCCCTGTCAATATACCTGGTCCCTACCATATGAATTTAGTATTCCCCCTTTTCACATCATTGAAAAGTGATAACAAGAGTAAAATAAGTACAAGTTAGTTAACTCATGGCCACTGGGGCAACACTAACATTAAGAACAACTTTAAAATTAAAGAAGAGATAGATAAAACACACAAACAAAGGATTCATTCATTTTTAAATGAGATTAGTAGAATTACATCATACCAAAACAAATATAAAATATCTAATCCATCAAAAGCCATATTAAAAATAAAAACTAGAAACTAAAACAGGAATGACAAAGGGACAAAGTTGATAGGACTTAGGTAAATGGGGCATAGAAGAGATGGATTTGAGCAACAACTCCATTCTAGAACTCTCTGCAGTATGAGCATTCAGTAATTTCTTACTGAGGTCTTAACTTCTAAATCGAGCCCTTGAACCTCCTTAGTGAGTTCTGCAACCTTGATATGAAGCTATGCATTTTTTGTTGCAAGTGCCTCAATAGAACCAGGTCCCTCTGATGATAACATCTGATTCTGCATCTTCAAGTGCACTTGTAATGCCTCGGGGTTTTGATCCTTGAAAATTTCTAAAATTTTATCCTTACTATCCTGACTACGACTCCCCTAATGAGTTGTAGGGAGTCTTGATGGGTCATAGGGACTCTTTCGTAACTTAATTAGAACAAGTGGCTTAGTATTCTGCTCTGAGTATGAGTGGCTCCCAACTAGTCATCAAGACTTCTTACGGGTCATAAGGACCAAGCCATAAGGTGTCCAGTAAGTTTGTCCCAAGATACTGTCTTCATTATAACTTGAGGCCACGCATTGTAAAGACTTATGATGAGTCATTATGTCCCAATCGTAGGGTGTCTAGTGTGTCATCCCAAATTGTTGTTGTCTTGAGTAGGAGAAGTAGTTATGAGTCGTTAAGTGTAGTTACGATACAGTGGTATGAGTCGTATCCAGACTAGTATGGGGCCTTGATGGTTCTGTCTCGACTACAACTCCTTGTGATGAGATGTAATAAATCCTTACAAGCCGTATAGTGACCCATAGTCACTGACGACTATATTTCAGCTTTTAATTTTAGGGCACTTTAGACAATTCTCTTCTCAGCCAATTAAAAATCCCATGTTCATAAGGCACTTAAAGGGTGTTATATTTCATCCTTAACATACTCAAACACTGGTAAAAGATCCCTTAAATTCTCTCAAGCTTCCATACTTAGGGTTTCCACAAAGTAGGGCATCCAAGGGCTCAAGGGTTGGATTCTTTCCATGAAACTTGGTATTTCAGGCATGTTACTCTTTCCTCATTATTAATTTGTTAAAATCATATGTTTTAAAGTATTTTTCTTGAGATATTTATATTGGTTTTGAAATAATGGTTGATTTTTTTGAATGCTTGTTGATTGAACAATGTTTTCCCAAGGTTTACTTATGATTATTCATGATTTATTGTGGGTTTGAACATATGGGTTCATGGGTATGGTCAATGAACTAAGAATTGTGATTTTCACCAAACTTGTGACTATTGAAGTGGTTATGACCCCAACCCTATATTGTGAAATTGGTTTTAATTATGAGAAATGTAGGAATTAAACTATTCATGAACTATTGTATTATGATTTTGAATTAAACCTTAAGGGGTTATGTAATTCCCCAAGCTAATGTATAATTGAACCAAGGGGGGTGTGAATTCCCTCAAGTGATGTAATTGGATTGGCATGTTGATGTTACCTTCCAAGTGTAGTTGGTATAACAATACCAACAACGTATGCCTTAATGTGTAATTTGGTTTAATGAATGGGAATATATGATACTTGTTTAAAATTGGGCTTTAATGAGGGTTGTGTAGCTAAGTCGCGAAAGTGGAGGTCCTCGAGGGACCAACACTAGAAACCACAGTTGTTAACACAAGAGTTCATATGACCGGGTGGTTCGAGTCCCTCTTATTAATATCATATGATTGGGAGGTTTGAGTCCCCCACATTATATTTCATAATTTGGTGCTCGTGTCACCTTGATATGCAGAGAGGTTCGATTCCCCTATAGTGCATATGTATACCCTCTGGTTCATACGGTCACACGCACTAAAGCCCTACCAGCTGGGAGAGAGTTGGAACCATATAGTTCGTGGGTGCCTCTGTACATTATGACAGTTGAGTTACACAATCCAGTCTAAATTTTTAAAGCGCATTTTAAGCCTTGCTCCCTATCCCTGCATAATATATATATATATATATATATATATATATATGTATTTGATTATGTGCATCCGATTTGAATAATTTAAAATGGTTGAACATGGAATTATGTTATCCTAATCCCTGAGTTACATGCTAGTGTTCACCCTACTAATTGTCTTCAAATGTTGTATCCCCATGTGATGCAGGCACTAGAGCTACTTCTACTTTTTTCTGCATAGAGTTAGGTGGATCGGCTTGGTTCGTCAGTTTATTATGGTGAAGTGGTGAGCTTTTATACTTCAGAAAACTTAGACATTTCATCAGTTCTTATCATAGACTAGATTTGAGAGTTTCATTATCATTAACATTATCATTTTTATTGCCACCTGTTAGAGTGGGAGACATATCCCGAGCAAGACTCATTTTTGGTTCTTGTGTTAGAAGGTTGTGCTGGATTAATGTCAACTTCGGTGGTATTGATCGATTTTTTTGGTTGGTTGTTGGCTATGGACCGTAGAAGTATCTTTTATTATTTAAAGTTATCTTGTAATATATTTGAAATTCATTCGACAACAGGGATATTATGTTTATTGGTTAGGTGAAATAAGGGTGGTCTCCAATCCATGTAAGACATGAGATGATCATCACAACTAGGACCTAGTTTGGGTCTCTAGAAATATAGTATAATAGCCTAGGTTTGGTGTCATTGGGTGTTCACAAAGCCATGTTAAGTAAAGTCACATTTATGGATGTGTAGCACGCCACACTTGTAAGGGAGAGGCTACGAGGGATTTAAGAATGTTTCTTTTTGTTGTTGTTTTATTTTAAGCTATAGAGTATAAGATTTTGAATCTCCTCTATTTTTGTTTGTTTTCTTTTTAGATCATACCTCCCATAAGATTAATGCTCGTGGTAACTCTTTTTTCCCGTCGGAGGACAATGTGGGCATAGATTGTTCTACTCTAGGAGTTCATGCCGGGTCTAGGGTCGCTGCTTCTGATTGTTGTGATGGAGATCCACTTATTACCTCTGTCTCTCCTAAGGAACCTTGAGTTGATATATCTAATTTTAAGTTTCACCAGCTGATTCACTTGCGTACCCAGTTGGTGGACTTCCAAACTGGGCGTGTTTCTTTTGTGGGTCCATTCTACGAGGCCACTAGGGTTGGCCAATTTATGAGATTTAGTCCTCCTACTTTCACTAGTTCTAAAGTTGAGAAAGATCCTCAAAATTTCATTGATGAGATAGAAAATATCTTTCGTGTGATGCATTCTACTAATTTGGAGGGTGTAAACTTTGTAGCTTATCAGTTAAAGGACGTGGCATATTAGTGGTATGAGAAGTGGGACCAGTCTAGGGGTAATGATGTTGAGTCTTCTTTATGGGACAATTTCTCTAGTACTTTCCTTGATCACTTCTTTCCTTATGAGTTGAGGGAGACGAAGGCCGAGGAATTCATGAATTTGAAGAAAGGTAGGATGACAGTAAATGAGTATTCCTTAAAGTTTCATTATTTGTAGTGTTATGCTTCTGAGTTGGTGTCTATCATGATGGCTAGAGTGAGGAAGTTTGCCTCTAAATTATCCTATGAGTTGATCTTGGAGAGCAAGGCTGCTTTTTTTTTTAACAAGGATATGGATATCTCTAGACTTGTGGTGTATATACAAGAAGTAGAATAAGAAAAGAAGAAGCAAGTGGAGATGAGTAAAAGGTAGATTAAGAAGTTTTTCTATCCAGATCAGGGTGGAGGTCAGTAGCAAAGTGGTAGGAATAGGGGAAAATTTCCTAAGAAGAAGTGGGGCAATTCTGGTTCCTACTCTACGGCTAAATCATCTTATCTGAAGTCGTCTGGTGATCATCATTCTCAATATAATAGTAGGTTTAGAGCACCAAGATCCCAACCTTAGACTAGTGAGGCACAGTTACCTCCATCGTATCCTCTTTGTAGATTCTGTGGTTAGTTACATCATAGTGTTTGTGAAGAGGGAAAGAACAAGTGATTTAAATATAGCCAGATTGGTCATATGCAGAGGGATTGTGCCTCTAAGGTTTCTTCTAGGGAAAATTAGATTCTTGTTGCTACTTCATCCGCTCCTGTACCAAAGGGTACTACTTCTACTTCTAGCTCTAGCATTGGTCAAAATAATCTATACGCTTTTGTCACTTGCTAGGATATTGAGGAATCCCTCGATGTTGTTACTGGTATTCTTAAACTCTTTTCTCATGATTTATATTGTCTACTTGATCTCAGGTCTACTCTCTCTTATGTGACCCTATGTGGCTATTCATTTTGGTGTTGGTCCTGAGTGTACTCCAGATCATTTTTCTATGTCCACTCTAGTGAGTGATTCCATTGAAGCTAAAAGGGTTTATAGGGGTTGTGTGGTCTCATTCTATGGTAGAGAGACCTTGGTGGATCTAATAGAGTTGGACATGTTAGACTTTGATATGATTTTGGGGATGGATTGGTGGTATTCGTTCTATGCGTCTCTTAACTATTGGACCCTAAGGGTCAGTTTTCACTTCCCTAATGAGCTGGTGATCGAATGGGAAGGTTATTTCCTAGTTCCTAAGGAATGGTTTATTTCGTATCATAGAGCCTAGAAATTAGTATCTAAAGGGTACCTCTATCACTCAGTGTATGTTAAGGACTCTAGATCCGAAGGTTCTTCTTTGTAGACTGTCCCTGTGGTCCGTAATTTCCTGAGGTGTTCCCTGATGATCTTCCTGGTATACCTCTAGATAGGGAAATTGATTTTGGGATTGATATTATTTCGGACACTCATCCTATTTCTATCCCCCTTACAAAATGGCTTTGGCTGAGTTGTAAGAACTCAAAGAGTAGTTAAAAGATCTTCTTGACAAGGGAATTATCCTCCCTAGTATGTCCCCATGGGGTGCTCCTACTATTTTTACACATAAGAAGGATGGTTCCCTTTGGATATATATTAATTACCGCCAATTGAATAACGTGACCGTGAAGAATAAGCATCCACTTTCAAGGATTGATGATCTCTTTGATCATCTTCAAGGTGCTAAGTTCTTTTCTAAGATTGATCTTTATTTGGGTTATCATCAGTTGATGATTAGGGAGGTGGATATCCCTATGATTGCTTTTCGAACGTGATATGGTCACTTTGAGTTTTTGGTGATGTCTTTCGATTTGAATAATGCCCCAGCAACATTTATGGATCTTATGAATCAGGTTTTCTATCAGTTTCTATACTTGTTTGTCATTGCCTTTATTAATGATATTTTTGTGTATTCCAAGAGTGAGGCTGATGATGTCGATCACCTCCGCCTTGTGTTGTAGACCCTAAATGATCAACATTGATATGCAAAGTTCTCTAAGTGTGAGTTCTGGTCGAATGTTGTGACTTACCTGGGTCATGTTGTTTATAATGAAGGGATCATAGTTGATCCACAAAAGGTTGTTATCACGACCCAAGTCTACCTCCTAGTCACGACAACAGTGCTTATGGTCACAGGTGACCACTAGCTAACCCATGAGCTGGTACCTGTTGTGAGCACTGAATACACTGGCAATAAAACAAGTACACGAAAGATAAACTAATAAGGCAAAAATCAATCTAACTATTAAAAACGTGATTCAATCACAAGTCTATAAGCGTCTGATAACAATTTTAAAAACACAACTGATAATACTGATAAACCAACTAGTTGTCTAACTGATTGTTTGAATGTCTGAAAGCCTCTAAACTAACTGAGAAGTTAATGGGATAGGCCCCAACTAACTTCAACTGACTAACTGAAAAGAAATGCAGAAATAACTGAATAAACATAATAGGCCCTTGACAGATGAGGACTTACCATTACTGTTGTTGTTGAAGTGCTGGACTATCTAAGCATGGTCAGAAAACTGAGCATCCGAACCTATGATATAAGACATCATAGTGCAAAAAAGAGTGTGTGGTCAGTACTTTGAATGTACGGGTATATGAGATGAGGTTAGGCCTATATACATGGGTTACTGTACACATGAAATATGGAATAACTGAACAACATGAGATAGAAGAACATGAATGCATGACAATTGAAATATCTGAAAATGCAAGACCACGTATATATACATTTCTGAAATAATCTGTAAACTGAAATACTAATATTTGATAACTGAATGACTGGTAATCTGTATGCTTTGGTCTAGGAAACCTAAACTAAATTCTGGACTGAATAATACACTGATACTATGGGAGGTATCATCTAACTAACATACCTCAATCTAAGCTAATCGGGGTCCAACTTGTAACCCCAGTTGGAAGGGTGTCAGTAACGTGCCACGGGTACTAAGACTGGCTGTGTGGATCCATTAAACCCACGTCTCGAAGGACTAAAGAGTCACCCTATATGGGAAAGAGTACTCATGAGATATATTTCAACCCTAAACTGGAAGGAAGACATCTCAAACCTACACTAACTATGTAGTTCTATAACTCAAGGATTTCTACTAAGGGTCAAACCCTAAACTGGCAGGAATGCCTCCATCCCGGGGTTCGCTCGGTATTGAATCCAACTCCCAACTGAAAGACACTGAAATAGTGATTGGTGCATACACTGATAACTGATAATCTCAGGTCATAGTATTTCAAAAACAATAGTGCATACAGATTCTGAAGAAATTTTAAACATGTAAAATTGATAGTGCTCAATATGTTCATAACAAACTAAGTTTAACAATAAAGTCATGAGTTGACTGACTTATTACTTGAAAGTTTTGAAATCATGTAAAACACATAGGTATCGGGTGTTCATAATCCGCCAGCACTGAATGACCATAAAGCACGAAATCAACACTTAAAAATGTAGTATGGAAATCATGGTTCAAAGACCCAAAACATGAACATTCCACCAAACATGTGAGAATCATGAACTTGAACATGGGAATGCTATAAACATGAGAAAATAGCATTATTACATGACTATAATCATACATTGGGGATTTAATATGCAATTCACTTGAAATAAAACATGAGAAACTAAAATTCATAGCATGACGAAATCAAATCTTGCATGGGATCATACATGGGTTGAATTTAATTTAAATCACCATGAAAACATGAAATTCAATATTTGTTGAACTACAAAATACCCTAATGATAGAAAATCCAATCTTTAATTGAAAAAAGGGGTTTTGGGCTCTGTGGGTGAAAGGGGACCCATGGATGAACTCCCACATACCTTAAGCTTCTTTTCTTGAGGGGAAAACACCAATCTTGATGCTTTCTTGAAAGTTCTTGAATTTTAATCTTGAAAAATGGAAGATGATCTTGAGAAGAAACCCTAATCTTGTTCTTGAGAGTGGAATGAGGAGTTTATGTTGTTTAATCGATGAAAATAGAGGCAAAGTAATGCCCCTTGGGGGTTAAATATCATGGATTGGGAGTTATAAGAGAGTAAAAGACTAAAAAACCCTTAAACTAAACTTTATAGACAATTCTCAGTAGTCCTTACAGGTCTACCATACGATGCATATGGTCAGGGTATGAGTTAGACTTGGAAACCCGTGTGCTGGACAGTGTGTGACATAGCTTGACAGTGTTTCAGTATATCAGCCATAACTTTTCACTCCGATGTCGGATTAAGGAAAAATTGGTATCGTTGGTAAGCTAATTCAATTACCTATCTGTTAGTGGGTCTTGATCTGAAAAATTCTTAGTAAAAAAAAGTTATAATCATTTAAAGATCACTATAGTTATGTACATCCCAAGAATTTAATTGCTAAGGGAGGTTTTGACTTGTTCATTAGTTAGGAGCTATTTGATGATTTAATATATGTCCAAGTAGCTTATAAAGCTATCAAAACATAAGGCTTGATTCTTGGATTGCCTACTGGTCAGGGTACGGGTCATATCTTTTGACTTGTACCCTAGCATATGACTGGTATCCATAATTCTTATCTTTGACAGAACCTCAAGGAGTCTACAATGATGTCCTAATGACTTGGGTTCATAGGACTCGTACCCCTCTTGAAGATTCTCACAGGTCAAGTCGTACCTAGAATAAAATGACTTCTCAAACCCACTATCTTGGATATAACTACCACATACGACTCGTAAAAGTCTTTATGACTTGAAAGAATGAGTCATAAGTGGTTCAGAAATGAAGAAAAATATGGGGTATTACAATATCTCCCCCTTGGAAACATTCATCCTCGAATGAGACTGGTTTAGCTAAGAGTAATGAGGAAACTAAGGTCATATACTGAACATGCATGACTTGAAACATGATTACATAACTGCGTCTGATACATGATACATGAACTGAACTGATTTCATGAATGCATGAAATGATATGAGAATGATTACATAGTTGAAACTGAGAACGAAAGAGAGTCAATCTGAGTAAAATTGTTACCTTAAGCTGAATCTGAGTTTGCGAAGAAAAGATGAGGGTAATTGATTCGTATATCTACTTCTGGTTCCCAAGTATCTCCCTCGACGAACTAATTCCTCCAAAGAACTTTGACTAAGGGAACTTCTTTATTCCTTAGCCTATGAATCTGAAGATCAAGGATCTCAACTAGTATTTCTTCAAAGAAAAGGCTATCCGGAACATCTGTGCTTTCTAAAGGAATTACAATGGCCGGATCACCAATACACTTCTTTAATAAAGAAACATGAAATACTGGATGCACCGATGCCAAATCTGCAGGCAACTCTAGCTCAGAAGCTACCTTCCCAATATGGCTCAAGATTTTGTGAGGACCTACATATCAGGGACTAAGCTTCCCCTTCTTGCTAAATCTCTTTACTCCCTTCATGGGCAATATTTTTAAAAAGACTAAGTCGTCAACATCAAACTCAAGGTCTCTTTTTCACACATCTGCATAAGATTTCTGACGGTTTTGGGTTGTCTTAAGCCTCTTCCTAATTAACTAAACTTTCTCCATCACACCAAATACTGAATCTGGCCCTATCAAAGTAGCCCCACCTGCCTCAAACCAACCAATAGGAGATCTACATCTTCTCCCATAAAGAGTCGCAAATGGAGCCATCTGAATACTAGTGTGATAAATGTTATTGTAGGCAAACTCAATCAAAGGTAAGTAATCATCCCAACTTCCCTTAAAGTCAATAACACATGCTCTCAATATGTCCTCTAAGGTATGAATGTTCCTCTCTGCCTTACCATCTGTCTGAGGATGAAAATTTGTACTAAGATGAACTTGGGTACCAAGACCCTTCTGAAAAGCTTTCCAAAAGTAAGAGGTAGACTAAGTACCTCTATCTAAAAGAATAGACAATGGGGACTCCATACAACCTAACTAACTCTCTAAGATAGAGCTTGGCATAATCCTCGGCTGAATATGAAGTATGAACGGACAAAAAATGGGCTGATTTGGTCATTTTGTTTACAATAACCCATATCAAATCATACCGAGGACGCATATAAGGCAACCCCATCACAAAATCCATGTTCACAATTTCCCTCTTCCAAGTGGGAATAGTGAACTCCTATAATGTACCACTAGGACTCTAGTGTTCAACCTTGACCTGCTGACGATTAGAAGACTTAGCTATAAACTCTGCAGTATCCCTCTTCATACCACTCCACCAATAGATTTTCTGCAAATTACGGTACATTTTAGTGGGTCCTAGGTGTATAGAGTAACTCACACCATGTGTTTTTGCAATGTTCATAATATCAAACCATCAACACACAAAATACACAGCCTACCTTGACAACGTAACACACCATCTCCCCCTTGGGAGAAAACCTCTACCTTATGATCTCTAACTGATTTCTTTAACTTAACTAAACTGGGATCCCTATCTTGTTTTTCCTTCACTTTGGCAACCAAAGAAGATTCCGAACTATTCTGAACCTATATACTATCCTCAGTTAAATCAACCAACCAAACACCCAATCTATCAAGCTGATGAACCTCCCTGACTAAATTTTTCCTATCTTTCGCAACATGGGCAACACTAACCATAGACAACCTACTAAGGGCATTTTCCACTACATTATCCTTGCCCGGATGATACCACACGCTCATATTATAATCTTTCAACAACCCAAGCCACCTCCTCTGACGAAGATTCAAATCTTTATATAGGAATATATACTACAAACTTTTGTGATCCGTGAACACATCAACATAAACCCCATTAAGATAATGTCTCTGGATTTTCAAGGTAAAAACAACAACTACCACCTCAAGATTGAGGGTAGGGTAATTCTTTTCATGGGGTTTAAGTTCTCTAGAGGCGTAGGCTATGATCTTACCTTTCTGCATCAATACACAACCAAGACCAACTCTTGAAGCATCACAGTAAAATACGAATCCCTCTGAACTATCTGGAAAAGTTAGGACTGGGGCTGAGGTGAGTCGAGTCTTAAACTCTTGAAAACTCTTCTCGCAAGAATTTGACCACTAAAACTTGACTTTGTTTTAAGTCAATCGAGACATGGGGTATGCAATAGAAGAAAACCCTTCAACAAAACATCTATAATAGCCATCCAAACATAGAAAAATCTTAATATCTGATAGAGATATGGGTCTAGGCTAGTTTCTAACTGCTTCGGTCTTTTGTGGGTCAACTCTAATGTCATCACCAAAAATGATATGGCCAAGAAAAGCTACTGATATTATCCAAAATTCACACTTACCAAATTGGGTGAACAACTGATGAGATATAAGGGTCTGCAACACAATTCTCAGATGGTCTGCATGATTATTTTCACAACGAGAATAGATAAGGATATCACCAATGAAGACTATGACGAATATGTCTAAGTACTGCTTGAACACTCTATTCATCAAGTCCATGAAAGTTGTAGGGGAATTCATTATTCCAAAATATATAACTAGAAATTTAAAGTGGCCATATCGAGTTCTTATGGCTGTCTTTAGAATGTCACATTATCTGACTCTAAGTTGATTATAGCCAGATCTAAGGTCTATCTTAGTGAAATAGATGGCACCCTAAATTTGATCGAACAAGTAATCAATACTGGGGAGTGGATACTTATTCTTGATTATGACTTTGTTCAACTGGCGGTAATCTATGCACATTCTGAGAGAACCATCTTTCTTACGCACAAAAAGGGCCGGAGCGCCCCATGGGGAAATACTGGGCCTAATGAATCCTTTATCTAAGAGATCTTTAAACTATTATTACAACTCTTTAAGCTCATATGGAGCCATTCTATAGGGCAAAATTGAGATAGGATGGTATCTAGAAGGAGCCCTTTCAAGAGGAACTCCAGGAAGATCATTAGGGAAAACTTCAGGAAATTCCCTTACTACTAAAACTGACAAGAGATGTGGAGTCTCAGAACTAGAGTATTTGACTCAAACAAGATGGTAAACACACACCTTAGATTTTATTTTTGTTGCCTTAAGATAAGAAATAATTTGACCCCTAAGAACTGAAGTACTACCCCTTCATTTAATGACTAGTTCATTGGAAAGCTGAAACTGAATGACTCTATTTCTATAGTCAACTGAAGCATAACATGAGTGGAGCCAATCCATGCAGAGAATGACATCAAAATCAGTCATCTCTAAATCCACAATATCAACTCAGGTGATTTTCTAGGATACTATAACCGGGCAGTTTTTGTATACCTGTCGGGCTATAATAGACATACCCACTGGGGTAGATACTGACAAAGGTTCTACTAAAGATTCAGGACTGACACCAAAATTGACTTCTATATAGAGGGTTACAAAAGAAAGTGAAGCTTCAGGATCTAACAAAGCATAAACATGAAAATGAAAGACATGTAACGTAACCATAACCACATCAGGAGAACTTTCCTGATCCTGTCGGTTCTGGAGGGCATACAACCTATTCTAACACTGCCTACTGGTTGTACTAGATGCAGCACCCTGCTGGGTCAGAAGATCGGCTGGAACTGGAGGACAACTGTGTTGACTCTGCTGACCAACCTTAGCACATTCTCTAACTTTATGGTCTGGCTTGCCACATCCGAAACATACATCACTGTCAGCCCTATACACATCTTGATAACTCATACTGTATTTTTGGCAATGGATTAGTATGACCAATGTTCACACTACCCTAAGACTTGGATCCTACCGCCCTATCCCGTCTATCATTCCTAAACTTTGGCACTGGCGCACTAGCTGAAGATGGATCTAGGGATGAAAACTTTTGATATAACTGAGAATGGTTACCACCTCTGACCTCGTCTGAGAAAATTTAAAGCTACTTGTTCTAGCCCTCTTATTCTCTCTCTCTTTCTCCTTAAGTTTTTGTTTATCAATCTATTGAGCATGAAACATAAGGCTAGAAAGGTCCATATCCTTAATCAACATAGCATTCCTACACTCCTTGACCACACTATCAGTTATACCAAAAAAAAAAACTTACTCATTCTAGACCTATTATCAGCCACCATCGAAGGAGCATACCTCACCAACTGGGTAAATTTAGGTGAGTATTCCTTCACACTCATATTACCCTACTTTAAATTAATAAACTACAGAACCTTATCTTTTCTCAACTCTAATGAAAAAAACTTGTCTAAGAAGGTCATGGCAAACTCCTCCCACTCAATAGGCCCTGCCTCAACACCCCTATCCTCCTTCCACTTCTTAAACCATGTATGAGCTATATCTTTCAACTGGTAAGCATCCAACTTTTCACTCACACTCGATACGACACCCATGATATCAGTCACCTTCTGAACCATATCAAGAAACTCCTGCGAATCCTCCTCAGACTTGAATCCAGAAAACAAAGAGGGATTCATTTGGGTGAAATCCCAAAATCTAGATATAGCTGTATTTCCAACTAGGTTAGCTGGGTATGTGTTAGACTTGGAAACCCATATGTTGTACAGTGTGTGACACAGCTTGACAATTTTTTAGTAGATCAGCCATAAATTTTTACTTCGATGTCGGATTAAGGCAATATTAGTATCATTGGATAGATAATTCAATTACCTATCAGTTGGTGGGTCTTGATTTCAAAAATTCTTAGTAAAATAAAAGTTATGATAATTTAAATATGACTATAATTATGTACATCCCAAGAATTTAATCACTAAGGGAGGTTTTGACTTGTTCATGAGATAGGAGCTATTTGAGGACTTAATATATGTCCAAGTAACTTATAAAGATATCAAAACATGAGTCTTGATTCTTTGATTACCTACTGTTCAGGGTACGGGTCTCATCTTATGACTCGTACTTTAGCATATGGCTAGTATCCATGACTCGTATCTTGGACAAAACCTCAAGAATTCTACACTAATGTCCTAACGACTTGGGTTCATATGAATCATAGCCATATTGATGATTATCAAGGGTAAAGTTGTACCTGGAATAGAATGTCAACTCAAACCCACTGTCTTGGATACGACTACCACATACGACTCGTAGAGTCTTTACGACTTGAAAGAATGAGTCGTAAGTAGTTTAGAAGTTGCAGTGGTTAAGAAGTGGCCTAAACCCATGATAGTATTTGATATTTTAAGATTTTTAGGTTTAGCCGGCTATTATAGAAGGTTTGTGGAAATTTTCTCTTTTATCGCTGCCTTATTGACTAAGTTAACTTAGAAGAAGGTGAAATTCTTGTGGTCTGATACCTGTGAGGGTAGTAAGTGTGTATTAGATAGTGTAAATTTTGAAGTAGAATTTGTTGGGCCTCAATCGAAGCATTTTTCCACATTATGTTTAGATGATATCTTATCCGTGGAATCACCTAAAATAGTGGAAGAGTGTGAAGATGAGGACCAAGAATCCTATATTCTTTATTTTACACTTGATAAGCAACATAAAAACACACCTCACTTTAAGACCGATTTGTTTACCATGCATCATCCATTACTCGTCTTCTTAATTTCTGCACCACCCCCGTATGAGCGAGGAAAAAAAATGGATGCGATGTTGGGGGTGAATTTCATATCCTCAATGTGGAGGAAAAAGTTGATTGGGTCGTGCCGCGACACTAAATTAGGCTCTTGGTGGGAGGCAACCCATTCTTCTAATCATTTTTGTTGTTTTTGATTAAGTATAGGTGCATGAAGTACTAAGGAGGTGATTGGTACCAAATTTGGTTTGAAATTGAGCCATGCCAACGGTGGTAAGTTAAGGAGTGATGGGAACATTACAGGTAAGTTGGAGTGGTCAAGTGTGTAAGGCTTAAGTATGATTTGTGTTAGAGTCGTGCCCCGATTTATGTTAATCCGACCCAAAAAGTTTTGTGGTGCGACTTTATTTTGTGACTTTCAATGAGGTTTGTGGTGGTAGCGTAGGGATCGGGCCAATAGGCCCGATCCCGAAGCCCACCACTGACCGCGATGGGGGTGCGGGGGCACCCCGCAGTATGGACCTTTCTCAATGCTTTATATAAAGAATGAGGTGCATGGCATCCAAGTTTAAGTGTACTACAGGGTGTGTGGTGCCCAAGATTATATAGGCCATGGCAAAGGCGTCGCCTAAGACATAGCCTAAGATTACCCTCACGTATGCTATAGCTTATGCATCGCACACCTTAACTTTGGCGATGGCTTATGCGTCGCACATCCAACCACACATCCTCACTATTTTACTTGTGCGATAACCAATGTGGTGCATAACCTAATCTATGTGATACCTTGTGCGTCGCATACTTACCCTTATGTGATCACCTGTGCGGTGCACACGTACCTTTAGGCGATCAGGTGTGCGGCGCCTACCCTATCGCCAACACCTACTGCCTCACTTATGCGATAACAAGTGTGGCGCCTAACTCACCTTGTGCGGCAGCTTGTGTGACTCAGACTTGAGGTTGTGCGATTACTTATGCGCCGCCTAGACCAATGCACATGCTCACTGTTTTGGTTGAGCGATGGCATGTGCGACGCACACTTAATGATCTGTGATAACATATGTGTCGCATACCCTTCTAATTTCAACATGAATCCAACTTTAACTTGGGTCAACCCAACCCAAATTTTCATTCTTTAAATAGACTTCACACCATAAATGCCCAAATTCATTTGTATTTCACCCTTAAGCTGCACAATATTAAGCTCTCACCATTCTCTTTGTCCTTCACTAATCTTCCATCTTCAAGGTAAGTTTTACTTTCTTAATCCTTAGTTATTGTGACTCTATGTTATAGTTAATTGATTTCTTAAGCATTAACGAATTAAATTCTTGCCATGGCGATGTTGTGAAAGTGATGGTGTTTTGTATATTTGATATGGTTGAAAGTATAGAGCATGATTCTGTTAAAAAAGTGCTTTATTGAAATAGAATTGGGGGAATTGAAGTGAGTGAATTGTATTGTGACTAGTGTTGATGCACCATGTCAAAGTGTATGTCGGCGAAGTCTGAGTACCCGACAACAACACTTAATTGGTTGATACTAACAAATTAAGTGTGGGGTGGTGACTTCACCACCCTCATCTTAATTATAGTTAGTTTCATTATGTGTGGCTGACGTGGATGATATGATAAACACAGGAAAAATGGCCCTGATGATGATTTCAACGCAGGTGGCATTACTCCTAATGAGGATGAGGAGTACTACTATCTAGGTTCTTTATGTTGTTATTTGCACTAGGGACAGTGCTTAGCCTAAGTTTGGGGTGGTTGGTTACTTAGCTACTTGTTTTGTAAGAAAATAGTACCTTCTCTTTAGCATTCTTCTGTGATAGGATTAGTTATTTTGTTTATTTTGTTTCTTGTTAGATGTTTATTCTATTTAGTCATAATTAGGTGTTTTTCTCGATGATGGATGGATGACGACCGTCTTAAGAGAAAATTAGTCATTTAATTGCATGTAACTATTCTTGTGGATCACATGACATTATAACATAAGTATGTGATAGATCATTACGTTTGAAACACCTAGGCTCTAGTTGTGACTCTTGTTGTGATTGTTGGTTTTATTTGAATTCATGTAATTGTTGATTCGAGAATCTATAATGCTCTTAATTGAGTTGACCATGTGCCATGAGTGTGTAAGACTGTTGTATATTCCTTATTGCAACTGATGCTAGAACTTGTCTGGTGTGTGTGCAAAGCGAAATAAAGATTGTGAGTTTGGGAGATGATTTATGTATTTCTTTGATAGCCATTGTTCAGACCTTCTTTTGACCTACCTTTGTACATTATCTTAGCTAGCCCCGTTGAGCCTTTAGCTTGTTCTTTTGTTAGCCTCATATGTAGCCTATTCCGTTCTTTAATAGACCGTAATTTGATCTAAAAGCTCCTAAGCGCTTTAATGTAAATTCAATTTGAGTTAGGAGTTTGACAATAAGAGGAAAAAGGTGAAATTGATGCCCTAAAGTCTAGTAATTGGCGTGTGAAATTGAAGTGGTTGGGAGTAGCAAAAATTGTTAAAAAAGTTCTAAATTTTATCCCGGACATGTTACAATGAACCTGTTTTGGCCCTGGTCCTTCTTGGACATTGTGCACCTCAACTAAGGCAAATCATTTAAGTTGAGGGTGGCTATTATAGGGGTGCGTAACGTGAAAAGGGTGTAAAAAAAATATTTGTAAGGGTTGCATACTCCCACCATAGTGTTATTAATTGAGATTAACGAGTTGTGGTGAAAAGCAAATCTGTGAAGATAGCAGAAGTGGAAATTGGTTGTTAGAGACTGGTCTTAATTGCATAATGTAGTGTATTAAAACGCTTAGGGAAGATAGTCACTATTTCTGGCCAAAATAGTTCCTACCCATCCTTTAGCCTGTATTACAACCTGTAAAAGACCTATTTGATTCTAATCTTAGCATTTTGATATTAGTGGAGTATTACACTAAGGGCAAGCATATGGTCATCAATTGTAATTTGAGAATTCTTTGTGAGAGTGAGCGCAACTTGATTTTTGTACTCATATTGTTATAAATTGCATGATTGTGAGTGATTATGGGTAACTTTCTTGTTGTGGGGCACATGGTTGATGAAGGTTGGGTAATTTATATGATTTCTTTTCTTAAACGGTATGCATGAAATTGCCAACTTAATGAGTCTATTCTTGAGGGTAGGTTGTCTCTAGTAATGATTCCTGAATCTACTTCTTGTTCATAATTGTTGTGTGAGCCTATTTGAGCATCTTATCTTCCTTTGTGGGTTCTAAGGCTTGTGTAGTATGCATAAATGGATATGTTGTTTGAGGACGAACAAAGCTTTAAGTGTGGGGTGGTGATATTGGGTGTATTTATACGCCTAAGCACCATAACTTATCCATATTTTAGCTAAGTTTAGAGAACAAAGTGCCTAGTTTCTTATGTTTTTACTCTACTTCTATGTAATTGAGCTAACCGATGTGATTAGCATGATTTCAGGTATTAATGAAGTAGATAAAGACATAATGGGACTATGGAATGTGGATGGCATTTGACACAAGAGAGAGTAGCAATTTGGACCAAATGTGGCGCCTAGAAACTATGTCCAAGACTAGTTGGTCATTTATAATTAGTTCAGGGACTTAGAAGGAAATTATGAGAGAAAAGATTATTAAAAGACTTAATGCTGAATTTTTATTCAGGATTGAATTATTCTGTATTCGTTTTTGAAAGGAGAGTGGCGGTTTAGCTTGGGTAGAGAGAGAGAAAATGTTTCTTCTCTCTTATTTTCACTATTCGCACACCAAGATCGTCTTCTAGTTTTTGGTATGATGAATATTTCTATTGTGATTTCTGTTTTATCCATGAGTAGCTAAGTTTATTAGTTAGGGTTATGAAAGCCTTGTAGCATACAATCTATTACTTTGGGTTTTGAATTCATTATGCATTGATTTGTTAACATCATACTCTCTTCGCTTATCTTGAATTCTTGTGGTTGCAAACATAGAGGATATGCCTTAAAATGTAACTTGTTCGAAAGAAAGGCTGATGTTCGGAAAAGAGAGTAGTGACAAAAAAATAGGATTACCAGCCCCTATTTCATATGTTAATGCCTTAGCAGGATTAACTACTTGGAGATTTCGTATTGTTTTTGGTAAACGCTTTTGATTCGAGAGAACTAAAGTGAATTAGTCCTTAATGGTTGAGAAACACTAGGATTATGTTATTAAATACAATATGTTTCTCTATAAGCACGATGCATGTATGAATTCGTAAAGCCCATAGATAGAAAGTATTGAAAACTACAAGGTGAACATAACCCTAGCTTGTTATTTCTCCGGATTTTAATACTACTACACATATTTCATCTTGTTAAACCAAAACCATTAATTTGTGAACTGAATTAAATCCCCTCTATTTATTTTACGGAAACGAACGATTAAAAGTCAACTAATCTGCATACAACTTAATTAACACCATATTCCCTGTGGGATTCGACCCCAACCTAGTTGGGTTATTTATTTGACAACGACCACTTACTCTCTCGTAAGAGAGGTGTAATTTGGGCGTATCAGTAAGTAATGGGCTAATTGGTGGAAGGTGTAAGACATACCAAAATAAGAATAAAACAATATTGTAAGAAGATAAATGTAAGTGCAAGATACTGAATAATTGAGGAAAAAGAAAAGTCTACAAAACAATTTCCCGTGACCTAGTAAGGTCGATACAACAACCACTAAATGCAAAGATAAGAGTACTGAATAGTATCATTAAATAGGTAGTCTCAAAAGTAAGGATTTTACAAAATTAGTAGAAAGAGAGAGGATCAGCTCCAACTCTAAGATCCCACCATATCACTGAATCCCAAAAGCAATCTGGATAAAACATCAGCGGCGGTGACTCGAACTCAAATTTGGATTAGAAAAAGATGGGAAAATATAGTATGAGTACCAAAATAACGGGTACTCAGTAAATATTATCACTCGACTAAGCTAAATCATAACAAAAGTATAACAAATGTAAGAAGCAAGCTAGTCATGGATAAGTCTTAATTTAAAATGATACACCAATCCAGAATAAAACGATAAATATGCAAGAATGAAAATTAAGATAAATACATTTTAATCATAACCGAACTGAACCCCCACAAGCCTAGAAGGTACAAACATGTAAAGAAGAATCCAACCAAGCCCCATAATCCCAACGGATGCAAATAATAAGGAAATACCAACCTTAATAAGCTAAGTATGCCCATAAATGATAATATACCTAGAACTCTCTTTGTACCATAAATGTCGGACTTGAATTGAAACTATAATTAGTATCATCATAATTAAGTTCCATAAATCGATCAAGAATGCTGAACTAAAAGTGAAACTAGTATAAGAGTATCGTGCGGTAAATATTCCATAGATACACTCAATATAATAGATGATAAGAGGTTAACTAGTAACCGAACTTGAACTGTAACTTAGTAAGTACGCTAAGTGTCCAAGTATTTCAAAATCATAACTTTCCTTATCATTCATTTAGTGTTTATACCTCAATGTAACTCGATAACACGTTCGAGTTTATAAGGGAAGTAAGTGTTAAGTATAAGGTCTAAGCTATGGTTCTAGAAGCCAAAACTATACCTTACCCTAGGAAACTCACAAAAGTTCAAGGGATAGACTAAGTCATCCTAAAGCTCACAGTTTAGCCTAAAGGAAAATAGAGGGGACTTTTAATTCTACAAGGAGATAATTTATCCATTTGTCCTAAGGAAGGGATGGCGGAGCCCACTACTAGTCTCGAAGGTCCAAACTAAGGCAAATATTTACCCCAAACTAGAAAAAGGATCTAAAACCTCGCAACTAGGTCTTGATTATCCCAACACTAGACCTAAAGCACCATATCTAACCTTAAGTGAGGAAAATAAGGCCAATTTCTACCAAAAAGATTCAAATCAGTTAACTTTAACTCTTAAAACACTAAACTAGCAACCAAGCCATAAATACATACTTATTGCTACCATAATACTACACTGATACTATAATAAATCCAATCTGTGGAGAAAGTAAGCCTAGCCTACCTGGATGTTGCCAAAAGCTCGAGAAAGTCCACTACATCGGAGCTTTTCCCTATCGAGAAGTTTTTGCATACTTCCATAGTAAATAAGGTCAAGGAAATGGTCACAACCTTGCCTTTAGATCAATCCTGACACTAACCAATTGAACCCTCACCATAAATAAGCTCCAAAGGCCTTTAATGGGGGTTTGTCTGTAGAAAATGTCCTAGAGATATGGGGATTAAGTTTTAAAAAGACCAACCGTCGTCTAGGCTTGAATATGGAAGCCTCATCTAGGCGTCCAGAGGCTTTTCTTAGGCAATGTCATACCAAGGTAGCTTATTTCCAAGGTGCGCAAGGCATTTCCAAGGAGGTCTTGCCTAGGCGGCTAGGGAAGCCGACTTGCTAAGGCTCCCAAGGCATCAATAAGGCAATATCACCTAGGTGGACAAGGCATTTACAAGGCGATGACACCAACATAAGCATGCACCAGTACTTGGTCAAGGTACCAAGTCTCCGATCGACCCATCAAGACTCGTTTAGAATCATTTGAGCATAAACAAAATCGGTTACCATACCAAATTTAATGTTTTAGACTCAACAACACCATTGAAATTTCTATCTGAGGTTGTTTGATTGAACATGGGTCCCATGCCCTAAGGGTTATTTTAACTAATTTCTACCCAATAGCCCAAAGTGAGCCTAGAAGCTTTGCTACCCAAACCAAGGGACTCTCTAGCATAAATCGAGATGTTGGAGCTAATGGAACTGTCAAAATTGACATCTAGAACCATTTGACTAAAGTTTATATATGATACCTGTTACTTAAAATTAAAACTCCAAAATAAAGAATTTTCTCTAAAAAATAAATGAACATTCCCGGTGATTGAACTATCAGTCCCAGCAGGTCATAAATGGCTTGGTGCAGCTTTGGGAAAGATCTAAACATCAAAACACCAAAAAATTAAAAAAAAAAAGACCTAAAGGGTCATTATAATATTTACCATTAAAAGGACTTTCATCAGTGACAGTAAAGGATAAAGATGTACCTAAAGGCTCAAACAGGTGGGGATAGTAGGATGCATCTCACCCTCAATCTCCTAGGTAGCCTCCTCGACTAGACAGTATCTCCACTAACCCTTAACTACTATAATCTCCCTAGAGTGCAATCATCTGACATCCCTAGCTAATATGGAAACTGGCTCCTCCACAAAGGCCAACTTCTCATCTAGCTAAACTAAGTCCCAATGAAGCACATAAGACTTATCAAAAATACAGTGTCACAACATGGATACATGAAAGACAGGTTAAATGGCTGAAAAGTCTGTGGACAAGGCCAATGTATAAGTCTGGAGGCAAGGGTTGAGCTTTTCCATATTTTTGAATCTCATCATGCCTTTCATGGGTGATACTCAAAGAAAAACCCAATCACCAATCCAAAATTCATCACTTGAATCCTACAGTCTGCAAATGCTTCGACCTACTCGGAGCTACCCATAGCCGTTATTGAATCACCTGAACTATATCCAAAGTCTCATAGAGCAAGTAGGTACCACAGGGACTAATCTCAAAAGTCTTAAAATAGCAAATAGGAGACCGACGATTCCTCAAATGGTGTTATCTCAATACTCGAACGATAGCTATTATTATAAGCAAATTCTACTAAAGATAAGTATTGCTCCCATGACCTCCAAAGTCCATCACACAGACTTATCCTCCATAACCTAAATAGTCTGGTCCAACTGACTATTGGTCTGGGGGTGGAATACGATGCTAAGATCAACCTGAGTACCCAACTCCTCCTTAAATATCCTCCAGAAGAAGAAGTGAACACTGATATCCTATCTAAAATAATAGACACGGGTACTCCATAGAGGCAAACTATCTCCCAAACATAAGTATGGCTAACCTCACGGTAGGAATAAAATGGGTCGATTCGATCAATCGATCAATAATGAACCAACTATTATCAGAACCATGGGATGTATAAGGCAAACCATTAACGAATTCCATAGTAATTTGCTTCCACTTTCACTCAGGAATGGGAAGCCACAAGAAATCCATTTAATCTCTTATGCTAGATATTAATCTGCTAAAAATAGAAACATCGAGCTACAAAGTCCGCTACATCCTCATTCATACCCCTCTACTAGTAATGGTACCTTAAATCTTAAGACGTCTTACCTGTCCTAGGGTAAATAGAATATTGAGAGTTGTGAGCCACTCATAATATCGAATAAATTAGGTCTCTAACCCTTGAAACACAAATACAACCATCAAATCTAAGAATACCCTTAAAATTCAAGGTAGCCGAACAAGACTCACCTCTTAATACTTGATCTCAAAGCCAACACAACCTATTATCCTCAAACTGATGATATCAAATCTACTTCATCAATGTAGACCTAGCCTCAACACTAGCAAGAATCCTTTGAGGCTCTGAAATATCAAGTTGAATCACCAAGTTGGCTACAGACTAAATATCCAAAGCCAAAAAATGCTCTCAAACTGAAATAAAGTACAAGCTACTTATTCTCATTGTTTTCTAGCTCAAGGCATTTTCTACCACATTTTCCTTGCCTAGATGGTATAAAATAAAGATGTCATGGTCCTTCATCAACTCAATCTACTTGCATTGTCTCGAATTAAGCTCTCATGGGGTCATAAAGTACTGATCACTATGATGGTCAGTATAGATCTCACAATAAACACCATACAAGTAATGCCTCCAAATCTCAAGTACGAAGAATACCGTCGCCAACTCCAAATCATAAGTGAGGTAGTTGCACTCGTGCACCTTCAACTACTTCAATGCATAAGCAATAACTTGGTCCTGTTGCATCAAAACACAATCCAAACCAACACTATAAGCATCATAATAAACTATAAATCCTTCACTCTTAATGGGAAGAGTTAAACTAGGAGCGAAAATGAGCAATTTCTTAACCTTCCAAAAGCTTAACTTGCACTCATCAAACACTTAAAAGAAGCCTTTTTATGAGTTAATATGGACATAAGGGATGCAATAGTAGCAAATATCTTGTTGAACCACCTGTAGTAGCTTGCCAAATCGATAAAACTATGAACCTAGGTCAGAGCTGTTGGTATAGCCCAATCACGAATAGCCTCAATCTTCATCAAATCGACCATAATCCCATCATTAGACACCAAGAGTCCTAGGAATGTCAGAGACTCTAACAAGAACTGATACTTTGAGAATTTGGCAAAAAGCCTAGAATCTCTCGAAGTTTGGAGCACGATTCTCAAACGTTACTCATGCTCCTCCCTACACCTCGAATAGACAAGGATATCATCAATAAATACAATCATAATAGATTCCAAATAGGATCTGAAAACACGACTTATCAAGTCTATGAATGAGGCTGGGGCATTAGTCAACCCAAAAAAACATCACCAGGTACTTAGAGTGAACCTCTAGAAGACTAACCACTACCCTAACAACTATAGCCACTATAACCAGACTGATCTCTATCATTAATATGAAGTGATACATAAACAAGCCTACTAGACTAACCCTGGTGCTAGTAGGGTTGACGCAGAAGATACCTACCCTTAGAATCTCTACCTCTAAATAGTGAGTCATTATGGCTCCCATTGAAGATTTCCTGTTGATGTTTCCTCTTATTGTTTCTCCATTGTGGCTCGTGATGCATCTCCTCCATAGTTTTGGTATAGTAAAAAATATCAATAAAATACCTATAAGTAGCAACTAAACTTTGAGTAGCTATGCGAAAAGGAAGTCTTATCTCTCTAACAAAACATCAAATTCGCTCATACTGGGTAAGTAAGATCACAGTAGCATGTATGAACAACTCATGAAATCTTGCCTTATACTCCATAAACATTATAGATTCCTTCTCCAAGTTGGTAAACTGACCTCTCAGATGCTCTCAAAATCTGCGAAGCACATACTTCTCTTAAAAAGCCTTGAAAAACTGAATCTATGTCCTAGAAGGAGATATAGTTAGCCTGCAATCAACATAACTTTTCCACCCATGTGTAGATACTAATTCCAACTAAAAAGTTGTGTAGTATACTTCACATGCATCGACCGGGCCCAGATTATAGACCCTTTCCTCACAAACAGTCAAAAACTCAAATACGTCCTTACTTGGGGCCCCTACAAACTTGAGTGGAGTCAATATCATGAATCGACCCAACATATTTTTCTCCTCGACTGACATAGTTGGTTGAGTTACTATTGGTTGTGAATCTACCGATGCCAGAGGAATCTCAACTCTAAGAGCCACACTAGCAGATTATGCTCCTAAATCAGTACTATTCTAATCTACTTACTAAGCATCAACAAATGGTGCACCACCTAATAGTACCAACAACTAAATCAATATATCTCTGGAAACTAAAGAAGAAATAAACCTCGATAAAGCCTAGGCCTTTTACTGGCCCACCAAGGGTGATGGAAACTCTGGAGCTACCTCTTCCTGAGGAGCAATGATAAGATCGGGTGAAGGCTCCATGTCCTGACCCCTAGTTAGGGTTGCACCTATAGTCTGTCCTCGAACTTTGGGTCGGGCATGGCCTCTAGCGGGTGCATTGGCTGCAGACTCAGGGTACTCACCTCAGGTCGTCATAACTAGCATACTAACTATCTGTGAAAGAGTAAAACAATGAGAATTGTAGAAATCAACATAAACTCAAGGCACAAAAATGAGTAAAGAAGATGAGGTTAACTAGGAATGCCCTATAGCCTTCCGATGATAAGATACGGATGTCATCACACCGATTCGTAGGACTTTCTAAACACTTTCTATTTCATTAACAATACCAGCGAACCTAACTCTGATACCAATTTTTCATGATCTAATTTCTAGAGTCATGATGGCACATACCTTATCTACCAGTATGTAAGCCAAACCATAGCCCAAAAATTAAGTAATGGGATAATTAGTAGAAAGTGTAAGAAATATAAAAAATAAGACTACAACAAAATTATAAGCAGGAAACTAGAAGTGCAAGACACTAAATAATAAGGGAAAGGGGAAAGTATACAAAAGAGTATCTCGTGACTTATTAATGTTAGTACAAGATCCACTAAATCCAAAGATAAAAGTATTGAATAGTATCAAATATACAAGTAGTCTTGAAAGTAAAGACTGTCTAAAAATTAGTAGAAAGAGAGAGGATCAACTCCGATACTAAAATCTCACCCTATCTTAAAACCCAAACAGCAAGCTGGATAGAACTTTTGTGGCGGTAAATCATACATGAATCTGCATCAGAAAAAGATGCAGAAGTGTAGTACGAATACCAAAACAATAGGTACTCAGCAGACATCATTGATTGACAAAGCTAAATCATAATAAAAGTATGATAAAAATACGAAAAAGTAAACTAGTCATGGATAAGTCTAAATTTGAAATGATACACCAATCTGAGATAAAATGATAAATATACAAGAACGGATAAATTAACATAAATACTATCTAATCATAACCTAAATGGAACCCCACAAGCCAAGAAGATGAAAACATATAAGGAGGAATCCAACCGAGCCCTCAAGATATAATGAATGTAAACAATAAGAAAATATCAACCATAATAAGTTAAAATATGCTCATATGTGATAACATTCCTGAAACTCTCTTCCTATCATAAATGTCAAACTTGAATCAAAACTATATTAGAGTATCGTGCGGTAAATAATCTATAAATAACCTCAATATAATAGAAGATAAGAGATCAACTAGTTGGAGAACATGAACCAAAACTTAATAAGTAAGCTAAGTCTAAGTATTCCAAAGTTGTAACTTTCCTTAACATTAATTTGGTGTTTATACCCCTATAACCCAATCTAGTTTATAAGGGAAGTAAATTTTAAGTATGTGGTCTAAGATATAGTTTTAAAAGCCAAAACGATACCTTACCCGGGATAGAAAACTAATCAAAGTTCAAGGGTTAGCCTAAGTCATCCTAAAGCTCAAGGATTAGCCAAAGGGAAAATAGAGGGGATTTTTAATTCTACAAGGAGGTAATTTATCCATTTTACCTTAGAAAGGGATGATGGGGCCTGCTAATAGTCCCGACGGTCAATATTAAGGCAATCATTTACCCCAAACTATACTAAAGCTCTAAAAAGTTACTACGGACTCTTGATTATCCTAAAACTAACCCCTGTAGGCTAATATTATACTAGTACTATAATAAAGCTCAATCTGTGAAGAAAGTAAGCCTAGCCTACTTGGACGCTATCGAAAGCTCGAGAAAGTCCACTACACTGGAGCTTTCCCCTTCTAAGAAGTATCTGCATGCTGCCACAGGAAATAAAGTCAAGGAAATAGTCACAACCTCGTTTTTAGATCAATGGGAACACTAGACAACTGAACCCTCATAATAAATAAGCTCACAAATCCTTTCATGATGTTTTTGCCTCTAGAAAATTCCCTAGAGATCATGGGGATTAAGTCTTAAAAAGACAAGAACCGTCACCTAGGAAGCACTAGGCTTCATATGGTGGCCTTATGTAGAGGTCCAAGGGCCTCGCTTAGGCGATGGCTTGCCAAGGAAGCCCATCACCAAGGCACATAAGGCATTACAAATGCGGCCAAGGACCTTACTTAGGCGACGGCTTTCCAAGGAAGCCTACTCACCAAGGCACTCAAGGCATCACCAAGGCAACATCACCTGGGCAATAAAAAAAACAACAACGGATCAGCATGCACCAGCACTTGGCCAAGGTGCAAGCTCTGATTGACCCACGGGACTCGTTCAGAATCTTGTAAATACAAACAAACTATACTAACACACTAAATTTGATGTTAGACTCAACAATGCCATCAAAATTTTCTTTTGAGGTTGTTTTGATCAAATTTGCCAATTTCTACCCAATAGCCCAAAATGGGTATGAAAGATTTGGTACCCAAGCAAAGGGTCCCCAAAGCCTAAAATCGTTATTTAGAAGCTAATAAAACTGTCAGAATTGGTATCCAGGAAGTTTAGGTGCGATACCTTTTCCTTAACAATAAAAGCTCCAAAATAGAAAATTGGCTCTAAAAATAAATGAATTGCCCAGAAATCGAACTGTCAGTCCTAGCAAGTGCTAAATGACTTGATAAAGCTATATTTTTTAACCATTTCTTATCTCCAAAAGTCTTGCTCCATTTTGTTTAAGATGTAATGTATGAGTTACTTGGTATTCTATTGGATATACTTAATTCGTATGGTTCTTCTTTTGCTTTATTGGATGCAGATACTTAGATCATGTCCCAAGCACGACCAGTTAGGTTCCCTAACTCGGATTGCTTCCACCACTTATGTAGTTAAGAGTCCGGCCTTTATCATGTTATTTCAGACTTTTAGTATTCCAAAATATATCTAAAATACAATATGCTTTAAGTAGTCTTACAAGCTCATAATTGGTCTTAGTATTGTTAATTACATTGGACCTTTTCAATAGTTGAGTAATATTATATATCAAGTTAGTTAATTCGAGATTAATTAAGTGGATAATTAATATCTGTTGTGTTAAAACTACACCAGCACCTTACTCATTCACACATATATTTGTCATTGAGGCAAAGCTTCAATTAAGTAAGAAGATGAAACTAAATTTGATTGAATGAATTATAGTTACAATGAGACTCATATGGCATGTATTTATAGATTCATATGATGATCACATGAGCTTCTAGAAGCTTACTAACAAACTCTAACAACTTGATCAAATGACCTAGTAACTGATCTACTCGGCTAACTAACTCTAACTTCAAAGAAATAGTAAAAAAAACTATTTCGATATAAAATTTAATCAGTAGCAAAATAGATTTGTGAACTTATTCATTTAACACTCCCCCTTAAGATGAAGGGTGCAGAATGTTAAGCACACCAAGCTTTCTTAAGAGATGTAAGTGTTGATCTTAACTCAAAATCTTAGTGAGGATGTCTACAACTTGGTGGTTTGTTTGCGCATACATAGGTTGAATCAACCCCTCCTTGATTTTGTCCCTGATGAAGTGACAATCAATTTCAATATTTTTAGTCCTTTCATGAAAAATAGGATTGGTTGATAGCTGAATAGCAGACTTGATATCATTAAAGATTATGATAGGCGTAATCATAGGCATATTCAATTCTAAAATTAGACCTTCTAACCATGTCACTTTTTCTAAAGTTGAGGTAATGCTTCTATACTCTACCTTAGCTGAACTTCTAGACATTGTGTATTTCTTCTTAGACTTCCAGGTTCTTAAGGAGCTATCAAACTGTACTACATAGCATGTAAATACCTTCTTGGGTTTGGTCATGTAGCCTAATCTAAATCACACTAGCATACAAGTTCTGCAGTAGAATGTGCCCTGATCCAAACACCCTATCCTACAATACCTTTTAAGTACCTCACCACCCTATTTGCAGCTTCTAAGTGAGACTTCTTAGGTTGCTACATGAATTTACTCAAGGTCTATACAACATAACTGATGTTTGGCCTGGTTATTATTGCATACATTAATTTCCCAATGAACATTTGACAGGAGGTAACATCTTTTAGAACAATATCTACTGTAGCACCTATTACTTTATTTACCTTTATTGATGTTAGTATGGCATTGGTTTCTAGTGGAGTAGGAGCTGTTTTAGCACCAGCAAGTCCTGTGTCAAATATAAGCTCCAAAATGTACTTTCTCTGATTCAATATTACTCCATTTATGGACCTCAACACTTCAATGCCTAAGAAATACTTAAGCTCACCTAGATCCTTGAGTTTGAATTGATGATATATTTTTCTTTTTGTTGTATTTATCATATCCACATTATCACCAGTAGTGAGAAGATCATCCACATATACTAGCACCACAACCATCTTTTTTGTCTTCTTCAAGGTGAAAAGTGAATAATCATAGATGCTCTGAGTGATGCCAGCATGAAGTAAGATTGCAGTAAGTTTAATATGCCACTGTCTGAAAGCTTGTTTAAGTTCATACAATGACTTAACCAATCTGCAAACTTTATGTTGTCTTCCTTCCTTGAAACCATTTGACATTTCCATGTAAACTTCTTCATCTAGGTCACCTTGCAGGAAGGCATTATAGACATCCATTTGATATATGCACCACCCTTTTGACGCTTCCAAAGCAATGACATACCTCACTGTAACCATATTGGCTACCAATCTTGCTTTAAATCTCTCTACTTTTTTATTAGCTTTATACTTGATTTTGTATACCATTTGATCCTATCATATTCTTATATTGAGGCATATCAACCACCTCTTAAGTGTGATTATCTTTAAGAGCCTTGACCTCTATTTCATAGCTTCAATCTATCTCTCATCCTTACTAGCTTCACTATAGGATTGTGGTTAAACTAGTGCTGATAAACTAGATACAACACACTGATATCTTTGAGTAGTGTCAGAATAGGATTAATAATTTGTTAAAGGATATCTGATCCCTTTTCCTTTTCTTAGTGAGGCATATTCCATCATCCAAGTAGGTTGTTTAGGAACTCTAGATGATCTTCTTAGAGGAACTACTGTAGGTGATGAGGGTGATGCATCTGCATCTGACAAGCTAGGAAAATTCTCAACATGAGTATTATCTGGAATATATAGTGACATATTCTTATGTTTTGATTTAGGGACTTGATCATCAGGATCTACATAGGCATCTTCCTCTATATGATCAAGCAGACTTAGCTTAGAAAAGTTTGTAGGTGAGTCTGAACTTGATTCTTCAGCAAAAGGGAATAAGTCTTCTTGAAACAAAACATCCCTAGTGACAAACAACTTGTTAGTAAGCAAATCCAATAGCAAGTATCATTTCTAAGTAGCAGAATATCGCATCAATACTGCAGTCTTAGCCCTTTTAGAAAATTTGTCACCCTTTGGTAGTACTAAAGCAAAATGCTTGCAACCAAATACTCTCAAGTGTGTTAAGGATGGAGCCTTACATAAAAATATCTCATATGGACTCTTACCTTCAATAAATGATGAAAGTAATCTATTATTGGGATAGACAATAGCTTTGATATTCAATTCCCAAAACTTAATAAGTATTTGAGACTGAAACCTGATTGCTCTTGCAATATTTAGTATTTGTCTGTGTTTTCTCTCAACTACCCCATTTTGTTGTGGTGTGTAAGGGAAACTTCTTTGATTTATTATCCCCAAAGATTGAAACAACTCTCTATATTGATAATTAAGGAATTTTGTCACATTATCTGATCTAAGAACCTTTATTTGAGCACTAAATTGATTTTGAATATTTAAGAAGTTTTTGATAGCTATAATGTATTCAAACTTCAACTGCAACAAATGTATCCAAGTATATTTACTATAGTCATCTACAAAAGTCAGGAAATAATATTTCTTATCAAAAGTAAAAATCCTATAACGCCTACAAAGATCCATGTGTACAAGATCAAAACACTTTGTAACTCTAGAAATACTGATAGGAGAGGCTAGTCTAGTCTGTTTAGCTAATGGACAAATAGGGCACTTATTTAGAACCTCTATGGCATTACTGTGCCTTCGTAAACTGAGAGAATTTAGATCTTGGGAAGAAGGGTATCCAAGCCTCATATGCCATAGATTGCAGTCTTACATATCTTTCAACTTGCCCTTGATGAATATTACTTCTATGTATTCCATTCATCACACTTTGTGGGGATACACTGGGTTTGTTGTTGTTGTTGTTGTTGTTGTATTCTATTCATCCCACAAACATTTTTGAGTATATATAATCCTCTTTTATCCTTACCAATCCCCTTCACCATGCCACTGTGAAGGTCCTAAAAGACACAGAAGCCAGGGTAGAACGAAACAAAGCATGTAAGTTGTTTGGTCATCTTGGATACTGAAAACAAATTGAGTTTAAAATCAGAAAAAAATAGCACATCCTTTACAACTTAATCCTCTAGCACCTATGCTTCTCTAAAATGTGATATATCGACTTTGGCTCCAGTAGGGAGATTTACCTTATCACTTTTTATGTTAACTATCTTATGACAATGTGAAAACATACCTTCGCCTGCTACAACATAGTATGTTGCTCCAAAATCTACTACTCATTCATGTAGAACAATATGAGTAGATAAACAATTAATTGTACATGCCATATTAGCCAACTTAGATTCCTATTTATCCTTGTTTAGCAATGCCATGATCTGCTTGTATTCTTCTTCTAAGAAACCTTGCCCCTAGGCTAGAATAGCATTATTTATGTCTTTGTTCCCTTGACTGCTAGATGGAACTGCTAAACTTGAATTCTATAATAAGTTCCAGTGAAGTTATGAGCTGAAAATTGATTGTTGGTTTGACCAACAACTTGATATCCATACCCACCAAATCTACCATGAGACTGATTACTATGGAAAGATTGATGTGCTCCTCTTGAACTGTGTTAATTTCCTTTTTTCCTATGCTTCCAATCAGTTGGATATCCAATTAACTTGTAACAATTCTCTCTTGTATTCCCGGTAAAGTTACAACATTCACACCTTTTGCCTTTAAAACTTTGACCTCCATAACCTGTTTTTGTAGGATATTTATGCATCTACATGGCTATAGGTACAGTTTTATGACTTATTGTTGCAATACAAGCAAGTTGTTGAATCTCATCTTCCACTATCACTGCATATGCCTGACTGAGTGTAGGTGTCACCCCTTTCATTAGTATCTATTTCTTAGCTTGATCATATGCATCATTCAGCCCACTTAGAAACTGTATCAGCCTTAACTGATATAGATGATCTGCATACCCCTTAGATTTGGGACAATTACATGATGGAGCTGGAATAACTGCATTATATTCACTCCAAAAGTTCTTCATCTTAGTGAAGTAAGTAGAAACTGAGTCAATACCTTGATGAAGATTGTTGATTTCTCTATGCAGTTGATAGAGTCTCATGTGATTCACCTTGTCAAACCTCTCCTTAAGATCTTTCGATACCTTACATTAATTTGTTGTATATACAATACCACTCAGTAGTTCTGAACTGACTAAGCTCATCAGCCATGATAATACCACTGCATGACATGTCTCCCATTGTTCATGTAATTCCTCTCTATACACGTCTTTGCTACAAGTGACGATTACAAAATCATATTTTCTTTTCCCCAATGGTGCAAGATTCATGGATTTACTCCATATCCCATAATTTTCTGAGCCAACTAGCTTAATGGGGATTAACATAGCTCCAACTACATATCACTAGGATCAATTTTAGGTGCCATTGCTACTTCTGCATAATACTACTGAACTCTACTTAGAAAAGTGCAGAAACTTGGAAACTATAGCTCACAAACAGATATCTAAACTCCTCTTAGCTGTTCTAAAAAAAAACTCAGAAACTATAGCTCACAATCAGAGATCAAAACTTCCATTCCAATGGAGATAAAAGCACAATCGATTTACTCTTCTACACTTCCATGATCGTGGCTCTAATACCTTGTTAAAACTACACAAGTACCTTACTCATTCACACATATATTGGCCACTAAAGCAGAGCTTCAGTTCAATAAGAAGAAGAAACTGAATTTTGTTGAATGAATTAGAGTAGTTACAATGAGATTCACATGGCATGTAGTTATAGACTCACATGATCATCACATGAGCTTCTAGAAACTTTCTAACAAACTCTAACTACTTGATCAAATGACCTACTAACTGGCCTACTCAGCAAACTTACTCTGACAGTAAAAAACTGTTTCAATGTAACAATAAATCAGTAGCAAAATGGACTAGTGAACTTATTGAACTTATTCATTTTAACAAGGTGTCAATCACGTCTCACCCAACTTAAGCGTGACAATTTTCTTATATATTGTAACTCATCATGGAAAATCATTTCACCCTACCTCTTCCTCTTGAGAAACTATGCATACACCTTTGCGCATTTCAGAATTTGCAAACGAAGACGTGACTCGTTTTCTGTTTTCATAGCTCATTTGGCCTTTGTGGTGGTGCATAAAGAGAGTGGAATATATTGCAGCTACTGCCAACAGATAGGTGTGCTACATAATTTTAGTGGCACATTGTCTATTTGTCTTTGACTTTGTTTACAAAACTTTAGACCCAATAACTTTTCTTTACTTAATAATATTCTCCGGTCTCAATTTTTATGATGTTATTCAACTGAACATATATTTAGAGAAAGAAACGAAAAAGAGGTATTTCGATTATATGATATAAAATAAATAGGTACTTATGTAGCTATAATTAATATATTAAGTTTAATGAAAATTCTAAAATTAATTATTTATAAATATGAAAAGAGTAAAGTATTAAAAACACATTAAAACTATCTTTTTTATTTTTTATTTTCGCATCTAAATTAATAAAAGCGTGAGAAACACACCTAAACTATCACTTATTAGTTTGAGAAATACGTCTAAAAGCTGACTAAATCAAACATTTACTTAAAAACTCTTTAAGTGTGTCTAACCATTAAAAATCAATCCAGGCGGCATATTTTTATTCTTGCTTGTTAACACATTATTTTTTTTCATTCTTAAAATATTTTTAACTGATTTTTATTCATTTTGTGGTGTGTTTCTTAAATTCATGAGTGATAGTTTAGGTGTGTTTCTCAAACCCTCAATAATTAAGGTATAAAACTCAAAAAAATAGAATAATTTGGATGTGTTTTTGACACTTCACTCGTGTAAAAAATATGTATCATGTTAGATCTGTCATATCTTCATCGCATTTATTTCACTTATGTTTGGACGGAAATAATCAGGTATCATGTGGAAACTAATAAAGCACCAAAGTAGAAGACAAATGAAAAGATATACCAAAAGAAACACAATCATTTAACGTAGTTCGATCAATCGACCTACATCCATTAAAAGAGATGAGCAATCCATTATATAAAAAAGAACACAAAATATCGAAAGGAATAATCTCACAAAATTCACTCGGGATGAAAAAAAAAAAAAATCATACTAGTTACCCTATAACAATTGTGTCACACAAATTCCCTCTAAACAAAACTATCAATACATGTAAGACCATATTGAGGATGTTAGCGAGTTAATAAAAATGCACCTCAATTTATAGAGTCTAACCTTTTCTACAAGTGAAATGATTAGCCAAATATAAAAATTATGTTTTCATTTAAGAAAACTGAGACACTATTATGATAAAAGGAAATCACGGCAAACACCCAACATCTTACAATGTGCAAATCTTGACCCTCCACTAGTGTCAAGTCGTATCTATACCTGTCAAGTGGGCCGGGTTGGGTCAACCCAAAACTGGCACGTGAAAGTTAGCCAAGTTATGGGCTGGTCCGGATTTATTTGATTAATTTATTAATTATGACTGACTATTTGATAAAACTAAATTTAGATATTCCCCAAAATATTATTTAGATGAATAAAATACAAAAATTACCAAAATATAAAGAATCAAAGCAAATAATATCTAAAAACGTAAAGAATTAAAAATAAGTATAGAAAGACTACAATATAACATAATTGTCGGAGTTAGTAAAAACTCAATAAATGCACAAAAAGAAGAATTATCAAATTTAGAATTAACAATAGATAGTCTAGAATATACATACCAACATGATCTATTAACAATTAAATAAAAATGAACAAAGAAGAATTTATAATAGATGAAAAAATATATGAAAACCATGAAGGATTAAAAATAAAAATAGTATTTTCTAATCTAGGAAGAAGGTATAAGAAAATAGGTGAACATTTATATTTAATGTTAGAAAAAAGAAGAATTAAAATTAGAAGATAAATTGACAGCTATGGTAAGAATAGAAAAAGAAAATGAAGAAATAGATAGAAAAAAGGAAATAGAAAAAATAAAACAACAAACTACAGAAGAAATACGAAAAATAGAAGAAACTAAAAATAGTAAGATTGCTAAATTAGAAAAAGAACTACAAATGCTAACAGATTTGTATGAAAAAAGACAGAAAGAAAAAAAAAGAAAAAAATATAGAACAAAAATTTTTAAACGAGATAAATCAATTTAAGGAAAAATTAGAAATAAATACAATAGATATTGAAGAAACAGATAATTATGATTCAGAAGATAGTGAAACATATACAGAAATTTTAACAAATACAAAAAATTTAGAAATCAATGAAAAACAAGAAGTAATTAATGAAGAAAACTTAGAAAATAGAAACACATAAATAAATACTCTTGATAAAAAAGAAGATGAAAATATAATACCTAGAACATCAGAAATAAGAAAACCTACATATTATAAGAATAAGTTTAAAAGATATAATCTAAAAGATGAATATGACAACTGGACACCAACACAAATAGTTAATAAAAATTATAACTTTTTAGACTTAGATTGTGCAATAGATACAGAAAAAACAATACAATTATGGATAGGATATATGACAAAATAATTATTAGATAATAATATAAACGTAACAGATGCACCAGAATATATAGAAAGAACACTAATAGGAACAGTGAAATTATGATTTCAAATTTAACTGAAAATAGCAAGAAGGTATTAAGAACTGATAAACCTACAGAAGGAACATCATCAACAACTACAACTAAATTAACACCTATAGAATTATTAAAAAAATATGACATAACTATAAAAGACGAATTTAGCAGCATGACAACAACAGAAGAAGAACAAAATGAAGAGAAAGACACAAATAGGAATTTAATGTTAAAATTAGCAATATGTAATATGTGTTAAATAGATGAGTATACTTGCGCATTTAAAGAATATTATTATAAAGGAACATATAATACAGAAGAAAGTAAAGAAATAAGAAAATTATAGTTTAATAAATTACCTGAACCATTTAGTTCAAAAACAATAAAAAGTTGGGATGAAGCAAAAATAGTAGATACTTTAGGAGCAAGAATAAAATTTTTACAACAATGGTATAGAAACCTATGTGAAAAATATAGAGAAGAAATAAAAATGGAAAAAACATTAATAAGAAATTTAGTATGTTGCAAAGATAAAATAGCACCTCAATTTGGATGCGAAGAAAGATATTATAAGAAAAGAAAAAGACATAAGAAATATAAGAAATACAAAAAATCAAAATATAAATATAAGAAACCAAGAAAAAGATATTATGTAAAAAATTATAAACATAAAAGACCATATAAGAAAAAGAAATCTATAAAAGAATGTACTTGTTATAATTGCGAAAAATTAGGACATTTAGCTAGAGATTGTAAATTACCTAAAAACCCAAAAAATAAACAAATATCAGAAATAAAAATAGAAAATACAGAATATATGCAGATAGATTATATAGATTACGAATTAGAAAATGAAGATAGTATATATGAAATTTCAGAGAATGAAACAGATAATAGATAGTGAATTAGATGAATTAAATGACTGAAAAAGATATAAAAATAATAACAAAGGAAGAATATTTAAATGAAGAAGGAACAGATCAAAAAATAATACTTGATAGTCACATATTTGATGAAATAAAAGGAAAAGAATTAGATTTAAGTATAGAAAAAATATTTAAAATATCAACAATAAAAAATATATTTAGTAAAAGAAAAGAAGAATACTACGTAGTAAGCCAAAAAGAACATGTAATAGACTGTAGATATGCAAAAGGTAAAGCTAGTATACCACTAGTAACAAAAAGGATAATTAATAAAGAAATAAACGATATAAAAATTAGAGACCCAATAAAATACGTACAGCTAGGAGATACAGAGATATTAATAAAAGCATGTTTAAGAAAAGGAATAGATACACCGATAGAATTATAACTAGCAGATGATAGAATTATAAAACCTATAGAAAAAAGTATAATAACTGTCATAAAAGGAAATTTAATATACCAAAAATTTAAATTTATAATAAGTGTGAATTATTCAGTAGCAATAACAGATAAAAATATAGATAAATCATTAGTATTATATTGAAAAATATCAGGAATAGAACTAACCCCAGGAAGTAAAATATTTACAGCAAGATGTAAAAATCTATATGTATTAACAACAAAACATAAAATAACAGGAAAAAATAAAATTAACAAAATACAAATAGAAAGTCCTTTCGAACAATTTGTAAAAACAATTGATAATAATGATTATAGTTATAGAGACATAGGTATAGAAGAAAATTTAGAAATAATAAATGATAGAATAAGCACAACAAAAAGAATAGCTTATGAAAAAACAGAATCATCAAGTTCATCAAAAAGAACAAGTTATGAAACAAGTTCAAGAACTAATTTAAACCAATATTACATAACAGGACAATAAATGAAAAAAAATATTTAATACTCTTAAATACAGGAAAAGAAGAAAATTATATAGCAAGATATCTAATAAAAAATAAGGAAATAAAATCTGACAATAATATATGCCCAGATCTACCAAGAAGCTTAATAAACAACCAGAAGATATTACTCAACAACCAGAAATACCTAGAATTGAGATACCAATTGGTATTACTAGTTGTTGAGTAATATCTTCTGGTTGTTTATTAAGCTTCTTGGTAGATCTGGGCATATATTATTGTCAGATTTTATTTCCTCATTTTTTATTAGATATCTTACTATATAATTTTCTTCTTGTCCTGTATTTAAGAGTATTAAATATTTTTTTTCATTTATTGTTCCTGTTATGTAATATTGGTTTAAATTAGTTGTTGAACTTATTTCATAACTTGTTCTTTTTTATGAACTTGATGATTCTGATTTCCATAAGCTATTCTTTTTGTTGTGCTTATTCTATCATTTATTATTTCTAAATTTTCTTCTATATCTATGTCTCTATAACTATAATCATTATTATCAATTGTTTTTACAAATTGTTCGAAAGGACTTTCTATTTCTATTTTGTTAATTTTATTTTTCCCGTTATTTTATGTTTTGTTGTTAATACATATAGATTTTTACATCTTGCTGTAAATATTTTACTTCTTGGGGTTAGTTCTATTCCTGATATTTTCCAATATAATACTAATGATTTATCTATATTTTTATCTTTTATTGCTACTGAATAATTCACACTTATTATAAATTAAAATTTTTGGTATATTAAATTTCCTTTTATGACTGTTATTATACTTTTTTCTATAGGTTTTATAATTCGCAGTTATTATACTTTTTTCTATAGGTTTTATAATTCTATCATCTGCTAGTTATAATTCTATCGGTGTATCTATTTCTTCTCTGAAACATGCTTTTATTAATATCTCTGTACCTCCTAGGTGTACGTATTTTATTGGGTCTCTAATTTTTATATCGTTTATTTCTTTATTAATTATCCTTTTTGTTACTAGTGGTATACCAACTTTACCTTTTGCATATCTACTGTCTATTACATGTTCTTTTCGGCTTACTACGTAGTATTCTTATTTTCTTTTGCTAAATATATTTTTTATTGTTGGTATTTTAAATATTTTTTCTACACTTAAATCTAATTCTTTTCCTTTTATTTCATCAAATATGTGACTATCAAATATTATTTTTTGATCTGTTCTTTCTTCATTTAAATATTCTTCCTTTGTTATTATTTTTATATCTTCTTCAGTTATTTAATTCATCTAATTCACTATCTATTTCATTATCTGTTTCATTCACTGAAATTTCATATATACTATCTTCACTTTCTAATTCGTAATCTATATAATCTATCTGCATATATTCTGTATTTTCTATTTTTATTTCTGATATTGGTTTATTTTTTGGTTTTTAGGTAATTTACAATCTCTAGCTAAATGTCCTAATTTTCCGCAATTATAACAAGTACATTCTTTTATAGATTTCTTTTTCCTATATGGTCTTTTATGTTTATAATTTTTTACATAATATCTTTTTCTTGGTTTCTTATATTTATATTTTGATTTTTTGTATTTCTTATATTTCTTATGTCTTTTTCTTTTCTTATAATATCTTTCTTCGCATCCAAATTGAGGTGTTATTTTATCTTTGCAACATGCTAAATTTCTTATTAATGTTTTTTCCATTTTTATTTCTTCTCTATATTTTTCACATAGGTTTCTATACCATTGTTGTAAAAATTTTATTCTTGCTCCTAAAGTATCTACTATTTTTGCTTCATCCCAACTTTTTATTATTTTTGAACTAAATGGTTCAGGTAATTTATTAAACTATAATTTTCTTATTTCTTTACTTTCTTCTGTATTATATGTTCCTTTATAATAATATTCTTTAAATGCGCAAGTATACTCATCTATGTAACACATATTACATATTGCTAATTTTAACATTAAATTCCTATTTGTATCTTTCTCTTCATTTTGTTCTTCTTCTGTTGTTGTCATGCTGCTAAATTCGTCTTTTATAACTATTTCATATTTTTTTAATAATTCTATAGGTGTTAATTTAGTTGTAGTTGTTGATGATGTTCCTTCTGTAGGTTTATCAGTTCTTAATACCTTCTTGCTATTTTCAGTTAAATTTGAAAACCATAATTTCACTGTTCCTATTAGTGTTCTTTCTATATATTTTGGTGCATCTATTACGTTTATATTATTATCTAATAATTATTTTGTCATATATCTTATCCATAATTGTATTATTTTTTCTGTATCTATTACACAATCTAAGTTTAAAAAGTTATAATTTTTATTAACTATTTATTTTGGTGTCCAGTTGTCATATTCATCTTTTAGATTATATCTTTTAAACTTATTCTTATAATATGTAGGTTTTCTTATTTCTGATGTTCTAGGTATTATATTTTCATTTTCTTTTTTATCAAGAGTATTTATTTCTGTGTTTCTATTTTCTAAGTTTTCTTCATTAATTACTTCTTGTTTTTCATTGATTTCTAATTTTTTTGTATTTGTTAAGATTTCTGTATAAGTTTCACTATCTTCTGAATCATAATTATCTGTTTCTTCAATATCTATTGTATTTATTTCTATTTTTTCTTTAAATTGATTTATCTCGTTTAATAATTTTTGTTTTGTGTCTTTTCCTTTTTTTTTCTTTCTGTCTTTTTTCATACAAATCTTTTAGCATTTGTAGTTCTTTTTCTAATTCAGCAATCCTACTATTTTTAGTTTCTTCTATTTTTCGTATTTCTTCTGTAGTTTGTTGTTTTATTTTTTCTATTTCCTTTTTTCTATCTATTTCTTCATTTTCTTTTTCTATTCTTACCATAGCTGTCAATTTATCTTCTAATTTTAATTCTTCTTTTTCTAACATTAAATATAAATGTTCACCTATTTTCTTATACCTTCTTCCTAGATTAGAAAATACTATTTTTATTTTTAATCCTTCAGGTTTTCATATATTTTTTCATCTATTATAAATTCTTCTTTGTTCATTTTTATTTAATTGTTAATAGATCATGTTGGTATGTATATTCTAGACTATTTATTGTTAATTCTAAATTTGATATTTCTTCTTTTTGTGCATTTTTTAAGTTTTTACTAACTCTGACAATTATGTTATATTATAGTCTTTCTATCCTTATTTTTAATTCTTTACGTTTTTTAGATATTATTTGTTTTGATTCTTTATATTTTGGTAATTTTTGTACTTTATTCATCTAAATAATATTTTGGGGGATATCTAAATTTAGTTTTATCAAATAAGTCAGTCATAATTAATAAATTAATCAAATAATAAATTAATCAAATAAATCCAAATATATACTACTTTCGTAACTTTAAACATAATAGGCTCTGATACCATAATAGAGATAAAACCTATCACCAGAGCCATTAGAGAAAAATTTATTTCGGAAGAATTATTAACCAGATATTGCAAGTTAATTGGACATAAATACCCAGACCATCAATGTTCAAAATGTAATGGAGAAGATAATATTGTCGCAGAAGTTCAACTGGAATAGAAGAAGATAAAAACGATAGCTAGAAGATGCAAGATATGAAGCAATAATGGAGATACAGAGCAATAAAAAGAAGATAACTACGGATAAAGAAAGAAGACAAAGAAAGTAATTCAAGTTATTAAAGGTGAAAAAGACATATGGAAGATTTAAAATAGCTAGATAGCTTTACGTAAATTGTCATGTAAGTAGCCTTAGGCTTTTTGACTTTTCTTAGTCTTTTTTGGCAAGTAGTGCCAATATTAGATTAGACATTAGGTTTAGGACTTTGCAGAAATATTTTTTTTTACTTTTGTAAAGTAGCTAACAGATGTAAAGAAAAATAGTGTACGCGTTTTCATTTCTAAGAATATAAATAAACGAGCATTTGCTCAGATGAAGGTAAGCCTTCGTGCGTTGAAGCACAAAATATCTCTTGTCCACAATAAATATTTTGCTTATTTATTAAAAAATAGGTATATTTTAATGGGAAAATCTATGGAAGAACAAAGCTTAGAATTACCAAACCTACCAAAACAGGTATACTCATTTACTATTATGAATAGCTAAATTCATAAATTCCTAACAATCATGATATGATAAAATAAGTTCATGTTAGTTGCTTTATAGTAGAATTATTCGAAAAATAGCATATTAAAGAGTTTATTAGCAAAGTGGAAAAGGAGAAAAATCCCTAAGAACTATGTCATCCTAAAGGTGAAACCAGTAAGGCAAGAAAGCCATGATAGGGGAGTAACCAGAGTAGAGGCGTTGTTTAAGGGAAAAGTATCCAGATTACCATGCTAATAGTGACCGAAGGATATGTTATTTAAGAATAATCTAGTCTATAGCAATCTAAAGTGATCATCTTTTGTTATGTGCATGATTGAAGGGAATATTTTGAAAATAGCAATTTTATGAAAAATGGATAATTATTTATCTGACAAAATGGTAGATAAATTTAAAATACTCGTTTTATATGTACTTAAGGATAAAGAAATAGTAGATATAAGAAAAATCATATTGGAAAAAAATATTTGATAGATATTTTATGACTAGAATTAATTATATACCACACCTACCGAACTATTCTTATAAATATTTACATACCAAACTCACACACTAACTATGATAAATTATGTATATTTAGAATTTTGGAAAATAGATATAAAATATATACAATTTCTTAGTGAAAATATAGAAGAATTAATGAGATTAAAACAAACAACTAAAAAATACTATAATAAAGTATTTAACCAATTTTAAATGATAGATAATCTTAAAATCTTAATCTTATATATACTTAGAGCTATAGAAATTATAGATATTAAGAGAATAATATTAGAAAAAGTATTAGACTATGAAATTGAAACTATAAATTGGATAGAACAGTTATACCTGGATAATTACTCAGATGGATATTATTCAGATTAAGAAATGTTAGAATATATTAGAAAAACTAGAGAAAATCAAGATAATCTAAATGAAGAAATTAATTATAGAAACCCAATTAGAAAAATAATGGAGAATCTAAAAGAAAAATTACTATGGATAGAAGAAACCCTAGAAAATTTAGAAAAAAAGTACATGTGATAGTTTATATAATTTAAAAAACTCGCTACGAGAAGAACAACACAAGATAATAAATAGCATTGAAAATCTAGAATTAGATATACATTACAGTACAATTAGGATAAATTATTACAGAAATTTGTAACTCTGCAATTACTACAGGATAAAATGATAGACTATGAATATTTAAAATATTGGAGACAAAATATGGAAGAAATTATATTATTAGAAAAACTTATGAAAGATAATTTAATTGGATATTTTGAAACAAAAGATATAGAATATTTAGAATACCTTCAAAATAATATAGAAGAATTACAAAAACTAAGGGAAAAAAATAAAGAATACTATAGTAAAGCATTTAACCAATTACCATATAATCACCTCCCAAGATATGAATATCGATAAAACTAACATAAATAAACTCAAAATAAAAATAAAAATAAAAATATTTAGAGAAGTTAAGAAATATCCACGCACAACCCTAACCCGGCCCACTTAACCCAATCCGGTCCAAACCACCTAAACCCGATCAAAACCGGTTAAAAATTCGGTCAAAACCGGTCAAAAAAAAAAATCTCCAATAGACACTATATATACCCACCTATATACATTTTAAATACGTTATACAACATATATACACTATATATATAGTATATACTACATTAGAATTTTAAAAAATATATACACAATTATACATGTAATCGTGTATACGACTATACGTTAGTTAAATATATATATTACTCTAAATAAAACATATTCTACAAGATATATACTACAATATAATAATATATATAATAATTTATAAAACATATACACATGTATATGTTAAATATATACATCTATAGAAGATGTATACACATTGTAGACACCTAATTTTGTCCCTCTCCGATATCACTTTGACTCATTTTTACCTTATCCTATCGTGTACCCTCAACCATGTAATTATCCCTCCATAAATGACAAAAATCAAAACCAACTCTAAACAAATCTTATCCCAAAATTCTCACAAATCCCAATTGATAACAAATTAACAACCTTCCCTATTAAAAGTGGATAACACATCACTATCTAACCCCACCTCACTACCCACGCGACCCTCCTCATATTTCTTTTCCACAAAGAAAAAGGATATCACACAGATATACAATACACGCACCATGAACAAACCATCAACTTCTATTTTTTCCAACATGATACCACTCACAAAAATTTACAAAAATCCATCTTCTTCATACATCACTCACCACTGCCATACACACGACACCACACACACACATAGTGAGGAGAAGATATAAATAGAGAGAGTTATAGATCTAAGATAAAAAAGTGGACGGAGAGAAGAAATTCGAGAAAGAGAGAGCTGAAATCGAGGGATATTGAGACAGAGGTGGCGAGAAGAGAGTGAGAGATCGGAGAGAGGCAATAGTTTGAGCGAAAGAGGAAGAGAGGAAGGGCGAGAGAGACGTTTCCGATGAGATATCACCGAAAAATTCTACAGCCATCTGCTTTTCTCCCATTTGTCGTTAATACCGAGCTCACCAGAGTTCCGGTGTAGTGAAAACACGATGTTCAGCCCTTTATTCCATCCAAATCCGCGTCAAGCCATTGTTCCCGACCTCGATTATGGTTTAATTCTCGACGAAAACACCAATTCTGGCTGTCAGTTCATTTGAATATGCTTGTTTGGTGATTGAATCCGGTTCAATTCTCTCCAAAAAGGTCGAAATTAGGCGTTTGGTTATCCCTTCTGATTCTTTGACTTCAATTTTGGGTTTCTAATTCTCTATACCGAGTGTGGATTTTGGTCGATGTTGAGATTCTCTATTCGGGCTTTCTGATCTGGTTTTCTTAGACAGTGTTATCAACGTAATATTCGAAGATCCAATTCTATATCTCTTATCTCTCTTTTTCGTGAATATTTTTGAATGGTGTGATTTTTGGTTGAAGTGATTTTACTCGTCGTTATCTGATTGTTAATCCTGGTGTAAAGTATGTTCATCGCGTAGTTGATTTGGGGTTAAGTTGGATTTTGGGGAAAAAGATCAAAAATTGTCAAAAACGAACGTTGATTTATGTTGGTTCAGCGATGATTCCTTGATTCGGGAGCATCGACTTTGTTTAAATTTGATAGTCTCATGGTTTAAGTCGATAATGGTTAGGCAAACGATAGGGTGTAGGCACATTTAAGAATGTTGGATTAATGAATGCTTGAAATGTGTGTTGAATGGTTCGGTTTTATCATTTTTGGATCAGTTGTACAATTTGGCTGGGGAATGCCCCGAAGTATCTGTATATATTTATTCATCGGGGAATGCCTCGAGGTATCTTGTATCCGGAGGACGTTCGTGATGAAGGCCTGAGGCATCGGGTAGAGCATTAGTCCAGAATTAATTTAGAATAGGATTTATGTTTACGCATTTTTCTATTTTTAGCGTCGGGTAAAATGATTGGGATATCATGACTTTTAACACCTTTGAGCATCATAGTGTTGATCCTGAAAATTGGTTCATTTGGAATTCTGTGAAAGAAATGACTAAACTATATCGATGATCTCTCACTTTATCCTCTTTGTACTTCTACATTCTGTAGGGATGTGATTGGATTGAATAGCTTTACTCTAGTTGTCAACCTACCACAACTCCTCTATTTTATCCAGACTAGGGATCGACATAAGAACGCTAAGCTCGTTTTGAAACTTTTCTAACTTGCGATAACAGGTTTGTAACTGTTGCGGGAGCAGCCTCGGGGAAATAATTGCAGTATGAGTTGGGAGGTCCCAGAATTTCTGTTCAAACAGCTTACGGAATGGAAGTTGAGGTAGAGAAAGATCACCAAACATTGAGTAATTCTGAAATTTTTGCATGTTATGCACTCGAATACTTAAACGCTACAAGTTTATGTGAGCAAATTGCTGCACTTTTCTTTGTCAGTTAATCCTTACGAGTTTTACGGTAACAGATAAGTGCTCGTCTCAAATAGATGCATTCACGTTGGCTATTCCATTTCTATTGCAAACTTAGGATCAGACTTTTCCTATTCATTGGATAAAATGGCAACTGTTATATTATGACATGAATATCTAAGCTTGGTTGGTTTTGTAATAGTATGGTCCTTTATTGTTTTTCCAAATTTTAGGTCGCTAACAATCCATATGACCCGAGCCTGATGGTTTTCATGGATTATAGAGACAATGTCAGATACGACGCTCAATCTTTAGAAGCTAAATATCCAACATTTCTCTATGCCATGCCCATGACTCCAACAGGAGTCTTTTTTAAAGATTTTCTTTTTTGAATTTCAAAGCTTGATTCATTTATTTTGAAGTTTTTTGTTCATATTGATATCAGTTGAATTAAAGATTTTTCTTTGTGAGGTACCTGACAAGCAATCGACTTACTGGACCAATTCAAGATTAGATCAGAAATAGAAATACCAAATAGTAAGTTTATCACTTTGGATTAACATGTTTTTTCATGCCAATGAGAATGCTAGATTCTCTTTATCTCAACAACTTAAGATTCTATAGGCTTATAGCTTTTTATGTAGGCATTTGCTTGAATAAGTACAAAAAGAGATGCTCCATGGTTTTGGGATAGCTATCACGTAGCAAGCAAGTTGTATTTTAGCATAATCCCATATGAGCTAGCTTTACTTTCGTGAGTAATCTTCCGTGCATTGCAATCCAGGAGATAAAACTGTGTTTTGGGATGTTTGTTGTGTTCCATACCGCTCTCTATCGTTGTTTTTGTGGTTCTTCTCCGAGCCTCCATTTAAAGCCACTACTAATAGTATACTGCCCATTTGGTTTTAGCCATCCGTTACCCATGTAACCGGGAAAAGAAGATGGACAGTTGGCACATTCTAATGAGGATGAGAGCACCCAAAAAATGTTCTTGTGATCCTGTCGCGCCGCTGGAATTGCCTCATTCTTTGCATGCCTTTCACCGGGTTTCTCCATCTGATGAACTGAACGTGGAAGGTTTCCATACATTTTGTGGAGGGTTCTGGAATTACTTCATCATGGGGATAGATGCACAAGTATCTTATGCATTTCACTAGGAGAGAAAAATGAACCCTGACAAATTCAAAAACCAACTTGTTAATCAGGTAATAAAGTGAAAACAAAAATTAAGATGATAAATCTTCTCTTTGGTTTATTTCTCTGAATCTTTGCATATCAATTTGACGTTAATTGTCCTAATGTTGTGCTTTGGACCTTTTATTCTGTTCTATCTAGAAGAAAAGAAAACTACTATCAATTTAATTACCGTTGTAACGAAACAGATAATTTGAAGATGTAGGGTTGGCCTCTTGGCAACAGGGGTCAAGATGCCACGAACTTGATCCTCAATAACTTGTCTACACTTTGGTTTGGAACGTTGTGCTGTTTGGCCACCTTTGTGTCACAGTTATTGATTCCTTCGCATTATAGTTGGTAATACTTCATATACGTGTAATATTGAAATCTAATGGATGCTTTCTTTTGGTCCTTATTCTAGTTCTATATGAAATACTCAGAATGAGGAAATAACTTATTTCTTATGCAACCTACCAGTTTTACTTTGACTTTGACTGACTAGCTTTTATCATTTTTTTTGGTCAAATTGGAAACGGCGACAAGCTCAGGCTGGTTGGAGTGCTGATTATGTTCATGAAAATTTGATTGCTTCCCATCATGGTATGACTTAACGTTATTGTTATGCCATTTTCCCATCTGTATGGACTCATCAGCAGCAAATGTAATCTTGTTTAAACAGTAAATGAAGTACAAGATCAGTTGCACTACTACTAAACCCAAGCCAACACCTGTTGCAGTGCCAATAAATTGGTCCATTCCTAGCAGAGCATAGATAAACCAGCAGGAGCAGGACACGACAACGGTAAATGACAGGAAAAATAGCATGTACTCCACGCTCTTTGTCCTGATTACTAGTCTAATGATAGACCGAGGCGATACATACATAACGATGGAGAAGATGATGGAAGCAACAAAAAAATTGTGGTGGAGTTAAACTGCCACCAATTATTATTTTTTAAGTACTAATTTCATATTGTAGTGGTTGAAAACTCTTACATAATTTTCTAAGAAAATAATTAGTATTTTATTGTGGGATTTATAGAACACCACAATATTTTTTTTGTGACATTGTGATCATATTGCGGGGGTTTATAAACTCCTACAGTATTTTTTTTTTTGAAACATTAATATTATATTGCGAGGGTTTTAAACTGTCACTTATTAAATTTAAAAATCCCACAAATTCCAAGTTTATTTTGTGACGGACGTCAGGGAGGTTTTGGAAAACCGCCACAATATTGCTCGTGGCAAGGCTTATTGTGGCACTTTCCGAAACTGCCACAATTCTTTTTGTCGAGGTCAAAAACTGTCACAAATTGACAAAATATCCGCCACAATTTACCATCTTTTTTGTAGTGATATACACACACTATATATATAGTTATACACTAATTATAAAATATATACACATGTATACGTTAAATATATACGTCTATAAAAGATATATACATATATATACGTACCATTCAATATATACGTACTACTTTAAATAAAATATACTACAATATATATATACACACACTATATATATAGTTATACACTAATTTATATAATGTATACACATGTATAAGTTAAATATATACGTCTATAGAAGCTATATACATACATATACGTACCATTCAATATATATGTACTACTTTAAATAGAATATACTACAATATATATACTACAATATATACACACACTATATATATAGTTATACACTAATTTATAAAGCATATACACATATATACGTTAAATATATACGTCTATAGAAGATATATACACATATATACGTACCATTCAATATATACGTACTACTTTAAATAAAATATACTACAATATATATATACACACACTATATATATATAGTTATACACTAATTTATAAAACATATACACATGTATACGTTAAATATATATGTCTATAGAAGATATATACGCATATATACGTACCATTCAATATATACGTACTACTTTAAATAAAATATACTGCAATATATATACACACACACACTATATGTAGTTATACACTGATTTATAAAACATATACACATGTATACGTTAAATATATACGTCTATAGAAGATATATACACATATATACGTACCATTCAATATATATATACTACTTTAAATAAAATATACTACAATGTATATATACTACAATATATACACACACTATATATATAGTTATACACTAATTTATAAAACATATACACATATATACGTTAAATATATACGTTTATAGAAGATATATACACATATATACGTACCATTCAATAAATACGTACTACTTTAAATAAAATATACTACAATATATATATACACACACTATATATATAGTTAGTTATAAACTAATTTATAAAACATATACACATGTATATGTTAAATACATACGTCTATACTACAATATATACACACACTATATATATAGTTATACACTAATTTATAAAACATGTACACATGTATGCGTACCATTCAATATATACATACACATATAAAATATATGTACTTCTTTAAATAAAACATATGCTACTTAATATAATAAATTAATAATACTTTATAGTAAATTAGTAATATATTAAAACTAGGTATTTAATTTAAACTAAAAATTCAATTTAAATCATTAAATGGAAAAAATTACAAAGTAAGGACTAAGGAGTGAATGAATGTTGAATTTTATTGATTGCAAAATGATCCAAAATTTATAATTTACATGGATGAAAAATCTACAAATTTTGCATCATTTTTTCTAACTCATTCATGTTAATATTAACGGGAACTTGCATAGGATAGTCAAAGTCAACGGGGGCAAAACCATGCATTGGACTTGATTCTGTTGAGTTCTCCCGTGAAGTCATAATGTATTCAAGTCTCTGCTCGTCGTTCGGCTCCACTTCTATTCCTTGATTTCTTCGTTCTGCTCTAGTCCAATCTCTAAGGTAAACTAGAACATTCATTGCATTGCTTCCAAATGAATGTCGGTTGTCTCCAAGTTGTCGTCGTCCCTGATTAAAAGCGCTCTCCGATGCAACGGTTGTCATTGAAACATTCAGGACATTTCTATCTAATCTTGAAAGCACAGAATATTGTTCTTCATTATTCCTCCACCAATCCAAAGTGTTGATCTGTCGTCTGCAATCCTCTAACGGCGATTGGAGATAATACTTGAGCTCTTTCCGATAAGTTGATGTGTAAGCTCCCTCGTCAACACTATTCCAACAAGGTAAATCATAAAAGTGATCAGGAAAACTAAAAGGCAAACATAGGATTATAAATTGCTTGAATATAATGAATAGAGACATCAGAAGAAGGAAATCTAAAAGGCAAACAACCTACAGCTATCATTTTAGTTATTTCTTCCCAGTCCCTCAATTTATTATACTTTTTCATTACCTGACCGGTTGCTGAGTCCATTCTAGTTTGCGTTGGCCCACCAACATCCGCACCACCTTGTCCAATATTTAACTCTCTTTCGTGATTATCACTTATATGTCTCATTAACATACCCGTACCCCCTTGCTTGCCTCCTCTATTATGCTTATATATTTGTTGACAAATATTGCATTGCACCTCAATATCTGATATACATTCAAACAATTGTCATGCAATACTAGTTGGTTTACGAGCTCTTGGGGCACGGGGAGGACGGGGAGGGAGATTAACCGATTCGAATCTAACGTTAGCATTTCCTACTGCGGGTGTCTCACCAATATTTTCATCATCTTCGTCTAAATTAACCGCATCTACTTCATTTTCTTCTTCTATACCGTAATTTTTCTGAGTTTCTACATAATTCATATCGTGGGTACCTACACCTAAAGGTACACCTACTTCTTCCTCAAAAGGTTGACTAAGCGGTGTCGGAGCCATACGGCTATATCTACTACTTGAACTATCTCCACCGCTAGTAATTTATTTTTTTCTACCACTACCACTTTCGGGACAAAAAATTTTAACACCTTTAGTAGCGAGGTTTCTTAATTTATCCATAATATAAATTAAACTAAAAAAAATCAAAATAAACAAATATAATAAAATTAAATATTCAACAATTAATATACTAAATAAAAATTAAACGTAAGAGATGGAACGAAAATACCAAATTTTGAAAGTATCCGAAGGTTGCGACTTTAGAAACTTCCACTCGTACTTTGTAATTACAAAATTAAAAAATTAAAGTGAGCACTTTAGGAAATATATAGAATATTTGAGAATTGAGAATTGAGATTTGAGAGAGAATGAGATTTGAGAGAATGAAAAATTGTGTGGAAAATGATTTGAAAGTGTAGGGTATTTATAGGAATTTTTTCGGGGTTAGAAAATAATTTTAAATGTAAAAAAAAAATTTAATTAAAAAGGTCAAACTAGCCGTTTGGACCCAAAAACAGCTATATAGCCGTTGGGCCAACGGCTAGCTAGACCCAATCTCCAAAATTCTAAAAAGAAAAAAAAATGAAACCGGGCCGGACCGGTTAATCGATTGTCCTGAACCGGTTTTGGTATGGGTTGGATTAATCGGGCTCAAAAAAAAATTAAATCGATCCGGTACCCTATAGCCCGTGGGTTGACCGGGTCAGGTCAAACCGGGTCGGGTCGGGCCAGATAGGGTCGGGTCAACCCGACCGTTTGACACCCTTAGTCGTATCCAACCTCTGAAATATAGGTGGTGATCTTAGGTAACAGTCGTATCCAACCTCTCAAATATAGGTGGTGATCTTAGGTAAAGTGGGGTAACTAATTATTGAGATAATAATTAATTTTACGTACTTTTATAAAATGCAAGTGGACTACACTATAGGACCAGGTGTCCTCTTTTAATCTATCGGATTATATTACTATATATATGGTAATTTTAAATTCACCAATTACAAGAATTACAGTATTTATTTTTCGTGACATTGCAAGCAAATGAAATATTCGTAGAGTTTAATCAACTAATTCTAAGTTGTGGTCCGAAAAGTGATTGCAAGAGATTTTCTATTATCCGATCCAGCTTTCGCGTACCTTAACTAAATTCACGAAATATCTTTCGCCTTCCACCAACAATAGATATCAGGTAATTCTGTCTACCAAAGGTAGGACATGTGAGAAGAAGCACCTAGTATTTTTTTTCTCTATATATGTTGGGGGCAGCATAGTTTTATTTTATTTTATTATGTTGAATTTAATCTACTCGACCAAAAATACATAGATAATATTACAGAATAATGTGATCATATGAACGGATAGGCTAAGAACATTTTAAGTGTTGTTTTCGGGTAAACAAAAATCTGTATTTTGACAAAACAAGTTCAAGAACAAATCAAGAACACTTATGAAGTTTTCAACACCTTCAACACAAGATCAAAAACGACCTTTCAAAGAAGTGTGCTTTCAGTATTTTAAATAAAATTAGATGAAGCAGAAAAAGTCAAGTCCTCCGAATTCACGGAGTGTCCTTAAGGAAATAATTTTCCTCAAGTACCCGAGGTTGCGGAATTTTCCTCCCAAGATAAAATGGCTTAACAATCCAACTGTAGTGGTACCTCAAATGATCAGATTCTCTTCGAACTCACTCAACAGTTAGATGATCACACAGAGTATTTTAGAAGACAAGAAATATTTTCAAGTGCAGAAAAATTCATACTAAACCTATGGAAAAATACAGGTTTACATAGCCATTAAGTTCCCCTTTCGAAAGGTGACAATGGTTCACCGGAAAGGTGTATCCTTTCTGAACAGTCATGTTTGTCCATTCGAAAGAGCGTGTCTTTTTCGAACAACCACAACCATCCAAACAGTCATACTTTTTTCCGAAATAGTGTGTCTTTTACTCGAAGAGTTGTGTCCCTTCCAAGCAACTTTTCATTTTTCATTCACACCAATTGAACCCAACAATACCCCACATGAATGGGGAATGGCTACTCTTTGTAAAACTCTACGTACAAGTATGTGATCATCAAGCAAAGATTGATTGCATCTGGATAAGTGAGTTTCTCTTTGAACTTTTCGTAGTGAACATGCATAGGATGCGCTCGGTCAATTGGTAGATTTGATATCTTTGAACCATCAATCTTTAATGTACCCCTAGACAACACATGTCACACAACTAGCCTTTTACAATTTATGGTTCTCGCGGTTTTGTTCGTTTCAGTCATGAACACGTCCCGATCTCATGAGAGCTTAGAGATTAGGCCTTTACTAACATTCTCCTTAAAGCGGCTTTCATTTCTCCCTCACATAGGTGATTTCTAAATGTTCAATCCTATATATTAAACTATTTGGTCAAATCTACCAAATTTAGATAATCATTAAAAGAATTTACACCATAAGTCTTATCCTTGTTTACTAAACATTATGGACATCATGAGAATGGATTTGTTATATTGACAATGTTGAACCTATCAGACACAACTTTGTTTGATCTCCTTGAACCTAGCTCTTGGGATCTACAGTCTGCTAGGTAGAGTTATTGTCATGCTGAATTGTCCTAGGCCGTAAACCCATTCTCTTGGATGTCCTCTCAACTCCTTCTCTAGATGGGCCTTTAGTAAGTGGATCCGACATATTATCTTTGACTTCACATAGACAACAATGATAATTCCACTATAGAAAAGTTCTCTAACGGTATTATATCTCCTTCTTATTTGATAAGATTTATCATTGTACATCATTCTCCCTGCCCTACCTATTGCAGCTTGACTATCACAGTGTATTCATACTGGTGCCAATGGTTTGGGCCAATAAGGAATATATTTCAAGAAATTCTGGAGCCATTCTGCTTCTTCACCGGCTTTATCTAATACGATAAATTCTGCTTTCATTGTAGAGCAAACAATATATGTCTGTTTGGATGATTTCCAAGAGACTGCTCCTCCACCTATAGTGAATATATATCCACTCGTGGATTTTACTTCATTTGATCCGGTGATCCAATTTGCATCACTATATCCTTTAAGTACCGCGAGATATTTATTATAATACAAAGCATAGACTTGAGTGTATTTAAGATACCCCAAAACTCTTTTCATTGTCATCCAATGAGTTTTATTGGGATTACTTGTGTACCGACTCAACTTACTAATAGCACATGCTATGTATGATCGTGTACAATTCATGATATGCATTAAACATCCCAACACTCTTGCGTATTCCAACTGTGAGTCACTTTTACCCTCATTCTTTTGAAGTGTGAAGCTCACATCCAATGGAGTCTTGGCAATACCAAATTTCAGATACTTGAATTTTTCAAGTACCTTTTCGATGTAGTGAGACTGTGACAATGCCAACCCTTGTGGAGTTATATGGATTATTATTCCTAAGATCACATCCGCAACTTTAAGGTCTTTCATATCAAACTTGATCTCGAGCATTCATTTTGTAACATTTATGTCTGAAATGTTTCTACTGATGATCAACATATCATCCACATATAAACAAACAATGACTTGGTGACTTGGATTATCTTTAATGTATACACATTTATTACATTCATTTATCTTGAATCCGTTTGCCAACATGATTTGGTCAAACTTTGCATGCCATTATTTAGGTGCTTGTTTTAGTCCATACAACGACTTAACAAGTTTACACACCTTATTTTCCTTTCCTGGAACCACAAAACCTGTTCCATATAGATTTCTTCCTCCAATTCTCCATTCAAGAATGTTGTTTTCACATTCATTTGATGGACTTCAAGACCACATACCACCGCCAAGGCAATTAACATCTGAATTGACATTATCCTTGTTACTGGTGAGTATGTATCAAAGTAATCAAGGTCTTCTTTCTATTTGAAGCCTTTTACTACAAGTCTTGCCTTGTATTTCTCAATAGTACCATGCACTCTTATTTTCCTTTTGAAGATCCATTTTGAACCTAATGGTTTATTTCTGGAGGAAGATCAATAAATTCCCACGTATGGTTTCTTAAGATTTAATCAATCTCACTATTGACTGCCTCTTTTCAAAAGGATGAGTCTAACGCCAACATCGCTTCTTTAAATGTTTGAGGCTCATTTTCTAAGAGAAATGTTACAAAATACGATCCAAACAAAGTTGATGTTCTTTGACGTGTACTACATATTGTATTCTCATCATTATGTGCATCCTCAGTTGGTTCATCTCGAGGTCGTTTAGACCTCCCACTAAACTGTTCATGTCTAGTTTTATATGGATAAATGTGTTCAAAGATTTCAACATTATCTGATTCAATTGCCATATTTTCATTGATATTCGGATGTTCGAATTTATGAACCAAAAACCGACATGCTTTGCTACTTTTAGCATATCCTATGAACAAGCAGTCCACCGTCTTAGGTCCTATCTTTACCCCTTTAGGCATAGGAACTTGGACTTTCGCTAGACACCCCCACACTTTGAAATATTTTCAAATTAGGTTTCCTTCCTTTCTATTTTTCATATGGAATTGATTGTGTCTTACTATGAGGAACTCTATTGAGTATTCGATTAGCTGTAAGATAGTTTTCCCCCACAAGTTTTGCGGTAAACCCAAATCTATAATAAGATATTCATCATTTTCTTCAAGGTTCGGTTTTTCTTTCTGCAACTCTATTAGATTGAGGTGAATACGGGTCCGTAGTTTGATGAAAAATTTCGTTCTCTACACATATTTTTGCAAAAGAAGATTCATATTCTCCGCCCCTATCACTTCTTATAGTTTTGATCTTTTTCTCTAACTGATTTTCTACTTCTGTTTTTATTGCCTAAATGCATTTATTGCTTCATCCTTACTATTTAGCAAATAGACATAACAATATCTAGTGCAATTGTCAATAAAAGTTATAAAATATTTTTTCCCACCACGAGATGGTGTTGACTTCATAACACAAATGTCAGTGTGTATTAAGTCTAAGGGATTGGAATTCCTTTCAACAGACTTATATGGATGCTTAGCATACTTTGATTCCATACACGTTTGACATTTTGATTTATTGGACTTAAAGTTTGACAAAACTTCTAAGTTAATCAGTTTTTGCAAGGTTTTGTAATTGACATGTCCTAATCGTTCATGCCAAAAATCATTAGACTCAAGTAAGAAGAAACTGAACTTTTATTGATTTCAACATTCATTACATTTATTTTTAATAGGCCCTCAGTGAGGTAGCCTTTTCCTATGTACATTTCTCCTTTACTACAGGAAATGTAATGAACTTGATTTCTATATGTACATTAATTTCTTCTTAGGTTGATTGCTTTCCTGTTCAGCTTTCTTTTGCTTTTTAGAATTGTTGTGGTTATCTTTTACAATATTTGCTCCACTTATTGCAGAATTTCCTTTCGACCCTCTTTCCGCGGCTTTGTTGTCTTCTTTAATGCGCAGTCTTACTATAAGATCTTCGACCGTCATCTCTTTTCCCTTATGTTTCAAGTAGTTCTTGAAGTCCTTCCATATAGGTGGTAACTTCTCTATTATTGCCGCGACTTGAAATGTCTCGTTCACAACCATACCTACAATTAAGTTCATATGAATATTCAGAACATTTTTACTATGTTCAACCAAGATATTCATCAAACTCATACCTTCCGCGGGGAGATCGTGGATGATAACTTACAGTTCCTGGACTTGAGATACAACAGACTTATTGTCAATCATTTTAAACTCAAGAAATCTTGCAACGAAGAACTTTTTAGTTTCAGCATCCTCAGTCATATATTTTCTTTCTAGCGCCCCCCGCAACTCTTTTGCCGTCTTCATTCCACTATACACATTGTACAGTTCATCTTGGAGGCCATTTAGAATGTAATTCCTGCATAGGAAATTGGAGTGTTTCCACGCCTCCATAACGACAAATTTCTCCTGGTCCGAAGTTTCCTCGGACACCTCTGGAGCTTCTTGAGATATGAATCTTTGAAGACATAAAGTTGTAAGGTAGAAAAACATCTTCTGTTGCTACCTTTTGAAATCAACACCCGTGATTTTTTTGAGTTTCTCCGCTGGTGCCATTGCCTGTGGAGCACTCGTATGACTCGTTGTGGCAACATTAGTTGCTGCCACAGCCATTGCAGTATCATTCACTTGACTGTCAGTAGTCATCTTTCTGTCACAACAAGACAATATTTTAGTCTATCAAAATACTACTTACAAAGTTGCAGCAACTTTAAACACTCCTTGTTTCTAGTTTAACGATGAAGTTTTTATGACTTTCAATCGTCAATCGAATGACCTCTAACTTGTGATGAAGATTTTATTTCTTCAAATCACTTGTTAAGTTCAAACGAAGCAGAAAGCTTAAAGCTTTACTCTCCAGAAACCAAACAATACAGATTATGGGAAATAAAACTTTAGTGAAAAGAAAAATTCACCAAACAAGCAAAACAAAAATATTTTTTTTCCAATTATTTTCTTAAGATTGTTGTTTTCGGGTACACAAAAATATGTATTTTGGCAAAACAACTTGAACACAAGTTCAAGAATAAATCATGAACACTTATGAAGTTTCCAACACCTTCAACACAAGATCAAAAACGACCTTCCAAAGAAGTGTGTTTTCAGTAATTTAAAGAAAATTAGATGAAGCAGAAAAAGCCAGGTCCTCCAAATTCATGGAGTGTCCTTAAGGAAATAATTCCCCTCAAGTACCCGAGGTTACGAAATTTTTCTCCCAGGATAAAATGGCTTAACAATCCGACTGTAGTGGTACCTCAAACGATCGGATTCTCTTCAAACTCACTCAACAGTTAGATGATCACACGAAGTATTTTAGAAGACAAGAAATGCTTTCAAGTGCAGAAAAATTCGTACTAAATCTGTGAAAAAAGTGCAGGTTTATATAGCCATTAAGTGTCCCTTCCGAAAGGTGACAATGGTTCACCGGAAAGGTGTAGCCTTTCTGAACAGTCATGTCTGTCCATTCGAAAGAGTGTCTTTTCCGAACAACCATAACCATCCAAACAGTCATACCTTTTCCCAAAATAGTTTACTGTCTTTTACTCGAAGAGTTCTGTCCCTTCCAAACAACTTTTCATTTCCATTCACACCAATTGAACCCAACATTAATTACATCAAGTGGTCTTGTACATATTAAAGTTTATTGAGAAGGATGACATACAACCTCCTCTTAGAGTTAATAATGAAGATTGTAAGTATTTGTTGGAAGTAAGAAAAATCACAATTAGACATACATATCTGAGGGATAGCAAATTATTATGTAAATTTCAGGTAAACGAAGGCCATAAACATGAAGAACACATTAATATGAGAACTGCATGCCAAGATATGAAGTTCTTCTCCGAGCGGGCTCAAATTATATACTCCAACTTTGTAAAATATTTCAAGAATTTTTTTAGTCTCACTACAAAAAAAGTTGAACTAAATTCATTTTGGACATATTTTTTGTCAACTGAAAGTTGGGCTCCACAAGATTACCATGATTATAGAACAAAAAAATAGATGGGATCATCAGTTTTTGAGCCGATAATGAAAGTTTATCCATCATTTCAAATGTAATCAGAAATCAGTTGTAGCTACTTTTCAATGCGAAAATAGCATCTGGATAAAATATACTGGCTAAAATATGAAACAACCACAAACATTGGTGTCGGAATTTAATAAATGGAGTATAAACATATAAATGTTCAAGTTACTCTATGAGTTTTTCATTGATAACTGATGAGCTTGAAATGGGTACCACTTATCAGGATTGAAATAATAATAAAATATAGAAGTACCAAATTAGTATACCAAGTGAAATAAGTATCTTGTATAATAATGTTAAAAACTATTTCATCGAACTCATGATATTTCAATTTACAATATATTCGAGTAATTGAAGCCCTAACGTGAAAACTCAATTCGTTTATACTTAAATTTCATATTTAAAATTCAAGACTCATTTCTTCAAAGCATTAACGTCAATGCTATTAGAAAAAAACTATTACACAACCACTAATTATAATAAGAATAAGAGGAGGCATGTTACGTCTAAAGTTTGCCAAAACGTTTGTTTACTAAGTTGGTTGCACGTTAAATAATTTTTTAAAAATAAATACATATGTATTAAATTTAAGTCAGCATCAAATAAAGCATGTCATGAAATTTTACTATTTAACTGAAGGAAAGGCCCATTGTAGCTAGGAAATAACTATAACTATCACATACATTATTTTCTGTTAACTCTTACGTCTCCATTACAATAAAAGATGATTATTGGGGCTACAAATTCAATTGATCATCTCAAAAAGTGATTTTCACGTTATAATTGTTGGGGCTACAAATTATTCAGACAGAAATTATACTAAATATATAGATCCACAAATTATTGATTATGTCTTATAAAAATGAATTGTATGAGTTCTTTTTTTATATATTTCTCATCCAGCGTTCGGTACAGACATTATTGGAGTCTGACTAATTTAAATTCGCATCGAGTAGGACTGATGTTTGTTGGAGAAAAGCAAAAAGTCATTCTTCTGTTCCAAATTAGTTTTCATATTTGGCTTCTTGAGTGTTAATTTGATTGCAATTTAAAATTAAACTGGATTTGATCACCTCAATATTTTAGAATTAAAACATATGAGAAATACTACAAGTAACCACTTTTCTCATGTCAATCAGGTGAAAAAATATATTTTAAAATATAGGTAGAAATTAACATAATTTGACTTTTAAAAAGAAAAATATGGCAACTAATTCAAAACGAATGAGTGAATAGATAGATCAACAAAATTATTTAATACTCCCTCCGTCTCAAATTATCCGTCCCAAATTGAGATGTCATATTGATTAAAAAAAAAATTAATAACATGCCTAGTTTAGCATTGTACCCCTATTAAATGATGTTTACATTTTGATTTGAAGAAAAAGTAATTAATGCAAAGGGTAAATCATGAAAAAAAAATTGTTTCTTCTTGATTAATGAAAAAAAAAAAATGAAAAAAAAAATTAAAAAATTTGGGACAGATAATTTGGGACGAAGGAAATATGTATTCATTTTTTAGACATATGCCACACAAAATCCATTCACGGAAAACGCTCCCCTACCAAAATTTCGACATCTCTAGAAACAGCCCACTTCATCATTTTGTGGTTCCACGATATGTTTCTTTATTCCTTATTATTATTCCTCCGTCTCATTTTATTCGTCCCAAATTTTTTAATTTGTTGTTCCATTTTAATTGTCCTTTTTTACTTATCAATACAAGATAATTTTTTCCCCAATTATACCCTTAGTGTGATTAATTACCCCTTATTATTAGTATTCTTGAAAAATATTGTAAAGAGGAGTACCATTAAGAGTACACTATTAAAAATGTAAATGGTGCTTTTGTATTAACCATCCATCAATATTGGAACTAATAACAAAACACAATAAAAAGGGGCAAAATGGTAAATTTACATTACCAATCATTTTTTTCTGAATAGCTGTGCCATCCCAATTTGGGACGGGTAAAATGAGACGGAGGGAGTACTAGTTATCTGTAGCCCGTGCCAAGCCCGGGCCCAAACTCTAAATATAAAAAGGGCAAAATTCAGAAATGACATACTTATCCCCTTAGTTATGACTTTCATAGCAATAATTTCATAATTACATCATATAACAAGTTGTATTTTATATTTTTGCAAACTGTTGCTACAAAAATACAAATATATATGATTTTTACTGCCCTTATGATCGATATGTATTTTGTATTTTTGCAAACTGTTGCTACAAATACATATGCTACAAAGTGTAATTTGATAAAAGTGTTGCTGTTTTTTGTAATTTAATACTTAAGTATGATTCTTTATGTATTTTTTCCATATAAAAATAATAATGTTTTAATTAAAAAAGTTTAATTGATATCGTATTCTTTTATTTCATAATTAATAGAACCTAATGACACGTCCAAATGAATTGTTCATAAATTTTCAGTATTACTAAATTTGCCAAAAAATTATAATGAAAAAAAATATAAAGAGTAATTTAATTGACTTTCTTATTCATAGTTATGGTGTTTTTACTTTTGCCATACTCCTTAAAAAATAATTTTCCTCCGTAAAATAAAAAGTAATCTTCATTACGTTTAGAGGCGGAGCCAGCCCTCTTTAGGGGGTTCGTCCGAACCCCCTTCGACAGAAAAATATACTATTTATACATGATTAAAATTATTTTTTTATGTGGTTATAGTAGGTGTTGAACCCCCTTCGATTTAGTTTTCTTTGAATATTGAATCCCCTTACTTGAAATCCCGGCTCCGCCTCTGATTACGTTATCTTAATTAAATAGTAGCAATTTATAATTTTTTGATTATGTAAAAATTCAACTATCTTAAATTTAATTTTCAAAAATATTATTAAGACCATCATCATTATATAAAATATAATAATTATAAATTAAGTATAATCGTTAAAAATAAAATATAATATAAATCAGAGAAAGTAAAGAGATAAAATTCATAAAAAAAATTTACTCCTTCATCTCAATTTATATGTCTTACTTCTTTTTTGATATGTCTAAAAAATAGAGGCTTTTTCTATATTTAATAAGTTTTTAAAATTTTAACATTCTACATGACAAGTCTAAGACTACAAGATTTAAAAACTGGATGGAGTTAATATAAATCAAAGAAAGTAAAGAGAAAAAAATTCATAAAAATTTGCTACTCCTTTATCTCAATTTTAATGTCTTTATTTCTTTTTTGATATGTCTTCAAAAGAGAGATTTTATCTATATTTACTAAGTTTTTATAATTTTAACATTCTATATGAAAAGTTTAAAACCGCAAGATTTAAAAGCTACCTATTCCATCCATCTCATAGTAGTTGTCCACATTATCAAAAATAGCCCAAATTATTTGTTAATTTGCAAACCAAAAGAGAATTAATTAATTTTTTCTATTTTACCCTTACAATCAAAATTCTTTTTGAAGTGTATGCAAGTTTATAATTTAAAAAAAAAAATAAAAAATCATAAAACTACTCTTCTTATTTATGGAAGGGCATGTGAATAAGAAGGTGGACAACTAATATGAGAGATAGAACGAGGGTATCTTTAATTTAAAACCACAAAATTTAAATACTTCAATTGAAATGGAAGGAGTACAATGTCAAAGATTCAAAATACACCAATCATAAATATTAATGTAAAAAAAAAAAATATTAAAAAAAAATTGAGAAAAGAAAAAAGAAAAAAAAAGACAAAATAAAAAAATAATTTTAAAAAAAAGGCGAAAGAAAGAGCCACATGGAGCCACTTGAATGGATAAAAATTTTTGTGAGGACTACTAAAACTTGGTATCCTCACTTATATAGAAAAAAATTATTTTGTGTGAGACTCAAGTATGACGTGACAGACAAAACTTGTATGAAATATCTATCACATTTTATCAAGTGGAATCTGGGTCCCATTTTTTGGGTCAAAATACTTGTTGTCTCTACTATTGTCTCTCCTCATTTCTTTCCTTTCTTATTTTTTTTTTTAGTCTAAGGTACTTTTCAATTTATTTACTTTTTGATTTAAATAGTTGTTTGATTTATTTGAGTTTGTTTACTCAAATAAATTTGATTCTTCCTTATCTTAATATTTTCACTCCTCGAGCTCAACTTTAAATTAAAATTTATAATAGCAAATTCATTTTTTTAAAATAATTGTCATATAATAGGCATTTAACAATGACTAAATTAATTAAAAATAAATTTTATATAAATTGTAATTTTTTGCACACTAGTTTAATCGCACGTGTCTCGCACGTTTAACATTTGATTATTTAAAATTAAATAATTTATCTATTACGAAAAATTTTAATAAAATGTAAAAGTTCAAATCACTTGTTAAAAATCTTTCACACTTTAATAAAATAATGTAAACATAAACACATACACATCTATATTTTACCACCAGAAGTTCAAAGTGGTTGATGGATTATCACTTTTGCGTTTGACATATAGTACCTCTTTTCCTTGTTGCTAAAAGCTAAGAGACATGCATTAATTTGAACCATATTTGTATTACGATTATTTTCTTTTTTATATTTAAAATCGTTCCTTATTTTTTAAAGTCAAATCTTTACAAAATCATTGATTACATTCTTATTACGTACTTAAAACTTTAAAAATCTGGTACTTCATAAATTTTCTTATTCTAGCGATTTTATATTTATTTCTAGATTTTTCATATCTTCTTACAGTCAAATTTAGTTGATTTAGAATTCTTAAACTAATGAAAAAATATTAGTTGTCATTAATTTTGATGACTTCTAATAAGGAAAGGTTTTACCATAAATAAATTAATTTTCAACTCTTAAATTAAAAAAAAAAATTGATGACTTCCAATATGGAAAGGTTTTATCATAAATATATTTAATTAATTTTCAACTCTTAAATATTGGAAAAAAATAGTAAAAAGTCGATTTTGTCTAAAGCGAAGTCTTTTAATGAAGGGCAAAAAGTTCAAACAATATTTCTAAGGCCCTTCAAACTTTTAATACATTATAGATATAGATTATAGATAAAGAGTATATGACGCATCAAAATAAATTAATTACATTTGAGATGATTTTAGAAATCTCTCCTAATATTCACTTCATAAATTTAAACTAGTGAGGTACAATTTATATTTGCTTTCCTTATTTTGCTTTAAATATTTAAAATTTTGGTGGATTTTCATTCACTATAATTAAAAAATAAAAGATTTAAAATAAAGCATATGTCACGATCAAAGTATTTCGAGTCCTTCAAGAGATCATAAAGATCAATAAATTTCTTTTTTCGCACCAGATCAACATAATTTTCTTTATGATTTTTCAACTCATAATTCATATATATTTACTATATTTCTTGATACAAATATAATATCAGTGTAAAAATTATTTGTGCAATCACAATATTCTTAAAAATTATCAATCACGAAATGATTGAATTATTCTAAGATTTTATAAATAGAGTGAAAGTTTTATAATTTTTTATTATAAAGCATAATTATGTGACTTAGGTAGATTTTTTTTTAATAATTATATGACTATTTTATCCATTTAAAAATTTATCCTATGATGCGGCTAAAAGTCAAAAAATTCAACGTACTATTTTCATCATTGTCCTTTTTTGTCTTAAATGACTTCAATTGATTTTTTTTTTTTACTGTGTCATTTAAATTTTAACAAACTAACCAGATCTACCAAGAAGTTTAATAAATACTAAAAATATAGCAGAAAAAGAAATAATAATAGGAATAAGAAAAATAAAAATAGAATTTGAAGTAAAAGAAGAAATGCAAAAAACAGACATAATATTAGGAATAAAATGGCTAGAACAAGTAAAACCATATAATATAGAACATACACAATTAACTATAACATATAACAGAGAGAAATTATTCTTAAGAAGAGCTTTAACATAAAATGAAAATATATGTATTAATGAAGATAGTAGTAGAAAGATATTACAGTAGATATTATACGCCTATATAGATACAGGAGCAGAAGCTAATTTATGTAGATATAATTGCTTGCCAGAAAGTAAATGGGATAAATTAAAAACACCAATAATAGTTAAAGAATTTAATAACGAAGGAAGCTTAATTACTTATAAAGCTAAGAATGTAAAAACACAAGTATGGAATAAAATATGACATTCGTATTTCATACATATTAAAATTTTTCACTTATATATAAGTATAATAATATGTGCCTTGAACTAAATATCAACCATTTATCTCCCATCTCTTGTTTTTTGACCTTAATTCTCTCTCTCTCTTTTTTCTTTGTAATCATTATTAATGCGATTTGACCTTAATTTCTCATCCACTTACCCATTGTGTTTTGTTTCCCAACTTTAATAATATAGTCATGACAACTATAATCAAGATGTTAATAGAGGAAGGGGTAGGGAATCAAATGAATGAGTTTAACTCAATTTGGGGGCTGATAAAAATAGACGAGTTAATTAGTAAGTATTTATGGTTAATTTTCATTGAAGAGTTTTGAAAGTACAATAACTTTTATGAAAATGTTTGTTATTTTTTTGTAATCAAAGGCGTTAATAGAAATTTTTAATATTGTAATCAAAAGCGTGAATAGATTTTTTTAATGAAATAATATCCCCTTAAATTTCGTCATTAAATCCAAAAGATCTTTTTCTTGTAGTTTTAGTTTTTCTTTACATATGACTGGGAGTCCGTTTAGATATAATTAAAATTTGGTCAACTCAGCTTTTAATTTTTATTTTTTTAGTTTTTTTAGGTATTTGCTAAAATTAAAAAATATTTTAAAAAGCTAAAAACTAATTTTAAAAAGTAAAAAGTGAGAAGTTGGGTACCCCGACTTTTTACTTTTTAAATTAAAATTCTTTTAGGTTTAATCAAAACAATTATCTTTTTATCCCTTATATTTTCTTCTAATTCTAACAATACTCTGAACTTATAACTAGGGCTAGGCATAATCTACCAAAAATTGAATTACCGAATCGAACCAAAAAATTTGCTAATTGATATTCGGTATTTGGTATGGTATTTGAGAGTAAAATTTTAACATTTCGATATTTGGGATTAGATTTGGTACAAGTTATTACTACCATTTGGTATTCAGTATTTACAGAATCTCTCTCTCTCTCTCTCTATATATATAAATATATATATATATATATATATATATATATATAGAGAGAGAGAGAGAGTATTAGTCATCTCATAGAATCTCTTGGGCCTTGGTAATATATTTGTAAAAAGTAACAAAAAGAATACTAAATAGGATTTCTATTAAATATACTATTTGAAGTTTAAATGTACATTTGCACATCTCCAACTTTAATATAGTATTATCAAATATTGTACCGAACCGAAGTTTAATTTACCGATTACCGAATTACCGAACCGATGTTTATAAGTATGGTGTCTATGTTCAAATACCCATTACCGAATTATCGAACCCGGACTTTGAAAATACCGAACGAATACCGAACGCCCACCCCTACTTATAACCCATAAATCTATGATTTTTCTTTGTTGCTTCTCTTTGTCTCTTTCTAATGAGAAAGGAGATATAACGTGATTTGTTAGTTATTAGTTACATAACAGTGTAGTTAAAGTTAGTTATAACTAATAAGATCCTTTAATGAGTTGGTTATTTTTTAGTAGTTGACAGTTGTACAGGTTAGTGGGATCCTTTAATGTGTTGTTTGGAATGATCTCAAGGAGCGATTTGATAAAGCTGATGGTTCGCGCATTTTTCAATTGCACAGAGAAATTGCAACAACGACACAAGGTACCAGTAGTATTGCAGAATACTTCACTAAGTTGCATTTGCTTTGGACAGAATTCGATTGTTTAGCTCTTTTTATGGGATGTGATTGTGCAAAATCAAGGAAATTTGGTGAATTAATTATGAGGCAAAAGCTTCTGCAATTCTTAAGGGTATCAATGAAACATATGAACAATTACGCGCTCAAATTTTTATGCTCATTTCTCTTCCTTCGGTTAATCAGGCATACTCCATGATGATTGAAAGGGAGAGCCAAAAGATTTTAACTAATTCTACAACCACAACTACAAATCTGGAGATGGCTGCCTACATGAATGTTAAACATCCTACTAATAATAAGTTTCAGTAAAATTGGAACCCTAATCGAAATGCAAAATGTGAATACTGTAAATTGATGGGACATGTTGCAGATGACTGCTATCGGTTGCATAGATATCCTTCGGATTTCAAATTCAAAAGGACTTCTGGGAATAATAATGGTTCATACATGAGAGGAGGTGAGAGTAAAGAAAATTCACCCAATGTGAGAATTGCTCATGGTAGGGGTCAACACAAAGCAGCTACATGTGTGGACAATTACAATAACTCAGGACATAATCTTCACAGGAATGCAGAGTACTATGAAATGGGAGAAGTGCACAATATTTTGGTGGAGAATCTAGTAAGATGTCTGGAAGTCACAACTACTTCCAACAACAATATGGTGATATGGTGCAACACATGGATAATCCTCATCATTATTCTCAGTTTAAGAAGGTCATTGACAAAGATAATGCAGTTGATAGTTCAACTCTCTTAACTGAACACTCCGACTAAGCAAACATGAGAGGTAATATGTTTGCCTCATCTGTGGTTGATGCTCAAATTATAGGTATTATATCTACTTCTTGTGTGGATGATAATAAAGTGGAATGGATAGTAGATACAGGTGCAACAAATCATATGATTTCCAACAAAGAGTTGTTAAGTGCTGAAATAGAACCTAGTGTTGTCCGTAGTAGAAAGGTTCACTTACCTAATGGAAAGACTGTAGATGTTTCACATGTTGGCCATTGTGATATTATGGATGGAAAGTCTGTTAAAAATATGTTATACATACCAGACTTTAAGTATAATCTCTTGTCAGTATCCAGGTTAACTAAAGAGCTGAATTGCCCAGTCAAGTTTTTCCCTGACTTTTGTATATTCCAGGACCTCTCAAGTGGAAAGGTAATGAAGATTGATGAGGAAGTTGAGGGACTTTACCTGTTGCACCATAATAGATCTGATAACAAGAATAAACAAGTTCCTAGAGGACTGATAACAAGAAGGAATAAGTTGGACATACTGCTTTGGCATAGAAGAATGAGTCATGCATCTGTTGGAGCGATGGTAAAATTACTTAGTCTTAGTCATGCTGAATGTAAGAAAGTTCTATAAAAATGTGAAGTATGTCCACTTGCTCGACATACTAGATTACCTTTCACTGACAATACATCAAAAACATCTTCCATTTTTGAATTACTGTACTTGGATGTATGGGGACCATTTCATGTACCTACTTTTGATGGAAATAGATTATTTTTTACTATTGTAGATGACTATTCTTGCATGACTTGGGTTTACCTATTAAAACTGAAAAGTGATGTTATCGTGGTATTAAAGCATTTTATATAGCTGGTCCAAACACAATTTGAGAAAACAATCAAAATACTGCGGTCAGATAATGGTACAGAATTTGTTAATTCTGCTTGCACTGATTTGTTTAATTCTCATGGCATCATCCATTAACGATCATGTGTTTACACCCTCAGTAGAATGAGGTTGTAGAAAGAAAACAGATGTTCATCTTACAGCTGGCTCGGGCTATTAGATTTCAAGGTTCTATTCCTTTAAAATTCTGGGGTTACTGTATTCTTGGTGCTGTTTACATGCTCAACAGGTTACCTTCCTGAACTTTACAAGGGAAGACTCCTTTTGAGGTCTTTCATGGTTGCACGGGTACTATAGACCACTTGAGAACACTAGGGTGCTTATGTTATGCTAAATGTTTTCCTATTGGTGACAAATTTGAGGCCAGAGCTATTCCCTCAGTTCACATGGGATATTCAGAGGTCACAACAGGTTATGTCCTTTATAATATGCTCATAAATACTTTTTTTTTTATCTCAAGAGATGTGTCATTTAGAGAAGACACTTTTCCATTTCATTCTTCTACCCCTACTGCACCACCTTTTGTTGATGTCTCTACTGATTTTTTTGAGAATGTCATTCCTGATATCCCTGCACTTGTCGCTGATCCATCTCTTTTACTGCCCGGGAAGGCTGCTTCTGACTCCACTGTTGAGTCTTATGCTGCTTGTAGACACGTGATTTTTAATCCTCCCTAAATTTTAACTTGTTTATCGATACTAAATATTTATACTTATATTTAGTAATATATTATTTTGACTATTATTTTATTTTAATATAATATAAATAATTAAATGAATTTAATTTTAGGATATTATTTTGTTTAAAAAAAAATAAAAAAAAATATAGTTTTGTACTATCTTAATTATATAATTTATTTTTGACTATTTTTAGATTGTTATTGTATTTTTTAAAAAAAATATAAAAATCAATTAATTATTATTATTATTATTATTATTATTATTTTATTTGTTACTATTATCTATTTATTTATTTATTTATTAATTATTTTTCGTTATTAAAAAAAAGAAAAATAAATAAAAAAATCTTAAAACCTACCCTAACCCCCCACATTCCCCATTTTCCCTCAACACCTCCCCACATTCCCACAACTACTCACCCACATCAGAAACTACACATGCACACATGCACAATATATATATATATTACAAGAGCCAACAACAAAAAGAGGAAAAGGGGAAAAAAACACGGAAAGAAACCAAAAAAAAAAAGAATAGAAAGTTAAATCAAAAAGAAAACAACAAGAGAAGGCAAACATACAAAAAGAAAGGAGAAGAAAAAGAGTTTGGATTTAGAGTTCGGAGTTTCGTTTGAGTTTCTGGTAGTGGTGCTTCTTTATTCGAATCAATATATCAAACAGGTTTTTGTCAAATCTTTGCTACTTATTTTTATAAGTTTCGTTATGAATTGAAATATGAATAAAGTTGTTTCAAGGGTTGTTTCATATAATTTAGTATGTACAATTTATTATTTATATGTAGTTTGAACTTTACATCTTTATTTGTTATCCATTTGTTTGTATCTTTGGAATGAAGTTAAACTTATTAACGTTAAAAGACATAAAGTTACGTTTAGTTGACACGCAATTAGCGATTAAGTTTGTGATATAAATTAATTCGTGACTCATACATTTATGCATGCATGCAAAAAAATAAAAATAAAAGGAGAAAAAAAAAAACTCACGAAAAAAAAATAAAAAAATCTGGAGATAAACCAAAACCAAAACCAAGACAAACAAAATGGAAAAGAAAAACACTTGGAAAAAAAAGGACCGAAAACAAGAAACAGTGAGTGAAAACAAGAAATAGTGAGAAAATCAAAAAAGAAAGAAAAGAAAAGTGTTCCAAATAGTTGAGCCGGCTTCCCATTTGAGTTTCCGATGACGATACTTTTTTTTTTTTTTTCGGTTTTAATTCATCACACAGGTTCATATCAAATTTCGTATTATTTATTTTATAAGTTCTTGTTATAAATCAAATTGTGAATGAATTTATTTCAATGGCTTCTTCTATTATTTATTATGTTTAATTTTTTTTTTTTTTTGCAATTCATGATTTATGGCTTTATTTGTAATTCATATGTTGTTTTCGAAATAATGTTAGTTAGATTGATTTTGAATTTTAAATGAAATGATCTTTAAAGTTATTTGTGTTTTAATATGTAAAATTGTGTTAATCGACATGCATTTAGTGTGTAGTTATGTTAAAGATCACAATTAATGATTCATGAATGCATGCATGCAAGAACCAAAAAAAAAAAATGAAATGAAAAACATAACATGTTAAGAATAAAGGTTTTTTTTTGTTTTCTTTCCTTTCATGGATTTAGAGTAATGATTTGTAGTTTTCTCTAAAGAAAAAAAAAAAAAAAAAAAACGACCAAGACAGTTAAAAACAAAAGAACGGAATTTTGAGAAATAAAAAAAGTAGGTCAAAAAAAAAAAAAAAGCAAAAAAAGCAATAGTATAATTAAAAAAAAAAAAAAACTTGCATGATTATATATATATATATATATATATATATATATATTTCATGTTAGTTTAGTTATGAAAATTTTGTTAAATGTAACACGTGATCATTTTTTTTTTTTTTCTTCTTTGTTGTTGTTAATTTCGTTATGATAATTTTGTTAAATATAACTTTATTAATTAACTTTATCATGTGATTATGTTATTTTGCTTTTCATTAGTTTTGTTTAGCCAATATATAATTTTGTTCACCAATCATAAGATTAATCTGTTTAGGAAGATTTATTTATATAGATATATAATATCCATAATTCATAAAGGAAAAGAAAAGAGAGGAAAAACCCATTTAGCAAGGGAGAAAGACGAGTTGCGGATTAATTTCAAAACTCGTTGCAAAATAAAGAGTGAAAAAGGATCAAATGAATAAGATAAAATTATCTCGACTTTACGAAAGATGAAGTAAATGCCTTTAACGCTAGACAAATTTTAGGCACGTTTAAAATTTTCGTTTCAACTAAGAATGCTGCGCACGCATCTTTCTGAGACATTTAAAAATAATTCAAGGATGTAAAAATATACACCTTGATAAATATTTTTCTAAAATTTACTTGACAAATATTTTTAACTTGTCACCGATTTATTTAATAACAAACGAGATTTTAGATTAATAAAATGAGCGAATTTAGGCATTAACACGATTTATTCAAATAGTTTAAGTCAAGATAAGTTAATAAAAGCGACCGTGCTAGAACCACGGGACTCGAGGGGTGCCTCACACCTTCCCCTCGGTCAACAGAATTCCTTACTCGATTTTCTGCTTTCGCAGACCAACAAAGAGTCATTTCCTTTTGATCAGGGATTCAAAAGGGTGACTTGGAACACCATAACTCAATTCCAAGTGGCGACTCTGAAAAATGACAAAAACTAATCCCTATTCAATACCGTCACTTTAATTGGAAAAACCCTTCGACTCGATCCCTTTCGAGCGAAAAAAAGGGGTGTGACATCTCTGGCGACTCTGCTGGGGAATAAATAAGAATTCGAGCTTTGATATTGACTTTACTTGCTTTAATTATTTTATAATGTGTTTATTGGCCTCATGTGCTACTTATCACTCATTTACTGCTTTGATATTATTTGAACTGTATTATATATTGTCTTCTATCGCGTACCCCTCTGAGTCTCTGAAATAGGATAGAGGGAATGCAGTATATGCATCCCACCTTCTTTTTGAGATAACCGGAGTGTCAAGGCACCTGGTGAAGGATATAGTCACACATGTTAGGCGGGGTTCGGATCGACAACGAAGGCGGTGTTGCCCTGCTACCGACCAAGTTGTACCTCCCCGGCTCGAGTGTCCGCTCGAGTAAGCCAGTCTAGACACTTATCCCTATTAGGATTTAACTTAGAAGAACTGAAAACTCAGAATCTGGTTATCCCTATTAGGTACCGCTTTATTTGCATCATATGCATTCGACTTAGCGGGACTCGGCACAGGGGCTGGGTCTGTCTAGGACAGGTCACCTACTTAATAAAGACCAACATGTGCATCTTATGTGCTCTTTGATATTTGTTTGGAAGGCTATTTGTGTGTTGACCGGCTTTTAGGCAACATTGAAATGCAAGAGATTAAATTATCGTCACATTTAGTGAATCATTTTTGAAAGAAAAATTTTATTTTTTTTTTAAAAAAAAAATAGAAAATTTTTAGTAACATAGTTTTACGGTTTTTATGAACTACGAGGGTCTGATTCTCATATATTTGTGAGATACGTAGGAAGTCCCTCCCAGGATACGACCTTATCTTTTAAAGAAAAATTTTGTTCATAGATTTATTGGAAAATATTTTGAAAATATGATTATTTTTCATAATTATTTTTCTAATTTTCAAGTCCAATTTTAATATATTTCAACAGCCCGGAATCTTTAGGGATCATGAGGCTAAGAAAAAAAAATATATAGTAAAATAATAATAATAAATAATAATAATAATAATAATAATAACAATAAAATAAAAATATATTTCAAAAGCCCGGAATCTTTAGGGATCATGAGGCTAAGTTTTTACAATATATATATATATATATATATATATATATATATATATATATATATATATATATATATATATATATATATATATATATATATTAATTTTAACAAGTCCTAAACCTTTAGGGTCATGAGACTGAAAATTTTATACAACTTCATACATAAAATGGTCATTCTATTCTTGTTTATTTCTGAGTCCTTTTATTTTTACTTAGGGAATATTGTCTTCAAACATATAGATAAAATTGTCTAGAAGTCTGTTATAACAAAATTTTTGATAGGGTCAATTTAAATAAAAAAAAAATTACCAATCTTGTTTCTCTCGCTTCAATTTTTGATAAAATTGTTCTTTGTAACTAAGTTTAAATAATGGTCTCACTAAGTTTTACAAGTTAAGTTATAAATTCTTTTCAAAATTAATAAATTAAGTTTTGTCTAAGTCTAGATATTTATTAATTTTGTGTCTCTTTCAATAGGTATAAAATGTCCCCCCCTGTTCGTGGAGAGCGTCCAAAGAGAAAGAGAGATGGGAATGTACCGGTTCAGGTTGTGGATTGTACCCCTCTGCAACTCTGGTTATGGTGGAATGCAATGGATACATTTGATTATGACGAAATACATAAGTACTTGGGTTTTTTAACGAGTATCATGAGAATCAACCCTAATAGGGAGGTAATTGATGCATTACTGAATTTCTGGGACCCAAAGAATAATGTATTCCGTTTTTCAAATTTTGAGTTGACACCTACTTTAGAAGAGATAGCAGGCTATGTTGGATATGGTGATATGCATCGGAAGAAACTTATAGCCCCAAGACTTATTTCAATAAATAAATTTTGCAAGCTCATGAACCTAAGGAACACAAAAGAAGAATCAATGAAAAAAGGTTGGGTTTCCTTGCAGTTTTTGTATGACAGATACGGAAGGCAAGAGGGGTTTCAGAAGTACGGTAAAGAACTTTGTAATAAGGGTAGTTTTGAGACTTGGAAAGTTCACAGACGATTTGCATTCATGGTAGCCTTTTTGGGCACTATGGTCTTCCCAAGAAGAGAAGAAAAAATTAATATTCGTTTAGCAGGAGTGGTACAGATACTGATTAAGAAAGATTACACCATGATACCAATGATCCTAGCTGATATTTACCGTGCTCTGACTGTTTGTCAGAAAGGAAATTTTTTTTTCGAGGGATGTAATATCTTGTTACAGATGTGGATTGTAGAGCATCTTTATCAACGTCCTACATTGACAAGGTTCAATCCCGAGCGATTCAATCGAATCAACGATTACGAGGAAAGGATGGAGAAATATAAATGTCCAAAATAAATTGGAGATTGGGTTAAACTTTTTCGTTCTTTGACAACAGATAAAATCACTTGGAATCTCCATTGGTTCCCTTGGAGGAAAGTCATATATAGTTCTGTCATCCGTCCGTTCTTGTTATTAATGGGTATTAGAGGTGTTCAACCGTATGTTCCATTGAGAGTTCTACGTCAGCTAGGCAGACGTCAAATAATTCCCGTAACGAAAGACATGGCTGAGTTCGTATTTTAGGTCAGACCAGAGATTTCACTTCCAGAAGATTTGGCCCAGCAGATTTGGGAGGGTCGCCGTATTATGGGAATCGAAACGATGGTCATAGAGCGTGAGAAAGGAGAAGTGCACCCAGATTATCGGGAATGGTTTGAAGAACAGTCGAGTCCTCCAGTCAGACCAGAAAAATCGGTTAAAGGACCTATAGATCAGGAAGCTGCAATCAGGATAGGAATTGAAAAAGTCATGCGAGAACATCATGAAGCCAACCAAATTTTGAGAGAAGAATTAGAGCATGCCAGGGCAAAAATAGACGAACAACAAAGGGAATTCTCTGAAGAGAAAGCTAAATCAGCAGCTATTGAGGTTGCACTTCGGGGACAAATCAAGTTTGCTACCACTAGAGGGTCACACGTTGCAGAACTTGCCGCATCTCGCCGACAACAACTTCAAGAAGTTGAAAAGAATATGCAAGAAGAATTTGATCGAGAGAGATCTCAATGGATTTGTGAAAGGGGAATATTGCGAGAACAGTTGGAGGTTGTTTCCGCTCGTGAACAACGTGCAAGAGAGATGGTTGATTTCCGAGATCGACAGGCTCAGGAATGGGATCAGGCTTTCAGTTCTCTTCGAGGGAAGGTCCACCGTGTAGCACAGGATACTGCCAGAATGGGCTTAGATTATCAGCAGCTGGATTGTGAGGATTTTTTGGCACAAGTACCTGCTTTCGCACAGCGACTCACTACTTCATTGGAGGACATATATCTGAGTTTGGGAGGACATATTAAATCGAAATCTCCTTGAAAGGATCGTTGTTTTCTTTGTCATAGTTTTTTCATTTTCAGTTTTAAAAAATTTTTTTGTTTAGATATTATGTCTTTTAGTTTTCAGATGTCAGTTAGTAGGTTTTATTTTAGGAGTTGGGTCAGTTATTTTATCGTAGAATGTAATGAAGTTGAACGTTTATTTCTATATATATTACATATGTTTTACTTCACTTTATTTATTTTCTTCAATAATAATATTATAAAAAAAAAACAATTTTGTTAAATTACACCAGAACTACGCAAGATCTGATTCATGTCCTAACATGATACGTAGGCAACCCTCCAAAGGGTTCGATCATAACTTTTGAAAATATGCCTAGAAAAGCCGGGATGAAACACAAAGCTTCCATGATAGGTTGGGAAATGCATATAGAAACATGACATATAACTTGGCATTATAATGTGTTAAATATATAACACTCACCGTTTGCTACTTGTTTCCAGAAAGATAAAATAATTGGTGGTTGGTTTGTGGTTTAAACTGGAAACACATCCGTATAACACCAGATACAAGGGTAAAAGAAGAATGATCCGCAGAGAAGATATAGGGTCTGATAGTGAAGAAGAGCAGAATCAGTTGATTTCGCAGAAAGTAACATCAATGGAAGAAATAAAGGCATTAAAACAACAGATGGCGGAGATGTACCAAGCTTGGTTGAATGGACAAGCCCCGCCTTCTTCAATCCCCGGACTTTCAACTTCGAATGATCCAAATTCTGACCCAGCTCAAACTAGTGATCCATTTTACCCACCAGGATTTGGCCCATTTGCTAATATGTCTGGAGTTGCTGGTACTTCTACCGTGCACCCACCAAATCCATCGGTTGCAAATAACCCACTCTTTACTTCTGTAGCGCCAGCTACTGCGGGTGTTCAACCGACCATACCAAAAGATATGGGAAAACCAAATCATGATATGTTATATCCTCCTGAAATGACTTTTAAGTCACAAAATCCACATTATCATGTTCATCAACGCGATACTCCTATCGTGATTGAGAAGATTGCTAAGAATGAGGAACAAGAGGAGATGGCTAGAAAAGTTAGAAGCCTGGAACAAAGTATGAGAAACATGAAAGGAGTGGGTGGACCAAAAAGTGTTTCATACAAGGATTTATGTATGTTTCCTGATGTCCATTTACCGATAGGGTTCAAAATGCCAAAATTTGACAAATATGAAGGACACGGCGATCCTGTAGCTCATTTGAAAAAGTTTTGCAATCAATTAAGGGGAGCAGGAGGAAAAGAAGAATTATTAATGGCGTACTTTGGAGAAAGCCTTACAGGGATAGCTTCTGAATGGTTCATTGACCAAGACATTTCTCGTTGGCACGTGTGGGACGACATGGCTCGAGATTTTCTTCAACAATTTCAGTATAACATTGAGATAGTTCCAGATCGCACTATACTTGCCAACATGCGAAAAAAGATGACTGAAAGTTTTCGAGAATATGCCGTCAGATGGAGAGAGCAGGCTTCAAGAGTTAGACCATCGATAAAAGAATCTAAAATGATTGATATTTTTCTGCAAGCACAAGAACCTGATTATTTTCATCATTTGCTTTCTACTATCGGAAGCACATTTGCAGAAGTTATCAAAGTTGGAGAGATGGTAGAAAACGGAATCAAATCAGGAAAGATCATCAGCCAGGCCGCTTTGAAAGAAACAACACAGGCAATTCAAAGTGGTACAAGAAGTTTTGGGGGAAAGAAAAGAAAAGAGGATGTAGCAACTGTCATGGTAGGTCCACGACAAAATTGGAGAGGTGTGCGTCAACCATACGAGCAGAATCCATTATATTTTGTTCCATCTCCCCAATATCCTATTTACAATACACAATCATATGCTCGAGGTCCTTCTTACCCGCAGTGGCGTACACCAGCAATCCAAAATCATCCAATGGCCCCGCAAGTTCAAAGAGGTCCTCCGAGGTCTAATTTTCGGCCTAGAGCAGAATTCAAAAGGGATAACATGGTAAAAGATAATTTCACTTCTATTGGAATATCTTACACCAGTTTATTTCATAGACTGAGAAAAATAAATGTTCTAAACCCAATTGAGAGAAGGATCCCGAATCCTCCTCCGAAGAATTTGGACTATTCTAGAAGATGTGAATACTGTTCTGATGCCCCAGGGCACGACACAGAGAAATATTGGTATCTGAAAAGAGCCATTCAAGAGTTGATTAATACCCAACAGATTATGGTAGAAAGTCCAGGCGCTCCAAATGTCAATCAAAATCCACTGCCAGATCATAATGAAACAAACATGCTCGATGTGATACTCAGTGGTGAAGACACTACGATTCCCTTTAAACCGATCATTAAAATTAAAACTGATTCGGAAAAATCAGCAAATGTTGTAGATTTAACGAAAGAAAAACCTGCAGAAGCAGAGGTGGTGATAGAAAAACCCGAATCATCGAATGATCCCTTGGCGATGGGGAAAGAGATTTCAGAAAATATTGGGTCAAGTAAAATAAAGCCGAAACTCATTATTCCTGGAAGATCCAATAAGCCTCTTTTAATCATAAAAGGAGCTCCTGTAGTTCCTATTGTTATTAAACCAGTGTCACAGCTGCCTATGGTTGATACCAAGGTAGTCCCTTGGAATTATAATCGCGTTGTGGTGATGCACAAGGGGAAAAAAGTGATTGAAGAGGTAGATGAAGTAGGGGGATTAACTCGATCTGGAAGATGTAATGTTCCCGTAGAGTTAAGAAAGAATAAACAAGGCGGTGAAGAAAGAATGACAGTCAAGAAGCCTGTCACTGATGAAGAAGCTGAAGAATTCTTAAAGAAAATGAAATTGCCAGAATATTCTGTTATAGAACAGTTGAAGAAGACACCAGCACAGATTTCTTTGTTGTTTTTATTGATACATTCAGAGGAACACCGCAAGGCTGTAATGAAGATTCTTAATGAAGCATGTGTTCCTAGTGAGATTAGAGTAAATCAGCTGGAAAAAGTTGTTGGAAGGATCGTTGAAGCAAATAAAATTGCTTTTTCAGATGATGAACTGCCTATAGAAGGTACGGAGCATAACAAAGGTCTGTACATTTCTGTGAAATGCGAACATTCCATCATCACTCGAGTGTTAATTGATGGAGGATCAGGCGCTAACATTTGTCCTATGTCAACTTTACAAAAGTTGAATGTTAATGTGGAAAGAATCCGACCTAACAATGTGTGTGTCAAAGGTTTTGACGGATCAAAAACTGATGCCATTGGTGAAATAGAGCTCATATTAACAATTGGGCCTGTGGATTTTGCTATGGATTTTCAAGTACTGAACCTTGATGTTTCATATAATATGTTATTGGGAAGGCCATGGATTCATAGGGCTAAAGCAGTCGCATCAACGTTGCATCAAATGGTCAAATTCGAATATGACAGGCAAGAGATAGTATTTCATGGTGAAGGAGACTTATCAATGTATAAAGACTACTCTGTTTCTTCCATCGAAACAAATACTGCCAATGTGTTAATTCATCAAGCTTCTGAGGTAGTGGCTGTTGAGCATATCCTAGAGGGGAATCTCATCGCAAGACCACAATTGTCCTCTGCATCTGTTATGGTAGTGAATGAAATGTTGAAGCATGGTTTTGAACCAGGAAAAGGTCTAGGGATGTTTTTGCAAGGCATAGTTCATCCGGTAAACCTCTATGAGAACTTTGGTACTTTTGGTCTGGGATACGAGCCTACTGCTGAAGATATAAAGAAGGCTAAAAAGCATAAGAAAGAGTCGTGGTCACTTGCCAATCCTATACCGCCACTTTATGAGTCTTTCATCAAATTCAGTGTTGTTGGATCCTCCAAGTTACCTGATGCAAAATCAATGAATGATGATGATACAGAGTTGATTGACCTTTTTCAGAATATGTTCATTGAAGCAGATATGGTTGAAATTAGGGAAGGTACCAGTAATGCAGATGTGCAGTTTGTCGGCCCTGATGTCCAGCTTAACAATTGGGAGGCCACTCCTCTCCCTATTATAAAAGAGTCTTGGTAGTTTATTTGTTTTCTTACAGTCTTAGTAGTTTGTTTGTTTTCTTACAGTCTTAGTAGTTTGTTTGTTTTTACTTCTGTAATTTAAATTATTCTAGGATTATAATTCAGAACTTTTATGTTAGGTTAAAACCTTTCTATCTATGTTTCTAATTAAGCGCAGTTTCCCTTTGTTTTATTTTAAGTCTGATTTTTATTTATTTTCTATCATACAGTTCTTTCTATGCCGATTCTAATGATATGAAATGCATGAAGAATTGTTCACCAGAGTTAAAAAACCAATCTAATTTTGAAATAATGAATAAGGAGGTTGAATGCAATGAAGAGGAAGCATTTGAGGATATAAGCAAAGATTTCAAACATTTTGAGAATAAGACAAATCCCAATTTGGAAGAAACTGAAGCGATCAATTTAGGAGATCTTGAAAATATTAGGGAGACTAAGATAAGTGTACATGTTCAACCGCAACAAAAGAAAGCTATAATTGAAGTTTTGCATGAGTATAAAGACATTTTTGCGTGGTCTTATGATGATATGCCCAGTTTAAGCACTGATTTGGTAGTTCACAAGTTGCCAATTGATCCTGCTTTTCCTCCTGTCAAGCAAAAGTTAAGAAAATTCAAAACTGACATGAGTGTAAGAATTAAAGAAGAAATCACGAAGCAACTTGAGGCTAAAGTCATTCGAGTGGCCCAGTACCCTATTTGGTTGGCAAATATTGTCCCTGTTCCAAAGAAGGACGGCAAAGTTCGGATGTGTGTTGATTATCGCGATTTAAACAAAGCAAGTCCGAAAGATAATTTTCCACTTCCCAATATTCATATTTTATTGGACAATTGTGCCAAACATGATCTTGCTTCTTTTGTGGATTGTTATGCGGGGTATCACCAGATCATTATGGATCCAGAAGATGCGGAAAAGACATCATTTATTACTCCATGGGGAACATATTGTTATAGAGTTATGCCTTTTGGATTAAAGAATGCTGGGGCAACTTACATGAGGGCAATGACCACAATGTTTCATGACATGATGCACAAAGAGATTGAAGTTTATGTGGATGATGTGATCATTAAGTCGAGAGAGCAATCTGATCATATCAAAGATTTGATAAAATTCTTTGAAAGGCTTCGGAGGTATGATCTCAAACTTAATCCAGCAAAATATGTATTTGGAGTTCCGTCAGGGAAACTTTTGGGTTTTATAGTCAGTCGACGTGGCATTGAGTTAGATCCTTCAAAAATAAAAGCTATCCAAGATTTACCTCCACCAAAAAATAAAACGGAGGTGATGAGTTTACTTGGAAGGTTGAATTATATCAGTAGATTCATTGCTCAGCTTACGACAACTTGTGAGCCAATATTCAAGTTGTTGAAGAAGAATGTTAAAGTTGAATGGACTGAAGAATGTCAAGAGGCATTTGACAGAATTAAGAGACACTTGTCGAATCCGCCTATTTTGGTTCCTCCAGAGCCAGGCCGACCTTTGATATTGTAGATGTCTGTTTTAGATAATTCTTTTGGCTGTGTATTGGGTCAACATGATGTCACAGGAAGAAAAGAACAAGCCATCTACTACCTCAGCAAAAAGTTTACCACTTATGAGGCTAAGTACACTCTTCTTGAGAAAATATGTTGCGCCTTAACTTGGGTAGCCCAAAAGCTGAAACATTACTTGTCATCTTATACTACTTACCTCATATCTCATGTGGATCCTTTAAAGTACATCTTTCAGAAGCCTATGCCCACAGGCAGACTCGCGAAATGGCAGATGTTGCTTACAGAGTTTGATATTGTTTATGTGACACGAACTGCAATGAAAGCTCAAGCCTTGGCGGATCATTTGGCTGAAAATCCTATTGATGGGGAGTATGAGCCATTGAAGACTTATTTTCCAGATGAAGAGGTATTGTATGCTGATGAGTTTGTTTCAGAAGATTGTCATTCAGGCTGGAAGTTGTTCTTTGATGGAGCTGCTAATATAAAAGGAGTGGGGATAGGAGCGGTTCTTATTTCTGAATCAGGACAATATTATCCCATAACAGCCCAACTTCAATTCTACTGTACCAATAATATGGCAGAATACGAAGCTTGCATTCTAGGTTTGAGATTAGCCATTGACATGGGGGTCCAAGAATTGTTGGTATTAGGAGATTCAGATTTATTAGTCCACCAAATCCAAGGAGATTGGGAGACTCGTGATTCGAAACTCCTACCATATAGAAGTTGTTTGCGAGATCTTTGTCAACGATTTGTATTAGTAAAGTTCAAACACATTCCCAGAGCTCATAATGAGATTGCTGATGCTCTGGCGACATTATCTTCGATGCTTCAATATCCTGATAAAACTTATATTGACCCTTTGCATATACAGATTCATGATCAACATGCATATTGTAATGTGGTTGAAGAAGAATTTGATGGGGAGCCTTGGTTCTATGATATCAAAGAATATATTCAGACTGGGAAGTATCCTGTACATGTTGATGGTAATCAAAAAAGAACCATTCAACGTTTGTCTAGTGGATTTTTCTTAAGTGGAGGAATCTTGTATAAAAGGACTCCTGATTTGGGACTTTTGAGGTGTGTAAATGCTAAAGAAGCTTCAAAAATCATGACTGAAGTACATTCTGGGATTTGTGGACCACACATGAGTGGATATGTTTTGGCAAAGAAAATACTCCGAGCCGGTTATTATTGGCTCACCATGGAGCGAGATTCCATCAATTTCGTTCGTAAATGTCATAAATGCCAGTTGCATGGAGACTTGATACATTCCCCTCCATCCGAGTTGCATACAATGACTGCTCCATGGCCTTTTATGGCTTGGGGAATGGACGTAATTGGACCAATTGAACCAAAAGCCTCGAATGGACAGAGGTTCATCTTGGTAGCCATTGATTATTTCACAAAATAGGTAGAAGCAGCGACTTTCAAGTCAGTGACCAAGAAAGTTGTGGTTGATTTTATTCACTCCAACATCATCTGTCGTTTCGGCATTCCAAAGATAATTGTCACGGATAATGCTGCGAATCTCAATAACCATCTGATGCAAAAAGTGTGCCAGCAATTTAAGATTATGCATCGAAATTCAACTCCTTATCGTCCAAAGGCGAATGGAGCTATAGAAGCTGCCAATAAGAATTTAAAGAAAATACTCCGTAAGATGGTGCAAAGTTCCCGACAATGGCATGAAAAGTTACCTTTTTCTTTGTTGGGTTATCGTACTACAGTTCGGACTTCAATTGGTGCAACTCCTTACTTGTTAGTGTATGGAACTGAAGCAGTTATACCTGCAAAGATTGAGATTCCTTCTCTTCGAGTAGTTGTGGAAGCTGAAATTGATGAAGACCAATGGGTCAAGACTCGTTTGGAGCAATTAAGCTTGATTGATGAAAAAAGATTGGCGTCAGTATGTCACGGACAACTATATCAGAAGAGAATGGCACGAGCATATAATAAAAAGGTGCGCCACAGACATTTTGAAGTTGGTCAGTTAGTACTAAGACGCATCCTTCCTCATCAGATTGAGGCCAAAGGCAAATTTTCTCCTAATTAGCATGGGCCATTCATAGTAAAGAAAGTGTTACCTAATGGCGCGTTATATCTGACTGATGTAGAAGGAAAAATAGAAGGAATGCCGGTCAATGCTGATGCAGTTAAAAGATATTATGTATGATATTCATGTACAATTATGTTATGTATGTTTTGTACTTATATTTTTAAAGATTGAAATGATGAAGGCATTTTGTTCTGCTATCTGAATAATATATAAACCTTTGCTTACCCCTTTGAGCCTTTATTTTTCTTCGAACCCTCTTTTGGAATCAAAATAAAAGGGTGTGTTAAAAAAAAATAAAAAAAATCAAATCAGTCAAAAATTCAAAATCAAAAAAAAAAGAATGATGTTTCATGAACTACGTTTGACCTGATTCTTGCTATGACAAGATAAGTAGGCAGCCCTACTCCGGGGTTCGGTCTAACCAGAAGAAAATTTAAATTACCCAGAATGAAATGAAACTGGGGCAAAATTTATTTTCTTAAAAGGATAGATTCCAAAAGTTGTATGTTTCACCCAATGTTATAAATTTTTTGGAGACTCATGCCTACCTTTCTTTCTAACCCTATCCAAAAGCCAAGTTACAACCAAAGAAAGACCTTCGGATTAATATTTGAGAATGTCAAGGCTAAACATATTATGAGTGCATGATATTTCATATTTTGGATGTTTATTAAATAAAAAAAGTGATGAAAAAAATAAAAATGAGAGAGTCTTATTGGTGAAAACCCTTTCGGGCACCGTAAGACGACTGTGAGCTAAGGCAGGAATAAAAAGAGATAGACTCGTTGGCAAAACCCATTGAGGTGCCACTAGTTTAAGAAAGATTGTTATCAAGAAGGAACAAATTCAAGATTGGCTTAATTTAAAGTTCAATATGTGGACAAAAGTTGTAATGATTGGTGTGGGTAGATCTGGTTGTTTTATTCAAAATGCATGTCATAATCACCAGAATCGACTTCCACATTCAGATAAGTTTTCTCTTTGTTTTGGAAAAGAGATATCTATTGTCTTTTTATTTTGTTTTATTTTTATTTTTGATTGTTGTGTCTTTGTCATCAAACAAAAATCTTTGTTGTCTTTTGAGTCAAATTCGCATCAGGTCGAGTCAGAAAAGATTTCAAACTCGCTACCAACTCCTTTAAGGGTACAAAGCAAGACAAAGAGTCGATCTACAGAGACAACATTTCAAAGTAAAAGTAAGAAATATGATTTGAGTCGAGGATCTCAGTAGTCAGAATTCTGATTCAGAAATATGACAATTCAAAGAAGATTATCATGGATTGGAAAGGAGTCGAGCATGGCAAGTGCGAGAGCGGCCACTTCAAAAGCCAAATGCCACAAACTAACCACTACATGTTTTAAAACTCACAATTTTTCTTTGTTTGGAACAGAGATGAAATAATGTTTTCAGCTAAAGGATGCAATTTTGACACTTCATTCAATGCAAGAAGCACGATTACAACATCCGATACTGGATCTCGGTCATGATAAACTTTATTCTTTGCGAGATATATTAAGATCCAGTGACACATAAATTTTTTCAGTACAAACTGGGGCCAAATTTTATGTGTGTTATATGGAATTTATTTTATGCTCAGGACCCTCCTGAATAATGGGAATTTATTTTATGCTCAGGACCCTCCTGAAGAATGGGAATTTATTTTATGCTCAGGACCCTCCTGAAGAATGAGAATTTATTTTATGCTCAGGAACCTCCTGAAGAATGAGAATTTATTTTATGCTCAGGACCCTCCTGAAGAGTGGGAATTTATTTTTATGCTCAGGACCCTCCTAAAAAAATGGGAATTTATTTTATGCACAGGACCCTCCTGAAGAATGGGAATCTGTTTTATGCTCAGGACCCTCCTGAAGAATGGGAATCTATTTTATGCTCAGGACCCTCCTGAATAATGGGAATCTATTTTATGCTCAGGACCCTCCTGAATAATGGGAATTTATTTTATGCTCAGGACTCTCCTGAAGAATGGAAATTTATTTTTATGCTCAAGACTCCCCTAAAGAATGAGAATTTATTTTATATACAGAACCCTCTTGAAGAATAGGATGTTATTTTTCTGTTTCACTATTTGCTTTGAGTTCAGGAACCCGCCTGAAGAATAGGGTGAAAAAATTGCAAGTCAGGAGCCCGCCTGAAGAACAGGGTGAAAAAGTTGCAAGTCAGGAGCCCGCCTGAAGAACAGGGTGAAAAAGTTGCAAGTCAGGAGCCCGCCTAAAGAACAGGGTGAAGAATTGTAAGTCCAGGAGCCCACCTGAAGAACAGGGTGAAGAAAAAGAAAGTTCAGGAGCCCGCCTGAAGAACAGGGTGAAGAAATTATAAATCCAGGAGCCCGCCTGAAGAACAGGGTGAAGAAAAAGAAAGTTCAGGAGCCCGCCTGAAGAATAAGGTAAATTTTCAAGTTCAAGTCATGAAGATTTGAATCAAGAGATTGCAATTTTTACTTGTATTTTTTCATTTTTGATTTTTATTAGTCAGTTGAATGTAAAAGCAGAAGTTGTCAACCGGAAACTCGACGGAATCTCACTCGACTTTCACTTTTTCTCTCACCAAAATACCTTTCGAACTACTCATGACCTGATTCCCTTGTAATCCGGGATAGGTAGGATGTCCAAAAACAGGACTCGGTCATATTTGTCTTTTTATTTTTATTTTTATTTTTATTCTTACCTTTCAAATAATTGGAGAGTCAAAAATCATATCTTGTCTACTTCTTTGTATGAAAACTCTTCGAGATTTCACACAAAGAGGGGCAAAAATGTAGACACGTGATTTTTTATCCTCCCTAAATTTTAACTTGTTTATCGATACTAAATATTTATACTTATATTTAGTCATATATTATTTTGACTATTATTTTATTTTAATATAATATAAATAATTAAATGAATTTAATTTTAGGATATTATTTTGTTTTAAAAAAAAATATAGTTTTGTACTATCTTAATTATATAATTTATTTTTGACTATTTTTAGATTATTATTGTATTTTTTAAAAAAAATATAAAAATCAATTAATTATTATTATTATTATTATTCTTATTTTATTTGTTACTATTATCTATTTATTTATTAATTATTTTTCGTTATTAAAAAAAAGAAAAAAAAATAAAAAAATCTTAAAACCTACCCTAACCCCCCACATTCCCCATTTTCCCTCAACACCTCCCCACATCCCCACAACTACTCACCCACATCAGAAACTACACATGCACACATGCACAATATATATATATATATTACAAGAGCCAACAACAAAAAGAGGAAAAGGGGAAAAAAACACGGAAAGAAACCAAAAAAAATAAAGAATAGAAAGTTAAATCAAAAAGAAAACAACAAGAGAAGGCAAACATACAAAAAGAAAGGAGAAGAAAAAGAGTTTGAATTTAGAGTTCGGAGTTTCGTTTGAGTTTCTGGTAGTGGTGCTTCTTTATTCGAATCAATATATCAAACAGGTTTTTGTCAAATCTTTGCTACTTATTTTTATAAGTTTCGTTATGAATTGAAATATGAATAAAGTTGTTTCAAGGGTTGTTTCATATAATTTAGTATGTACAATTTATTATTTATATGTAGTTTGAACTTTACATCTTTATTTGTTATCCATTTGTTTGTATCTTTGGAATGAAGTTAAACTTATTAACGTTAAAAGACATAAAGTTACGTTTAGTTGACACGCAATTAGCGATTAAGTTTGTGATATAAATTAATTCGTGACTCATACATTTATGCATGCATGCAAAAAAATAAAAATAAAAGGAGAAAAAAAAAACTCACGAAAAAAAAAATAAAAAAATCTGGAGATAAACCAAAACCAAAACCAAGACAAACAAAATGGAAAAGAAAAACACTTGAAAAAAAAAAAAGGACCGAAAACAAGAAACAGTGAGTGAAAACAAGAAATAGTGACAAAACCAAAAAAGAAAGAAAAGAAAAGTGTTCCAAATAGTTGAGCCGGCTTCCCATTTGAGTTTCCGATGACGATACTTTTTTCTTTTTTCGGTTTTAATTCATCACACGGGTTCATATCAAATTTCGTATTATTTATTTTATAAGTTCTTGTTATAAATCAAATTGTGAATGAATTTGTTTCAATGGCTTCTTCTATTATTTATTATGTTTAATTTATTATTTTTTTTGCAATTCATGCTTTATGTCTTTATTTGTAATTCATATGTTGTTTTCGAAATAATGTTAGTTAGATTGATTTTGAATTTTAAATGAAATGATCTTTAAAGTTATTTGTGTTTTAATATGTAAAATTGTGTTAATCGACATGCATTTAGTGTGTAGTTATGTTAAAGATCACAATTAATGATTCATGAATGCATGCATGCAAGAACCAAAAAAAAAAAAAAAAAATGAAATGAAAAACATAACATGTTAAGAATAAAGTTTTTTTTTTGTTTTCTTTCCTTTCATGGATTTAGAGTAATGATTTGTAGTTTTCTTTAAAGAAAAAAAAAAAAAACGACCAAGAGAGTTAAAAACAAAAGAACGGAATTTTGAGAAATAAAAAAAGTAGGTCAAAAAGAAAAAAAAAAGCAATAGTATAATTAAAAAAAAAAAAAAACTTGCATGATTATATATATATATATATTTCATGTTAGTTTAGTTATGAAATTTTTTTTAAATGTAACACGTGATCATTTTTTTATTTTTCTTCTTTGTTGTTGTTAATTTCGTTATGATAATTTTGTTAAATATAACTTTATTAATTAACTTTATCATGTGATTATGTTATTTTTCTTTTCATTAGTTTTGTTTAGCCAATATATAATTTTGTTCACCAATCATAAGATTAATCTGTTTAGGAAGATTTATTTATATAGATATATAATATCCATAATTCATAAAGGAAAAGAAAAGAGAGGAAAAACCCATTTAGCAAGGGAGAAAGACGAGTTGCGGATTAATTTCAAAACTCGTTGCAAAATAAAGAGTGAAAAAGGATCAAATGAATAAGATAAAATTATCTCGACTTTACGAAAGATGAAGTAAATGCCTTTAACGCTAGACAAATTTTAAGCACGTTTAAAATTTTCGTTTCAACTAAGAATGCTGCGCACGCATCTTTCTGAGACATTTAAAAATAATTCAAGGATGTAAAAATATACACCTTGATAAATATTTTTCTAAAATTTACTTGACAAATATTTTTAACTTGTCACCGATTTATTTAATAACAAACGAGATTTTAGATTAATAAAATGAGCGAATTTAGGCCTTAACACGATTTATTCAAATAGTTTAAGTCAAGATAAGTTAATAAAAGCGACCGTGCTAGAACCACGGAACTCGAGGGGTGCCTCACACCTTCCCCTCGGTCAACAGAATTCCTTACTCGGTTTTCTGCTTTCGCAGACCAACAAAGAGTCATTTCCTTTTGATCAGGGATTCAAAAGGGTGACTTGGAACACCATAACTCAATTCCAAGTGGCGACTCTGAAAAATGACAAAAACTAATCCCTATTCAATACCGTCACTTTAATTGGAAAAAAACCTTCGACTCGATCCCTTTCGAGCGAAAAAAAGGGGTGTGACACTGCTCCTGTTAATGCATTCATTCCAGTAGTACCACCTATTGCTCAACCTTTTCCTTCTCGGCACTCCACCAGGTGCAAGAAGAAGCCAACTTGGATGACTGATTTTATTACTAATCATGCTGCAGAATCCTTTTCCTATCCTCTTTTTCACTCTTTAAGTCATGATAGATTGTCTTCTCATTATCAGTCTTACTTAGTGGCTTTCTCTTGTATTGCTGAACCTCAATCGTACCAAGATGCTTGCTCAGATCCTAAATGGAACACAACTATGCAGGAAGAAATTCAAGAACTTAAAGCAAATAAGACTTGGATTTTAGTTCTTCTTCCACCTGATAAGACTTCTATTGGACGCAAATGGGTTTACAAGGTGAATTTTAAATCTAATAGGGAGGTTGAAAGATATAAGGCTAGATTAGTTGCCAGGGAATATAATCAGAAAGCTGGTCTTGATTACCATGATACTTTTTCTCCTGTAGTTAAGATGGTGACAGTGAGGAGTGTTCTTTCTATTGTTGCAGCTTTTGATTGTCATATTCATTAGTTGGATGTCTACAATGCTTTTCTTCAGGGTGATCTGCATGAGGAAGTCTACATGTCTTTGCCTGAGGGTTTTACTAGCCAGGGGGAGTATCTAGGCATGGTATGCTGGCTAGTAAAGTCCTTATATGGGCTTAAACAAGACAGCAGAAAATGGAATATCAAACTTACTGATGCATTGATAGAATCTGGTTTTGAGCAAAGTAGTTTGGACCATTCTTTGTTCATCAAACGGCAACAAGAACTTGTGGTGGTAATTCTAGTATATATAGATGATATGTTGGTGGCTGGTAATGATTTGAAGTTGATTGAACAGACCAAACAAACTCTACATGCTAAATTCAAGATTAAGGATCTTGGAATACTGAGATATTTCCTGGGAATAGAGTTTAGCAGATCATCTAAAAGGATATTGATAAATCAAAGGAAATACAATTTAGAATTGATAGAAGAAATGAGACTAACCGGAGCAAAACCATCTTGGAAACCATTAGACTGCAATTTGAAACTATCCACTTCAGAGGTTGATTAAGCAATGGGAATTAAAGATGATACAGAATTATCAGATAAGAGTTCTTATCAAAGATTGATTGGAAGATTATTGTATTTGACTTTGACTAGACCAGAAATTGGCTTTGCAGTTCAAACATTAAGTCAATTCCTGCAAAATCCCAAAAGAACTCATATGGAAGCATCACTCAAAGTTGTAAGATATATAAAAAAAGAACCTGCTATGGGAATTCTGATGAGTAGCAGAAAAGAGAACAAGCTAGTGGCATTTTGTGATGCAAATTGGGCAATATGTCCGAGTACAAGAAGGTCAATAACAGGGTTTTGATTAAACATGGAGATTCCTTGATATCATGGAGGTCAAAGAAGCAGACAACAATTTATAGAAGTTCAGCAGAATCATAATATAGGAGCATGGCCTCTACAGTTTCAGAACTAGTGTGATTATTTCTTTGTACAAGGAACTAGGGGAAGAGTTAGAGTTGCTTGTGACTTTTTTTTACAGTAAAGCTACATTGAAAATTGCATCAAACCCAGTGTACCATGAGAGGAAAAAATATATAGAGATAGATTGCCATTTTATGATAGAGAAGATACAAAAGGGACTGATCAAGCCACAACACTTAAAGACACAAGAACAACAAGCAGACATCGTGACGAAAGGATTGTTTAGACCACAACATGAATATTTGGTTTCCAAGCTTGGCATGCTAAATGTCTTTAGACCTACCATCTTGGGGTGGGGTGGGGGGGTAATGAGAAATGAGATATAACGTGATTTGTTAGTTATTAGTTACATAACAGTGTAGTTAAAGTTAGTTATAACTAATAGGATCCTTTAATGAGTTGGTTATTTTTTAGTAGTTGACAGCTGTACAGGTTAGTGGGATTAGCTCATGTATATAAAGGAGGAAATTAGAGAATCCAGAGAGTTAGTTTTCATTTTCCCTTAATCACTTTGTATGGTTAGCCTCTTTCTGTATAATGAGAAGTTTTCTTTGAGTTTCACTTGAGTTCTGTAGGTGTTTTCATTCTATTTCACAACACTTTCCTCCACTTTACTCTTCATCTTTCTCCTTTGTTTTCAGCGAATCCGTCAATATTTTTGAATTATTAGAATTAAAAATTATAAATGATTCACCTTATTTATGATGTTAACAACCTTATGGACATTTAAATTATTTTGACAATAAAAAAGTGCTTAACATCACTTGTTTACAAAATACATCAACAGTTTTTTTCACTTTCAGTACTTTTATTCAAACACTTATGTACATAATTTATAAGCATTTATTTTAAGTTTTTATTCACTTAAACTAAAAAGTTCTTTTTTTAGTCATATCCAAACGGACTCTATAGATTGTCTTTTAGCAATTCATAAATTGACAAGTGATGATGTTTTTTTTTGGTAACTACAAGTGATGATGGTTGTGTGCCCCATAAGTTCTATTTTTTAAAGGAACAAATTTCAGACCAAAATTAATTAAATCAATTTCGCAAAGAAATTTTTACCTAATAATAAAGGGCAAAGGGCCCAATGCAGTAATGCCAAAGCAGGCATGTTGACCTGCTGCCTGCTTTGGCACCTCTTTGTTCTGCTGTCTACTTTGGCACCTCTTAATTGGTCATTTTCCCATCATTTAATTTATTTGTCTTATTCTTTTAAATTATTATATATTTTAAAAAATATTTAAAAAATATTATAAATTATAATAATTAACAACTTTAAAATTTAAAAGATATAAAATATTTGACCAACTCTTGAAATTATATCAGTATCACTTAAATTTTAATAGAAGAAAAAGTATTATAAATCATAATAATTAAAAACTTATATTATTTTAAAAATATAATTGACCATCAATGCCATAAAAGTTTGGTTTAATCTGTTATATATTTCAAACAAATATGTTATAAAATATTTGGCTGACTCTCGAAAATATATCAATGTCACCTAAATTGAAATAGAAGAAAAAGTATTGTGATTAGGTCGACATGTCTTCTTCAACTGTGCTTTACTATATCACTCCTAATTAATTATTATAAGTTATTTAGATATTAGACAATTAATAATATTTAATAAAAAAATAGTAAAATAGACATGTTTGACATGTCTGCTTCAGCTTCTTCAACCGCAATTTTATTATATCACTCCTAATTAATTATTACAAGTTATTTATGTATTAGAACATTAAACATATTTAATAAAAAAATAAAATATTCATTTATGACATATCTGCTTCAGCTGCTTCAACCATAATTTCACTATATCACCACTAATTAATTATTATAATCCATATAAGTATTAAAAAATTGACAATATTTAACAAAAAAGTAAAATAGACATAAAATATTATCTTAACTCTTGATGTTTTAAATTAAGTAGGGGTTTCGAGAGATGATAGGTTGAGGGTAGGGTCGTGGAACATAGGGACCCTTCACGGTAAGTCGATAGAGCTGGTAAAGATCCTTATGAAGAGATGGATCAATATAACGTGTGTCCAAGAGACTAAGTGGTAGGTTGTAAGGCTAGAGATGTGGATGGGTACAAGCTGTGGTACTCAGGTAGTGAGAGGTATAGGAATGGAGTAGGTATCTTAGTGGATAAAAAGCTTAAGGATCAGGTAGTGAAGGTTAATAGGGTTAGTGATAGGGTGATGACTATTAAGTTAGTCGTTGGGGGGTTTTGTTGAGCATCTGTAGTGCTTATGCACCATAGGTAGGCCTGAACGAGGAGGAGAAGAGGAGATTTTGGGAGGTTTTGTATGAGGTGGTTCGTGACGTGACTAGCTCGAAGAAGATTTTTATCGGAGGAGACTTCAATGGGCACATCGGGGCATTACCGATAGGTTATGGTGATGTGCATGGAGGCTTTGGTTTTGGGGTTAGGAATGATGCAGGAGATGCTCTTTTGGATTTTGCGAGGGCCTTTGAGTGGGTGGTAGTAAATTCATATTTTCCGAAGAAGGAGGAGCATCTGGTTACTTTCTGTAGTAGGTTAACCAAGAGTCAGATTGATTTTTTGCTGCTTAGGAAGGGGGAAAGAGGCTTGTGTAAGGATTGTAAGGTCTTTTTGAGTAAGAATCTTTCGACCCAACATAGACTTCTGGTGATGGACTTGGTTATTAAGATGGAAAAGAAGACAAGGGGTAGGGAGGGTCGATCTGGAGTTAGGTGGAGTGGCCTGACCCCGGTTAGTGCTTTGGAGATTGGGGTGAAGTTAGAGGGGATGAGGGCTTGGGAGTGTAGGGGAAACGTGGATAGCATATGGGATACGACTGCGGGTTACATTAAGGAGACGACTAGAGAGGTTTTGGGTGTCTCTAGGGGCTGGTCTGGCCGGCATTGGGGGGATTGGTGGTGGAATGAAGAAGTTAAAAAAAGGTAGAGTCAGAGAAGGCGGTTTACGTTAAGTTGTTGAGAGTAAGGATGAAGATGAGAGACGGGTAAGGAGGGAGGAGTACAAGTTAGCTAGGAAGGAGGCTAAGTTGGCAGTCACAACTGCTAAGACAACAGCGTTTGAGAGATTATATACGAGATTAGAGGAGAAATGTGGGGAAAAGAGGTTGTATAGGCTTGCCAAAGATAGGGAGCGTGAGGGTCGGGATCTGGACCAAGTTAAGTGAATTAAGGGGGAAGATGACAGAGTTTTGGTGGAAGACGTTCTTATTAAGAAAAGATGGTAGTCGTATTTTCATAGGCTCTTGAATGATGAGAGGGACAGAGGCATTGTGTTAGGACAGTTGGAGCATACCGAAGGATGTGATTTTGGCTATTGTCGGCGTATTAAGGTGGAGGAGGTTTGTAAGGATATTCACAAAATACGAAGAGGCAGGGTGACGGGGCTTAATGAGATACCAGAGGATTTTTGGAAGTTTGGTAGCGTGGCAGGGTTACGGTGGCTGACCGAGTTGTTCAATAATATTTTTAAGTCCGCTAAGATACCCGAGACGTGGAGATGAAGCACAATGATTTCTTTATATAAGAACAAGGGTGACATTCAGAGTTGAAATAACTACCGTGGTATTAAGTTGTTGAGTCACAAGATGAAGATTTAGGAGAGGGTGGTAGAGCGAAGGTTGAGAAAGATAGTGTCTATTTCAGAGAATCAATTTGGTTTTATGCCTGGTCGCTCGACGAATGAGGCAATTCACCTAGTGTCGAGACTAGTGAAGTAGCAAAGAGAGAGGAAGATGGGTCTGCACATGGTGTTTATTGACTTGGAAAATGCGTATGACAAATTCCTTAAGGAGGTTCTTTGGAGATACTTGGAGGTGAGAGGGGTCCCAGTGGCGTACATTCATGCAATTAGGGACATGTACGAGAGGGAGAAGACTCGGGTAAGGACTGTGGGAGGGGATTTTAAGCATTTTTCAGTCTTGATAGGGTTGCACCAGGGATCGACTCTTATTCTATTTTTATTCGACGTGGTGATGGATGTGTTGACATGGAGTATTCAAGGTGAGGTGCCTTGGTGTATGCTTTTTGCGGATGATGTAGTTTCGATTAATAAGTCACGTCGAGGTGTTATAATAAGTTGGAGGTTTGGAGACAAACCCTGGAAGCTAAAAGATTCAGGTTGAGTAGGACCAAGAAGGAGTACTTGGAGTGCAAGTTTAGTGACTCGAGGCAAGAGGACGAGGTGTTAGTAAAGTTGGAGTCTCAGGTGGTTTGTAAGAGGGATAGTTTTAAGTACCTTGGGCCTATGATTCAGGGGAATGGAGAGATTAATGAGGATATTTCTCACCGTATTGGGGCAAGTTGGTTGAAATGGCGGCTCACCTCAGGAATTTTATGCGATAAAAAGGTGCCTCCCAAGCTTAAAGGAAAATTCTACAGAGTTGCAGTCCGGTCGGCTATGTTGTATGGAACGGAGTGCTGACCTGTTAAGAATTCTCACGTCCAGAAGTTGAATGTGGCAGAAATGAGGATGTTGCATTGGATGTGTCGATTTACGAGGCTTGACCGGGTTAGGAATGAGATTATTCGGGAGAAGGTAGGAGTGACATCAGTGGAGGATAAGATACAGGATGTGAGGTTGAGATGGTTTGGGCATGTGATGAGAAGGGGCACGGATGCCCCAGTTTGTAGGTGTGAGAGGTTGGCCCTGGATGGTTTTAACGGGGTAGGGGTAGATCAAAGAAATACTGGAGAGAAGTAATTAGACATGACATGGATCAGTTACAACTCACTGAGGACATGACCCTCGATAGGAAGGTTTGGAGGAAGAGTATTTGGGTAGAGGGCTAAAGGGTGTGATCAAGTCATAGGCTGTAGTTAGGAGAGTTTGGTGTAGCTTCGTTGGTAATGCTAGGGTTGAGGGGGCTTTGATTGGTTAATGTACTGTATTTCTGTGGTTGTTGTATCGTTGTTATTATTATCATGTTGTATGCTGGCGACGTATGTCTACGGTCCTGTGTCTTGAGCCGGGGGTCTATTAGAAACAGCCTCTCTACTTCTTCGGAAGTAGTGGTATGGATTGCGTACATTCTACTCTCCCCAGATCCCACTATGTGGGAATATAATGGGTTTGTTGTTGTTGTTGTTGTTGTCTTATATGAGACCTACTTAAATTTTTTTCACAAGTATTTTTTATAGTAATTTTGTTATATCACTCCTTATTAGTTATTATAAGTCATTTAAGATATGTCTGCTTCGCTGCTTCAATCGTGATTTTACTAGACCACCCCTAATTAATTATTATGGTCATTTAAGTATTAAAAAATTAATAATATTTCATAAAAAGGTAAAATAGAAACAAAATGATATGTCAACAGAAAGATTTGATTGACTCTCGAAATTATATTAGTGTCACTTAAATTAGAATAGAAGAAAAATTATTATAAATCACAAAAATTAAAAAATTTAAATTATTTTAATAATTGACTATCTAAGAGACAAAAAAATAAAATATATTGGGCTCGTGCTAGCACGGGCCGTCAGTATCTAGTATAGTATAAACGTCAACGCAAGTTACACAGTGAAAGTTGATAACATTGGTTTTACAAGATAGAGTGTACGAGCTTGTTTGGTTAAGATCGATATATATATAGAAAATTCAATTTGAATGATATATATATATATATTAAGGAGACATAATAATTTAATATGATTCAATCAATTCTATATCCACAAAAAAAAAAATGAACAATTAATCTATATATATTATAAAGCAGAGGACGAAGCATCAGAAGAAGCCAAGTGGCAGCATAAGAATAATCCACTTGACAATTTTAAGACAAGGTTAGTAGAGTATTGTAATAGGATTTTTGAATTAAAATATAGGGATATTTGAATTTGAAAATATTAGATTTCTTTTTTAAAAAGATTATCATTAGTTTGAAACTAGAAACCTAACATTGAAGTGTTTTAAATGAACTCTTACTATTCATAAAGTAATTCTTTTCAACGTTATAAAATATATTTATTTATTATAGAAAATATAATATTACAAAAATAAATAATAATAATAATAATAATAACAATAATAATAATAATAATAATAATACACACGTAATTATAGCAATCTTAATTTTTTAGAAACACTTAGTAGTAATAATAATTAAATAAAAAGGATAAAATTAGGGGAAAAAAAGTAATTCTCCATTCCTATTTTTCCCCAAGCATACACCCAAAATAAAGAGTTGAGTTAGCACTAAATTAACGAAAGATAAGTAAGTATAAAATAAGAAAAATAGAGAAAGAAAAGAACATAACTGAGAAAAAGAAAAAAATAAAATAAAATAAAATAGTAAGGATAAAAATGAGTAACAAACTGGTCATCTTTTATTTATTATTGATAATTATAAAAAATATTTGAAAAATCTTATTGATTTCAAATATTTGTTTCAATTTAAATACATTGATTATAAAAAAAATAGATATATGTACATTGTATTTAAAAAATCAAGGATAAGGAAGAGTAAAAAAAGATCTTTTTCTTTTTTAAAAAATGAATTGATATTTGAATTAGAATTTAGATAAAATTTGGGTTGAAATGAAATTCTAACATTTTAACCTTTCTTATATATACTTCTATAAAAATATGCTAGCTTTTCTATTTTTTTTCTTTGTTATTAAATATTTTTACTGCTTTTCGTATACTTTTCATTCTTTAGAAATTGTATTTATTTTAAAATTTTATTCATTGGATTTTTTATATGCAGATGAATGGTTGTATAACATGTTAAATTTATTTTACTATAATCAAACTTTAAGTTCAAGTAAGTAATAATTTTTCATTTTATGTTTATTCGTTTGATTTTTGATAAAATAAATACATTCTGTATCTAATGATAGATAGGAAATTATTTTTTATTAAAAATTTTAGTCAAACATATTTAGTTAGATTATGGTATTTTGAGATAGCTCTCCCGCTTTTATTGATACATGAATGTGAGGCATACATTAGTAACCACAAAGATACAAAGAAGTAAATTTTTCATTAGATTATAATCGGGGAGAATTTAGATTAAATTCATCTAACTATGAGTAGTGACAAAAAGACACTGCCAAAAACACCAATAAGGGGTAACTTTTGACCCCAAAAAAATAGCAAATTATTTGATAAAGAAGAAGTTCGCAAGGAGAATGAGGATGTCTTCATATAGTTAGTTTGTAATTGTTGTTCCTTTTTAAGGTAAGCTTTTTTATTTATATATGCACAAATATATTATAGGAAAGATTCAACTGAACTATGATGTTTCGAGGTTGAACTTTATTCGGTATAAATGAAAAAAAAAAGCATTCGATAATGAAGAAAAACATATTTTTTTATTCTCTCATGTTGATTTGGTTAAGATTTTTAAAAAATATTTTACTATAAATTATTATGGTGTATGTGCAATATTAATAACTTATTCTTTTTCACCATAAAGATTATGTAAAGTAATTAGTATTTTTCCATATTTAATTAGAAATTTTTTATTCAAACTCTATAAAATTTAATGAATTTATTAAATATGTGTTCAAACCAAAAACAATCTTATAATATGAAAATACTGAGTATAAATTATTCATAGTTGATGTTTAAACAATCAAAATTCAAATCGCATATTAGTTGAGTACTTATTTACTTTTTGTTTTTTGAAACTTTGTTGCTGCTTAATTAAGTATTTTTCTTAATAGTATAAAATAATTTACCATACATATATGTGTTTAGAATGGAACATTTTTCAAAAATTATTTTCTAGGAAAACCGATTGTTTCTTACTTTTCTTTTGTATTCGATATACAAGTAAAATATATTTTTTGAAAAGTATTTGTATATATATATATATTCAAAACAATAAAAATTGATAGGGGTGAAGTGATTAATATTGTGGTTGGGAAAGTAAGGGCATGAAATTGTGATGGGTGGGGTGGGAGGATGGGGTATGCGGGGTGATGGATGTAGGTGGGAGTACGGACGGATAGGAAAAAAAAAAATTCTAAAAAAAATATTAAAAAAGAGATATAGGTGTGTGAGTGTGTGTAGGGGGGGTGAGGGGGGGAGGTGGGGTGACACATAGGTGTAGCGGGTGGGGCTAGGATAGAATCTTTTTCTTTAATGAGGAAAATAATAAATTGTATGTGCTTAGTTTTTTAACTTAGGGGTAAATTTTAAAATTTGAAATAAGAAATTTTGAAATTAGACACAATTGAGTAATTTTAGTGTAGTTGCTGATTTTGAATTGATAGACACAAAAAAGTAAAATTTAAAATAAAAGATAAAAAATATAATCACATATCTTAATGATTACAAATATACAAAATAACAATTATTTTATATTTATTATTTCATAATCATTATTTTTTAAAATCATTAATAGAATATGATATAAATACTAATTTTATTATTTTCATATCAAAATATCTAAAATAATCGAGACTTTAATTATATATTAATGATTAATTATAATTATACTATGAACAATTTTGTTTTAATGTTTCATAATCAATTTAAAATATGTTAGTATGATACAATAAGAAATTTTAAAATTTAAATTATTATTTCAAATGAATAAGCTATTGTTTTTAATGACATTTTCATAAAAAAGTACTCCGCGCATCGCGTGGATATCTATACTAGTACATATTATATAGCAGAAGATGAAGAATCAGAAAAAACCAAGTGGCAGCACAATAGAAAGCCATGTGACAGTTTTTGAAACAAGGTTATAAACATTGAATATTTAAATTTAAAATACATTATCCTTTTTTTAAAAAAAAAATTATTATCTTAATAAATAAAAATCCATAATTGAAGACTTCTAATAGATTCTTACTTTTTCAAACTTTTATCTTATACAATTTAAATATTTTATATGTATATATATATATATATATATATATAAATAATTTATCTACGTAATAATAATAATAATAACAATAATAATAATAATAATAATAATAATAATGGCACTAAGTAACAGAGGGGTTTGGGCCACAAGTGACAAAAGAGTTTTAAAATGAGGTGTAGGTTACACAAGTCTTAATTATTGTAAGTGACACAAGTCTTAATTATTAGTTGGAGGTGACAATTACTTTATTATGGATTAAGAAAGTTGGAGAAGTTTGAAAATAACCCACAAGTTTTTAAATTTACACTTTGATCCCAATGTTTACCTAAAATAACGGAAAACGGAGGGAAAAAATGTCTTTTTTCTCTCTTCTCATCCATTGTTGTTTTCTCTCTCTTAGCGATTTTTATTGTTCATTGTTTCTGCTTCTTTATTCATCATCTTCTACTTCTTATCATCATCTTCTACTTTATTATCATCTTCATCTTCTTCTTGTCGACCATTTGTTGTTGTTGTTGTTGTTGGTACAATGCTACTGCTGTGATCTGACCAATTTCTTAGGTTAAATTTTGTTTACTACATCACTTTTCACTTTGGCATTACTTCATAGGTGACTTTGGTAAGTAAAATTATGATTTTTATTCGTATTTGTCATCTGGGTACACTTCTGTTTTTCCAACAATGGATAGAACTCCGATCATGAATCCATCATAAATGCCCACAATTTAAACAGATCAATCATCTAGTGTATCAGATGAGTAATCTGTTGCATCAGAATATTTATCTGTTGCATCAGACTATTTATCTGTTGCATCAGAAGATTTATCTGTTGCATCAGACGTATTATCTGTTGCATCAGATGTATTATCTGTTGCATCAGGTGTTTATCTGTTGCACCAGACTAATTATCTGTTGCAACGAGTGATTAATCTGTTTGGAACAACACAAATCAGCCCCTGCCACAAACCCAATAGATAACCAATATGTTTCAACTCTTGCTATTGCTACTGGATTCAAAATTATTCCTTACGTCCAATTACCCATCCCAAATTTCCTAATTCGATTTCTCATTTTACTTGTCTTTTTCATTAATCAAGCAAAGATTAAAAAAATTCATGTTTTACCCTTTGCATTAATCGTTTTTTCTTCAAATTAAAATGGAAACATCATTTAATAGGGGGACTATACGCCGACCGACGTTAAAAGCTTTCTTCTCTTGTGAAATTTCGATTGAATAGCAAACAATGGTTATTTCAAACACGTCTAATGTCCCACCAACTGGTCAATGGGTTATGGTAAAATAGACATGTTATTAATTATTTTTCTTAATCAATATGACATCTTAATTTGGGACGGATAATTTGAGATGGAGGGAGTACAAATTAAAACGTTAGAGCCAAGCAACAAACTAGTCATCTGTTGAAACAGACTATTTATCTGTTGCATCAGACTTCTTATTTGTTGCAACATGAGTAATCTATTTTGAACAACACATCAACCCCTGCCACAAACCCAACAGATAAATCTTGCTATTGCTACTGGATTCTAAATTATTCCTTTTTACGTCGAATCGTCGACATGTTTGTTGAGAAGATAATAGACAGAATTAAAATTAAATAAGGATTAAAACGTCAAAGATCAAACATAATTTTTTTATTAAACAAAAATAAATAAAAATACATATAATAGACTAAAAGAAAAATAATAATCTAATTATTATTATTATTATTATTATTAGTATTATTATTATCATCATCATTTCCAGCCGGCCAATCTTCAACCGAAAGTAGCAAGGCCCTCCTCAGCCTGTGTATCTCGCGGAGCATTTTTTCTCTAACTCCTCCCAATTCCCATTGCAGGTCACGGACTTGATTTCGAAGTTCATTCACGACGTCTTACATAAAAGAAACGTCCCACACTGGGTCATTCATAATCTTCTAGAGTGTAATATGAAAGACGAGATGCAATAAATAGATAGAGTGTAGTTGAATGAACGATTGAGTAAGAAGGGGCCTATTTATAGAGGATTGAATTTGAATGAGAGGCAAAAAGGCGCGACTATTCACCTCCATTCATTAATTACATTTTTTATTAAATTAAGAAAATAAGTTTTGTGATAAGTCATGACTTTTCAGATTATTATTATTAATTAGTTCTTTCGAAAAACCGTTTTTATTGAGTTGTGGCAACAGATCTATATCTGTTGCATCAGATAACACATCTGTGACAACAGATATATCATCTGTTGCAATAAATATAAAATATGTTGCATCAAATAACCTATCTGTTGCAACATATAATCTAACTGTTCATCTCCATTTATTAATTACATTTTTTTTAATGTGAAAAGTAATGACTAAATTAAATTAAGAAATATTGTGATAAGTCATGACTTTTCAGATTATTATTATTAATTAGTTCTTTTCAAGAACCATTTTTATTGAATTATGAAAACAGGTTCGATATCAGTTGCATCAGATAAATCATCTTTGACAACAAATATATCATCTGTTGCAACAATAGTGAACCTGTTGCATCAGATAATATATTTGTTGCAACATATAATCTACTTTTTTTAAAAAAAACTATCATCATATCATTAATCTAAATTTTCTTACTTTTTTATTTTATAAATAAAAAAAAAACTCCTTTTCAAATTCTTTAATAAAATACTAACCATTTTTATTTTCTGGCAACAGATTGTATAGCTGTTGAATCTGATAAACCATCAGTTGCAATAGATATACCATCTGTAGCAACAAATAGACGTTTTATATTAATATCTTTTTTTTTGTTTCTTCTAGCAGCTGATACATCAGTCGCAACAGATGGACAATTTGATACATCAGCAACACTGATGAATGTATGTGTTTTTATTTTAGACAAAAAGACACGACCGATCACCTTATTTTTCTTTTTCTTAACAATCATCATCATATAAGTTAATTAATTCAATATTGTGATTTTTTTTATTATATAATAAATAATTTTAAAAAATAAATTCAAAAATAAAAATGGTGAAAAGTCACGATCAGTTATTAAAATTAAATAATCGTTCTTTTACGGATATAAATTGTGTTTATCATTTATTTTCTTATTATTTATTTACGAAATATTTTTCATATTGAATAATTGGAAAGTCATGTCTTTTTCACCCTCTCAATAACAACAACCCTTTTTATTAATAACTGTCAGGTGCAACATATGATCGATCTGTCGTAGCAGATTAACCTTTGTTGACACAAATTGCTCAATCCCTACCACCAACCGTCGACATGTTGAGAACAAGGAATAAACAGAATGATTATTAAATACTCTCTCCGTCCCAAATAATGTGTCATCATTTCCTTTTTAATCCGTCCCAAAATAAGTGTCGCCTTTCCTTATTTGGCAACTTTTTAAAGGCACAATTACCCTTTTACCCTTATTGGTACCACTTAATTAAAAAAAAAAAATATTGGCATATTTTTTTATAAAGGATAATTTGGTAAACTTTACTAAGTCTTTCCTTATTTCTTAAATTTCGTGCCCGGTCAAATGGCGACACATACAATGGGACGGAGGGAGTACTAAATAAGAATTAAAAATTCAAAGTCGACAACAAAATGAAATGAATGTTCATAGATTTTTGAATCTCTTGGGTAGATCTGATATACAAAAGGAGGAAAATACATGCGCTAAAATAAAAAACATTACCTAATTATTATTACTACTATTATTATTATTGTCAATCGAATATTTTTCATCCGGCAGCCTTGCTTCGAAGTCAGCCAAATCTCTCTGGAGTTCATCAAAATGCTTTTGAAGTTCACGCAAGGACTCGATATGAATATTCTTGTACGAATCTGGATCATCCATATTTGTAAGGAGGGACCTATTTATAAATTATTGTATCTCGAAAAGAAAAGAAAATTGCTTTAAAATAAATCTAACAGATGGGTAATCTGTTGTAAAATATATTCTTTCTGTTAGATAACTTACAACATACTGGCAATCTTTTGCAACAGATGTATATATCTGTTTGATTTCTCCAACAGATACGTCATATGTTGCAATAAGTTGATCATCTGTCATAACAGATGTCTCCAATTATTTTACAATATAAATAGATGTGTCATCAGTTGCAACTAACTAGTCATCTGTTTATTCAATTTAAGCCATAGATGGGCTAGGAAGAATAAGGTGCGTGTAGATGGATCCACTATCATATGTGTGAGAGTTAAGTATGTATTACTGATAAGGTCACCGGGACAACACACACAAAGTACAATATTTTTGTGAATGCATTTTTTAACCGATTAGGAATTGATTATTCAAACAAGATCCTGCATTGTATCGTTAAAAGATGCGAAATCTGAATAAAATGCAAATATGAAAGTGTATCCGGTAATGTAATTTCATCTGTTATCTCTCTGAAAGAAAAATAATGCAGATGGACACTTTTCTAGGGATCTGCATGGTTGGGATTATCACCTAGATAGAAAATAAGAGAAGACTAATAAAGCAACCTCACGGGCACCGAGGGTTGAAATGATGTACAACAAGTCTAGAAAACTTACGCCAACAACAACTGTAGTTAAAATAAGGAATCTAAGCGAAGGCGGTAATTTCTAAATTTTAAATTTCATACCATGCCTTCTTGTTTGTGTTTTCGATCAGGTCCACTGTTGTTGACCTGATCGGAACCACAAATGAGATTGAAAGGCAAATAGAGTATCATTGCTTCCTTAGCAATATGGTTATAATTAATTGTGTTTTCTTGCCTTAGCATGCTTTCAACATTCCTTGGAGATGATTAGATGCTTGATGTAGTATATGAATCCCGATAATTTTCAAGCTTACCTCCAGCTTGCTGATTCTGTATTTAAGCTGGTCGTTGCCGTCTTCGAAGTTGGTAAGGAGTTCCTCATCTCTTGTGAGCTCGATCAGGAACACCACCTTCAAAGTTATGGCATTCTAGAAGCCCTTCAGAATACTTTCTTTAGAAGCCTTAAAGGATACATGGAGGATCGTTGTGTTTGTTTTAGGTCAAAATGTGTTGATTCACGTTGAAGATATGGTCCCAACAGTTGAACAACACACTTTTATCGAGCGTTGCTCCATGCATCTTGCTCAACCAATTTGATAAATTAATAATCAAAGAGTTACATAGCGTGTGATCTAAACCGAATCTACCAAATCTATCAAACGTTACGTAACTCCGAGCTCATTACCCTATCAAAAAAATATGACCGAGTTAGTGCACAAATCAAACAAGCTTAATCTGTCAGTCTTTCTGCTAATCGCTCTTCTCCAATATAGATGACAAGATATCTGCTATGCAAAAGTCTACACCGTCACCATACATGCTTTCCAAGGAGCAATTCTTCAGAAGGCATCAACAGATAACTTCTAAAGAATTGCTCCCAGGAAAGCATGTCTGGCGACGATGTAGACTTTTGCATAGTAGATATCTTGTTATCTATATTAGAGAAGAGCGATCATTAGAAAGTCTGAGAGATTGAGCTCGTTTGATTTGTGCACTAACTCGATCATATTTTTTAAGTAGGGTAATGAGCTTGGAGTTACATAAAATTTGATAGGCTTGGTAGAGTCAGTTTAGATCACATGCTATGAAATCTATGCTTACTAATTTATCAAATTGGTTGAGCAAGATGCATTGATAAACGCTCGATAAAAGTGTATTGTTCAACTGTTGGGATCACATCTTCAATGTGCATCAACACATTTTGACCTAAAACAAACACAACGACCCTCTATGTATCCTGTAAGGCTTCTGAAGAAAGTGTTCTGAAGGGCACCTAAAATGCCACAACTTTGAAGGTGGTGTCCCTGATCGAGCTCACAAGAGATGAGAAACTCTTGACCAACTTCAAAGACGGCAACGACCAGCTTGAATACAAAATCAACAAGCTGGAGTCAAGCTTGAAAATTATCGGGATTCACATACTATAGCAAGCATTTGATTTTCTCTAAGGATGTTGAAATCATGCTAAGGCAAGAAAATAGAATCAATTATAACCATATTGCTAAGAAAGCAATGATACTCAATTTGCCTTTCAATCTCATTTGTGGTTCCGATCAGGTCAACGACAGTGGACCTGATCAGAAACACAAACAAGAAGGCATGGGATGAAATTTAAAATTCAAAAATTACTGCCTTCGCTTAGATTCCTTAATTTAACTATAGTTGTTGTTGGCGTAAGTTTTCTAGACTTGTTGTACATCATTTCAACCCTCGATGCCCGTGAGGCTGCTTTGTTAGTCTTCTCCTATTTTCTATCTAGGTGATAATCCCGGCCACGCAGCTCCCTAGCAAAGTGTCCATCTATATTATTTTTCTTTCAGAGAGACAACAGAAAAAATTACTTTACCGGATACACTTTCATATTTGCACTTGATTCAGATTTTGCATTTGTTAAGATAATTCCATCATCCAGATTTGCTAGAAGTTACTTTCTACCCTATGTCTCTTCTTTAATTAGATCTCAGATGATATAGTCTTCCATCAACAATCTATTTTCCCTCGAAGGCATTCTCCTACTGCACCTTCTGGCGTATAATCATCACCCCGAGCGAGCAACCCAACTATATAAATTTGGGCTAAGAAAATAACTATATTGGTTTTCTATTCTTGCTAAATGCAGTGCTAAGCTTCGAAGGCCCTCTAAGGGTCCAATGCACCCTAAAAATTAGTCCAAGCGCTATTGAATCTCTTTACAATGACACAAAAACTAAATCCCTTCACAATGCTTGACAAATAAACATGAGCAACAATCGACATTAAATCTTAACAGGGTATCAAAACCATATTCATGGTCCCTCAGCCTTATCAGTTCAAACCTACCAAACTTAACTGTAAAATTACAGACATCTTGTTTAAATGATCTATGACTAATCAGTAAAAACAATATTCACAAAATTAGTACACTATATGTGTGTTTCCACGATAACATTATCAGTAATACATACCTCCCACATATGAAATGGTTCCATCTGCATATAACTTATTCCTCCAAACCCATCTTTACTGCAGCCTCTTGTGATGGTCCAGAAAAATTTGATCAACTATCAGTTTCTTATATCTACAAAGAAGAGAAAAAAATGATGTCACAGAAAGAACATTATCCACCTGTTGCAACAGATGTAGAGTCTGTTGCATTAGATGTGGAGTCTGTTACTACAAATGTAGAGTCTGTTGCAATAGATGTGGAGTCTGTTGCAACAGATGTGGAGTCTATTGCAACAGATGTGGAGTCAGTTGCAACAGATGTGGAGTCTATTGCAACAGATGTGGAGTCTGTTGCAACAGATGTGGAGTCTGATAGAATACATCAAACCAGCCTTTCTGGTGGTTTGATTTGTTCCAATAGTTTCTCCATCTGTTGCAACATCAACAACAACATAAACTACAAATAAAAAATATCAACAACAAAGAAACAACAACATTTGTTCCAACAATATCATCAACAATAAAGAAGCAATATCATTTATTCCAGAACCATCAACAACACCATACCACAAGTTCCAACAACGCCAACCCCACCAAAAACATCAATAACTGCATCAACAATAAAGAAAAAAACAAAATACATACAAAAAATAATACTGCCAACAAGGATTTTAAACTTCTCCCAATAGATGACTTTTTTCACATATTGTAATAAAAATTCTCGGTTTGTTTATTCAAAACTTAAAAGTTCTTTCAAATTTTTTTAACAAATATGATATGGGTAAATAGTAATTAAATAAAAAAATAGATGTAAATAACTTGCAAAGAAGAAGACGAGAATGAAAGAGTAATAATGAATCATACCTTAATGTCAAAAAGGGAATCAAAACAGCAATTTCAGTCGAGAAAAGATATGGATCGGTTTAGATCCGAAAGGATCTTTATGAGAAGAGAAGAGAAAAGATAGTAAAAAGGCTGTGACCCTAAAGAAGAGAGAAATAAAAAGATGAGATTTGAGTAAAATAAACTACAGCTGAAGAAAGAGATGAGATAATTTCTATAGATGTATTATGTACGTAGACGTGGGGGTTTTCAATATTCATTAATTTTATTAATAATTTGAGGGGCACGAGGAAGACTAAGACTAGTGACATTGAAAAGACAAAACAAGACTGCTCAATGAACTCACTTTTGGGATATTCAATTAACATTTTTTACCACCTCTAGTAGTAAGTACTACTACTTGATATTATCTACTCGGACCAGAAGCTTGCTTTAAAATTAAAAGAGAAAAAAAGATTTTCAAAATGATATGTCATCTGTTGCAACATGTATAAATATCTGTTTAGAAATCCCAACAACTCAGTCATCTGTTACAATATATATCAATATCTGTTTAAAAAAACCAACAGCTCAGTCATCTGTGACAACAGATGAAAATGTCTATTTGATAATTAATTAAATCAGATATGTCATCTGTTACAACAGATATAATTATCTGTTTGAAAATTTTCAACAGCTCAGTCATTTGTCACAACAAATGCAAATGTCTATTTGATAATTAAATCAGATGTCATCTGTTGCAATAGATATGAATATATGTTTGAAAATTTTCAACAGCTCAGTCGATAGTTGTAACAGATTTCATTTCAATTGATTTAGGTGGAACTAGGGATGAATGAATGAGCTCACAGGGTCAACTATAAATCCAATCAAGTCTTTGCAATTGCATGACGTTGGTATTGCGTTCATCTCGACCTGAGTCATCGATCACTCTGAGTTGAAATGAGTTCTCATCAACTCAATGTTAGGATAGTGATAGTACCTAATTTGATTTAGGTGGAACTATAGATGAATTAATAAGCTCACAGGGTCAACTACAAATGCAATCTAATCTTTACAATTGCATGGCATTGGTATTGCATTCATCCCGACCTGAGTCATCAATCGATCACTCTGAGTTTAAATGAGTTCTCATCAACTCAATATTAGGATAGTGATAGTACCTAAGTTGATTTAGGTGGAACTAGGGATTAATTAATGAGATCACATGGTCAACTACAAATCCAATTGAGTCTTTACAATTGCATGGCGTTGGTATTGCGTTCATCCTGACCCGAGTCATCGATCGATCACTCTGAGTTGAAATGAGTTCTCATCAACTCAATTTTATGATAGTGATAGTACCTAAGTTGATTTAGGTGGAAATAGGAATGAATGAATGAGCTCACAGGCTCAACTTCAAATCCAATCGAGTCTTTGTAATTGTAGGGCATTGGTATTGCATTCATCCCGACCTGAGTCGTCAATCGATCACTCTGAGTTGAAATGAATTCTCATCAACTCAATGTTAATACAGTGATAGTACCTACGTTCATTTAAGTGGAACTAGGGATAAATGAATGAGCTCACAAGGTCAACTATAAATCTAATCGAGTCTTTGCAATTACATGGCATTGGTATTGCGTTCATCCCGACCCGAGTCGTCGATCGATCACTCTGAGTTAAAATCAGTTCTCATCAACTCAATGTTTTAAAAACTATATCTTTTAAATTTTTTAAAATTAATTAAGATCAATTCAGACCAAATTAGAAATTTCAAAACTTGTCATTCTTTTCCAAAATTACAAATCAACCCATACAAATCATCCATTTGCGTGAAAAACTTTTCATTTTAAATTTGAAGTTCTCGCTCTTCTCTCTCTCTCTCTGTGTGGGTCTCTTCTCTCTCTCAACAATACAAACAACAACTACTCAACATATTGCTCAACCCTTCAAAACAGGTCGATTTTCTTCCCATTGACGACCATATATAGTTGTTTTTTCGACTTCATTCCTGCTTGTATCCATCATTTTATGTCTTCGTAAGTAACAGATTTCAAGAAGAGTTCTACATTTATTATTTATTATAAAAAATAGGGCTTTTTAGTTAATGATGAAAAAGAAGACTTTTAGTTGTATTATCTTCGAGAATGGGTTAACAATTTTGAGTTTTGATGCTAAAAAAGTAGGAAGCACCTGAGAAAACCCTAGTTTTTCTCTCAATGTTTTGTTGACTGTCGTGGTATTGTTGGATGGTGTTTGTGGTATTGTTGGCAGTTGTTGTTAGTGGTGTTGGTATTTTTGTTTTTTGGCGGTGGTGTCGGTGGTATTGGTGTTGGTATTGGTGGCATTGGTGGCTTTGGTGGTGGTATTGGTTGTGGTGATGGTGGTACATCTGCTGCAACAGGTGGAAGATCTATTGTGAGATATTAAACAGGTCTTCAAACAAATTCACCATCTGTTCCAACTGATGGGTTATCCGTTGGAGTATTTTTTTGTAATGTGGCCTAGAATAATTTATTGAAATTTGTCCATCTATTGCAACAGGTCGAATATCTATTGGGAGATATTAAATAGGTCTTCAAACAGATTCGGGTTTCCCATCTGTTCCAACTGATGGGTTGTCCGTTGGAGTATTTTTTTGTTATATGTCATAGAATAATTTATTGAAATTTGTCTCACCTTTTTAAAAAAAATTATGTAGACATCAAATGCAATGTATTTTTTGTTTTTCCATTGTTTGTAGTTAAAAGATGTCTTCCAAAAGAAAAGAAACTGAAAGTGGATCAACTTCTGACCATCCAACAAAAAAGGTTAGACTTCAGATAGATTCGGAGGAACTTCCAGAACAATCTCAGTCAGGGCAAAATGAAGCTGAGGAAAGTGATAACTCCTTCTCACCAATGGAGCGTGAAATAACATCGAAATCCCAACATGATTTTGTCAAAACTATTAGTATCCTTGGATTTTGAGTTGTGATGCCAATGAGTAACCCTAATGCAGTATTTTATGATGTGTACTGTAACGCCCTGAATCTGGTACCCGAAATGCTACACGGTGCTCATGACCCCGAAGGACCACAATCTAACCCATGAATGATATTTGTACCTACATACTGCATAATATACCATAAAATGCGAAAACAGGAACTGAATGGCCAAAAGGTTCAAAACTAAATGAACATCTGATAAACAATGTCTGAAAATGGTATAACAATACCAAAGCAAATCTGAAATAACTGTCTAACATGCTATAGTCTGAAAGTCTCAAAACTATCTGAATAAGGAGTTAATGGGACATGTCCCCAACTAACTCCAACTACTGAAATAAACTGAAAACTGAATTAGTAATGAAATCATCATGTCCTCGAAGGATGAGGACTCACTGCTAACTCTGAATTCTGAACTAGGATGATACTGGTTCTCTGGAGCTCGTGCTTCTAAACCTATGGTATAAGACACCATAACATAAATGCGTCAGTACTTTAAATATACTGGTATGCAAGTGAGGTAGGCTGAATGCAATAGGTTCATATGCATGAACAATACTAACTAACTGACTAATATGAATGTGAGAATACATACATGCATACGTAACTATAACTGAGATCATGCTAGGACTGAATACTGAATTCTAACTACTGAGTTTTACTAATAACATAGAATTAATGATATCTGATGGACTAATACTATGTTACTGATACATGAATAACTGTGTCTGATAGTTCTGATTATAAAGAACTGGTCTGGTTGACTGTATCTGACAGTCCTGAAGATGAATACTAATGACATGAGTTTTGATAACTGATATAACTTATAATGTGAATGGTTATATCTGACAGTCCTGAATCTGATGGAACTATCTGAGGTTCATTCTATATCTGAGTTGACTGTATTTAACAGTCCTAAAATTTGAAGAACTATCTGAGTTCTTTTACTGAGGCTGAGACTGATATTGAAACTGTAACTGTGGGAAGTAATCATGAAACCAACATGCCCCATACTAAGCTAAATGGAGTCCAACCTGTAACCCTAGTTAGAAGGGTGTCAGTACTGCGCCACTGGTAAAGACAATTGTTGTGGAGTCAGTCCTAATCTAGCGAGTAACCCATGGGATCAGTCCTACATTTAAATGTGCTAACGGGTGATCCCTGAGTATGTCAGTCCTATCTAACGGGTGACATCTCGTACCTACGCTGGCTACGTAGTTCTAGAACTTAGGGATTTCTTTCAGGGATCTCAGTCCTATCTAACGGGTGAGTCCCCATCCCAAGGCTCGCTCGATGTTGAATCCTACTCCCATCTGAAAGACACTGAACTGAAGTGATTATCTAAACTGAGCTGATACTAATGGTATTGTTTAGCGGATCTAAACTGAGTTTACTGAGTTTCGTTGACTGACGGAATGTACCGAGTTCTGAGGACTGACTGAGAGTACTGAAGTTACTGAGATTACTAGGAATACTGCGGTTACTGAGATTACTGAGATTACTGAGTAGGACTGATCTAATGGATACTGAATTTACTGAGATTTCCTGAGTCATGAGACTAACTAAATTTTACTGATCATGGCTTGACTGAGATTATCGTGAAAACCTGACATGGCTCTAGGCACATTGCTAAATTGTCGGGTACAAGTACCCTCAGGACTCGATGGATAGAAACTGACATAACATGGCTTGATATAACACATGACCAACAACACAATTCATAATTCATATATTGAAGCACTTCATCAAACATGTGATATGTATAAACTTGTACATAAATGGGGATTTCATAATATCATGCTAGTTGGGCACTTTTCCTTCATATAGGCACTTAATCAAACACATGGTAGGCATAATATATGTAGACAACATTATACAACAATTAAACATCATGATTCAACATCTAATTTCATCATCCTAGGGTTTAATAATAGGTTCACATGAATATACATCTATATAAATCAATTCCACCTAACATGGATTTGAATTCAATTGATCATTCTCAGCATAAACAAAATAAACCCAACATGAAATTCATAAAGAAATCCATAAACTTGAACTTAGAAAAGAGATTCTTGGGCTTCATGGACGAAAGGAGTCCTTGAATGAATACTATGCATACCTTGGTTCGTAAATACATGAAGATCGACGTAGGAAATTCTTGAACTTGAATCTTCTATGAAAAACCCTAATGTGTTCTTTAGAGGATTTTGAGAGAATAGAGTATATTTTGGTGTAATGGAGGCTTAAATCCGTGTTTTTGAGCTTAGATAGGGTAGGGAAATTGACCCTTTTAACCCTAGAACACGTATTTTAATTCTTGTGAAAATTTCTCGATTTTCATCATTGGCACGACGCGCCACTATCGCGCCGAGTCACTAGAACTAGACAATTGAGAATCTGCATGGTGGCGCGATGCGGAGCTATCGCCTTGCCACCTTGTTTGAGACTTGGAAGTTTGGAGCGACGCGCCACTATCGTGGAGCAATACTGGAAGTTGACAATTTCCATTTAAGCTGGCTCCGCGATGTGTTGATGGCTCAGGTGATACACTGTCTCACTAAAAAGGCTCTAACTCTTCGCTCGGGTGTCGGATTTGGGCAAATTTGGTATCGATGGAAATCTTATTGAATTTTTCACATTAAAAAATTTTAAAATATTGAAAATATCATATTTATAAAAGTGGATTCATCTTTGAAACTAGTCTTTGATATTTTTGGGACGAATTTAAGTTGGTAGAAGTACGAGGAATTACAATATCTCCCCCTTGGGAACATTTATCCTCGAACGAGACTGATTGAGATGGGAGAAATGATAAGCTGGAGTACCTACTGAACATGAACAACTGAAACATGACTACTTGACTGATATTACTGAGATTCATACTGAGCATACATATTTGATGCAGATTTTATGACTGAGCTGACATATGACTGCATGACTAAGAGTACTGATAAGATGATCACGCATATCTGATGCGTGAATACATAACAAAACCAACTCATGAATATGCGACTGAACATGTAAGGGTAAAGATACCAAGTTTGAAATGAAAACTGAGCATGGAACTAAATACCACATTTGTAACTGAAATTTAAACATAAAACTAGATAAGCTTAAGAACAGATACTACCTTGGGCTGATTCTGAGATTAATTACTAAATATGCATGAGCGGAAACATAAGAGCATAACTGGGTCTGGAACGTGATACACGATCTAAATATCGTGATCTGAACTAAATACCTTGAATACGTGGCTTACTGTTGAGATCGGAGTCTGGGGGTCAACCTATGGGTACCCACTACTCAAAACTGGATTCGTTATGCGAAGAGAAACTAAATTTAAGACATGCGAGCATTGAGGAATAATGGGGTATCTCCCCCTTGGGACACTACGTCCCTCTAAGAACACTCACCTTACTGAGATACTGAGGTGATGCACAGGGAATCAACCGACTAATTCATAACTGAATACCTAGGATTTGAAGTTGAGACATGACACCGGAATTTAGCTGAACTCACAATCACCAGGATGTGTTACCTTGAACCGATCTTATTCACGAAACTTAGGATAGTATGACTCAATGGAAAGTTGAAAAACAAACCATAGGAATTTGACTGTCTGACTGCTAAACGAAATTACTAATTTTACTGACTAACTCATGCTAAAAAATCTTAAGCCAAAATAAGAGCAAGAGATCTAACAATACATATCATGAGTATGAAGGACCTATAACGTACCCGAATCTATGCTGGGGGAATTTCTTTGATCATTGCGAGTCTGAAGAGCATAAAACCTGTTCTGACGCTGACCACTAGTGGTACTGGAAGTGACGCCCTGCTGGCGCAATTTTTTTCCCTTTTGAGCCCTTACTCTACATTCCCTCAACCTGTGTCCTGGCTTACCACATCCATAAGAGACCTCACTGCCTGCTCTACATACACCTAGGTGATTCTTACCACACTCTTCGCAAAGCGAATAGGTAAGACTTCTGTTTTCACTACCAAGGGCCTCGAAGCCTGGTGACCCATCACGACTGTCATTCCTAATCTTGGGTACTGGTGCACTAGCTGAAGATAGGGCTGGGGCTAATAAATTATGACTATACTGAGAATGGCTACCACCCTCTGACTTAGGTTGAGCAAAGCTGAAACTACCTTTCCTTGCCCTCTTATTCTGCTTTTCCTTCACCTAAATATTTTGCTATTCTATCTGCTGAGCATGGTTCATAAGTCTGGATAAAGTCATATCACTATTTAGCATGGCAGATCTGCACTCATTTACCACACTATCATTTACCCCTGACATAAACTTACTCATCTTGGCCCTACTGTCTACAACCACATGAGGGGCATATCTGGCTAATTGAGTAAACTTAAGAGAATACTCTTTCACCGTCATATTGCCCTGCTTGAGGTTGATAATATCTAACACTTTAACTTCTCTAAGCTCTAGGGGAAAAAACCTCTCTAAAAATATAGTGACAAATTCATCCCATTCTATAGGCCCTGCATCACCTCCCCTTTCTATCTTCCACTTCTTGAATCAAGTATAAGACACATCCTGCAACTAATATACAGCTAGCTCTACACTCTAAATAGTAGTCACCCCTATGATATCAGTCACCTTATGAACCTGATCTAGGAATTCCTGAGGGTTCTCATCTGACTTAGACCCAAGAAAGTATGGAGGGTTATTTGGGTGAAGTCCCAAATCCTGGCTGTAGCTGAATTGGACACTGGGTTAGCCGGAATGACAGCTGGTCATTCATTCTGTACAGCAACTGACTGATCAAGAGTAGTGAATACATCCCTGAACTTTGCATGAGAAACATGTTCGTCCAAAGGTTCTTCGGGCTGAGGGGCTGACTAATTCCCGTTTCTTCTTTTAGAAGGCATGTTCTATAGAAGAAAAAGAGAAACGGATCAGACTGGGAGTTTAACTTTGAGCCTATGCTCACTAGCATGACATGAATACTGAAAGAAGGGAAACTATTCCTAAAACATGTCATAACCTCCTGCACATAAGTGTGGTGCACAACACACCCATGTACAAGACTCTACTAGATGTGGCTTTCAGACTTCCTAGGACACTATTGAACCTTAGTCTCTAATACCAAGTTTGTAACACCCTGAATTTGGAACCCAAAATGCTACATGGTGCTCATAACCCCGAAGGACCTCAAGCTAACCCATGACTGATATTTGTACCTGTATACTGCATAATATACCATAAAATGCAAAAAATATGAACTGAATGGCCATAAGGTTCAAAATTGAATGAACATATGATAAACAATGTCTGAAAATAGTATAACAATACCAAAGCAAATCTGAAATAACTGTCTACCATGCTATAGTCTGAAAGCCTCTAAATTGTCTAAATAAGGAGTTGATGGGACATGTCCCCAACTAACTCCGACTACTAAAATAAACTGAAAACTGAATTAGTAAGTCCTCGAAGGATGAGGACTCACTGTTAACTCTGATCGTTGAACTGGGATGCTGCTGGTTCTCTGGAGCTCGTGCTTCTAAACCTATGGTATGAGACACCATAGTGCAAATATGTCAGTACTTTGAATGTACTGGTATACAACTGAGGTAGGAAGAATGTAATAGGTTCATATGCATGAACAATAATAACTGACTGACTAACATGAACATGAGAATACATACATGCATACGTAACTGTAACTGAGATCGTGCTAGGACTGAATACTAGTTCTGACTACTGACTTTTACTAATAACATGGAATTACTGATATCTGAGGGACTGATACTATGTTATTGATATATGAATAACTGTGTCTAACAGTTCTGATTATGAAAAACTCGTCTGGTTGACTATATCTGACAGTTCTGAAGAAGAATACTGATGACATGACTTTTGATAACTGATATAACTGATAATATGAATGACTGTATCTGACAGTCCTAAATCTGATGGAACTATCTGAGTTTCGTTCTACATCTGAATTGACTGTATCTGACAATCCTAAAATCTGAAGAACTATTTGAGTTCTTTTACTGAGGCTGAGACTGATACTAAAACTATAACTGTGAGAAGTAATCATCTAACAGACATGCCCCATACTAAGCTAACTAGGGTCCAACCTGTAACCCTAGTTGGAAGGGTGTCAGTACAGCGCCACTGGTAAAGACAACTACTGTGGAGTCAGTCCTAATCTAATGAGTGACCCGTGGGAGCAGTCCTCTATATTTAAATATGCTAACGGGTGATCCCTGAGTATGTCAGTCCTATCTAATGTGTGACATCTCGTACCTATGCTGGCTACGTAGTTCTGGAACTTAGGGATTTCTTTCAGGGATCTCATTCCTATCTAGCGGGTGAGTCCCCATCCCTAGGCTCGCTCGCTGCTGAATCCTACTCCCATCTGAAAGACACTGAACTGATTAACTAAACTAAAGTGATTATCTAAACTGAGCCGATAGTAATGGTATTGTTTAGTGGAGCTAAACTGAGTTTACTGAGTTTCGTTGACTGACGAAATGTACTGAGTTCTGAGGACTGACTGAGAGTACTGAAGTTACTGAGATTACTGAGATTAATGAGTAGTATTGATCTAATGGATACTGAATTTACTGAGATTCCCTGAGTTATGAGACTGACTAAATTCTATTGATCATGGCTTGAATGAGATTATCATGAAAACCTGACATGGCTCTAGGCACACAACTAAATTATCGGGTACAAGTACCCTAGGACTCGATGGAAAGAAACTGACATAGCATGGCTTACTTGAACACATGACCAATAACACAATTCATAATTCATATATTGAAGCACTTTATCAAACATATGATATGCATAAACTTGTACATAAATGGGGATTTCATAATATCATGCTAGTTGGGCACTTTTCCTTCATATAGGCACTTAATCAAACACATGGTAGGCATAATATATGAAGACAACATTATACAACAATTAAACATCATGATTCAACATCTAATTTCATCATCCTAGGGTTTAATCATAGGTTCACATGAATATACATCTATACAAATCAATTCCACCTAATATTGATCACCTAATATGGATTTGAATTCAATTGATCATTCTCAGCATAAACAAAACAAACCCAACATGAAATTCATAAAGAAATCCATAAACTTGAACTTAGAAAAGAGATTCTTGGGCTTCATAGAGGAAAGGATTCCATGAATGAATACTATGCATACCTTGGTTCGTAAATAAATGAAGTTTGACGGAGAAAATTCTTGAACTTGAATCCTCTATGAAAAACCCTAATGTGTTCTTTAGAGGATTTTGAGAGAATAGAGTATATTTTGGTGTAATAGAGGCTCAAATCCATGTTTTTGAGCTTATATAGGGTAGGGAAATTGACTATTTTAACCCTAGGACATGTATTTTAATTCTTGTGAAAATTTCCCAATTTTAATCTTTGATGCGATGTGCCACTATCGCGCCAAGTCACTGGAACTGGACAATTGGGAATCTGCATGGTGGCGTGACGCAGAGTTATTGCATTTCCACCTTGTTTGAGACCTGGAAGTTTGGCGTGATGCGCCACTATCGTGGAGCAACACTGGAAGTTGACAATTGCCATTTAAGCTGGCTCCGCGATGCGCTGATGGCGCAAGTGATACACTGTTTCATGAAAAAGGCTCTAACTCTTCGCCCTTGGTGGATTCATCTTTGAAACTAGTCTTTGACATTCTTGGGATGAATTTAAGATTGTTGAAGTACGGGGTATTACATGTACTTAAATATCAGTTGGGGAAACCTTTTAACAAACGTAAGAGTATTATGAAGAAGGAAAACATTGATGGACTTTTTAAGAAGAGCTGCTTTGCATACTTTCTTGAGCTGTCTGGGGCCTTCCCTCTCCGTTTCCCAATGACCATGCTACATGGCCTTCTCAAGTGCAGGATTAAGTATACGGGGGATGATAGAGGTCCGAATGAGGGCGAAAAAAGATGTTTGAAGTCTGGATCAACTACTGTGGCATGTCAGTTTGTTTTGGATTGAAAGAGTTTGACATAGTGACGGGCTTGAGATGCGATCGTCCAGAAGAACCTCTCATCAATAAAACACCCTACAAAGGGTCCAACAAACACAAGGTAAAAAAAGATGTGTTGTTGGGCATTGTTGGACCTAGCTACAGAGAGGAGGATTTGATGGAGGATCTCAAGAATAAAGACATACCAAAGTACTACAGGTAGAAATTGTACTTAGTTTGGTTTGGCTAGAGACATCAGGAAAGTCATAGAACATGATTTATTGGCGCTTGCTGATGATTTTAGGAAATTCAACGATTATCCCTGGGGATACGACAGCTACTACTTGACTGTCAAATATTTACTGAAAAAGCTAAAGCCAAAGACACGACAGCTACTACTTGACTGTCAAATATTTACTGAAAAAGCTAAAGCCAAAGACGACCATATTATGCGGCTTTCCTTGAGCTTTCATGGTAAAATTGATCACTATTTTTACTTATTCATTAATTTATATTGAATATAGTTATGACTTTTTTTTTGTTTGCTTCCTGTTTATAATTTTTGGCTTGGGCATGTGAATCCATTCCTCCCCTCCGAAAGCATTTTAAGGATTACCCGGATAAGGTTTCTCATCCAAGGATCCTTAGGTGGTTGGTTGCAGCAGAGAGCAGCACAAAAAAATTAACGAGGCTGATCTCTTTAACCCTCTGGATGATGCAGTATGTCTTCTTTCAACTAAAATAATTTTCCTTAAAGAAAGATATTGAAATAGATGTTCCATCTGTTGCGACAGATTGATCGTCTGTTGTAACTAATTACCCATCAATTGCAACTGGTGCAACAGATGGGTAATCTGTTGTGATAGACGATCAATATTTTGCAACAAATTAACCATCGGTTACTCTGGTTCTGTGAACCCTACTCAACTGATTACCATCTACTGCAAATTATACAATAGAAGGGTAATCTAATGCAACATATTATCAATATGTTTCAACATATAGATCAACTATTGCGATAGCTAGATCATCTGTTGCATAAGTTAGCTGTGTTAATATCCATGTAACCCGAGCCCCATGTAACCCAACTGACTGTGAATTATTATTATATGATTTAAATTTCTCCTGTCTTTTTTTTATAGGTTGTGCATCCTTGGATTGTGCCTACCATTGATGAGCTGGGGATGACTTCTTTTCTTACTCTGGGTCTTGTTGATACAAAAGAATACCCAACAGTGGAGTTAATAAAGAAGAAATTGGCTGGAGAAACATCCATAAGAATAGCAGTTAAGCAAGATCAGCTTAATGTTGAAGCTCTTCACGACCAACTCAAACTACAATAGATCCGGGTGATTCTTCTGGAGGTGTTGCTGGTGCAGTTGTTTGTGATGGTGAAAGCCATCCTGCTGCTGCTGCCAGTCGTGTTTATGATCATGTTAATGCTCAGCAAAAAATAAATATATTTGAAAACACCCCTTGCACAGGTCCTCTCTCTCACCCCTACACCGATCCTTCCCACCCTTACAATGGTCCCTCTCACCCCTTCTCACCCTCATGTTCTCATTGTAAATGCAAAGTGTGCAAGGACAGAGAGGATAAACTCCTTAAAAAACTAGAGGTTATTGCTGAAGCTACCGAGGATTTAAAATCCAAGAGGGGTGTCATACCATCCAACGATATGAGGGAGCCATGAGGTTAGGAGAAAGAGAAGAAAAAATAGACAAATTCTCTTCGTTCTGAAATCAGCAAAAATTGCAATCCCCCTCCACTCCAATAGTTGTTGAAGTTCAAGGGCCGCCGAAGAAGGTGGACATATTCTCAGCGCTTGTCAAGGAGAATAAGAAGGAGCTAGAATAATTCATCAAGATGAAGGTTCAAAAAGAATACACCATGCATTCATTTGCCGCCAAAGACTTCTCGAATATGACAAATATGTGTGTGTGGTACGAGGACAAGGTAAGTTTAATTTTTCTAACCTAGCCTTCCAATCTACTCCATGAAGAAGAATCTATGCAACAGATGTGTAATCTATTGCAAAAACTTGGTATTCTGTTGCAACATAATACACATCTGTTGCATAAGTTGCGTTGGCTGGGTAATCTGTGAACTGATTCAGAGAACTCTCTGCATCGGATTCTTTCCACTGTATTTTTATTCTTTACAATTACTAACCTATTTAAAAATTATCTTCTTATACCACAGTATGTTGATGAAATTCTTTGCCTCATGAGGGGCAGGCATTCAGCGTACCCGGATGCTTATGATGTTGCCGATAGGATAATGGACCTCAACTTCTACAACAATTTTAAGGATAGGTACGCTAAAATCTGTAAGATAGATGATTCCGATGGCCCAAGATTTGATCAGTTAGTTTCAACATTCCAATGGGATGAAGAAGCGACTAAATATGTTAGATGGAAGAGGCCATAACTACACGGCAAGAGCTAGACCAAGGCAAAGAGAATCCTTACAGTCATGAACGTGGATGTCACATATTTTCTCACTGTTGAGATACTACTATACGAGGAAAATATTAAGGTTTATGACTGCAACTTACCTGTCTTCAACGAGAAGATATTTTTAACCCACATGCAGCCACCCTTGAAGTTGTTGCCCAAGTTGTTGACGCAGAGTAGGCTGATGGATCATTTGTCAGCTGAAGTCTTGGCGAGGAATCATGGGATTTTGAAGGTCGAAATAATAACATCCAGCTTCTAAGAAATACAAACGGTGTAGCGTGCAGGCCGTACTCGCTTGCATACATCGAGTGTTTGTTGATCGACACACAAATGACCGGTGTGTGCGACACCATTGTGGGAAAGATGGAATGGGTATGGGCATATGGGGTACTAGATAAATGGTTGGATCCCGTGTATAAAAAGGAACATGTACAAAGATAGAGACTAACACGATAACAAATTTTTATTTCAAGCCAATTCACTTTACATGTAGTGGCAATAATTTTTATGTCTGGCCAAGTTGAATTTTTATAATGCAACAGATTTTATATTCATCATAACAGATATAGTACCTGTTGTGACATATTGATTATTTTTTGGAATAAGTTGGTCATCTGTTGCGTTATGTAGATGTTCCCAGTCTGTATGTCGCAACTGATATATGATCTGTTGCAACATATAATCTATCTGTTGCAACTGATCGATAATCTGTTGGAGAAAATAAAAAAGTAGGAAGACCTGTTATATAATTTCCAACAGATGACCTACGTGTTGCATCTCATGTTGCAACATATGTCTAAATCTGTCTGATAAGATATGTCGTCTGTTGCAGCAGATGTATTATCTGTTGCGATATTTGAATCTAGTACTCCATTTCAATTAACATGTTCAAAACTAAGGATTAATTATATTCATAGATAGAATAAAATAAATCAAAGCCTTCGAAAATTATATGAAATAACTCAACAAATAAATAAAATGTAAAAAAAATCATTATGGGTACAAACGATCTACTCTACAAATAAATCAACAAGTTAAAACAAGGAGGATAGGTTATTACATTGACGGAATCAAGCTATAAAGATCTAATCAATATGGACAAGTTGTTCTTCATCCGGTGCTACGGAATTCGGCTTTGGTCGTCGTGGATCTTTAACGTCGGTTGCGTACGACTTCTGATCTTTTGCTTCTCCGTATTTCCATAAAAGAGCAGCATATCTTTTGCATAGTAATCCGGCATCAAGTCCATTATTTGGTACTTGTAATCCATCGCTCAAATACTCGGCATAGGCGACAACAAAAGGAATGCAATTTCTGCGTATAAAAAAATAGATAATCCATATCTTGCAGTTCATGCAAGCATTGTGAAATTTGTGAAATGAAACTAAATCATGAAACTTAAACTTATAGGCTACCAATGGTTTGTTGAGAAATTCTGTCAACATATTGTGCATCAAATGGATTATCCATTTTATCCCGATATGCTTCAATCGTCGACAATCAGTACGAACCTTTTGGTCCAAAAAGCCACTCATATCAAGGTAAGTAGGCAATATTTTGGCCAGCTTTTGTATCTCAGACGATAGCCCAGAACTTCTCCTTCGCGACATCGATTCATAAACTCGGATGCGCCTTTCTTTTAGAATGACGACAGCCAACACCCAATGGAATTCATCACCACAATTAATTGGGATGTACACTTCATCGACCAAATGCCAAGGTAAGCCAGCCAGAATGCTAAAACCTTTGATGATGTTGATTAAGAATTCCTCATTTCAGAAAACTTTCGGTTGTTGTTGACAATACCTATCGTAGGCATTATTGATGTAAACTTTGTACAAACAATTTCTTGTTGTGTACCTGTATTATTCTTGTGTTTGCAACTTGGCCTTTTTTTGGAGGTAGTGAAAAATGACATCGATGTGCTGCACATATTATCAAATATTTCAGATTATGTGACGAAAAAATCAATACGCAGATGCAATTAAATAAAGTATTAATTAATAGTAATATGTATGGCATTTAAACCTCATCATTCCAGCAAGTTTGGGGCTGTGACATCAAATATAACCAATTCTTCATTCTGGAATATGCAACAACAAAGTCGAATATATCAAAACCAAGACTCGATTCGTTCACTTTGTAACGCTAGTCATTTTATTTTCTACATGATGATTTATATGTGTTAATGTCAGGTTCTTACAACAAGAATTGTATAAACCAATATCTATAAAATTGATTGAAGTACCTGCCGGCATAATGCTTTAACAGCCCATCGGCAATCCATTCTGAATAGTCGTTGATCAACTGTGTTAGTTTTTTTGGAGCCTCGCCCGAGATGTTGAACCCTTCAAACGGATAATTCTTCCGTTCTTCCAAATTGATAGGCTCCATTTTTTTTCTTCTTTGGAAGTAGTTGATGGATTATCAACTATGTTATTATGCTCTTCGGCAGTAGCTTCTACTGTGACATCCACCTGGAAAGACAGAATTATCAATGCTAAGTAGAGATATGCAATAGATTGTCCATCAGTTGCAATGGATGAGTCTTATATTGTATCAGATGGATTATTTATTGGGAAAAATTTGAACAGGCAAATCAGAGCAGTACGATAATTTTAAACAGATGACCCATCTGTTGCAACATAAGACTCATCTGTTGAAACAAATAACGAATCTGATACAATAGGTTAGACAACAGTTGTAACAGATGTATATATTTGTTTGATAATTTTCAGCAGATGTATCATCTGTTGAAACAGATATGTGTCTGTTTGTTTTTTAGAATAGATGATGTACATTCACCTTCTTCAGCTCATGATGCTCTCCTGTGGCCCTTGCACAATGAACATCAGTGCAACACAAAGACAGAGGCGTTGCAATCTTGCTTTTTTTTATGATTGATGATTCCTTGGAGGTGTCTTTCCTTCTCTTCTTAGCCGCTTTGATCTCTAGTGGAGTGTCTGAATATGAAATTCTCTTTGATAGAATGACACCCCTCTTAGATGTCATTTCCTTTACAGAAGCAGTTAGTACATTAATAGCATTAATCACTCCATCGTGTTTCGCCTTGCAGTCTTAATATTTGCATGAAGAACATTTGCTAGATGCGGCAAAATTTGGAGAAAAATATGTACAACCATTGTGATCATAATCATAATGGCTTGTTGTTTCAAAAACTGTAAGAGGAGCATCATTAGCCCCACCCTCTAAAATTATTTTTCTTGTGATGATTGTTGCTCTAAATAATTCCATTTTTATTCTATCAACGACCTTAGGGTCCGATAAAATTTGCACAAGACGTAAAGTAAGAAAAAATGATATCTTCAACTCTCAGTTGGTCGGAACAAGCCACGGATGGACAATCTAAAATAAATCGGTACATATATTAAGAATGATGATGAAATCATTTAATCATTAATTAAAACAAAATCTTGATTAGAATTGAACTTACTGCTTCCTTGGGGGGATTGAAAAGATCAAGAAATTTTGCATTTTTATCGATTTTGGCCGACAACCATATCAGAATTCTTGGACAGGAAACTTCTTCCTGGTAGTTCACTTGTTGTCTCAAATAAGGAATGGCTTCAAATGCCCAAGACAATAACATAACGCCAATAAATCAAAAGCATTATTGAATAAAAAAATAATGAATCATATCATGATAAAAGAAATATTTACCATGAAGGCCCATGGAAAGCCATATAAGTTGACTATTTTTGGCGTTGACGGAGTCAACAAATATTCGACAGTCATTTTGAAGCTTTCATAACCCCAAGAATAGTTGTTAATGCCTCAAGATCCTCAGAGAGATTTATTAAACCGAGGCTTATGTTGTTGTCAACGTCTCTCTCCCAAAGAACATTATGTACAAACCAAACCAAGCACAATGATTGCTTGTGCTTCTTTGAAAGTCCTTTACCTTTCAACGCTTCTGTCAGATTTTTGTTTTTGAAGCTTGGACCAACAATGGACACCAGGTCATCACGATCACTCGACTTGTTTTTTTCTTTTTTGGGTGTGCAGGGTGCTTTTTTTTGGATCAGAGTAGGTATAACTTAAGAAGGAGAAGGAGGATAACATTTTAGTCTGGTAACTATGGCAAACTCCTTCCAACCAAAACAAACAGGCATGCCACAGTAATTTATCCACACCTCATCCATCTTATCTTTGTTTTCATACATAAACCTGCGCTTGAGAAGATCATATACTATTTTCATCTGAAAACGAGCATTGTTGTCCTCCGGCAAATCAAGATATTGCTCAAAGCAGCTTTCCATGAAATAAGAATCCAATTTTTTTTTCTCGAAGTATTTTTCTGAAGGCGTAGAAAGATTTTCCCATGACTGACTTAACCACGAGATCACCCGTTAAATCTGCGGCACCATCACACTGCATTCTCATAGGATAACGATCAATGCTGAAGGTTTTGACCAACTCTTCGGCGGAAGGGCTATTAGCATTTGGATCATCTCTTTTGAAAGCTTCCTCCTCCCCATGTTTATTATCTTCTGGTCCTAATGAGATAACGCTTGTAAAGCAAGATCATAGAGTGGTGGATGTAGCCGAGCTGCTGCACTTGTTCCTTTACTTGGACTTAATTCGATTTCTTTTCTTTTGGGAGCCATGTTATCTTAAATTAACAGGAACATAACATAGATTATAATTGATTAATGCATAATAATAATATAACAGTTCCAACAGACAACTAATCTGTTTCACCAGGTATGTTATTTGTTAAAACATATAACCGACCTGTTGCAACGGATGAGTATTCCATGTGACTCATAAAACAACACTAATCTATTGCACCTGGTATTTTATCTGATACAATATATAATCGATCCATTGCAATGGATGAGTAATCCATTGAAAACCATAAAAACAGATCACTAATCTGTTGCACCAGGTATGTTATCTGTTGCAACATATAACCGACCTGTTTCAACGGATGAGTAAATCGTTGGAAAGAATAAAAACAGATTACTAATTTGTTTCACCTGGTGTGTTATCTGTTGCAACATATAACTGACCTATTGCAACGGATGAGTAAACCATTGGAAAGAATAAAAATAGATCACTAATCAGTTATCTGTTGGATCAAATTGTTTAGATTTCTTCCAAACAGAAGAGTCGTCTGTCGCAACAGATGAATGATCTATTAGATTGTTCACCTGTTGCATCAAATTTTCATAGTTGCATCTGATTTTCATCTGTTGCATCAAATTTTTCATCTGTTACATCAGATGTTTCATCTGTTGCAATACCATTTTTACCAAGACAAACAACAAATCAATTCAGCAACACCAACACATCACACACACACACACACTAAGAATATCAACTGTGACAAAAAATCACCAACAAATTTGAATCAACAGTACGACAACAAGAAGAAGAAATGACAGAAATTAGGGTTTTATTCAGTCCACATTTCAATACTAGAAGAGTAGTTGACTCAAGTTCCTCTGTTTCTTCATAACTTTTTACCTATGAAAAAAGAAATGGGACGACGAAGAACTCAAAGTTGTTGTAGCCGGAGAAGTCTTCACGTCGATTAATGGTTGAAAGTCAAAAAGAAACTCACCCGACTATTTGTTGCCGGGGGTTGAAGGGAGAAATTTTGCAGAACTGTTGGTTGGGAGAGAGTTGAGAGAAGTTGGCGAGAGAGAGAGAAAGGTTGATTTGGATTGAAAAGGGGTGTGGGTTGGGTTGATTTGTATTTTTGAAAAGATTAGAAAGTTTTGAAAATATTAATCAAGTCCACAATTATCTTAATCAAGTTTCCTAATGATGTTTGACCCTATCTGTTGGTCAATGTCATCAATCCTTCATTCAAGACTTAAAAGACACATTTCCTTCTATTTTCTCAGGTAACAATGGTACTAATATTGCTAGTAGTAATAATAATAATAGTAGGAGTACCTATAGTGGATAAAAAAAACTAAACAAAAGATAAAAAATAATAAATAAAACATAATTATAACCAAGGAGTATCACTAATAATAATAATAAAATCATAATTATAACCCAAGTAATCAGGACTTTCAGCAACTAAAAAAATCATGCTATTATTTAATTGATACTACTTTTTAACCCAATTGATCTTAACTTTCAGTAATAAAAAAGATATTCTAGCCAGATGACAATTTTGAATTTATACTACTACCTTTATAATTTTAGAATTTTAGTTTTACCTTATCATTATTTAATTTGAATAAAATTTTTAAATTGAAATACTATGCATTTGAATTTAAAATATATTATCCTTTTTTTAAAAAAATCATTATGTTACAAATATAAACACATAATTGAAGAGTTTTAATATACTTTTACTATTTCAAACTTATCTTTTTCAAAATATAAATGCTATATAAAATATAATTTATTTACATATTAATGAAAGATAAAAGTAATATTGAAATTTCTTTTCTATATATTAGAAGGGAAGGTTTCAGCATGTCAGTTTTTTATCTTTAAATTCAAAATTGAGGGTATTAAGGTCTTTAAAATAAATTCTAAGCACAATTTGATAATTTTTTGTACTTTGCTTTTTGAACCTCATCAAAAGTTTTAATAAAAACCCATTTTTTTTTCTTTAATTACCAACAATGACATGGAAGAAATTTACCATAATGCCATCACACATGGCCTTGCATATATTTCCACACATGTGGGCCCTCTATCTTCCATTTATTTTTCATTTTTAATAAAAGGCCATGTGTGATGACATAATGGTAAATTTCTTGCATGGCATTATTGGTAATTAAAGAGAAAAAAATAGGCTTTTATTAAAACTTTTGATGAGGTTCAAAAAGCAAAGCACAAAAAATTATCAAATTGTGCTTAGAATTTATTTTAAAGACCTTAATACCCTCAATTTTGAATTTAAAGACAAAAAACTGATATGTTTCTCTTCTAATATATAGAAAATTATTTCAAATATATATTATATTTAGGTAAATTAATTATTAATATGATAATTTATTGTAAAAAATAATTATTGATGCAATTAAATAAATTTTATTCTTTATTTAATTTAATATCAAACATATAATTTAATTTCTTTCTTATTTGTTACTACAATTTCACCTAAGTTATTTTTTTTCCTATTATATAGAAGAGAAAATTTTGATATACCTGCTTATGTTGTCTGCTTCAACTGCTTCAATTGTAATTTTATTATATTGCCCCTAATTAATTATTATACGTCATTTATATATTAAAAAAATAATAATATTTAATTTTAAAAAATAAAAATAGACATTTAGGACATGTCTATTTTTGTTGCTTTAATCGTAATTTTACTTTTTATTATATCATTTTTAATAAATTATTATAAATTATTTATACATTAAAAAATTAATAATATTTAATAAAAAAAAGTAAAATAGATATTTATGATATGTCTGCTTCAGTTGATTTAATCGTAATTTTACTAAATATCATCCCTAATTAATTATTATAAGTCATCTAAGTATTTAAAGCAACTCTCCGTCGACCTGTCGGCTTCAGTTGTTTGCTCCGTGATTTTACTATATCATTCTAAATTAATTTTTATAAATTATTTACATATTAAAAATTAATAATATCTAATAAATTTATAAAATAGACATTTATGACATGTCTGCTTCAGCTGCTTTAATCATAATTTTACTAAATATCACCTCTAATTAATTATAATAAGTCATCTAAGTATTAAATAAATAAATAATATTTAATAAAAAATAAAATAGATATAAAATGATAAGTTAACTCTTGATGTTTTAAAATAACTTGACGTCTTGTATGAGATTTCACTTACTTTCTTTCACAAGTATCTTTTATAGTAATTTTATTATATGACTTCTAATTAGTTGTTGTGAGTCATTTAAGACATGTCTATTTCGCTGCTTCAATCGTGATTTTACTATATCATCTCTAATTAATTATTATGGTTATCTAAGCATCATGTCACTTAAATTGGAGTAGAAATTTTTTTACACAATAATTAAAAATTTAAATTATTTAAAAAATATAATTGACTATCAGTGACACAAAAAATTGGATAAGGAGAGTAGCATATATTTTTTGAAAATTACATAAAAAATTATAAATTACAATAATCAAACACTTGAAATGTCTAAAAATAATTTAATCTATTATATATTTTTAAAAAAATAATTAAAAATACTATAAATCACAATAATTAGCAACTTAAAAAATTTAAGCTATATAAATATTTGGTTGACTCTCGAAATTGTATCAGTGTCACTTAAATTGGAATAGAAGAAAAATATTATAAATCACAATAATTAAAAATTTAAATTATTTTAAAAATACAATTGACTATCAATGCCACAAAAGTTTGGATAGAGAGAGTAACATATATTATTTAAAAATTACATAAAAATATTATAGATTACAATATTAACAACTTAAAATATCTAAAAACATATTAAAAGTATGATTGATTATTTAAATTCAATTTGTGTCACAGAAATTGAGACAAAAAAATCATATATTGAGCTCATGCTAGATCCCGGATGAATCTTAGGATGTATATGCAATCCATCTTTTTTTTTTAACTTTTGTTTAAATATATCAAAATTGAAAATGCAAGTTCTAATACAGTACATCAAACAGTGTACAAGAAATAATATTAGCATAAATAATACCAATATTACTAATACAAGCATTATTAATGCAAACATTATTAATACATTCTATCAGCATTATTTTTATACACTCTAACAAACGACTCCACGTTTCAATGGAAGGAACATATACAAAAGCAAAGATCAATAAAATATCTACACAAGTATATTTTATCGTGTTCTCAAAGTCAAATAATTTAAGTTAATATGAAAGATGATAACTTATAGTTTTCTTTTCTATATAATTTTTGAAACACTTAAAATTTTGAATTTAAAATATTAATTTAGTTTAACTTTAAAGAACAAGTTAAAAAATAAAAGAGAAGGAGAAAATGAAAGAAAATGATGTTTATGGTGGCTTAGTAAGGGAATACAAAATGGGTTATTAATTGCAACCCACATGTGATGTAATATGCAATGACTAGATAACCCTTTATCTTTTTCAATAATTATTCTCTATTTTATACAAGTGTCAAGTCATATGCATCAATTTTAATCTCATATTTTCTACTTAATGTAACAAATCTCAGTCAAATGATTAAAGATATAAACTTGTAAATGCATCAAATTTTGTTATTTATATGAGTAAGTTATACATAATTATCTTGTAAGACTTGTCTCCTTGAAAAATACTACCAAGTAGTTAATATGTTTTGTGTATACATGTTTTATAATTCATAATTCAAATTAATATCAATTTAACTTACTGTACATAGTAAGAATATCTTAACGTTGGGCCCGTGCTGACACGGTCCATGCTCCTCTAGTAATAATAATAGTTAGTAGTAGTAGTACGCAGGATATGTAATAGAATAAGTAATAATAATTAGTAGAAGTTTATAAAAAAAAGTAGAAGAATTAGCAGTACGTAGGATATGATGTAGTACCAATAATAATAACAACAACAACAACAAATGTGGTGGTGGTGGTGGTGGTGGTGGTCAGCAGCAGCAATAGCAGCAGTAGTAATAGTAGTAGTAGTAGACTATTACTATCCTAAACTTATCTCTTTTAAAATATAAATACTATAAAATAAACTTAAATATAATTTATTTACATATTAATAAAAGATAAAAGTATTATTAAAATAATAATAATTAGTAATAGTAGTAGTACGTAGGATATATAGTAGAATAAGTAATAATAATTAGTAGAAGTTTACCAAGAAAAAAATAGTAGTAGTAGTAGTAGCAGTAGTAGCAGCAATAGGAGTAGTAGGAGCAATAGAAGCAACAACAACAACAACAACAACAAGAGCAGTAATAGTAATAATAGTAGTACTAATACTAATACTAATACTAATACTAGTAGCAGCAATAGGAGTAGTAGGAGCAGTAGGAGCAACAGAAGCAGCAGCAACAACAACAACAACAACAACAGCAAGAGCAGTAACAGTAATAATAGTAGTACTAATACTAATACTAATACTAATACTAATACTAATTCTAATACTACTAATACTAATACTAATACTAATACTAATACTAATACTAATACTAATACTAATACTAATACTAATACTAATACTAATACTAATACTAATACTAATACTAATACTAATACTAATACTAATACTAATAATAGTACTAATACTAATTCTAATACTACTACTACTACTACTACTACTACTAATAATAATAATAATAATAATAATAATAATAATAATAATAATAATAATAATAATAATAATAATATAAGATTTTAAAAAATAATTTATATTTTCATAAAATATGATAAAAGTGAACAAAAAGGGAAAAATATATGGAAAGGTTAACAACAACAACAACAAATCCAGTGTATTCCCACATAGTGGGGTCTGAGGAGGGTAAAATGTACGCAATTCATACCACTACCTCTGGAAAAGTAGAAAGGTCGTTTTCGATAGACTCCCGACTCAAGATAAAGAATAGTAAACAAATTCATAATAAAGCATGAAACAAGGTGGAATAACAGAAATAAGACACACACAAAGTAATACCCCTATACTAACGAACCAAAGGAACCTCCACCCCCATACCATCCTACTAGTAGCTCCAACCTATGGACCTAGCCCTAAGACTACCGGCCCGGCTACCCCATAACTCTCCTAGCTACTGACTATGACCCACCCACATGCACTAGCCTTCTTTATTAAATAAATTGAAAGGTTAAATAAATTCATAAAATATTTTAAAATTGATTACATTAATTTGAAATATTCTATTTTATTTCATTTATTTTTATTATAGAAAACACTTAATTGATATCATTAATTTTAAATATATTTTTTTGCAAACTCAAAATATGTAAACTATAAGATAATGATGACATTTAGAACCTTATCTTTCTAAGATTAAAAAAAATTTAAAATCTTGAATTTGGAATACATTATCCACCTTTTAAAAAAAAATCATTAACTTAAAAATAAAAACCCAATAATTGAAGAGTTCCAATAGACTTTTACTATTCTAAACTTATCTTTTCTAAAATATAAATGCTATAAAATATATTTTAATATAATTAATTTACCTATTAATGAAAAATAAAAGTAATAATAAAGTAATAATAATAAGTAATAGTAGCAGTACGTAGGATACATAGTAGAAGAAGTAATAAAAATTAGTAGAAAAAGTAGCAGTACGTAGACGACGACAACAACAACAAAACAATAATAGAGAAGTATTATATAAAATCTAAAAAAAAAAAAATTACTTTTTAACAAAAATATTAGAAGGGAACAAAAAGGGAAAAGCATGGAAAGGTTAAAATAAGTTAATACTAATATTTTAGAATCAATACCATTAATTTTAATATTATTTTTTATTTCATTTATTTTTATAATAGAAAATTTCTTTGATATCATTATTTTGAAATATATATTTTTTACAAACTCAAAATATGTAAACTATAAGATAATCCTGACATTATAGAATGTTACCTTTCTAACAAATTGATATCACCATCCAAATTTGAATTTGAATGAAATTTTAGCATGCATGAATATCCAACTTTATATATATACATACCTTTAGTGACACATGTAATAACTTTCTTCTTCTCTTTTTATTATTAATCATTTTCAAATTCAAATTTTATTTATCTCGATAGAATACCGTGAACGTTTCAGTCACAAAAATACTAATTAATCTTTCTTTATATTTTTAATGCTATTTTGTTGCATACATCGAAGGTCAGTCTGCACTTTATTTTTTAAAATTACTTTTAATTTTGATGTCTTTGTATATATAAAAATTTATTGCAATGATTAGTTCCTCTTATTTTTCTTTGATATCATTGTATAATATATTCTATTTTTTTTTTAATTCATTTTTCTTCATAAGAATAATTACATTTATTTGCTCACATATTTTTATTTTTGGTGATTGCCCAGTTTATTTGCTTGGATCTCGATTTCTTCATTCGCCAAATACTAATTTCGATAACAAAAGTTTTGACCTTTGACTTGATTGATATAGCTTACTTTTTTAGTGTGTGTGTATATGCATGCTTTTATATCATATTTTACAGATTAATTTAGACTATTATGATTCAAGATGAACATTGTCATAACATAATAATGATAATTGCACCCTTTTATGTTTTGAATTAAATTAGAAGCTATACAAATTCAGTAGAAATGATAAGATCCTATAATTTCAAAAAGTTTCACTTCTTTATTTTATTTAATGAATTATTTTTTAAATATTCTCTTTCATTCTTGGTGGGATTACACTGGGTTTGTTGTTGTTGTTGTTCTCTTTCATTTTTGAAAACTTTAATCTTACAATGTATCTATATTTAAAATTGAGTTTATCTGCAAAAATTTTTATATTGAAATGATATTAGAAAATTAATTAAAAGTTTAACATTGAAAATTTAAATTTAATACTAAATAATTTTAAGATGGTTACAAAATTCTATTCTTTTGTGGGAGTTTTAAACTTCAAATATACTTTTTGTAAGGGTTGCATTAAAGACAAGAATAACTATTTATTTTATACACAAATTTGCACCCAAAAAAATTAGACTTTTTATTTGTAATAACAAAATACAAATAAAAGATTAACAGTGTATATGCATGCTTTTATATCATATTTTGTAAATTAATTTAGACTATTATGATGTAAGATGAACATTTCCATAACAAAATAATGATAATTGCATCATTTTATGTTTTGAATTAAATTAGAAGCTATACAAATTCAGTAGAAATGATAAGATCCTATAATTTTAAAAAGTTTCACTTCTTTATTTTATTTAATGAATTATTTTTAAAATATTCTCTTTCATTCTTGAAAACTTTAACCTTAAAATATATCTATATTTAAAAATGAGTTTATCTGCAATTTTTTTTATATTGAAATGATATTAGAAAATTAATTGAAAGTTTAACATTGAAAATTTAAATTTAATACTAAATAATTTTAAGATGGTTACGAAATTCTATTCTTTTGTGGAGTTTTAATCTTCAAATATACTTTTTGTAGGGGTTGCAATAATGACAAGAATAGCTATTTATTTTATACACAAATTTGCACCCAAAAAAATTAGACTTTTTATTTGTAATAACAAAATACAGGTTTTTTTTACTTTTTTTGACTTTGAAAATTAGTTGTGTGGTTGTTAGTGTTTCTAAATATTTACTCTTTTTGTATCTTTTATATAATTGTTCAACTTTAAATAAATTTGAATTTTAAAAAAAAAATTAGTTTTCTATTCTTTAACAAATTACGCGATTTCTTGCTACAGCAACAACAACAACAACAACAACAACAACAACATACCCAATGTATTCCCACATATGTAGGGTCTGGGGAGGGTAGAGTGTACGCAGACCATACCACTACCTCAGGTGAAGTAGTGTCACGACCCCAAAACTAGGGTTATGATGACACTTGTCGCGGCGTACCTTGACAAGTAAGTCTATCACCCAAACTGATACGAAATGAGAAAAATATAGAAATATCCCAAGGTAAGGCTTCTAGAATGAAGTCGAACCATATAAATAATCATAACAATGCGGAAAGAACTTATCCAAAATACCAATCATGCCCAAAACCAGGTGTCAATAGTGTAAGAACTACTAATACAATCCAAGAGTCAAATGCATCGGAAAAATAACCACAAATGAATAATATCTGTCTCCGAATACTAATAAAGACATAACTACTTTAGAAAGATAGAGGTTAACTTTGGACGCATGAATGTCCAGCCGCTACCCTAGAAGCTCCAACAATCACCCGAGTCAAGCAAGCTGAGGCGCACTCGAGCTAGGATCTGCACCGAAAGGGCGCAGTAGGCATGAGTACGGTCCACTTGTACTCAGTAGGTATCATAGGCTGACCAAACAAAGTGGTAAATAAAGCATACAAATAAACACTAAGAGAACGTCACCCACAATCAGAAAATATCCCACAACGGTAGCCCACACCGCTTGCACTAACAGTTCTAATATATCTCACATATATTGCAACATCACACCAAGATAGAATAAAAGTACGTATTATATCATATATAAAAAGAACAAGGGAAACATGCATATACAAGATCATCAAATATAAGTAAAAGAAGATACGATAAATACATAGATGACAAGTCAATATGCCAATATAACATAACATAATACCATAAAGTAAGTGCAATGTATATGATGATGATAATGATGATGCACGAGGTCGTCGCACAACCTCCGGGATCATCGCACAATCTTCGTATACACCTACGGAGGCAAGCCTCCCAACGCAGAACCCATGGGGGGTTCGTCAACCCATATACAATCCACATATCTCATCTCTCCTTTACATCACATCCCTTGGAAAGGGTTTTATAAGGTGTTACAATATCTTTTAAAAAAGTGTTGCCAGTATTCCTTAAATGTTTCCACGGTGGTACCAATATTTCGTGAATGAGTATGATATGAAGATGTAATGCTCATAACCAATCACAATGAGTATTTTCAAAAACAATCACATGATGTATTTCCACAACCAACCACAATGATACATTTCCATAACCACATGCGTCAATATTCGCTCATTATTTTCGTATCATCTATGAATTTTCACATGTCTCGTTTGCCAATAAAGTATGAATATAATCACAATACACCAATGGTACCCCATTAGCATTTTAACAACACAATACAATTATTCATAAGTATTCAAGACTATCAATATCACATAAGACCCCACACGGTCACACATATCACATAATATCTCGATTTCGATAATTACATCACATATAAGCCCCCAAATGAGCTCAACACATAGATAGCCATTTTTCTTGATTAGTTCTCACCCTTAACATGCATTTTGTACCATCATTTACTACCCAACCCAGTCTGAAAGAGCTAAGCCATAACCTACCTCGAAAGTCGAAACCGTTCCGCTACACTTGAACCCGCGACCTTACTTTTCACGAATAATTCCGAACTCCACTAAAAATATCAAATATGAAATCTATGCGTCAAAACAAAACCAACGACATCCATATTGACTACTTTTGATTCGGGGTCAAAACGGACCCCCAAAATGGGTTTCTAAAAAAGAAGAGCAAAATCGAAACTTTTACTTCAAAAACATGTTCCCCATATTTTTAGGAACCTATAGGTGAAAACCCAATAAAAACATTATTCAAGTGAAATTCGGGTTTAAAATCATGCCTTAAAATTTTTGGGGTTTTGAGAAATTAATCAAGAAATTATAAGACATGGGTGAATTCTTGCCTTTAATCTGTAATAAAACCTAAAAAAAAAATGTTAATCTAACTTTCCATAATCTCACAAACTTTACTTTTAAACTCCCACACTATTTTAGGATTAACTCTCAAGAGACAAATGAAAAATGAGCAAAATGGACCAAAAATAGAGGAAATCTGCTATGTATAGCAGAAAATCTGCTATTGTTGCAGATTTTTATTTTTAAAAGTTAATTTGAAGTTCGACGGGGTGTCCAGAATTCGTTCGGAGACCGATATATACAAACAAACTATGTAACCATACTAAATTTGACGTTACAAACGCGATGGCGATATCAGATTTTTAAAAAATATCGTTTTCACAAAGTTGACCCCGGAAACCAAAAATTATAATTTTCCAAACCGAGGATCGAAATGAGATTTAATGTGGGTCCCACACATATTTCAAAATTTTCAACTTTCCGACCAATAGATCGAAATGAGCTCGGGTGCACCGGGAGCCGAAACAAAAGCCTACCTAGCCTAAAATTGATATTCCGGAGCTGCTGGCGCAGTCCGTTCGGCCATCCGTCGCGTGGATCAAAAGATATCCACATAAGTTCAAAATAAGGCTCTCGAAGCCATCAAAAACCATAATATTGCATAAATGATACCAAAATGCATCGAAAATCATGTCAATCACTCCCACACCTCAAAAATATCATAATGTAACTACGGGAAGGGATAAAATAGTCAAATTATACAAAATCACAAATTTCACATATTTCACATATTTCATCAAATTTTAGGTCGTTACAAGTAGAGAGGCTATTTTCGATAGACCCCCGGCTACACGATTTCTTGCTACCAAAATGAATATTGTTTGAGCTATTTAATTCAAAATCACATTTGAGAAAAATGTTAATATTTTAATAAAAAAATCTTTGTGAATTATGTTTAATTTACATTTTTTTGTGCAATTTACGAAAGTGAATACAAACGTTATAGGTAATATTGCTCATTAAATTTTTATAAATAAATATATCAAGGTATGTTGTCATGCTTAATTTAGCTTTTTAATTATTTTAATATTATTTTTTATTGACATTATATCTATTTTTTTTAATCACAATTACTTACCTAAAAATAAATTATAGAATAAACAATGAAAAGTCACCTAAAGATAAATTATAGGACAAATAAATTTAATTAGGAAAATTTGCTTCCAAATCATTTACTAATAACCTGTATAGTATTTTAACTTAAAGCTATGATCAAATAATTTGAAGAGTTTGAAGGGCCAAAGGAAGATCAATCAAATCTCATATTTATAATTATATTTTTTAAATTTTTTTTAAATCATCTTTCATACTTTATCTTAAATCTATTTGGATAGTTTGAGTAGGAGTTTTACAAAGTAGAAATAGAGTAAGGGGCTAAAGAGGGATGCTGGAGGTAAATTTTGGTGTGGGGGAGCGGGAAGGGGGTAAAGGTAGAAACAAAGGATTTTTTTTTTTTAATGTGCATAATTTTTAATTGAAAGTGTTAAATTTTTAAATTTAGAATAAAAAAATTTGAATTAGAGAAATCAATTACTTTTAGTGCAGTTAGCTGTTGATTTTGAATCGATAGATCAAAAAATTAAAATTACAAATGAAAGAAAAATGTAATCAAGTATCTTAATTAGTTAAAAATATAGACGTAAAAGTTCAACTAAAAAATAATAATTATTTAATATTTTATATTAATTATTTTTGAAAATCAACAACAAAAATATAGTTATATAAGAATAGTAATTTCATTCTTTTAATATAACAATATCTAAAATAATTACAACTATGATTAGTAATTTCACTAATAACAATTATTTTTTGTATTCTATAATCAATTTAAAATATGTTAATATGATATAATTAAAAAATTTAAATAGTTCATTAGTTCAAAAGAATAAGTTAGTATTTTTTCAAGATACTCTTAAAAAAGAAACATTTCGCGCATCGCACGGGTACTTATATTGTTTCACTGTATAAAAGAAAATATAAAATATTTATCAAGAGAAATTATCTCACAAAATTCATTCTTAAAAGAAGTTCATACAGGTGTCAACGCAATAAACCTTTTACTCCAAGAAAGAGTATAATCAATCAAATGCAAAATATGTACTTCTTACTTTATTTGTACTGTATAATTTTCGTTGAAAGAGATTTACTAAAGCCCTAATTAATTAGTAATTAGAACTTAGAAGTAGCTGCCACTTGCTGCAGCCTCTATTGAAAATCTTAGCTTAGAGATAAGAGATGTCCATGAAAGTCAGTCTTGGTCTTTACAATTATTTAATTGTGGTGTCATAAATAATAACGTTGGATTACCAACATGGATTGTGGTGCAGGGGCTGCTCCATCCTTAACCAGAGTTTGAGGGATCGACCTTTGGGTATGAAGAAAACTCTGTTGGGAGCACTGCCACCTTAATGGGCCCTGCAACGCGCGATTCGGATTAGTCGGGGCTCCAATGCGGGCACCGGACACCGGATGAAAAACAAAAAAAAAACACTTTGGATTAAGTACATCATTGCAGATTTACTAGAATTAGTCACGTAACATGAGTATTTGCTGGCAAAGGCAAATCTTTCGATCAAATATTGTAGATTAAGAGAGCAACATCAAAAGTCCCAAAGGAATAAACAAAGAGAACGACGTACATAAATTTTGTTTGCATATTGGTTGTTACGTATGGAAAATTAAGGAAAACGACGTATATGATTTTTGTTTGGATGCTGGGTGTTATGTATCGTTTCATATTTCGTATTGTATTGTATTGTATTGTATCATAGCGTTATACTATATTTTTTCTGTGAATATAATATCTGGATAAAGTGTATTGTCTTCCGTCATTTCATAATGTCACGTGCTAAGCCATTAACAATTTGAATAATAAGCTTGTTATATAATAAAAAAGAAAGTAGGGTTCAGATAAAGTAAATGATAATAGGGGCAAGATAGAGATGGAAAAAAATAATGTAAGGATGTGATCACACTGAATTTATTGTTACATATATGTAACGATGGTTTTGGCAAATATCACACAATAAAATCCAAATAACAATCAAAACAAGCACTATAATTATACTATCTCCGTTTAAAAAAAAATGACCTACTTTAATTTGACACAAAATTTAAGAAAATAAAGAAATATGGTGCCATAGAAATAGGTCGGGTTCTTCATTCGAGGTCAATAGCAGACTCTATATCATGCTTAGGAGGAAGATAAGGTAGGTAGAGGAGGAAAATATCTCCTTGCTTCTCCCTCGTAAAAGTACTACAACACACAGCAATCTTCTATTTTTACCTTAATCCTCAACCTCCCAATCTTTTTATTTCGAATTATGTCCTCGACTTTTGAATCATGTGACCTTAAATTAAAATTGTGTCAAATGTACCAAAATGTCCTTTAATTAAGGGTGTCTAACGGGCCGGGCCGGGCCAACCCGGAACCGGCCCTTCCATTTTACCCGGGTTTCAGGCCGGTTACGGGCCGGGTTTGGGGTTAACCGGGCCGGGCCGGGCCAACAGTAAAAAAATTAAAACCCACCCGAACCCGGCCCACTTAACCCAATCCGGTCAAACCCACCAAGACCCGGTCAAACCCGGTCAAACCCGATTAAAAACCGGTCAAACCCATTTAAAAAATAAATAAATAATCCAATATACACTATATACACTCCAATATACAATATATATTTTTAAAAAAATATATAAAGTATAAACAATTACACATATATACGTACCATTCAATATATAATTATATATGACTATACGTACTACTTTAAATAAAACATATGCTATAATAATATAATATATATATATATATACACTACAATATATATATATATATACTAATTTATAAAACAAATACACATGTATACGTTAAATATATACTACTTTAGAAGATATATACACATATATATGCACCATTCAATATATATGTACTACTTTAAATAAAATATATACTACAGTATAGTGATATACATATATATATATACAACAATATGTATATATATATAGTTACATACTAATTTATAAAACATATACACTTGTATACTTTAAAGATATACGTCTATAGAAGATATATACACATATATACGCACCATTCAATATATATGAACTACTTTAAAAAAAGTATATACTACAATATATATACTAATTTATAAAACATAAAGTAATGTATACGTTAAATATACACGTCTATAGAAGATCTATTCACATATATACACTCTATTCTATGTATATGTAATACTTTAAATGAGATATATACAATATATATACATTACAATATATATTTGTATAGTTATATACTAATTTATAAAATATATACACATGTATATGTTAAATATACACGTCTATAGAAGATTCATTCACTCTATTCTATGTATATGTAATACTTTAAATGAAATATACTATAATGTATATACATTACAATATATATTTGTATAGTTATATACTAATTTATAAAACATATACACATGTATACATTAAATATACACTTCTATAGAAGATATAAACACGTGTATACGCACCATTCAATATATATGTATTACTTTAAATAAAATATATACTACAATATAGTGATATACATATATATATATATATACAACAATATGTATATATATATAGTTACATACTAATTTATGAAACATATACACTTGTATACTTTAAAGATATACGTCTATAGAAGATATATACACATATATACGCACCATTCAATATATATGTACTACTTTAAAAAAAGTATATACTACAATATATATACTAATTTATAAAACATAAAGTAATGTATACGTTAAATATACACGTCTATAGAAGATCTATTCACATATATACACTCTATTCTATGTATATGTAATACATTAAATGAGATATATACAATATATATATACATTACAATATATATTTGTATAGTTATATACTAATTTATAAAATATATACACATGTATACGTTAAATATACACGTCTATAGAAGATCCATTCACATATATACACTCTATTCTATGTATATGTAATACTTTAAATGAGATATATACAATATATATACATTACATTATATATTTGTATAGTTATATACTAATTTATAAAATATATACACATGTATACTTTAAATATACACGTCTATAGAAGATCCATTCACATATATACACTCTATTCTATGTATATGTAATACTTTAAATGAAATATACTATAATGTATATACATTACAATATATATTTGTATAGTTATATACTAATTTATAAAACATATACACATGTATACATTAAATATACACTTCTATAGAAGATATATACACGTGTATACGCACCATTAAATGTATATATACTACTACTTATAAAATATACTACATTATATATACATTACAATATGTATAGATATACTTATATACTAATTTATAAAACATATACACATGTATACGTTAAATATACACTTCTATAGAAGATATATGCACAAATATATAAAACATATGCTACTTAATATAATAAATTAATAATATTTGGTAGTAAATTAATAATATATTAGAAGTAAGTTTTTAATTTAAAGTAGAAAACTAGAAATTCAATTTAAAATTTTAAATCGTTAAATAAAAAAAATTAAAAAACAACGACTAAGGAGTGAATGAATTTGAGGAATTTTATTGATTGCAAAATGATCCAAAATTTATAATTTACATGAATGAAAAATCTATAAATTATGCATCATTTTTTCCAACTCATTCATGTTAATATTAATGGGAACATGCATAGGATAATCGAAGTCAACGGGGGCAAAACCATGCATTGGACTTGATTCTGCGGAGTTCTCCCGTGAAGTCATAATTTCTTCAAGTTTCAGCTCGTCGCTCGGCTCCGGTTCCATTCCTTGGTTTCTTCTTTCCGCTCTAATCCAATCTCTGAGGCAAACTAGAACATTCATTGCATTGCTTCCCAATGAGTGTCGGTTGTCTCCAAGCTGCTGTCGTCCCTGACTGAAGGCGCTCTCTGATGCAACGGTTGACATTGGAACATTCAAGATATCTCTAGCTAATCTTGAAAGCACAGGATATTGTGATTCATTATTCCTCCACCAATCCAGCGTGTTGATCCGTCGTCTGCGATCCTCTGGTGCCGTCCGAAGATAATATTTCAGCTCTTCCCGATAAGTTGATGTGCAAGTTCTCTCATCAACACTGTTCCAACAATTTAAATCATAAAACGAATCAGAAAAACCACTATGTGCCGGCCTTTTAGAAGATGATGGCTCCTCGGGAGGATGAGGAGCGACAGTTGGAGTGATATTTGTAGGTAAGGCTGAATCAAATAAATCAGCATAGTGATTATATAATTTTTCTATATAATCCTTTGCATCAGCCGTAGCCGTCCACAAATCAGGCTGTACTTGTTCAGAATCATGGTTAGTATTTATTTCTAAGTTAGTATAAATAAGAGTACTAAAGTGACACATATGATTATATTTCATGCACGGATTTAGCATAGCACCAACCAAGTAAATAGGGGGAATCGGGAAAAAATATTTTTTAAATTTCGTAAACATGGCGCCAACAACTTCTTTATAACCTTCTTTATTTTTATATTGTTGGAGCAAACCAGAAATATCGGCTATATATGCCAAAATATTACAAACAGTAGGATAGTAAGCACCGAAAAATTCAACCGTAGCTATATAAAATTTTTCTAAAAACTTAACAAGATCATTAATTACAACCCAATCAGAATTATGTAGCATGCAATCAGCAGAATTAGCAAATGAACTGCAATGTTGGTTAAAAGCTAGTGTAATAGGAATTCTATATTTATAACAAGTTTTTAGAAATTCATACGTAAAATTCCATCTAGTATCAATTTCCTCAGGCATCAAAATCGGTGTAAGTCCATTTTCTTGACATTTAAGTTTAAATTCTCTAATTCTCGATCTACGATTATTTCCTTGAATAAAACCAACGGCAAGACGAATTTTTTCAATATAAAGTTCAAAAAACTCAAGACCATCTTTTACAATTAAATTATATATATGACATGCACACTTAATACGAAAAATTTCAGGCAAGGGTGGAGATAGCGTAGATTTTATTTTTGTTATAGCAGTCTTGTTGTTAGAAGCATTATCAAAAGCAATACATAAAATTTTATTTTCTATACCATAATATCCGGCAATTTTAACAATAGAATCAGCAATAAATTGTCCAGTATGTTTACGATCTTCATCATATAAAAAAACAAGAATACGTTTTTGCATCACGAAATTACTATCCATCCAATGACAAGTAACGGTTAAATAATCATTTTTATTTACAGCACGACCAAGATCAGAAGTTAGGGACAATCTACATTGAATATTTTTTAACAATGTTGATAAATAAAAATAATATTGTGAATGGAGTCTAAAAATATCAGACCGACAAGTAGTTCTAGGAATACCAGTAAACATAGGATTATAAATTGCTTGTATATAACGAATAAAAGCATCAGAAGAAGGAAAACTAAAAGGCAAACAACCCACAGCTACCATTTTAGCTATTTCTTCCCTGTCCCTCAATTTATTATACTTTTTCGCTACTTGACCAGTTGTTGGGTCCATTCTAGTTTGCGTTGACCCACCAACATCCCCACCACCTTTTGCAATATTTAACTCTCTTTTGTGATCTTCAGCTATATGTCTCGTTAACGTACCCATACCCCCTTGCTTGCCTCCACTTCTATGCTTATATATTTGTTGACAAATATTGCACTGCACCTCAATATCTGATATACGTTCAAAAAATTGCCATGCAATACTAGTTCTTTTACGAGGTTTTGGGGCACTGGGAGGACGGGAAGGGAGATTAACTGATTCAGATCTAACGTTAGCATCTCCTACTGCGGGTGTTTCAACAATATTTTCATTATCTTCGTCTAAATTAACTGCATCTACTTCATTTTCTTCTTCTATACCATAATTTTTCTGAGCTTCTACATAATCCATATCGTGAGCACCTACACCTATTACTTCCTCAAAAGGTGTACCAAGCGGTACCGGAGGCGAAGGCACACAGGTATATCTATTACTTGAACTACCTCTACCGCTAGTAATTCTCTTTTTACTACCACTACCGCTTCCGGGACAAAAATTTTTAACACCTTTAGCAGCGAGGTTTTTTAATTTATCCATAATATAAATTAAATTAAACTAAAAATATTCAAAATACACAAATATAATAAAATTAAATATTAAACAATTAATACAATAAATAAAAATTAAACGTAAGAGATGGAACGACAATACCAAATTTTGGAAGTATCCGAAGATTGCGACTTTAGAAACTTCCGCTCGTACTTAGTAAACGAAAATTAAAAAATTAAAGTGAACACTTTAAGAAATTAAATATATTGAATATTAGAGAATTGAGAATTGAGATTTGAGAGAGAATGAGATTTGAGAGAGTGAAAAATTGTGTGAAAAATGATTTGAAGTTGTAGGGTATTTATAGATTTTTTTTGGGGATTAAAAAATATTTTTTAAAGTTTTTTTTTTTTTATTAAATGGGCCCAAACTAGCCGTTTGGACCCAAAAATGGCTATATAGCCGTTGGGCCAACGGCTAGTTTGGCCCAAAATCCAATTTTTTTTTTCCCGGGCCGGTTAACCGGCGGGCCTGGACCGGGCTTGATCCGGGCCGGCTTAATCGGGCCCATTTTAACAAAATAACCGGTCCTGGACCCGGAACCCTAAAGCCCTAGGGCTTACCGGGCCGGGTCAAACCGGGCCGGGTTAGCTAATCGGGCCGGGTCGGGCCGGCCCGTTTGACACCCTTACCTTTAATCTTATAGTCCTAAACATGCCATGTATAAAGTTGAAATTAAAGTATTGCCCAAAAAGGAAAGGAATCATTCTTTTTTAAATAGACTAAAAAGGAAAGTAGGTCATTATTTTTAAACGGAGGGAGTAGTAATTAATAATATGATACAGTACAAATATAAAATACATTATAACCAACCGAGCAAGTCGTAAAATAAACAAAACATAACACTATCCTATAATAACCATGAATAGTAAGTCAAACATGCTCATTTTGCATCTTTGCCATCTCATTTTCTTGATTTTTATTCTTCAGCTTCTTTGTTTGCTTGAACTCTCCGTAGAAATATGAAACAAAACCCCAAAGAGCAAGGAAAAGAGAAAGTCCTTTTTCACCTGAAAATTTCTCATTAAAAAAAATTACACCTAATACTTCAGTAACTGGCAGTAAAACTGCGATTAAAACCCCAGACATTAATGAAGATGAGAGGTAAATAACTCCAACAGCACCCACAAAGAAGCATTGCCAAATTATTGCACTCCATATTACCACTATATAATATCTTGCTTCTCCTAGGTTATATTGTTTTGCCTCCCTTGAAATTGCCTGAAAATTTTCAATCAATGTTTTAAGAAAACAAAAGTTAGTATCTAGAATTAATAGATCATGGCAAACGGGATGCAACATATATTATATGAATTGATTGAAGAGAATTTTAGAGATTGCAATTAAGGCGAGGGCAGGCCTGCCTATCCATGTGGAGTTGAAAATAGAGGAAAGTGTTAAGACTGAGGCCAGAGGCAGAGCTAGCATGAGAAGAAGTATGGATTCAATCGAACCCTACACATTTGTTTATAAGAAATCGACTGAATATGTACACAACACAAATCCCTTCAACTATCCATAGAGGCAAAAGGAGAAATAAAGATGGAACAACTTCGACTCCCCTCTTTACAAATGAAACCAAATAAGAATACCTTCAACTATAATCGACAAATTCTCAGGATCTATCATTTTAACATTCCTGGAATTTCATGGAAGATTCTCTCATAGATTGAATCCAGTCCCATATATTTTCTTGGGAGCTTATCAAAAAGACGTACGATCTTGTACATATTGTACTTTTGTTCCACCTTAATTAGTAGGTACAAGTTTTTGGGAGTTACCAATTCCTAATTTTGTACTTTCGCACGTTTTACACATATAAGATTGACTCAATTAAAAAAAAGTACATAAATTTTAAATTCTTAATCAACGAGGTAAAAAGATACCTGAAAGTCTTTATTGGCAATCATTCCTATGGTGCAAAAAGCAGTAGCAGCGAAACACATGACCATTTGAATCTCCAATACCAACGTAACAGTAATAGCCTGTTTTGCCTTCACATAAACCAACTCAATAAAAGGCAAAATGACTCCATACAAAGCTGCAGCCAAAGCAGTCATAATAAAACCAATAGCATACTCTTTACTAGTCACGCCCTCCGGACGATCAGCGTTCGCCCGAATACCCAATAAAACCGCTCCGACTATCAATAGAACCACCGCGTTTATAGAGTACGATGTGAACTTTTGCTTCACTATAAAGTAAGCACCTATAGCCGTGAAGGCTAGTTGAGGGGCCAATAGAAGCGAAGAAGTAGACACGGGGAGTTTTGACCCGCCCCACGAATAGAGGTAAGCGTCAAGCCCCGTGAGGACACCTATGAGAAACGATGCAACAAAAATTCGAGGTGTTATAAAGTAAAACTTGGTATCCGAGCCCTCGGATTTTTGTCTATAGAAGTATAGGATAGTTAAAGGTATAAAAGTGAGTGGCCATCCACCAGTTTGTAACCAGCTATTAAACCAAAGTCTTGCACCACCTTCAACAAAATATAAACGCATCATTAGAGGACCACCACAAATACCAACAGAGAGAAATAAACAATTTATCAAGAGGAGGATCCTCCTCATATTGGTGCCTAATTTTCCTTCTTCTTCCATATTTTTCCTGAGATTTTTTTTTTTAAATTGCTATAGTTGGAGTAAGAAGAAACCTGCTTTTATAATTGAATCTGAGTGCATTGCTACAATTCTATACACAAAATGAAGTGGTCCCTTTCAAATAGTACATTTCAAAGTGTATGGTTGAGCTATTTATATCTACATACTCAATCATGTAGTCGATGTATATATGTCAATGTATGTTTTAACTGTACAATTGTAAATAAGGATGGCTACATCAATCATCATTTATTCCTACAGCAACATGTCACTAGACTTTTAAGAATTTAATTTGGGTAAAAAAGGAGGAAGTATATTTATATAATTGTCATGTCATATGTTCTGTTTTAAGTGAAATTAGCTGATAGCAAGGACACAATTTTATTTTTTAACTAAGTCATTCATGCAAGCGATATATTCGACTATGACTCCAACCTAGGTCATCCCCCGTCCACCACTTTATTTTTTAACTAAGTCAATCAAACAAGCACTAACCCAGACCATCCCCGCCCAACATCACCTTATTTTCTTTAACTAAGTCAATCAAATAATCGATATGTTCGACTATGACTTCGATTCGGGCCATCCTCGACCCATCACCTGAGCCTAACTGTAGGCATGATATTTGACACTACCCAATATATAATTCTCATGCCACCTATATATAGTTCTCCTCCCACCTACCACATGCAACATGTCATTCTTGGGAATCGAACCCATGACATAGGCTCTCTGATGCGTAGTACTTGTTAGGATCAAGTGCTTACCATCATGCCAAACATTATAGTTCATAGCAGGGACATCAATTTATTCTTAAGCAAGCCTATCAAGCAAGTGTCATATTCGATCATTACTGCAACTCGCGTCATCCACGGCCCATCACCTGAGCTTCACCATAGGTAAAATGTTGATGTTACCCAACATGGTGTTAGGCCGTGGCCCATGTTCCAGTCAAAGGACCATGGACTAATCCTATTCTCTTTTGATTTTCAATCCTATTCGGAAAAGGATTATGGTTTCTATTCCTATTTTGAGTTGGTTTGGCTTTAGGAAAAGCACCACCCATCATCTATAAATAGGACTATATGAGAGAGAATTATTCATGCTCATTGATATTTGTCTTTGAGAGACATTAGCACATAAGATAGATTTTTGGAAGAGCTTTCACCAAAGAGAGAAGAAGGAAAAAAAATTTAGTTGCTACAGTTTTTCTCTCCGACCAGCCAACTTCAGATTGCATTTTTTGGCTCGTTCACCATTGGATCGGGCTGACATTTTGAGTGAGCGTTCCTAACATCTTGCTTGATTTGAACGGTGAAGATTGGAGTTGGAAGTTCGAAGCTTCTGGTTTTGAGTCTCGAATAGTAACTCTGTTTCAGGTGATTTCTCTTGATTTACTTTGTTGGTGTAGCTTTGCATCTCTGTGTTTGACTCTTGTTGTATGAATATTCTGAGAATATTTATAACCCTCTTATAGTTATAGTGGATCAATTTGGATTTCTGTGATACCGTGGTTGTTACCTTTGACTTGAAGGACTTTTCCACCTTAAACTTGGTGTTCTTTACTTTCTTTGTTTTCGTATTTACCTCTTTTCTTTATAACAAGTGGTATCAGAGCTTTGATTATCTATCAAAGATTTTGGGATGGAGGTAAATATGAGCAAGATGGTATGTTTAAATGGGAGCAATTACAACATATGAAAGAGCAAGATGAAAGATCTTCTATTTACGAAGAAGATGCATCTTCCCGATTTTACTGATCATAAACCCAAGAATATAACTGATGAGAATTGAGATTTTGAGCACCAACAAGTTTGTGGATATATAAGATAATGAGTTGAAGACAATGTTTGCAATCATATTCTGAACGAGACACATGCTAGAACATTGTGAGAAAAGTTGGAGACACTTTACGCTTAAAAAATAGGCAATTACAAGTTGTTCCTACTAAAGCAATTGATGACCTTTAAATAAAAGGAGGGCAGTCCAATTCTTTACCAAATAAATGATTTCCAAGGTGTTCTTGATCAACTTTCTGAAATGAGTATTAATTTTGACGATGAGATATAAGGACTTTGGCTTCTAAATAATCTACCAGATTCTTGGGAGACTCTTTGTATTTCTTTAACAAATTCAGCTCCTGATGGCAAGATGACTATGAAATTTTCTGAGAGTTGTGTTTTGAATAAAAAAGTAAAGAGAAAATCCTAAGGCTCATCCTTACAATCAGATGTTCTATTTACAGAAGGCCATGGGGAGAGACAAAACAAAAAACATAAGGAATAAAGGTAAAAGCAGAAACAACTCAAGGTCAGGGTATGAGAGTCATCCATGCTATCATTTTGTCAAGAAAGGACATTAAAAAGTTTTGCTATAAGTTTAAGCAAGAGACTAGAAAAGGAAAAAAAAGAAAATAACGTAAACAATGTTGTTGCTGTTGTTCGAGATGACCTTCTCGTTGCTTATGATAAAAACGTCATCAATTTTGTATTCCATGATACTAGTTGGATAATAGATTCTGGAGCTACATCTCATGTCACACCGAGAAAATACATCTTTTCATATTATACTCCTACTAACTATGAAGTGTTGAAGATGAGCAGTGTTGGTGAAGTCAAGGTGCTTGGTTCAGGCACGGTCTACTTAAAAACTAATATTGGTACACCGTTAGTCCTTCAGAATGTCAAACATGCTCTAGACATTCATCTAAACTTGATATCTATAGGGAAACTAGATGGTGATTACTACCATAATGACTTGTTCAATGGCTATTAAAAGTTCAACAAAGGCGCATTAGTTGTGGCTCGAGGAGGAAAGTATTCTAATTTATACGTGACTCAAGGATCTTTCCTCAATGACTATGAATTTGGTAGAAAGTGACACTTTATCAGAATTATGGCACAAGAGGCTTAGTCATATGAGTGAGAGGAAAATCACATGTTTGGCTAAGAAGAATCTGCTTGCTGGTGTGAAACAAGCAAAAGTGAAAATATGTGTTCATTGCTTAGCTAGAAAATAGAAGAGAGTTTTTTTAACGGTCATTCTCTCTCAAGAAAGCCTGAACTATTGGAGCTAGTACACTCTGATTTATATGGTCCTTTTAAAGTGAAGTTACAAGGTGGTGCACTTTACTTTGTGACTTTTATTGATGATCATTCTCGCAAGCTTTGGGTATATCCTTTAAAATCCAAAGATCAAGTACTTGATGTGTTTAAGGAATTTCAAGCTTTATCTGAGAGACAAACAAGGAAGAATCTAAAATATATTTGCACTAACAATAGTGGTGATTATATTGGTCCTTTTGATAACTATTGCGAATCACAAGGAATTCATCATCGGAGAACTCCAACCAGGACACCCCAATTGAATGGCTTGGCAGAAAGGATGAACAGAACTCGAGTTAAGAGAGTTAGATGTGTGCTTTTAGAAGCTAAACTTCCAAATTCTTTTTTGGGCGGAAGAACTTAAAACTTTGCTTATGTTATCAATTTGTCTCCTGCAGTTTCTTTGGATGGTGATGTTCCAAATAAAGTTTGGTTTGCTAAGAATGTTTCCTATGACCGCTTAAAAGTTTTTGGGTGTAAAACTTATGTGTATGTTCCAAAATATGAGAGGTCAAAACTAGATGTTAAAACTAAGCAACACATTTTCATTGGTTATGATCAAGATAAGTTTGGGTATCACCTTTATGATCCAATTAATAAGAAGATTATTAGAAGTCGTGATGCAACATTCTTTAAAGACCAAACTATTGAAGATATTGAAAAGACTGAGAAAAAAGATTCTCAGAATAATGAGAGCTTAGTTGGTATTGATCTAGTTCCTATTACTGATACATCTATTGCATATGGTGGAACCCAAGATAATAGTGCAGATGATGATCAAAAGGATGCATAACCTACAGATAGTTTGATTAATGATTTTGTGGTTGATTAATAACAAACTCCTATTCAGGTAACTACTTCAGATATTCCTGAAACTTCTTGTAGAAGATCTTCTAGGAAGAAGCAAAAGTCAACACATTATTCTCCAAATGAGTATGTACTCTTGACAGACATGGGAGAACCTGAAGATTATGATGAAGCCATGCAAGATACTCACAGATATGAGTGGGTAGAAGCTATGAAAGATGGGATAAAGTCACTCTATTATAATACCACATATGAGTTAGTGGAATTACCAAAAGGTAAGAAATCTCTGACAAATAAATAGATCTTTAGAGTAAAGCAAGAGTAACATACCTCTGCGACTAGGTATAAGGCGAGACTAGTTGTCAAAGGCTTTGAACAAAGAAAGAGAGTTGACTTTGATGAAATTTTCTTACCTGTTGTGAAAATGTCTTCTATTCGTATAGTGCTAGGATTAGCTACAAGTCTAAATTTAAAGGTTGAGCAGATGGATGTCAAGACTGCTTTTTCCATGGTGATTTAGATGAATAGATTTATATAGAGTAGCCTTCAAGTTTTGTAGTCAAAGAAAAAGAAGATTATGTCTGCAAATTGAGAAAGAGCTTGTACGGCTTGAAACAAGCTCTAAGACAATGGTACTTGAAGTTTGAATATGTCAAAGAAAATCAAGGATACAAGAAAACTTCTTCAGATCATTGTGTATTCTTTCAGAAGTTCTCTGATGATGATTTCATTATTTTACTACTTTATGTGAATGATATGATGATTGCTGACATAAATAAATCTATAATTGCAGTCCTTAAGAAAGAGTTGAGCAAATCTTTTGAGGTAAAGGACTTGGGACTAGCAAGGAAAATTCTAGGCATCCAAATACATAGAGATAGAGATAAAAATGAGTTACCATTATCCCAGAAGCAGTACATTGAGAAGGTACTGAAGAGGTTCAATATGACAGAAGCAAAAATGGTTAGTACTCCTCTTGCTAAATACTTTAAATTGAGTACGACCTAGAGTCCATCTACTAATGAAGAGAAGAAAAAGATGTCTTATATTCCCTACTTCTCTGCAGTTGGAAGCTTGACGTATGCTATGGTTTGCACTAGACCAGATATTGCACATGTTGTTGGTACTGTTAGCAGATTTCTTTCCAATCTTGAAAAGGAACATTGGGATGCTGTAAAATGGATACAAAAATATTTAAAGGGTACTACAAATATGAAGTTGTGCTTTGGTAGTGGCACGCCTGAACTTGTTTGCTATACAAACTCTGATTTGGGAGGTAATCTTGACAACTCAAAATCCACTTTCGGTTATTTGATCACTTTTATAGGGGAGCTATTTCATGGAAATCAAGACTACAGAAGTGTATAGCTCTATCCACCATAGAAGCTAAATATATTGCTATCACTGAAGGTGCTAAAAAATTGCTTTGTATGAAGGAATTTATAAAAGATCTTGACTTTGAGAAATCAAGGTTCGTCTTACACTACTAGAAAAACAGGAAAAACCGACCGACCAAAACCGAACACTAGTGGTCGGTATTACCCAAAAATCGACCACAAAACCGACCAAACAATGTGGTCGAAAAACCTGTGGTAGCTTTTTTAAATCCGACCACAAGTGGTCGGTATTTAAAAAAAAAAAAAAAAAAATTTAAAATTTATTATTATTTCATTAAAATATGAAAAACTAATTTTTGAGAAAAATATACCGACCACAAGTGGTCGGTATATTAATGAATTAATTTATTTATTTATTACAAAACCGATATTTCAAAAGAAAAATTGTAGTAACCGACCACTTGTGGTCGATTTTTTCGAAAGAAATTTTTTAAAAAACGACCACTTGTGGTCGGTATCTATGTGAAATTTCAAAAAAAATAAAAAATTCAGACCCAATTACAGCATGCAACAACGCAACATTGCAGTATCAAATCAAATACATACAACAACAATAACAAAAAAAAATCAAATATAAAGACTTTGAAAAGAGAACAATACATACAAAGTGTCCAAGAAAACTGAGTATCAAAATACAACAACAGTTTCAATCATCAAAATGTCTAAATTTAAAGTTCAACACACATAAAAAAACTAATCCTCATCATCTGATTCGTCTTCGTCTTCGTCGTCCATATCATTATCCGTGAAGAAATCATCCAGGGGGCTTAGACCCTTTGCAGCCCGAGCTGCATCACCAAGACATGGAGGAATAACCCCCATAGTCTAAATGAAAGTGCTCAACTGCGGCTGCAACTTCTTGAATCGTGATGATGTTGCCTTCGCCCTCTTCTTCTCCCTCTCTTGCTGTGCAGTAAGTTGTTGAGTGAGTTGAGAAACTGTAGTTTGTAGTCTTTCAATTCTCTCACTATCAACTGAAGAGCTCGGGTATGCAAGGCCGGACGAACACCTAACATTATCGCTAAAATAGTCGTTGTGGTATCCGACCAAATGGACTCTATTTGCAGGACCCACAACTTTTGTCCATAACTCCACCTCGACATGTTTGGGAATGGGGCCACCCTGACTTTCAAGTGGCTGACTACTACGATATGCACCAACAAGGCGCATATATTCGCCCTATATTCAAAGTAAAGTTAATAATAAAAGTAAAAAAATATTAAAGTAGTTATAACTGAATAATATCAACTTTGACAAAAAAAATTCACAAATTCAGAATTTGTTTCTTACATGTTCAGCTTTTGCACAAGCTTCAACCCAGACAGCTTCATCAGTCGGGTTCTTTTTTTTCTTCACATGAGTCTCAACGTATATCACATCATGTGGTATTTTTGTACCCTGTTCTTTTTCCTGCATATGAAAATATTATCAATGTTCAAATAATAATAAAAATTTAATAGAAACAAACAATTAAAACAATAAAGTTACATACCATTTTTTGAATCACAGTAAGAGTACTTCTGGCACCCGCAGTATGCAGGGAGCCACCCTTGGATGATGCCCGGTCTTTCTTTCCCTTTTCACTCAACAATTTGAATTCGTCGCTATTCCAATATATAAGATACCGATTCCATGAGGGTTCAGGCATACACGTAGGTTTAATCATGTTTTGTCGGGCATAATCCAAGAGATCTTTAAATCTGACTCTATATCTTTGCATAAAGTTCTTCTTTATAAGAAATGTATTTTCATCATCCCACCAGTAAAATTTCTACAACAAAAATATAATAGTCAATGTTTTGTTCTACCAAAGTGTCAATAAGTAGTCAATAAGTTAAATTCGTACCTTAAATTCATTAAACATTCTATCCCAGTCAAGTTCTGGTACCTTTTGCCAGCTGGTCCAGAAGTCGTTGAAGTGCCGACCAATGCATATTCACGCCCTATGTCCAATTCCAGCAACCGGGTTAAACCTACAACACAAGATCAAACAGTAATTTCATAGAGCATAATAATATAGTAATGAAAAAATGTGTAACGTTATTATATATAGAAATCTTACCCTTTCGCAACTGGAACAAGATAAATCCTCCCAGAATCATCTAAGTCTCCTGGCTGCCTAGTAACTGATGGTGGATGGACTGGCATGGCCGGATCTGAAGAACCAGATGGAGTGCCTCCCAGCTGAAGCTCCGATAACCCAATAGATCCAGCAGAATCACAGTGCATAGCTGCGTGACTGCTGCAGGAGGGTATCGATGATGGTCGATGCCTGGAGGGCCCAGCGGCAGTTCGAAAGTTCTCTACTGGCGATGGCATAGTCATAGGAGCCGGATGAGTCGGTGAAGACCTAGGTAGTGGCCCCACATGCGTAGGAATAGGTATGGAATCCTCGGACGACCTAGAATATGAGGGTCGTGCTGGCGTGTCAGCTAACCGACCCTCAGATATATGAATACCGGTCGGCCGGATATAAGACGGAATTTGTCTTTTCTTTTTTGGTTTCGTCGTATCAACTTTTCCCTTACCTTTGTCATCTCTGCCTGACATCTAAATTAAGTTAAATTAACAAGTAGTTAGTTCATACAATATGAATATATATATACATATGTATATATAAGAAAACATTCTAAATAACTAATTCGAAGTTACTATATAAATCATGGAAAAGTGGAAACAACAAACTTAAAAAGTATATTACATATCAATCTTACACAAGAAACATAAAGTTATATATATAGTACAAAGCATAAAAACATCAATACATAATAAATACAACCTATACAACTAATCCTCCTCTTCTGAAGACTCTCCACTAAACCATTCACCCTCTTCGGAGGTTTTCTCATCTCCTACCCACCCAGTCGCTTCTTCCGCAATATTAACTTCTTCTAATATATTTTCCGGGTGACTCAAATCGTCCACTAATTCAACATCCACTAGCTGGTGATCAATCTGCATTTTATTTTGATACGCAGTCTCCAACACATTCTCAACTTCCACCCATCGTATAGGATTTGTTTTGATTACAGCCCACCAATCAGACTTGTCATTGCACAATAGATAAGGAGCATAATACACTTGCTTAGAATTTTGTGCTAGCACAAATAGATCGTAAATAGGATACGACCTATTGTGCTTCGCTTCAATGATGTTATGCTCCTTATGTACTCTTGTGCCTGTTGTGCTTGGATCAAACCACTTACATCGAAAGAGGAATTTTTTTTTATTGGGTAACCAACATACTCCAGTTCTAAGATCTCGTGTATGATGCCAAAGAAATCAACATCATCATCACCCTTAACCCAAACACCACTATTGTTTGTTTTCCTTGCTCTGGAGTGTTGTGCAGTGGAAAAATTAAACCCATTCACTGTGTATTGCGATATTGCAATAGTTTCAACTGGACCCAAAGAAATATCTCTCAAAATTTGATCGTATGCGGCTGCATTTGGTGAATGGTGTACCTAAAAATATTATATATATATATATATATATATATTAGTTGAGGAATGTGTAAATGTTTAAACTTTGTTGAAATAATAAAATACTTACGAACCTCATTTTTAAACCATGTTGCAAAGGATGCATACACTTGATTTTCGTGGAATTGAGTCTTAAATGAACTGAACATCAAACATGGGAAACACAATTAGTTTCTTTAATGGAATGAGTAAACAAATAAGATATGTTAAAATTTTAATGTCCTTAATTTAGAAATGACTCAATTTTTGGGCAATTAAGCAAGACATACAAAGTTGCTGCTTTGCGCTCCGTGGGAGTGATCCGGCGAGGTATGGTCTTTTTAGCCTTACAACCAGATTGATTAAAAATTGATATCGGTTGCAAATGAGGCTCATTCACATCTTCCTAGTGACGATTCAAAAGGTTTCTTGAACAAGCAACTTCATCACGAAAGTAGTATGAACAAAATTGAGAAGTTTCTCTTGCAAGACATGCCTCAACTATAGAGCCTTCCACCCTATGTTTGTTTTTGGGCCCCCTTTTCAATTTTCCAATTGCCCTGTCCAATCGTAAGGTTAGACGTTTACTATATATAAAAAAGATATCTATGAATTTAAATATGTTGCAACTGCTTACCGTTTGAATGGATACATCCACCTAGTTTGAACTGGACCGCCTAGCCGAGCTTCGAGCACAAGGTGAATGGGAAGATGTTCCATCACATCGAAGAACACTGGTGGGAAAATATTCTCCAGCTTGTTGGTGATAACGACAATATTACTTTTCATTCGCACCAGATTTTCTTCTTTTAATGTGCTGGCACATAAGTCTTTGAAGAACAAACTGATCTCTGCTATTGGTATCCATATATTTTCAGGTAAACCAATAAAAGCAATTGAAAGTAATTGTTCCATGAAAATATGAAAATCATGGCTTTTCATTCCATGCAAGATTCCTTGTGTCATATCAACCCTCTTTCCCAAATTTGAGGCATATCTATCGGGCATATTTAAACTTTGAACCCACTCACATATTTGTCGCTTTTGGTCCAACTTGAATGTAAAACAAGCCTTGGGCTTTAGAACATTGCCGTTAGGCCCCTGCTGTAAGTGTAATTGTCTGCGGTTGCAATACTCTGGTAAGTCAAGTCTGGCCTTAGGATTATCCTTTGTTTTGCCGGTGACATCCATAATTGTATGGAACAAGTTGTCAAAGTAGTTCTTCTCAGTATGCATGGCATCAACATTATGTCTAAGTAAATTATCTGGCCAATATTCTAACTCCCAAAATATACTTTGCTTTGCCAAGTTATGCGAAACGCCATATCCATCAAGCCTGTACAATCGTTCCTAACTGGCTTTGGGAAAATCCTGAACTATTTCCCAGATGTCATGACCAGACAGCCTAGGAGGTGGACCATCATGTTCCCTTCTATTCCTCCGGAATGCATTCTTGATTCTCCTAAATTCATAATCAGGTGGCAGGAAACAACGATGACAATCAAACCAAGAATTTTTCCTGCCATGTCTCAATGTGAAAGATTTTGTTTTGTCCATGCAGTATGGACAAGCCATCTTTCCAGCTGTCATCCACCCAGACAACATTCCATAAGCAGGAAATTCATTAACAGTCCACATTAGATAAGCACGCAGATTAAAATTCTATTTAAGAGAGATGTCCCAAGTTTGAACCCCCTCATACCATAAAATTTGAAGTTCATCGATCAAAGGTTGCAAATAGACATCTATTTCGCTTTTTGGATTACGCGAGCCAGGAATAACATAATTCAAAAATATATAGGGACTAGTCATCAACAATTCAGGAGGAAGATTATAAGGAGTGATAAATACAGGCCAACATGAATATGGCGCACCACCAACTGAAAAAGAAGAGAAACCATCCGCACATAATCCCAATCGAATGTTTCGTGGCTCAGCTGCAAAATCCGAATAAGTTGCATCAAAATGCTTCCAAGCCTCTCCATCAGATGGATGACACATAACACCAGTGGGCCTTCTATTTTCACTGTGCCATCTCATATGAGGAGCTGAGCTGTTTGAAGCATACAATCTTTTCAACCTTGGTATAAGAGGTAAATAATGCATCGCCTTAACAACAATTTTATTTCCAGTAGAACCACATTTATATCGAGAGTGCTGACAAAACTTACAGAACTCCAGGTTAGCATCCCCCTTAAAGTATAACATGCAGCCATTTTCACATCAATCAATTCTAACCGAGGATAGACCTAACTTTGACACTAATCTTTTTGCCTTATAGAAAGAATCAGGAACCTCCAAGTCGGGGTCAACTAACTCTTTAATAAAATCTATAATTGAGTCCATTCCTCCTTCTGCAATATTCCAGTCAAATTTAATACTTAATAATCTAACAGCAACAGACAAACAAGAGTGCAAACACCCGTAAAAAAAGGATGACTAGCAGCATGCGATTCATTGTAGAAATTGCCCGCTTCACTATTAGGAACATGTTCAACATTTTCCCTTAAGTCACCCCCCTGCTGCATCTCAAAAGCATCGTGCAACATTTCTGTCATCCTAATATCTTGATATTCATTATGCCTTTCAGACCTACTACATTCTCCAACAACAAAGTTATTTTGCGCTACAGCACCATGAATACCATGCACTCTTAAAAAGTTCTCGTGAAACCCCTTTCTATAAAGATGTTCCTTTACATCTTCTTCACCAACAAGATTTATACCATCACATCTAACACAAGGACAACGAATAACCCAAAAACGTGTCCAAACTTCAAGTGTCTTAACATGATCAACATATCTTTTCACACCTTCAACGAATTCCTCCATAATATCCATTCTATTATCATTGTTTCGGCGATATATCCAGCTATAATCAGGATCCATCTAAGCATTCAATCAAAGTCAACTAATTAGTTCCTACACTTAACCATTTTCAACCAACTAAGTGACCTAACAAATCGCATTCAAAATAACAAAATACCCTTTAAAGTCCCTACACTTAACCATGTTCAACCAACTAAGTCACCGAACAAAACACATTCAAAATAAATAATTTCCCTTTAAAGTCCCTACACTTAACCATGTTCAACCAACTAAGTCACCGAACAAAACACATTCAAAACAAATAATTCCCCTTTAAAGTCCCTACACTTAACCATTTTCAAGTGACTAAGTCACCGAACAAACCACATTCAAAACAACAAAATGTCATTTAAAGTCCCTACATTTAACCATTTTCAACCAACTAAGTCACCGAACAAGCCACATTCAAAACAACAAAATACCCTTTAAAGTCCCTACACTTAACCATTTTCAACTAACTTAGTCACCGAACAAAAAACATTCAAAACAACTAATTCCCCTTTAAAGTCCCTACACTTGACCATTTTCAACCAACTAAGTCACCGAACAAAACACATTCAAAAGAAGTAATTCCCTTTTAAAGTCCCTACACTTAACCATTTTCAACCAACTAAGTCACCGAAAAAACCACATTCAAAACAACAAAATACCCTTTAAAGTCCCTACACTTAACCATGTTCAACCAACTAAGTCACCGAACAAAACACATTCAAAACAAATAATTCCCCTTTAAAGTCCCCACACTTAACCATTTTCAAGTGACTATGTCACCGAACAAACCACATTCAAAATAAATAATTCCCCTTTAAAGTCCTTACACTTAACCATTTTCAACCAACTAAGTCACCGAACAAACCACATTCAAAACAAATAATTCCCCTTTAAAGTCCCTACACTTAGCCATTTTCAAGTGACTAAGTGACCTAACAAATCGCATTCAAAACAATAAAATACCCTTTAAAGTCCCTACACTTAACCATGTTCAACCAACTAAGTCACCGAACAAAACATTCAAAAGAAGTAATTCCCCTTTAAAGTCCCTACACTTAACCATTTTCAACCAACTAACTCACCAAACAAGCCACATTCAAAACAAATAATTCCCCTTTAAAGTCCCTACACTTAACCATTTTCAAGTTACTAAGTGACCTAACAAATCACATTCAAAACAACAAAATACCCTTTAAAGTCCCTACACTTAACCATGTTCAACCAACTAAGTCACCGAACAAAACACATTCAAAACAAATAATTCCCCTTTAAAGTCCCTACACTTAACCATTTTCAAGTGACTAAGTCACCGAACAAACCACATTCAAAATAAATAATTCCCCTTTAAAGTCCCTACACTTAACCATTTTCAACCAACTAAGTCACCGAACAAACCACATTCAAAACAAATAATTCCCCTTTAAAGTCCCTACACTTAACCATTTTCAAGTGACTAAGTGACCTAACAAATCGCACTCAAAACAACAAAATACCCTTTAAAGTTCCTACACTTAACCATGTTCAACCAACTAAGTCACCGAACAAAACACATTCAAAACAAATAATTCTCCTTTAAAGTCCCTACACTTAACCATTTTCAAGTGACTAAGTCACCGAACAAACCACATTCAAAACAAATAATTCCCCTTTAAAGTCCCTACACTTAACCATTTTCAACCAACTAAGTCACCGAACAAAACACATTCAAAACAACTAATTCCCCTTTAATGTACCTACACTTAACCATTTTCAACAAACTAAGTCACCGAACAAAACACATTCAAAAGAAGTAGTTCCCCTTTAAAGTCCCTACACTTAACCATTTTCAAGTGACTAAGTCACCGAACAAACCACATTCAAAATAAATAATTTTCCTTTAAAGTCCCTACACTTAACCATTTTCAAGTTACTAAGTGACCTAACAAATCGCATTCAAAAAAACAAAATACCCTTTAAAGTCCCTACACTTAACCATTTTCAACCAACTAAGTCACCGAACAAAACACATTCAAAACAAATAATTCCCCTTTAAAGTCCCTATACTTAACCATTTTCAAGTGACTAAGTCACCGAACAAACCACATTCAAAATAAATAATTCCCCTTTAAAGTCCCTACACTTAACCATTTTCAACCAACTAAGTCACCGAACAAACCACATTCAAAACAAGTAATTCCCCTTTAAAGTCCCTACACTTTACCATGTTCAAGTGACCAAACAAACCACATTCAAAACAAGAAATGATATAAGATCATATTGACAGTACAAGAAACAAGTAAAAACAAAATGTCAAGAGCAATGCTAGTGAATCGCACAAGGCCACACACGGCTTCACTAGACTTCAATATGAACAATAAAAGGAAGATAACAACAATAGTGAATCGCACAAGGCCCCACACGGCTTCACTATGTCAACTTACCTTTGATATTTTCCTTAATGTCTTGATATTTCAAAAAGGCAGCTTCAATCTGCTTCTTGATTCTCTCACGGGAAGCTGCACTATCGAAAATGATGATCTTAGCAAATTAAAAGACAGACTACTGCAATTTTGTCCAAAATACCCATCTACTCTATGCTACATTCATGTTTAAGTATTGGAAATAGGAGAGAGTTAATGCAGTATTTTATTTTATAGCATATATAATGACATATGAACACCTAATAATACTGTTTCTAATAGTAGCAACCTTTTTTTCCCTAAACATATTTTAAGCATTTTAATGTAATTTTCAGTATTATTTTCAAATCCCTATAAATAGTTATAGTGCCCTGTATCCCGTATTTTGAAGGTGTACAATTTATCTGAAGTGAAAATGTCAGTGGTGGAGGATGGTTGTTCATGTCCAATAGATATAACTATGTGAAAGTGACACATTATTATACCCCAAAACAAAACGACAGAAAAGTGATAGGCTATATACATAAGAACTAAGCAATTCCATTGGTGACTGTAAACATGTATTTAAGCCTCAGATAACTCTTAACTTAGCTATTAAGAACACCATCTAGTATATAACTAACGGTCTTCACACTAAGTAATACAAGGGCACTATATAAGAAAATATGACACTTTACAATCTTTTTCACAATCACAAAGGGAGGTCTAGATTATCAATCCTTAACAACCTAATACTTTCATTAATGACCTATGATTCACAATGAAACGTCAACAACAACTAAGAACAGTAAACTATATTGGTTCAAGTTTGGGATTCTACCACAAGTTATTTGATTTACTCGGTTCGAAATCACTTCTAGAAAAAATAACATAATCATACACCATAACTTACCATATTTATACGAACTAAGATTAATAACTCTAATCGACCTTACTATCCAATAAGAACATTTTGAGCACTTACCCAAATTGAAGTGATGGAGAAGAGTGGTGGAGAAGATCCCGTTTGAGAAAAGCGTGACAAACTTTGAGAAAAAGAACCGATTTTAACCTGTTTTTTTTGCAATTTTAAGCTATTTTTTTGCAATTTTGAGCTGTTCTTCGCGATTATGAGCCATATACCCGTTTTTTATTTTCTTTATTTGGGGATTGGGTGGGTCGGGTTTGTTTAAAATTGGTTTTAATTTTTTTTTTTTTAAAATAACAGAAAAACCGACCACCTGTGGTCGGTATGTGGTCGATTTTACTAAGTTTTTGATAAATTATACTTTAATAAACTACAATTAATAAATTTAATTTAATTTTTAATAGATTATTTTTTTAATAAATTGTATAATATTTATAACAAATAAATTATAATATATATATATATATATATATATATATATATATATATATATATATAACGTGTTAATCAGATAAATTATCATCGTCTTACGTTATTACAACTTCAACAATATACGTCTGTTTATATTATATTGAAATAAAATAGTATATCTATTTCATCACTACACGAGATATACATATATATAAATTTATTCAATTGTCTATCAATATTCAAATACGTACTATATACATCACATACCCAATTTTACTACCCCATAATAATATACTACGTAGTTCACAGAAACTCAGTTGGATTATCGGTTGGTTTATTTTATGTCATTAACATACATTCACTATATAATATGTTTATATATACTATATATACACCTATACATACACACACACATATATACATATTATCGACTACCCCATTGTATTTCACATATACTCAAATAAATAATCGGTTGATTATTTATCTTATGTCATTAATATACCGTCGTTGTATAATATGTATATATTATATATATACATATACATATATACAGACACATATACACACTATCGAATATATAAATTTCAAAATACATACTATATACATCACATGCGTATACAAGTATATTATCCAATAATATAATGCGATGTGTTTCTTATACATACTTACATTAGTGTTCGATTAATTATATTTGATTAACTTAATATATTAGGTTTCTTATACATACTTACATTAGTAACATATTATATATATCTATATATACACATATTCATTATACAAAGGTTATGCATGTTTAACATCATTTAACGTATATACGAAAGAAAATGTTTATTTTATATATTGAAACATAAATAAAATATAAAGATTATGTTTAACATAATTTTTTTATTTTATTTGATATATTTTTAAGTGTAATTTTTTCAAAAAATTGTGAAATGATTGATTTTTATTATTATTATTGATTATCTACTACGTGTAATTTCAAAAAATTATATATATATATTACATTATATATATAATTATTTTTTATGAAACAAATAATATATATATTTGATTACATAGATAATTATTTTGATTACATATAAATATTATGTTTAAAAGTATTTTCTTTTTCTTTTTAGTTTCAAAACCGACCAAAAGTGGATGGTTTTTTATTTCTAAAAAAAAAAGAAAAATATTTTGAAAACCGACCACAAGTGGTCGCTTTATAGAATTTTTTTATTTTTTTTATCAAAACCGACCACTTGTGGTCGGTTTTATTAATTTTTTAACATTTTAATTTTTAAATTATATAATAATTAATATTAAAATTATTGGATTATTTATTTTGATATTTTCTAATAAAACAACGACCACATGTGGTCACTTTTTAATAATTTTTTTTTTTAAAAAAAAATATTAAAAAACCGACCAAACCACTTTATTGTGGTCAGTTTTGGGTGATCGGTATTTGCTGTTTTTCTAGTAGTGTTATTTTGTGATAATCAGAGTGCTACTTATCTCACCAAACACTTCATTTTTCATTCTGAGTCTAAGCATATTAGTAAAAAGTATCATTGGATTATAATGGTCGTAGAAGAGTAATTATTTGAGGTTGAGAAGATACAAACTGATGTCAATCCTTTAGATATGCTACCGAAGGTGATGGTTGTAGAGAAGCATGAGTATTGTAGAACTTTGGAAGGCATGAAGCCTGCCATGAGTTCCTCTACTTGAAAAACCATTTGCTTCCTTGGCTAGATGGGAAGTTTGTTGGGCCATGACCTATGTTCCAGTTTGCCCATGGCCTAAAAAAAAAATTCTCTTTTGGTTTTCAATCCTATTCAGAAAAGGATTCGGATTTCTATTCTTATTTTGAGTTGGTTTGGCTTTAGAAAAAACACCACCCATCATCTATAAATAGGACTATTTCAGAGAGAATTATTCATGCTCATTGATATTTGTCTTTGAGAGACATTAGCAAATAAGAGAGGTTTTTGAGAGAGCTTTCACCAAAAGGAAAAGAGAGAGAGAGTTTAGTTGCTGCAGTTTTTCTCTCCGACCATGCAATTTCAGATTGCGTTTGCCAGCTCGTTCACCGTTGGATTGGGCTGAAATTTTGAGTGAGTGTTTCTAACATCTTGGTTCTTGATTTGAATGGTGGAGATCGGATTTGGAGGTTCGTAGCTTCTGGTTTTGAGTCCCGAACAGTAGCTTTGTTTCAGGTAATTTCTCTTGATTTACTTTTGTTGGGTAGCTATTGCGTCTCCGTGTTTGGCTCTTGTTGTGTCATCATTCTTAGAATATTTGTAACCCTCTTATTGTTATAGTGGATCATTTTGGATCTCTGTGATCCCGTGATTGTTACCTTCGACTTGAAGAATTTTTCCACGTTAAACTTGGTATTCTTTACTTTTTTTGTTTTCGTAATTACCTCTTTTCGTTATAACACATGAACGAATCAGAAGTATGTCTAAAAGTTATTTGGACTAAATTAGGCTAACAAACGGGTCAACAGTCCAACAGTCCAACATAATTGAATGAATAAAAATACTATCTTTAATGATATAATTGTGAGAGGTTGACGAGCTATAGCTAGGGGTGAGCATAGTATGGTATATACCGATATATTATACCGAATCGAAATTTTTGATACCGTGATTTTTGGTATTATGGTATTTGGTATGGTATATGGTATACATTTTAAATTTTTTTGGTATATGGTATGGTATACGGTATTTACAAATAAGATATCGAAATACCGAATACCATACCGAAGTATATATAGTTACATAAGTAACTTTTATATATATATATATATATACAAAAAAAAAAATACTTAGTATTAGTATAAAAATGTTTAGATTTTAAAACTTTCTCTGCTCTATCTTGATTGAAATGTCTTTTTGGTGTAATTGATTAATAAAAGGAATTGTTTGTACTTCTTTTTCAGTATTTCTACACGTGTAATGTATTTTTATGATACAATTAAGACATGCTTTTGAAAAGTCGAAGTAATAATACTCTAGTATACGAGTATATATTGTCAAAGTTAAACAAACTATGGTTATCGATTACCATACCGCAAAAATACCAAAACCAAACGTCAAATTAACGAACCATACCGAATTAATATGGTATGATAATGGTATAATATTTTTAAAAACTGAATACCGAAATTACCATACTGAAGTTTCAAATACCGTACCATACCATACCATGTCCACCCCTAGCTATAACCAATAGGGGTTCGTTAGCCATCATTTTCTTGCTTCGTATGATTGAATTTATTGCATGTGAGACAAAAGGTGGAATGAAATTAAAGTGGAATAAAAAGATAAAACAATATTCACAAACAATGAAAAGTTTAACAAAGTAAATACAATAATATTAATATCTTTTTATGCTTCAAAATGGAAGGCGATAACAATAAGGAAAGATTTAATTTATATATACACACGGAAAATATAAAGATTTTTAATAGTATCAGAATAATTTAACTGGTGATACAAATTCTTCTCCATTTTTAGGTTATAGCATCAGATTTAATGAAAAGAATAACCTTTTGAAAACAACTGTTATGAATGGGCCGAAAGCAGTTATGGTGAAGAAGCCCAATATCACATTAAGTGACTATGTGTGGGATAAGGGTTAATAAATAACATATTCTAAGAAGAATAGGCTTATGCAAATTGTGATAATTGCTTAGGCAAAGACTATGCTTCTCATCCCCAATTCTCTCTAGGCCTCTCATCCCCTTCTACTATTATTCCTCTTCTTCAATTCTCCCTAGGCCTTTCATCCCCTTCTACTATTATTCCTCTTCTTCATACTGTAATTTCTCCTTTCCGTAGTAATCAAAGTTGATTAGTTTTGTTCACTTTGTATATTGATTGTTGAGTTGAGATTTTGGGTTCATTAAATTGGTGCTTTCATCCAGAGGTCTCTCAAATGGAGGACCAAAAATTACTCAAGGCTTTTTGTTGATGCTTCAATTCGTGATTCAATCAAACAAATGAAAGATTCTATCTCTAAAGATCTCACTGAATTTATGTTGATGTTGCTGGACGTTTTGGATAAAAATGCCACGGCCTCTTTTGAACCCCCCCAAAAAGTTATGGACGCCAAATTAGAGAAGTTTCGTGGCGAGAATTCGGAGGCCTGGATAGTCCAAGCAGAGCACTATTTCAATTTCTAGAAAATTAAGAAAGATCAAAAGCTCACTGTGGCTTCGTTCTATCTTGATGGTGAAGCATTGGAGTGGTACCCGTGGTTATTAAGGAATAATCAATTAATTGATTGGCCACATTTCGCTGATAAGGTGAGAATTCAATTTAAACAGAAAGGATTGGAGTCTGTGGAAGGGAGATTCGCAAATCTCAGGCATGTAGCTTTCGTGACTGAGAACCAAAGTCGTTTCGAGGCTATCTCGTCGGGCTTCGGTGAGTCAGAGGTACTTTCGCCTTGCCTCAATATGTTAATCCATATAGAAGCAATACAACCACGACACCATTGCCTCAATGCTATGATGAGAAATCTGAACCTCAAAGCAAAATCGATGTGCACAAGGTGTTTGACGAAAGTTTCACCAGTGGCTGCCCCACAGTATTTGCTGAAACACTGTTTGATGAATGTTCCCAAAGAGAACTATCAGAGAGGTACATTAACGCAATTTCTCTTAATCGTGGCTCTAATGAACGACAAATTGAAATTGAGACCTTGGAAGGTACTGAGTATCTATCTCTAGATAAAGTTCTTATGAGGAATAGAGATGACATTCTAACAAGTGAAATTCCTGCGGATAAAGTGATACCTGATGTGGAGCGTGAAAAATCTACTGAGGAATTCAGTGGTCACAATATTTTGTATCATTTTTCATTTAATCCTGGTGTGAATTCCTTTATTGTCATTGTTCATAAGACTACAACGAACCTTTGTATATGCGATCCAGGTATAAGTTCTAAGTCCAAGGTTCACATAGGTAATGCAGTGAACATGAAGCCATTACCATTATTGGGATCTACTGTTGTTACTTCTTTGAATTTTAGTTTTCGAGACAGTTTTGCTAAATACGCTGTAACAGACGAGATGGTGGTCATGGAATCAAAGGTGGATGATACATACTTTGAGGTGAATTATGTGTTTGATGACAGTTCCCAAAGAATTGTATTGCGCGAGCTACAATCAATTTCACCTCTTGATATTATACGTCTTCCCAAATTATTTCGATTCCTGCAACAACTATTAGCTCAACTCATTTTTGTTCTCCAATTTCCAAAGTGTAAAGTAGGGCATGCTGCAAAAGGGGGTGATATCACTCCCCGAAAGGAAATAATTGAGAGGGCTAGTGCACTGAAAATGGAATTAGAGGGAAAAGAAGTTAGAACAACTATTTGTATTGCATGTCTACAAGGCAGCATCAAGTCCGTGACAGACTTGATTGAGCGGAAATTGAGTAACTTCTCTAGGCTTGAGGAGATCATGGTTTTCTTTGGCTCTCAAGGTGTACCAGCTAGTTATGCTACAGTTTCTTGCCTCAACTTTGCGTATATTCTTGTTGGATGTGCTGATGAGTTCATTATTTTGATATTGCGTTACGTCTTGGAATTGGGTGATAAAATCATTGCCTACCTTCCCACTTTGTCACCGTATGAAGTTGCTGCATTAGAATCTTGTAAAAATGCTCATTGCTACTTGAATATGATTGGAAGTGAGCTTGAATATGGTGCAGCCATGGGACTGTCTCTCCTTGAAAGATTTTCAGATCTTCTAACTTTAGTTCTTCAACAGAACTATCATTGTTTCTACCTTCTGTGTGAAGAATCCATGTGGGTTAACAAAAGGTATTGGAATTTTTTTGAGACTTAACAATAAGGAGCCGGAGGTAATTTTCAGAGGTCTGAGTAATGTCATTCATCATGCTAATTTAGAATCTGCGAAAGACACTGAAATTGATGTATTAGTACTTAAGGTCGTCAGCTCTTGGTTTCACCTTCACCCTAAAGCAGTAGCTCTCAACACATATACAAGCCTGGACAAAATTGGCATTGTATTATCATTGTGGCTCCACTCGAATCTTGAGGACAAGGTTCTCTTTGAGGGCGGAAGTATTGTTATGAATGGGCCGAAAGCAATTATAGTAAAGAAGCCCAATACCACATTAAGTGGCTATGTGTGAGATACAGGTTAATAAATAACACATTCTAGGAAGAATAGGCTTATGCAAATTGTGATAATTGCTTAGGCAAAGACTATGCTTCTCATCCCCAATTCTCTCTAGGCCTCTCATCCCCTTCTACTATTATTCCTCTTCTTCATACTGTAATTTCTCCTTTCCGTATTAATCAAAGTTGATTAATTTTGTTCACTTTGTGTATCGATTGTTGAGTTGAGATTTCGGGTTCATTACAACAACATCCATACTACCGTGGCGTAGAATTTTGCATTTGATTTCCACTTCTCTTCTCCACTTGTGAATAGAAAAAAATGATTGAAAACAACAAGGATAAGACAAATATGGTATAACTTCGTTTTCAAATTGAACAATTGAAAGTGGTCACTCGTATGTCAGCAATTTAAAGCTTTAAAGCTTTTCTTGTAGGAACAGGAAGCGTGTCACAACAAGAACCTTGTAATTTGTAAACATATAGAGTAAGAACAGCTACACATATTAATGAGGGTACATATTAATATATGTTCACATCTACCTTAGTTGATAAAGAGTTCTCATTATGAGTTGCCTTGGTAGTTTATGTTGTTACTCTTCTGTTTTCACTTGTTTGAATATGATTTGGCTCTTCTTCTTAGGTATTTCCTTCGTTAACGTTTTACTTGTTCATTTTACTTCTGGAGAGTTAAATGTACTAGTTGGAAATTTAGTGCAAGGTTTTAATAGTTTGTGTGAAATGTGTGTGATCGTGACTGGCCTTGATAGTATATGATGGTTGGATAATTGTATGAGATTGAAATTATTGAGATTGGACAGAGTTTTTGGATAACCCCGAGAAAATTTGTGGAATTTTTTGAAATTTTGGAGTTGACCATATTTTGTTGCCTTAAGAAAAATTGAATATGGAATTGCAAGTCGTAAGATTCTTTTTCGACATGTATGACTTGGATTTAACATTAGAGGACGAATGTCATGTCATATAACTTACAAGGGGGAGAATGTAAGACCCCCATAAATTTTCACGTTAAGGAATTGTCCCAATTTATACGATTCACTTTTTTTTTTAAATTGGAACTGTCCCAATTTATACGGTTCACTTTTTTTTTAAATTAATTTAAAAAATAACATATTTCTATATTTATTAATAATTCAACTTTAAAATATCTATTTTATTCTTAATAAAATAATTAATATCCATATAAATATGTATGATTTATTTTAGAATATAAATTTTAAAAATCTTTCTTTTTTAAATTTTGTGTCAAGTCAAAATGATGGAGAGAGTAAAACTTTTTAATGTACAAAATCTCCTGTGGAGCAGAGTTAAATTTGAAATTTAATTAAAATAATTAGTGGGCACAGTTTTTATTTTTTGTTATTTTGGTTGTGGAAGATATCAACTAGATGAATAAAGTGGCTAGCCCATTTTTCTAAGACTAACGTTCCAAAGGCCAAGATGGGTTGGAGAACAATTGATAAACAAAAAGATTAGCATCCAAGAGGGAGGACAACAAAGTGGCTGATTATCTTGCTAGATTAGTCACTATTTTGGATCAACCTACTTTATATCACATTTTTGATCAATTGCGTACAGGTGCTAAACACTCACTGTATATTGAATTGAGTGTAATTACCTAGTGTAAGGATCAGGTATGATAAAACCATTTCTTTATTAGCTAAATGTAGTATATTTTGTTGTTTTATGGGTATAAAATTTTGTATTAACAATAAAAACTTTTACACTAAGTTCAAAAACAACTTCAAGAACAATTAAGAAGTTCAAATACAAGTTTAATTAATTTATGAACTATCAAAATGAAGTTTCAATATTTTTCTGAAAAATATCAAAACCATAAGAAAAAGATGAAGACAGAAATGATAGAATCAAGTCTACCAAATTCACGGTGTATCCTTAAGGAATTTATTCCCCCCAAGTATCCGAGGTTATGAAATATATTCTCCAGGATAAAATAATTCACTTCAGCAAATAGCAGTACCTCAAATTTGTTGAACGACGAACTCACTCAACGGTTTGCTTATCACACTAGAGTTTTTAAGTTAGAAAAATATATTTTTTTTACTTCAAAAGTTTGTGCCTTTACCTGAAAAAAATTTCAGCTATTTTTAGCCAAATGATGGTGCTTCAGAAAGAAAACAATGGTTCTTGAGAAGACACAACTTTCTAAAACGTCGTCGACCTACAAACCCCACCAACGGCCCACATGCGGTTGCAAATCGACAATTTACAATTTTCAAAAACACTTCATGACATGTGCTAGTCCAGGTGCGTCCGCAGATGGGCACCTGCACACGTATGTCGTCACTTTGTCTTCAAAGAGTGCCTCGAGGGGTCACATCCCTTTAAGGTGCATCGTGACATGCGCCCGCACATGCCATGTACGTCCACAAATGGTTCTATCAAATTTTGGGATTAAGAACTTCACAAATTCTAAAGTTTTAAACGAATTTTGTCCAAAAAGATAATATCTCGAACATTTGACTAATCCAAATCCAAAGTCGAGTTGAGCGAATGATGAAAACTATGGTATGAGGCTTATCTTGTTCTTACCTCATTATCCACATGAAGGAATGATTCTCAATATAAGCATAATTTTTTTCTTTTTTGGTTTAATTTTCGGATTTTATTATTTAAAAACAAACAAAAACATAGCCTTTACACCAAATGGACCAACCCATCCGAAATGAAACAAAACAAAATAATACCCAACCCGGCCCAAACCAAACCCTTATCTTATTACATATATACCAATGTATAGGGTTTCCTAAAGCAGCTTTCCATTTTTCTCTTCTCCCATCTGAGATATGCTGCCGCCTCCACCATTGTTCAACCATTAATTCTTCTTCTTTCAGCTATGGGTGATAAACTCGATATTGTGGATGCTCCATATGCTTGCTTTTATCATCTTGCAGAAGTAAGACCCTGTTGCTCCTCTCTTTTATGTCTTTGAATTGCTTTTTCAACTAATTTTCTTTTGATTTTCTGCTCACTAGTTGTGCTCTCCGGTGGATGTGACCAAAATCAACTTTTTGCGCTTCCTTTAAGGATTTTGTCAAACGACTATGGTTACCAAATCTGAGTAAGAATCTTTCCGTTGTTATTTTTTTCTCGTTGTCTGTGCTCTAATTCTTTCAAAATGATAGATACGGCTGGTATGGAGATAGTGGGATGCTCAGAACCACAAGTATTCGAAAAGTAACACATATCTCAGGTTTATCAACTCCGATCTGACCTTAAGATCTTCCTCTTTTGCCGCGAGTCTATTTTGTTGGTTGATATAGTATGGCTAGTTAGCTTTGCACTTTTTTTGAAGCCTTAAATGACTTGTAAATATTTTCTTATGAAACTTGTAAGCTTTAGCCTCATCAGACTCTCACCTTCTCTGTGATGACACTCTTAAATATGAAACTTGTGATTTGTCACTATTAAGTATTTTCTTTCTTGTAACTTTTAGCTGTTGAAAGTATGTAAATGTGAAATGCCCTTCATCTATTGCATAATTAGCTAAATTCTCTGCTAGCTTGTTCCCCTTTCTGAGAATGTGCAAGTACTGTACTTCTTTGTCTTTCATCAGTGTCCATATTTTCTTTATTATGTATGATATACTCCATGGACAGTCCCTCTCCTTGTTTAAAATCTTCTACATGGTTAATGAATCTGTCTGCATGATCACCTTGCTATGTTGTGACTGCTTGCAATGTACTGCTTCCTATAAAATGACTTCTGCTTCTATGTTTGTAGTATCATCAATAATATCTCCCTTAGCATATAATAAATCCCGTTGATCATTCCTCAAATAAAATGTATGGAAACTTATCCCCGGACTTCCCCTAGGTGCTCCATCTGTATTGTACTTTACCATTCTTGCTGAGGAAATTCCCACATAACTTTAGTAACCTTCACCCTGGCTCTATAATCTTCAAATTCTCTCAAAATATCTGGCCATGTATATGGAAACTCCTTGTATGGTTTTCTCACTTTAAGAAACATTCTCAAATTCTTGATTATAATGTGTTATACTCTGTGTGCTGTAACATTCTTCTGTTCATATTTTGTAGCATTTCTCCTTTTCCCCAATTCCCAAACAATCATGCTAGGATTAACCTGATAATAAGGTCTATCTCTCAGACTGACATTTGAATTCCACCAACCCATTATTGATTCCCTAAAGCTCAATTCATGAATGTTTATACCTGAATAAGAATAGAAGTTGGACCAGGTCCTGTTAGCAATAGGTGATATTAGAAATACATGTGATATGGTTTCCTGATCAGAATTAACTCAACACCAACACATAGATGGTCCTTCTACACCCCATCTTCTTGTAAAATCATCCACTGAAACTTGTCCTTTCCATATCCTCCACATCAAGAAAGCCATTTTGAAAGGCAATCCTTTTATCCATATTTCCTTGTAAATTTTGGTACTTTATTCCTTCTGTCTAAATAGAACACTACCATAGACAACGAAAGCTTTCTCTCTTAAGAAAAACCCTAATCGTTATAGCTACACCGTTGGCCGCCATGGCTACCATCTCCGGTGGGCCTATCTCGCCAGAAGAAAAGATGAACACGAATGATGAGACTACTAATAATCCAACTATTGCTGCTAATACTATTAATTATGCAGAGAAGTTGAAGCCCAAGATAATTCTTAATAATATACCTAGGGTTCCACCCAAGCCAGTAGTCATGTTGCAAGGGGAACCTAGTGTTACTTGGAAGTCATCAGAGATAAAAAATTTGATTATTCAAGAGAACTTACAATATGCCACAATTGGTAAATTCTCTTATGGTAAACCGGATATTAAGAAACTGAGAAGATCGATGATAAGTCGTCAATTTGACGACTTGCTAGCACCTTTTAAGCCTTAATTATCATGCTTTTAAATTGATTTGATGGTACTCTCTTACTTAATGCCCATTTAAGTAGGTAAAAGTAAAAAGAGAAGATTGGGCAAGTTATTCAAGTCATCAAGAGGCCAAATGTGAAGGAAATGAGTCATCGGCTTCGCATCCGCTTTGCATCTACTTCACATCTGCTTTGGAGCTGCTAGCCATCTTCTCTCTGTCTGCTCTTCATACGCTTTGGATCCGCTCAAGCAGATCAAGAATAAGGTGGCATTTTTGTAATTCTCATCAAATGTAGAGTGGAGTTTAAAATGGGTCTTTTAGCTCATTTTTCAAGACCTAGTTTTTCATCTCTTAGAAAGATAGCCTCCCTTTTAGCTCATAGCTTCTCTCTTCTCTTTTAGCATCTATCTTTTCATCTTTTGAGAAATTTGTACTAAACTTAAATGAAAAAGAGTTGGTAGTGATTTTCCTTTGAAGAATTATTGAAACCCCAAGTGTGGAATTACATTGTCTCTATTCCTCATGGATGAAGTTAATGATAACTTTGGTATATTCTTATCCATTTTATCTATGGGTAGCTAATTTCCACTCTTGGGGTTATGCTTGCTTAGGTAGTGGTAGTGCATGGGTTTTAGCTAATTATTTCTCTAACTAGTTAATTGTGATGGGTGTTGCATTTATTTCATGAATTAATTGAGAATTGGGGGTTGCAAACTCCAACCACCCTAGAACCTATGTCATTCTTGAAAGAGAGGACTTGGGTGAGGAATAAATATAACCAATAACTTGATTCATTTCATTTAATGATATCTCTTAGACATAAGGATGTCAATTGAGGCAATAGATGTGGGAAATTGTCACACTTGTGAGGTGTTTGAAAGAACCCATTTATGAAATTTGGTGTTGTAATTAAAGAATGACATCAATACATTGACATCTATCCTACCCATGACTTTTAGCTAAAAGTTGAATAAATGGCCAAATACCCATGCATGATCCCATACCTATAATTGCATAACCCCAAGGCTTATTCTCAATTGAATTCACTCTTAACATTCTTCAACGTCAAGATAGTACACTAAAATTGAAGTAGTTGTCATCTATAAACACATTAAAACTAAATCATCCCATTTTACATTTATGCTTTCTTTATTCACACTACGGGTCATCTTTTAGTAGACTAATAATACTCTTGAGTTTTGAATTCCGTGCTTTCACTCCTTGTGGATTCGACCCCAACAGAAGTTGGGTTATTACATTAACAATGATCGCTTACACCCATTCAAGAGTGTAATTTGTGCGTTATAAAAAATGGCGCCGTTGCCGGGGAGTGAAACATAGTTTTCACTCTTGTAGTGTTTTTAGTTACTTTGGGTTAGCCATAGTGTTTTATTTTACATTGTTTGGTGTTTTTGTTCTTTCTCAGGTGCGTATAATAGTATACACGATATTATGAGCCAACATGGTAGTAATGCCGGCACGGTTGATGGATATCTTGAGGATGCGGATCACCTCGGTGATGCGGGCCGAGCTAGTCCTATTAGTATTCCACTGGCTTAAGGAAATGGAGTATTTCTCGTTACTAGCGTGATGCTTCATTTTCTTCAAATGAAAGGGTTATTTGGAGTCCATGCTCATGAGGATGCTAATCTACACTTGAAGAATTTTATTGATATGTGTTCTTTATTTGACATAGCCCACATATCTCAAGAGTCAATCCCGGTTGCGTCTTTACCCATTCTCTTTGATGGGAGAAGCGATTTTATAGTTGTGGTCTTTGCCTGCGGGATCAATCACTACATGGAGTAAGCTTACGGAGGCATTCTTGTAAAGATATTTTTCTCCTTCTCTGAAGTTGCAACTAAGGGATGAAATCATCAACTTTTGCCAACTTAATGGCAAACCGTTATATGAGGTTTGACAATGATTCAACAAGTTAATACAATGCCTAAATTATGAGGTTCCGAATAAGATGCTTCTACAAATTTTCTATAAGGAATTGATCAATTGAACAAGATGGTATTCGATAATGCGGACGGGGGTTCTCTTGTTAGACTATCTTATGGTGTTGCTCCAACTTTATTAGATAAAATGACCAAGCAAAGTAGACGGTGGCACATAATAGATACCGAGGTGGCTGTGGGGGCTTCCTCTGCATCTTTTATGAGCCAAGACCAAAAGAAAAAATATGAAGAAAGAGATGCAAATATGGCTAAAGTGATAACGCAACTTGATCTTCTTACCAAGCATGTGATGGGGGCTCCTTCAAAGGTGGTTAACGTCGTTATTTCTAAGAGTGCTAAAGCTTATGATGATGAGGAAACAAAGTCTCATGATAAAGAAATTTGGTTCTTGTCGAACCAATCGGAGGGTTCCCGCCTTACCTACCAAAGGCAAGGTGGGAGTCAAGGTTGGAAGGAAAGAGATCGTGATAGAGATTGGCATGATAGAGATCGTGATTGGAGAGATAAGAAAAGAGATTATGATCAGTATGTACCTCTACATAATCGGGCAAAGGGTAAAGAGTCAAGTTCCATTGACCCGGATAAGCTCAAAAGTGAAGATGTTCTTGCTCGGATTTTAATGGGTATTGAGGGGACCGACAAGATAGTGAGAGAAATGAAAGGTGACTTCTCACAACTAAATCAAATGGTGACATCTCACTCAGCCTCTATCAAGCAACTCGAAACTCAATTGGGCTAAATCTCGGCACAACTTAATGCAAGACCAAAGGGTGGATTACCTAGTGACATGATTGTCAATCCTAAAAATGATGCTCACATCATGGATATTGTCACTAGGAGTGGTCTAACTCTTGGTAAAGATGTTGTTGATCTTGGTGAAGACCCCAATGAAATAGCAAATGAAGAACAAGCTAATGCAAAGAGAAAGCGGCTAGAAGAGCCAATTGATAATGATCCAAAGCCTAATGAGACAAGTGTTGAACGACCAACGGTAGTTGAAGAAAATATTGAAAGTGAGAAAACTCCGAAGGTGATTGAGGATGATACGCCAAAAATGGATGAAACTCCAATTGTTCCATTGCCACAAATCAAAATTCCTCCCCCATTCCCACAAAGGCTTAAGAAGAAGGATGATGACACCAAGTTCAAGAAGTTCCTTGCAAAGTTTAGCAATTTATCGGTGAATATTCCATTGCTAGAAGCCTTATAAGAAATTCCCGGTTATGCTAAATTTATGAAGGACTTGGTTACAAAAAAACGAGTCATGGATTTTGAAACAATTGAGGTAACCCATAATTGTACTGCTATATGTCTAGCACAATGGTGGTGAAGAAAGAAGATCCGGATGCATTTACTATTCCTTGAATAATCAGAGTCTACAAATTCGAAAAAGCATTGTGTGATCTTGGGGAAAGTATTAATTTGATGCCATTTGTCGTGTTTCAAAAGTTAGTCTTGGGTGCTCCTAAGCCTACGACTATGATGCTTCTAATGGCCGATCGTTCAATCAAAAAGCCCGTGAGTGTGTTGTATGATATTTTGGTGAAAGTTAACCGATTTATCTTTCCAGCCGACTTCGTTATTCTTGATTGTGAGATTGATCATGAGGTCCCAATCATTCTTGGTAGATCATTCTTAGCTACCGAAAGGGCCTTAGTGGATGTGGAATATGGGGAGATAAAATTTCTGGTGAACAATGAAGAAGTATCCTTCATTGTGTGTAAGTCCATGAAGTAACCTATGGACTTACAAGTTATTTCGGTGATTGATGTGGTTGATGATGAGGTAGCTAACACCGTTGAAATGGATCTTGTGAATGACCCCTTGATGGGTGTGTTGTGGAACTTTGGAAGTGAGGTTGTAGAAGAATATGATTAGTTGGTAGCTTCATTGATGGGTCTTGGATCTTAACCATAAACCCGGTCAAATTGGATCTTGATTTAAAAAACCATGAGAGTCCACCCGCCAAGCCATCTATTATTGAACCACCTCAACTCGAACTTAAGCTGTTACCATCCCATCTTCAATATGTTTTCTTGGGTGAGGATAATACATTGCCAATCATTGTAGCGGGTGATATTGAACCTTGTCAAGTGGATGCCATGTAATCAATTGTGAAAAAGTTCATTCGTGCCATCGGATGGACTATCGCGGACATTATAGGCATTCCTCCCAAAAATTGTTCTCATAAAATCAAGCTAAATTTTGATCATGTTCCTAGTGTGGAACACCAAAGGCAACTAAATCAACCGATGGAAGAGGTGGTCAAGAAGGAAATTATTAAATGGCTTGATACGGGAGTTGTCTACCCAATTTCAAATAGCACGTGGGTGAGTCCGATTTAATGTGTTCCTAAGAAGGGCGGCATGGCGGTGGTCCCAAATGAGAATAATGATCTTGTACCTATACGCCCGGTCACGGGTTGGAGAGTGTGTATGGATTATCGCAAATTGAATATGGATTATCGCAAATTAAACTTGTGGACCGAGAAAGACCACTTTACCATGCCATTCATGGATCAAATGTATGATAGGCTAGCCAGTCGAGGTTAGTATTGCTTTCTTGATGGTTACTTGGGGTACAATCAAATTTGTATCACCTCGGAATACCAAGAAAAGACCACTTTCACTTGTCCCTATGACACATTTGCTTTCAAGCGCATGCCCTTTGGGTTATGCAACACGCCGACCACGTTCCAACGATGAATGTAGTCAATTTTTGCTGATATAGTAGAGGATACAATGGAGGTTTTCATGTATGACTTCTCCGTGGTTGGGGATTCATTTTATTCTTGCCTCACTCACTTAAGTAAAGTCCTTGAAAGATGTGTGGAGACTAATCTTGTTTTGAATTGGGAAAAATGTCATTTCATGGTCAATGAAGGCATTGTTCTAGGCCACAAAATTTTGGGAAAGGGTATCCAAGTGGATCAAGCAAAAGTTGAGATGATCACTAAGTTACCTCCACCGATCTCCGTGAAGGGCGTTAGAAGTTTTCTTGGTCATGCCGGGTTCTATCGGCGCTTCATTAAAGATTTTTCGAAGATTACTCACCCTTTGTGCAAGCTTCTTGAAAAGGACGCAAAATTTGAGTTTGATGGTGATTGCGTAAAAGCTTTCAATTGTCTTAAGGAACTGTTTCTGTCGGCTCCTATCATAGTATCCCCGGATTGATCATCGCCCTTTGAATTAATGTGTGATGCAAGTGGTGTTGCTCTAGGTGTGGTTTTGGGATAAAGAAAAGAGAAGTTGTTCCACCCAATGTATTATGCAAGCAAGATATTGAATAATGTCCAACGTAATTATACTATTACGGAATAAGAGTTGTTAGCGGTGGTGTATGCTTTTGAGAAGTTTTAGGCTTATTTGTTAGGCACGAAAGTGGTTGTACACATGGACTATGTTGCTCTTCGATATCTCATGGCAAAGAAAGAGGCAAAATCTTAATTGATTAGGTGGATATTTCTCTTGAAAAGAAGTGTAATAATTCTTTTGGACTTGTTCTTCAATTTTTCTCCTCTCTTAAATCAAGAAAGGTATGCTCTCTCATGACTTAACTTGTGAATTCTCTCCAAGATGGACATAGTGCTTCATAGCTTATGATGATTTGTCACTTGAATTAAGTTTTTGTGAGCTTATTGGGATGATTAACACTTGTTGGAATAATTATGTTAGCATGGGTGCTTTGTTTCACTTGCTTAATTTATGATGCTCTTTTAAACGAAGTTAGTTCCCCATGTGTTTAACAAAACGTCCATTAAGCCTTTCTTGCTTATTTTGTGTGGTGGGTCTCTTAAGTACGATAGTATGAACACCTTGAATATGTTTGGAGATGATTTGGTAGGATGGGATTGCTCTCTTGTGCTCTTATTATTTTTCTCCAAGTTCTTGGTTGACATGCCCACTATGTGTTTGATGAAATGACATTAAGAGAGTAATGTGTTGTAAGCTTGTGATGTCCAATGTGACTTTCCTTAGGACATGGTGTGGTCATTTCTTATGCATCATTTTGGGTCCAATTGAACCTAATAATGTAATTGTTGGTAGTCATTGGTTGAGGGAGATTATTGAGAAATAGGGCATCCATTGTTCTTGTTGGTCATTAAGCCTAACCGGAAAACATAAATGTTTGCCTTGCCCTATGATAGATTGGATGACATCATTCTTATGGGTATTGGTCATTCTTATTTCCATTAGAGGTTATGGATGTCCTATGAGCTAGTTTTGAGAAATGTGAAGAATGTGAGACAATGTCGTGCCTAAATGGTTAAGTGTTGTAATAAATGAAACCCATGGACTCTAGTGATGAGTTACCTTGCATTTTTCAATAATTTTGTTTTCTTATCTTTATTTTCTTTCTTAACTTACAAAATTCTAAAAAAAAAAAACACGTTTAACCTTTTGTCTTTTGTTTTATTTCTTTCCCATAGGTATGTCTCCAAGGAAAAACTTACCGTGAGAAGCTAGAAAGGGTAATGCCCCGGATAAAGGCAAGGTGAAAGCTACGTTCGGAAAGGGTAAAGCACCGGTTTCCAAATATACTCTGAAAGTCCCAAATGCCCAAGCTATCAATGATCGTGCACGGGAGGTAGGTAAGGAAGCAGATCAAATTTGGTTTTATGTAGAAGGTGTGAAGGAGTTATTTGATGAGTGGGTAACTACTCGGGGGTTCAATCCCGAGAAGATATTTAGCATGAAGGGAGTAGACACCCATTTTCCCGAAATCATTACCGAAATTGTAGAACGGGGTTGGGAACTCTTCACAGGTATGACGCCCCCTTCTTAACCATTATGCTATTTCCCGGCGATTATTCAGGAGTTCTATGCTTCCTATGTTAGGCACAATGAACAAAAATACAAAATGCCAATTGCCGCACAACCTTGCCTCGAGAGTGTATTGGTTCGAGGAGTGAAGGTCCCTTGCACGGCCTCAGAGATCAATGAGATCTATTTTGCTTGTGACTTAGATTATGTGGTGCAGTGCAAGAGGTTGATATTTAGCAGACGTTAGAGTTATCCATGGCTTTCTAGGGTGATTGCAAAGGGTTTTCCTCCATGGGCTAATGGTGTGGGTTAAATCAAGAGGAGAGATCTTTCTGTTCAAGCCAAACATTGGCTTGGATTTATGGGTAACCATCTACTTTCCTCAAGAAATAACCAAGATGTCACGGTTGATAAGGCCATCGTTGTCAGGTGCATCATGGATAAAATTACTATTAATCCAGGAGAGTTGATAGCGGAGATGATTAAGTTTAGGGCAAAGAAACTGGGTACTTTATTGCCCTTTTCGGCACTCATATCTATGCTTTGTCTTAAGTTCAAAGTCCCGCTACTCTCTAAGATTGATCATCGGGTTATATGCACCAGCGTCATTGATATCACAAAGTGTAAGGATGAGGATAACCCTACGGGCTTAAAAAGAAAAGCTTTGGTTTTGATAGACTCGGGTGCGGAAGGATTGCCGAGCTTAGAAGGGGTAGAGATTCCTCCGAATTCTATACTTGATGCCGAGGCCCATCAGGATTCTGCCGATACTCCTCCATCATCGAGCACTGAACCACCACCTCGGTCCACACAATCGGCAGATCTTCTATGGTGACGTTTGCCAAGGTTGCTTCCATGACTTTGGTAAACAATGCTACACTTACCCAATTGGTGGCAGATATTCCCCAATTTATTCAGGCTATAATAGAACCTCTTCGTGCCCGTGTAGCAAAGTTAGAGTAGAGGGTGACCACGCTTTAGGCGAGGGGATATTTTGAGGGGGTGGCATCTGTGAGGGCAGACCTTGATAGTTTACGGGCGGAGATTCACTCCGGACAGCCCTCCTTCGGTCTTGATGAGGAGGAAATTTCTTTTCCATCGGAGACTTCTAGCCCAATTCTTCCATTTGATTATTTCTTTGGAGAGGGTTATGAGGACATTGATGATGAGGTCGAGGTTAATCTTATAGAGGGTATACTTGAGGCTCGACAGGTTGAGCTCTCTATGCAGTTATCCAGGGATGAGGAGTATGCACGAAGGGTTTGGGATAGTTCTAGCACTTGACATGATGATGAGTCACCCTTCATAAAAGATTCGATGAGAGGATCCCGGTCTGATGAGGCTCCTATTGAGACAGTGCGGTCATTCACCAACAGGGATCCGAGCGCCTAGTGCGCCACAGGGAGTCTCTACCCTCCTCTACTCTCTTTTACTTTTGCATTGGGGATAATGCAATATTTTTAGTGGGGGGTGGGGTATGGTTATGATTCATTCGATGGTCGGTACCTACTATCTCAGTTTATGGCATGTGGTTTGATGTATTGTGGAGACATATTCTATGTTATTACTTTCGATGTTTGTGGCATTTTATTTTTATTTTATTATTATTGATATTGCTTTGGATGGGCCCTTGTCGGGCATTTTGATAATGAGTTCAAATATTATCGTTTTATTTTTGAATTGGTATCATGCGCTTCATTTAAATGTGGTATCCAACTATGCGCATTGCTCTTGTTGCCTTTTGTATATACGTGTCTAATAACCTCCAAGGGTTTTCTTCGAAACTCGGTTCTTTCCTAAGGAGCAAATTTTTATTTTCTCTTTCTTTTGATCTTTTATTTTTAGTTTAAGTTTAGTTTCTTTGTCAAACCGAGTGATAATTCACCCATGAGGAATGGAGAGGCAACATCTTGAGGTGAACTATCTATTCATTTTGGTTAACTAGGAAGAAGCAAAAATTTGAAAATACTTCCAAAATGTCATGGGCAAGGAATAAAATGTTTTTGAAAAAAAAAACCAAAAATCTAGTTGTAAGATCAAGGATGTCTTGATTTTTCTTTTGAGTGAGATCATTAAACTCAATTTTTGGCTCTCTCTTTACAAGGATGAGTCGTTGACTCGAAGTAACTTATGAAGCTCAAATTGCTCAAATTGGTTGGGAGACTAACTTTTTGCTCTATGAGTACGATGCCATGAGTGGTGAGATTTTTGAATAATTCTTATGCATTTGTGTAGTCTAGAACTTGCCCCGAATGTATTCAAAGAAAAATTCTATGCAAGCTTGGGTTGGAGGATGACCCGAGGCCATTTTTGACCTGTCACATAGCCAAATTCCCACCTTAACATTATTCCCTAGTTAACCCATTTGAACCTTTTTGCCCTTCGTTCTTTCTTATTGTAATGATAACTATGCTAAAACACCTAACCCTTTTTGAAAACCTCTTTTTTTGGCACTTAACCTCCTTTGATGCGTTGCATGATTCTAGATAATGGATTATAGGCAAAAGCCTAATCTTGGGGGGTTGTGTATTTGGGAGAAGATGATCGAATAAAAGATAAGAAAGGTGTATGTAAGGTTGTCAATGCATGTGCTTAAAAGACAAGAGATGTGCTTGATGATAAAATTGAATAGCCTAGACTATAGAACTTGAAAAAAAAGAAAAATTGAATGAGTGAGGGGCTAAGAAAGGCTTATAGGTAGAAAATCTCTTGAAAAAAGTCAAAGAAGTGAAAGATAGAAAATGGTGGCTTTGAATGGTTTGGTAAATGCTAAACAAATAGTTAGGAAAATATGGGAATGGTTTGAAAAAGAATAAGGTGGGTGGTTTGAAAATTTTGGGGGTAGAAAGGATTGAGCGATGGCATTGAAGGAGGTCCTTTAGTCACGTGATCCATATGTATTCCTTACCGTACCTTAAACCTTCATCTTGACCCGCAAGACCTTGGTGACTCCAAACTAAGTAAGTTTACATTAGTGGCAAAAAACACAAAGGACAAGCCTATGGTTCTATTCAATTTACTTGAATTTCTTTGTGAGAGTGAGTTTTGAATTCTTTCTTTATTTGAGCTCCCTTAAGAATTGAAATATCTTTGGTGTGTGGAGCTAACTCTTGCATGTGAGTGGCATCGGTACTTTTGGGTAGAGGGTGATGTTTTACTATCTGTTTGGGTAAATGAGTGAAGTAAGTTACATTGTGAATATTGATACAATCGTTGATGATTTTGTGTCTTATCTTAAGATGTTTTGTGACTTGAAAAATTCATTTGATACAAACTTGCATCCTCTCTTCATAAATATGTGCTTATTGAAAAGTTTTGGTTTGCTTGTTGCCATGACATGTGTGGAATGTGTTTGTAGAGTTTTGTTAGCCTATTCCTTTAGTATAGTTTTCTTCTAGGTGAATTTGAGCTAAATACCCTATCTCATTAAATTTTCTTGGTTGCTTGAGGACAAATAATAGTTTAAGTTTGGGGGGTTGATAAGTTGTCAATTTGACAACTTGCTAGCACCTTTTAAGCCTAAATTATCATGCTTTTCCATTGATTTGATGGTACTCTCTTACTTAATGCCCATTTATGTAGGTAAGATTAAAAAGAGAAGATTGGGCAAGTTATTCAGGTCATCAAGAGGCCAAATGTGAAGGAAATGAGTTATCGGCTTCACATCCGCTTTGCATCCGCTTCACATCTGCTTTGGAGCTGCTAGCCATCTGCTCTCTGTCGGCTCTTCATCCACTTTGGATCCGCTCAAGCAGATCAAGAATAAGGTGCCATTTTTGTAATTTTCATCAAATGTAGAGTGGAGTTTAAAATGGGTCTTTTAGCTCATTTTTCAAGACCTAGTTTTTCATCTCTTAGAAAGATAGCCTCCCTTTTAGCTCATAGCTTCTCTCTTCTCTTTTAGCATCTATGTTTTCATCTTTTGAGAATTTTGTACTAAACTTGAATGAAAAATACATGGTAATGATTTTCCTTTGAAAAATTATTGAAACCCCAAGTGTGGAGTTACATTGTCTCTATTTCTCATGGATGAAGTTAATGATAACTTTGGTATATTCTTATCCCTTTTATCTATGAGTAGCTAATTTCCACTCTTGGAGTTATGCTTGATTAGGTAGTGGTAGTGCATGGGTTTTATCTAATTATTTCTCTAACTAGTTAATTGTGATGGTTGTTACATTTATTTCATGAATTAATTAAGAGTTGGGGGTTGCAAACTCCAACCACCCTAGAACCCATGTCATTCTTGAATGCGAGGACTTGGGTGAGGAATAAATGCAACCAATAACTTGATTCATTTTATTTAATGATATCTCTTAGACATAAGGATGTTAATTGAGGCAATAGATGTGGGAAATTGTCACACTTGTGAGGTGTTCGAAAGAACCCATTTATGAAATTTGGTGTTGTAATTAAAGGATTGACATCAATACATTGACATATAGCCTACCCATGACTTTTAGCTAAAAGTTGAATAAATGGCCAAATACCTATGCATGATCCCACACCTATAATTGCATAATCCCAAGACTTATTCTCAATTGAATTCACTCTTAGCAATCTTCAACGACAAGCTAGTGCACTAAAATTGAAGTAGTTGTCATTTATAAACACATTCAAACTAAATCCCCCCATTTTACATTTATGCTTTCTTTATTCACACTACGGGTCATCTTTTAGTAGATATTATTACTCTTGAGTTTTGAATTCTATGCTTTCACTCTTTGTGGATTCGACCCCAACCTAAGTTGGATTATTATATTGACAATGATCGCTTACACCCATTCAAGAGTGTAATTTGAGCATCATCAATCGATCCCAGGACAATGTGGTATGAAAGGAGAATGCACGATAGGAGTTCTAGATGCCAGGCATAGTGTCACTACCCAAAAACGAGGGTCATGATGGCACTTGTTTTGGCACACCTTGACAAGTAAGCCTATCACCCAAACTGATACGAAAAGAGAAAAAGACAGAAATATCCCAAGATAAGACTTCTAGAATGAAGTCGAACCATATAAGTAATCATAATAATGCGAAAAAAACTTATCCAAATACCAATTATGCCCAAAACTAGGTGTCAATAGTGTAAGAACTGCTAATACAATCCAAGAGTCAAATACATTGGAAAAAATATCTACAAAGGAATAATATCTGTCTCCGAATACTAATAAAGACATAACTACTCTAGAAAGATAGAGGTGAACTTCGAAAGCATGAATGTCCAACTGCTACATTGAAAGCTCCAACAATCGCCCGAGTCAATCAAGCTGAGGCGCACTCGAGCTAGGACCTGCACCGAAAGGGCGCAGTAGGCATGGGTATGGTCCACTTGTACTCAGTAGGTATCATAGGCTGACCAAGCAAAGTAGTAAATAAAGCATACAAAATATACACTAAGGGCATGTCACCTGTAATCAGAAAATGTCCTACAACGGTAGCTCACACCGCTTGCACTAACAGTTCTAATATATCTTACATGTATTGTAACAACACACCAAGATATAGAACACAAGTATACAATATGTCACATATAAATAGAACAAGAGAGAACATGTATCTACAAGATCATCAAATACAAGTACAGTAAGGTAAGACAAATACATAGATGACAAGTCAATATGGCAATAAAACACAATATAAACACAATAAAGTAAGTGCAATGTATATGATGATGATGATGATGATGATGCACGAGGTCGTCGCACAACCTCTAGGATCGTTGCACAATCCTCGTATATACCTACGGAGCTAAAAATTCCCGGCGTAGGACCCATGGGGGGTTCGTAAACCCGTATACAATCTACATATCTCATATCTCCTTTTCAGCACATCCCTTAGAAAGGGTTTTATAAGGTGTTACAATATCTCCTCCCCGACACATTCCTCGGGAAGGGTTTTAAAAAGGTTTTGCCAGTGTTTCTCAAACGTTGCCATAGTGGTACCAATGTTTCATGAATGAGTATGATATGAGGATGTAATTCTCACAACTAATCACAATGAGTATTTTCACAACCAACCACAATGATATATTTCCACAACCATGTGAGCCAATATCCACTCATTATTTTAGTTTCGTTCACGAATTTCCACATGTCTCATATGCCAAATAAAGTATGAATATAATCACAATACACTAATGATACCATATTAAGCATCTTAACAACATAATATAATTATTCACATGTATTCAAGGCTATTTATATCACATAGGACCCCACACGGTCATACATATCACATAATAACTCAATTTAAAAAATTACATCACGTATAGGCTCCCACACGGGCACAACATATAAATAGCCATTTTTAATGATTAGTTCTCACCCTTAACATGCATTTTGTATCATCATTTACTACCCAGTCCAGTCAGAAAGAGTTAAGCTATAACCTACCTCAAACACCAAAACCGGTCCGCTACACTTTAAACCCATGAACTTACTTTTCACGAATGATCCCAAACTCTACTAAATATATCATATATGAAATCTACGCATCAAAATAATACCAACAACACCCATATTCACTACTTTTGGTTCGGGGTCAAAACGGACTCCCGAAATAGGTTTCTGAGAAAGAAGCACAAAATCAGAACTTTACTTCAAAAATATGTTTCCCATATTTTTAGGAGACTATATAAGAAAACTCAAGTCAAATCGAGTAAAAAACAAAGTTCAAATGGAAGAAAACCTTTTTTGAACTTTACCGGATAAAATCTTTGAAATCCGGATTAAAATCAGGAATCAAAGTTGTTTTGAAGGTTAAATTGATGAAAAACTAGTAAGTATAAGATAAAAATATTATTCAAGTGAAAAGGAGTGAAGTTTGGGTTTAAAATCATGCCCTAAGATTTTTGGGGTTTTGAGAATTATTCAAGAAATTACTAAGAAAAGGGTAAATTCTTACCTTAAATTCGTAACAAAATCAAGAAATAAGTGTTAATCTAGCTTTCCATGCTCCCACAAACTTTACTTTTAAGCTCCCATACTATTTTAGGGTTTAGCTCTCAAGAGGTAAGACGAAAAATGAGCAAAATAGGCCAAAAAGGAAAAAATTTGCTATAAATAGCAGATAATCTACACCAACAGTTTTTTTCTTTTTTTTTTTAAAGTTCAACTCACACTTTGACAGGGTACCCGAGATTCATTCGGAGTCCGATATATGCAAATGAACTATGCAACCATTCTAAATTCGACGTTTGGACATATTGGCGAAGTCAAATTTTCGAAAAAACATCATTTTCACAAAGTTGACCCTGAAATCTGAAATCACAATTTTTCAAATCGAGGATGAAAATGAGATTTAAAAGCCATAAAATCATACCAAACATGCTAACACACTAGAATAAACATTGCAGATCTATTGGAGAAGTCGAATTTTTCATCCGAGGTCATTTCGATCAAATGTGGGTCCCACACCCATATTTCCAATTATTCAACTTTCCAACCAATAGGTTGAAATGAGCTCGGATGCACCGAGACCCGAACCAAAGATATGCCTAGCCTAAAATTGATATTCTGGAGCTGCTGGCATAGTCCATTTGATCATCCATCACACGGATCAAAAGATATCCAAATAAGTCCAAAATAAGGCTCTCGAAGCCATCAAAAATCACAATATCACATAAATGGTACCAAATACATCGAAAATTATGCCAATCACTTCTACACCCCAGAAATATCATAATGGAACTACGGAGAGGGGGTAAAATAGTCAAATCACATAAAATCATAAATTTCACATTTGTATCAAATTCTTAGATCGTTACACATATACTTATTAGATTATAAGGACTGGAAGATTATGTTAGCTTTCTATCAACAACTGCTTATTATATCAAGACAAAGGAGATGTATTTACAGATGCAAACATTGAAGTGGGATCCTTGGTTTGAACCAAACGTGGAAACTACAAAAGGCGTGACATGGATTTCCATGCCAGATCTTCCTCCAAATTTCTTTGGAAATGAGATAATTTTTTCTATTGCTTCAGTAGTAGGGAAACCTTTAATAATAGATATGGCAACATGGAATCAGACAAGGCCTAGTTGTGCCAAAGTTAAGATGAAGGTGGATTTGATTGCGAAGTTACTCCAAAGAGTTAGAATTAATGAAGAAATCGATGTGACTGGTGAAATTAAATCAAAGTGGATACAAATTCAGTATGATTAAATGCAAAAAAATTGTAAAGAATGTTGTTTACAAGGGCATGATGAAAGTGGCTGTTAGAATGGCCATCCAGAATTATATGAATCTAAAAGGGAAGGAATATATGAAAAGGATAATAAACATACAGAAGAGGGTCATGTTGATCAGAAAAGAGATTCAAGGAACAATAATGGTAGAGGAAGGAATCCTAACAAACAACAATGTCTTACAAGGAGAAATAGGTACAACAGGAATAAATATGGACATATCTTAAGGGAGATTGAGGAAAATAAAGTAGAAGATACACCAATATCTAATGCTTTTGCAACACTAAGTGAAGATGAAGCTGATGGGGAGGATATAACAACAAAAAAGAATAAGGAAAAGCAGGCGAAAATGAAACACAAGGAAAACACCAAACAAAGGGTTAATAATTCCTTTGGTAAGAACATGTTGTGTGCTGAATCAAAAACCAAATCAACAGATGATAAAGGAGAGATGGATACAAAAGCGAATACTCAAGGATATCAAATCTCAACTACCAGCAGGAAAGCACAATCTCAAGAAAAGCTAGCAGATCAGGATACAACGAGCAAAAGAAAAAATCAAAAGAGCTGGCATTAGTGTGTCAAGATAATAATAATGAAGCTGATAAGTTTATGGAGGGGTTCTTCCATTAGCTATTTAGGCTTACGAAAAATTTAAATTTCCTAACTAGAATAATCATGAGCTAGATGATGAGGATCTTGGGAGAAATATTAACAAGGTAGCAATAGAAGGTGATTTGTGACCTAAGCAGATTGATATAGTTAAAGCAACACAAGGGAAGAAGTATAAAAAAGGAAAAAATATAGGTGCTACTACAATGTAGACAAGGAGTCATTCAAAACATAAATCAGGATGAATTCTTTGATTTGGAATATAAGTTAGGTGAACACTCAAAAAGAATTCACTAGATTGATCACTTTACAAAGAAGACATCAATTTTATTTTATAGGTATTATGGATACTTTTCAAGACATTCATAATATAGAGGAATACAGAGAAAGATTAGGGATGCAGCATGCAGTGACAAACTTAACAGGAAAAATTTAGGCTTTTTATGATGCGATTATTAATTATATAGTCATTGGGGATGAAGAGCAGCAAATGACTTTGAAGTTGCACAATTAGGAAGCACGAATGAGACTGGTGGTGACCTTAGTATATGCTAAGTATAATCAATAAGAAATATTAGTTTTGTGGGAATCATTAAGTGATATAGCTTAATCTATGCGTGATCCCTGGATAGTTGGGGTTGATTTCAATATGATCATCAGTGATGAAGAGAAACTAGGAGGTTTACCTATCACTGTTGCAGAAAATGATGATTTCAAGCATAACATCAATTTGTGTAATCTAGAGGATCCAAAATTTAAAGAAAGTAATACACATGGTGGAATGTGAGAGTTGTGAAGATTGTATACTTAAAAGGCTGGACAGAATATTGTAGAGTGAAATGATACAAAATCTATTTCCAATTTTTGAAGTTGAACATTTAACAAGAAGTGGGTCAAATCATTCTCCTCTGCTGCTACACTTAAGTACTTCTAATGAGAAAATCATCAAATCTTTTAGATTTCTAAATTTCTAGTTGAAGGAAGAATCATGTTTGGAGACTATAAAGCAAAATTAGATAACTGAGGTGTAAGGAAATCTATTCATTATATTCTAGCAAAAGTTGAAGAAGACCAAATATTCCTTAACTTAATGGTTTAAATACAAATTTGGTAACATTTTTCAATAAATTACAACATTGAAGGATATCATTAAGGTAATGGAGGAATAATTTGAGCAGGATCCTTTAGGTACAAATAGACCAAAATTGTTTAAGGCACAGACAGATTTGAATATTCAGTTAAGAAGAGCAAAAGAGTTTTGGAAGCAAAAAACTGATTTTGAATGGTTTAAAGATGGTAAAAGAAACACAAAATTCTTTCATACTATTGTTAGAGGAAGGAGAAGCAAACTGAAGGTTAATAGACTTCTGAGTGATGAGGGAATTTAGATGGAAGATCAAAATGATATAGCAGAAGCTGCAATTAATTTTGTTCAGAATCAATTTTCAAAAGATCAGGATTGTGAAGATTTTTCAATTCTAGATGAGATAGTAGTAGTGGTTACTTCACAACAGAATGAAGAATTGATTAAAATTCCCAACATGAAAGAGGTTAAAGTAACAATTATTGGGTTAAATAGGAAAAGTACTTGGGGACCAAATAGAATGACAAAAGCTTTCTACCGGGATGCATGGGACATTATTGGAGAGGATGTATATAATATGGTAGTTTCTTTCTTCCGTGGTTATGAATTGCCAAGATTTATTACTTATACTAACTTAGTGATGTTGCCTAAAAAGTTGGTAGTTACTACTTTCTTAGATTTAAGGCTAATATCATTAAGTAATTTTGTTAAAAAGATTTTCTCCAGAATTATTCATGATAGAATTAAGAGTATACTACCAGAGATTATATCAGAGGAATAGGTAGGTTTTGTTCAAGAAAGAAGCATAACAGAGAATATACTGGTGGTATAAGAAATTGTGTCTGAGATAAGAAAAATAGGTAAACCCCCTAACATGGTTATGAAATTAGATATGATGAATTCATATGATGGGGTGGAGTGGCTTTATTTAACAAAGGTGATGAGAAAAATGGGATTTGGAGAAATTATTATTGACTTGGTATACTGGTTAGTGAGTAATAATTGGTATTCAATCCTTCTGAATGGTCAACCTAAAGGCTTTTTTAGATCATCAACAAGTTTGAAATAAGGAGAACTTTTATCTCCTACATTATTTATATGTCAAGGTCCTTAAAATCTTTGTTGTTAAAGAAGGAGTTTAAAATGTTTGGAATGGCTAGGGGGAGTCCAAGAATAAATCATCTTGCATATGCAGATGACATAATTATTTTATGCAAGGATGATTTGTGTACTTTGAAGAAAGTGTCAGAAACCCTAGAAAAGTATGAAAAGGCATCAGGTTAGAGGATTAATATAGAGAAAAGTGCCATATACTTGCATAAGGTAGTATCACAAGGAGTGGCGGTGATGGAAGAAGTAGAAACATGTAACTTAAGGAAAGATTTTCCTTTTACATACTTAGGATGCCCCTTTTTTCATATGAGGAAAAAGAAAGACTACTATCAGCATATTATGAACAGAATTAGTGAAAAATCACAAAGCTGTATGAGAAATTGTTATCTTACAAAGGTAGGGCCATTCTTATCAAGCATGTTCTGCAAAGTATACCAGTCCATTGTCTATCAATTATGAATCCTCATATGAATGTTCTTAATACAATTTAAAAGATGATGGCTCAATTTTTTTGGAGTACCTATATAGGGGGGAAGGATAGACATGGGGCAAGATGACACTCTATATAGGTAAAGAAGGAAGGGATCTGGGATTTAGACTATGGAAAGATACATATGTGACTATATTTTGCAAGTTGTGGTGGAATTTTAGAACAAAGAAGTCTATTTAGAGTTCATATATACATAAAAAATATTGTAAGAAGGAGCATCCTAATATGATTATATGGAAGAAGGGTGCAGGAGGATCACAACTATGGAAGAAGATATTGCAGGCTAGGGATCTGATTGAACACCAAATTTTATGGCAAACTAGGAAAGACAATTCTAATATCTTGTGTGATAATTGGACAACTTTGGGGGGAACTGTATATTATCAATAAGGAGAAGAAAGAATGGGATGGTAGGTATCAACAAGTTAGAGACTTGGTTAGAGAAGGGAGATGGAATATAGAGTTGATTAATGAGATATTTTAGAATAGATTGCTATTCCTATCCTTGACAAAATAAGGCCACCCAGATATGTTGATGAAGAAGACAGTCGCATATGGATACCTGAACCTAGTGGAAAGTTCACTGTTAGATCAACATGGTAATATATTAGACAATATAAGCATAAGAAAGTTCCTTTCACCCACCAATGTGGGAGAAATTTACTTCCTTAAAGTGAAAACATACTTCACTTTTTCCTCCATTTGTTTTCTCTATTTCCAATCATATTTCACTTAAAAACCAACAATCCTTCATGTAGACACGTAATTTTGACCCTTTCAAGCGTCGTATTTTTAAATTTTATCCTATTCATTACACCCTTATCACACACCCTTACCCTATCAGATATATACTCCATAAAAAACAAAATTAACAACTCTACCATATATCCCTCACACCATACGCACTCAAAAATATTCCTCACCCTACCCCAACTACCCCTACATATGTAACCACCTCACTCACATTTTTCACAATAGCATACACATCATAACAGAAAGGGGAGAATATATATACACACCCATAGCCATATACAAAATGGATTAGAGAAGAAATAGGAGAGAAGAGAGAAAAAAATACACACTGAGTATACACATACACACAGTAGAGAAAAATACCAGTGGAAAGAGAAGAAATATACATATGGAGTGAAGGGAACAAGAAAAAAAAGTAGAGAAAAACAGAGAGAAAATAATACACACACGCTAAGATAAAAAAACATAGAGAGAGTGACAGACGAAAATAGAGAGAGAGAGGTAAAAACAAAGAGGAGAACTGACCCATGAAACCTAGATTTTTCAGTGAAGTTTAGCTGAAATACACCACCCCACCACTACCACACTATCAGAAAACCCACAACACCAGCTTACTCCTAAAAAATCGACGACCAAACCCACCTCACTGCCAGAAACGTAACCCACCTCTCTTTTCATCACCACCTGAGCTCGCTGGAGCTTCAACAAAACAATAATTGTAAGCCCAACTCATAACTACCCCAAAATTCACCAAAAAATGCCTAAAACTGGCGACTGAACACCAAAATTCCTCCAAAACCCGATCTGACCGCCTACTATTCTAGTTTCCAGCGAAATCCACCAATAAATGACTAAAACCCAATTCTGATCAAACCTCCATTGACCATAAAATGAAACACTGTTGGGAAATAGCACTATCACTTCTAAAAAGATCAAACTAGGTCATTTTTTGAGGTTTTCCATTGGTCCATGAGGCTCCCATCACCGTCGAAATCAGTTCAATTTGATAGAATAAAAAAATTAAATGAGGTCCATCTCTGTTCTTCTCAATATTTATATCGTTATGAATGATTGATTGTTGATACCACATTCATTAGATGATTATAAATTGTTGAAATTTTCTCAATATGTGAATTATTTGGTAACTATTAGGTGACTTCAGGCATAACAAAAATAAATTGAAAATTGTTAGATTGTTCAATTTAATTTGTGGTGGTATTGAAAATTGGCCAATTCGTAATTCCATTTGATTTATTTAATTTGTTATTGTGATTAATTTGAACATGTTGAACTCGGTAGTAACATGATAGTCCATCGAATGTTGGGTAGGCGAACTTCAGGATTCCGTAAGTGTTGAATGTTTAAATTACTTTCTTGGATGATTTTTTTATTGCATTTTATCAAATTTATATTATATTTGTCGGAGAAAGTGCCAAAGTCGTATGTATATATTTGTCAGAAAATTCCTCATGAGATTTTATACTTGAAGACCGTTCGTGATCAAAACCCAAGATGTTAGGTAAAGCACAACCTTAGGATATGATAAATTAGTATAGATTTACTTTTTTGTATTTTCTTATTTTGCGACTGTATAATCGGACTGAACATTATTTTGTTTGAAACTCTTGTTTATTTTTTTGTTTGCTTGCTTTATGTGCCTTTTTGTAAGTTTATTCACCTTATAGTGTCAAATTAGCTGATACAATTCAATGATGCGACTGTGTTCAAACCACGGGACTATAGGGTCCCTAACACCTTCTCCTCGACCAATGGAATTTCTTAACTGAAATCTCTGTTCGCAGATCAATATTTTGAAAAAGGATTGTTTTAAGGTAACTTGGCACACTAAATTCATATCAAGTGGTGACTCTGATTTTTAACTTCAAATTTCTCTTTTGAAATACATTTTCAGTCACTTTCTAATAATTAAAAACCCTTTCAAACTTCAAAAAATCAAATTTGTCGACGGTAAAAAAGGGGTGTGATAGCTCTGACAACTTTGGTGGATTTTTTTTTTAGAATTCGAGTTTCATTGTTGAGTTGTATCAACTTAGTTTGAAACTATAGGTGTATAGACATTTATTTGTATATCATTTTATCATTATTAGATGCCTACATGCTATTTGTTTATTATTTTTCTTTATCTGTTACTACTTTATATCTGTCATCATATGCATTATTTCAAGTAATTTCTTTCGATACAAGTCTTTTAGTACACGTCGTGTACATGAATCATCATTGATTCACCTTTATTTTTAGGAGGGGGAGCCATCAGACTTATGAAATGGGTGGAAAGCAATCGTAATCACCGTCAATCGTACTTTCCCCCAAACAACTTTGTTAGTTAAACCCAAGCCTAGGTCGTTCCTTAGATCATTCTTATTTACATCATGTTAAGACCTAGTGGAACCAGTTTGGTCCTTTCTAGGTGACTTATCCCTAAGCATTCCTATTTGTTATTTGTTGCATCTTTGAGGATAAAAAAGTTATTTGACAGACTGATTTAGGGGGTAGGTGTTAAAGTTTAAAAAAAGGAGAAGAATTTAGTAATTCGTAGTTATTTATGACTTTTGTTTTCACAATAAAAAATTAAGAAAAAAATAATTTATCTTTTGCACGCTTTTCTTAAAAAGCAAAAGAATTAAATTTTTTTTTTCTTTACATCCTTTAGCATGCATTCTTAACTTTAAAATTTCAAAAGAAAATAATTTGTTTGGTATGAGATTTATACATTTTTATAAAGAAAAATTCAATTTTTTTTTTGAATTTTTTTGTACATTTTATATAACTACATGCCAAAATGATTTTTTCTTTTAGCGTCTTCATGATCTTCTATGTCAAAATTTTTGAAATATTTTATTTACGCTGGTTCTTTATTTTTGAACAATTTCGTCTGAAAATACAATTTTTTTTCTTTCGTAGTTTTTGATTTCATCTTTATATGAAGTTTCAAATAAAAAACTCAAAAAAGAATTTATTGGCATTTTTCATCATTTGTTTTTGGTCATGTCTCTAAAGTCAGGGTGCAATCTATTATTGAATATTTAATTGTCCAATCTGGACAAACTACGCATACCTGATTCTCCTCTCTCGGGAGTCAGATACTTAGGCAACCCTTCTTGGGTTTGGTGATCTTATTTAAAAATCTAAAAAAAGATTTTTTTCACTCTTCATTTAGATTAGACATTTTACAACTTTTTTAAAATAAAAACACAAGATTTTTTCTTTGATATTTTAGGCTTCATTTTGTATAAAATTCAAAATTAAAAAATCAAATTTTTTTTTTGTCAATATCTTTTGATTTTTTTTAAAAGAGAATATTTCCTTTACTCTTCATTTTTGATTAGTTGTTTCATGTGTTTCTTCATAAGAAAAATATAAAAAAAAATTTCTTGATAATTTTAGGTTTCATTTTTGTATGAAATTTAGAATAAAATTTTTTAAATAGATTTTGTCAGAATCTTTTAAAGAAAAGAAGAAAAAGAATTTCTTTACCCCTCTTGTTAAATTAACTGTTGCACGTGTTGCTGCATGTAACAAAATACAAAGATATTTTCCTTTGATAATTTTAGGTTTTATTTTGTATGAAATTCAAAATAAAAAATTTAAAAAGATTTTTTCTCTCTTTTGATAAAAAGAGAAGAATTTTTTGTTACTATTCTTGTTAAATTAGTTGTTTCACACATTTCTTCATACGAAAAAATACAAAAAAAATTCATTTGATAATAGATTAGTTGAACCATGCGTTTCTTCATATAACGCTTCAAAAAAATTTATCTTTATTAGTTGTAGGTTTTATTTTTCATAAATGGATTCAAAGCTGAAACATTCAACTAAAATTTTGTCATCTTCTTTAGGCAATATGCTAGTTTCTTTTCTTGTAAAGTTTTAAGAAAAAAAAAAGAATAAGAAAGAGAGTTTGATTGACCATTTTATGTCAAAACTTCACGAACTACGCACACCTATTTCTTCTCTCTCAGGGGTGAGATACATAGGTTCCCTTTTAGGGTTCGGTAATCCTTTCTAAAAAGAAAAAAATATTTTAAGAAAGTGTTAAACTCTAACACATTTGTTATTTCCATTATTCTGTTAGTTTAAGGTGGTTGATTTGTGGAATTCTGGTTGATCCTCCATATCACACCAAGTCCAAGGAATGGTTATTTATGTCCAACAAGGTAATCGAGAGTGACATCATGGATTAGACAAAGAGTCGGGAAAATATGAGTTTAAAGCAAGTGATTTTGAGACTACGACAACAAATGACAGAAATGCATCAAGCTTGAGCCAGTGGGTTGCCTACTCGTCCATTCCCTGCTATTGACCCTACAAATACCTTTAGTATTCCACCAGTGTTGCAAACTTAATTTTCTACTCCTGTTGATGGACCACAGCATGCATCAAAATTTTCCCCACACCAACATCATCCCAACGCTTTCACCACTTATTACCTAGCTCCTCAGTATCAAGCCACCATATTTATAACACCAAATACCATCCATGCTTTTGTTTCTCAACCCTCTACTGAGGCTCCCACCTTGGCTATCTGCCTAATGATTGTGCTTCCCTAGTCTGTTAGTGAGTCTATGTTCAATACTCTTGATGATCACTGCTATAATCTTGAGCCTACATATAATTTAAATGGACCACAAAAATTTCTTACCAAGAAGCCTGGCATGACAGAAGATCAAAAGAAAATGTCTAGAAAAATGAAGAGTGTAGAAGAGCCTATAAAAAATTCTCTAGAACTTGCGGGTTATGAGAATGTTTCATATAAGGTCTGGGGTATGTCTTCAAGTATTAGCCGCCCTTCTAGCTTTGAGATGTCAAAATTTGAAGAGCATTTTGGGCACGAGGATTCTGTGAGACACTTGAGGTGATATTGCAATCAATTGAGGGTAACACGAGGAAAGAAGAAGTAGGAAGATGTAACTACTGTTATGCCGGGGTCACAACAGAGCTCGAGAGGTCTAAATCACCAATAATATCAGTCTCAACCCCGATCCTGTACACCAAATATACATACTCACCTACACCAAGGTTTCTCTCTCCTAAAATCAAAATATTCCATTCTTCTTTTTCAGTATCCTTTGAACAATGCACAACTATATACTTATACATTTTCTTATCCACAGTGGCATGCACCGATCCCTCAAAATTATCCTCGACCCTCTCATATGTACCAATGTATCTCTAAATTCAAGTTTCAACCTAGGCCATAATTTGCAAAGAGGAAGAAGCCAAGGGATAATTTCACACCAATTGGAGGATCCTATACCAATTTGGTACAAAAATTAAGACAGTGGGACATGATTACTACTTTCCTCGGGTATATTCCTGACCCATATTTATGAAATTTTTATCCTAATGTTCAATGGGAATATCATTCAAATGTTCAGGATCACAGTATTGAAGATTGTCGTACTTTAAAAAGAGAAATAGAAAAGAAGATCCAAGAAAAGTTGATTGTAGTGCAAGACATTGACACTATAAGCGTCACATAGAATCTTTCATCAATACATGGTAATGCACAATACGTGGGAAGCAATGAGTTAAACATGTGGACCCAAAATTTATTTATTGAGAGAGATATATTTAACGGTGGTAAAAGGTCTAGTTATACTGATGTGAAACCAGTGGCTAAGATATCAAGCTCAACAATTTGGAAGTCACTCCTCTCCTTACTAGGAAGGATTTTTGGTATTTTTTTTGTTATTCAAATTATTTCAGGGTTGTATTTCGGGATCTATATTATTTTATTTCTTTGTCATTTATGTTCAAACCTTTCAATCTTTCCTTTCAACAAAATATGGTGCCCCTTTGGGCTTTTTATTTTTAATATGTGTTTTTTTGTACATAGTACATTTTATGTTGGTTCTAGCAATATGATATATTTGCGGAATTTTCATCAATATCTTAAAATTCTTTTTAATCATGAAACATTGAATCAGAGTGATACTATTAGAAAAAAGAGCATCTGACCAAATAGATATAGTGTTGAGACATTTGGTGATCAAGTTGAAGCCTTATTTTTATAAATTAAGGCAATAATTTTGAGAATCATAAGAATAAATTGGTGATCAATTGAAATACATATCTCAATCATTTTGAATTGGATCAAACAGTGGAGAAACAATCTCCTCTATCAAGAGAAATAAAAGGAAAAATTGCTCCACTAAAATATGTGTCATCCAATGTGTGGTGTGTATAATAAAGGTGTAGTTGTATGTTTGATAAGTGCTAAAAAAGTAGTGAAAAACATTCTCAGTTAAAGTTAGTGTCATGAAAAAAGATCATATATGATCTTTATCTTCAACTTCTTATTGCATGATATGTACTTGCATTTTCAAAGATTGATATGACGAAGAAATTTCATTTTGCTATCCAAACATTGTGACACCATTTTGTTTATCCTTTTTGAGCTTTAGTTCTATTTTCTTTTGTACCCCTCTTTTTTAATTAAGATATAGTCAACAAAGTTCAAAAAGAGAAAAGTGTCGAGCAAAAACTAGAGTCATAAAAAAGTTAAACAAAAAGAAAAAACAACAGTCAAATAAAAGAGGAAAAAAAATCAAAACCAAGTAAAAGAACAAGTTTCCTGAACCACGTTAGACCTGATTCTTGCTGTGACAAGATAGGTAGGTAGCCCTACTCTAGGATTTGGTCCAATTAAGTAAAATTTAAAGAATGCCCAATTTAAAATAAATTGAGGCAAGAGTTAGTTTTCATTGTTTGAGTCAATTCTAAAAGTTATAAATCTCACCTTATTTTAAGTGTTATTTTAGACTCATGCTATCCTTTCTTTCTAACCTTATCCAAAAGTCACGTTAGAGCCAAGGAAAGACCTTTAGATCAATATTTGAGAATGTTAAGGTTAAGCATGCGATGGATATATGGTGTTTTATTTTGGGTACTACTTGTCTTCATCAACATAAGTAATTGGGAGAGAAATGAAATGAGAGTCTAATTAATGAAAACCCTCACAGTCATCGTTTGATAATAGTGAGATGTTCCATGGTTTTATGGCACTTTCAATGCTTAGAACTAAAAATTATGCAAATACTTAGGTCCTTTTGATAGATATGATGTTTTTATGATTATTTTGCATGAAAATAGGTTATGGAGAAGAAGAGAATAAAAAGATGATGAAAAGTTGTAGATTCCCACTTACAGACCCACCTACGGGTCGTAAGTAGAACTTACGCCCCTCGTAAGTAGCAGAAAAAAGTTCTAAAAGTTTTAAAGATTGACAAATTGTTCTGAGACATATAAAGGCCTAATTATGAAGCGTAAGTGGTAGTTACGCCCCATCATAAGTTCCATCATAAGTAGGTGATTTGAAGCTTGTTGATTTCTTCTAAGACTTATGACTAACCTAGGGTCAGTAGGTAGTACCTATGACCCGTGAATTGGTCTGTAGGCATGTAATGCCTCGAAACTGGCCCCAAGGCATCACGCAGTGCTCAAGATAATGAGCTTCCTTAAGCTAACCCTGTCTTTCTTCTACTAAATCTAAATCTCATAATAAAGAAATATAGATGTATAATCATACTAAAATGCAGAAAATTGTTTGAGATAACTGAGAATATTCTGAATGTAGTGTCTGAAAACTCAATACTGTAAGTCTGAATAATATCTAGTAGTCTGACAAGCCTCTACTACTAATAACTAGAGAGTTACTGGGATAAACCCCAGCTAACTCGAACTGTCTGAAAAGAAATACTGAATCATATAAAATAATAAGCTGCAAAATCTGAATGAATAAGTCCCCAAACTATGAGGACTCACCAACTGTCGGATGTAGATGGAGATGCTCGAATTCCTCACACTGCTAATATTGAGAACCTAAAACTACATTATGAGACAATGTAGCACTTAGACATATATGTGGATCAGTACTTTGAGGATGTATGGAGTATATGGGGGTGAAATGCATAAGTAAAATATTATTTCATCATCATAATTTGTAAAACAATGCATGCCAAATATAAATGACTCACATAAGCTGGAATATCTGAACTACTAAAATCTGTAATCATGTATAGAAAAACATACTTTATAAATCTAGTGAGTCATAACATTTAGTTATAAAAGCTTCGCAAATATTTTGTCTGTAAATCATACTGTCTAAGTATAGAAAGATTTCGCGTCTATGTATGAAATCTGAAAGCTGAAATCTATAGTTAATATCTTTCTGTAAAGCATAATCTGAATAAATTTGTGAGCCTTTACACTTAGTTTTCTAAAAGCTTTTCTGTTATTCTGTTCTATTAGGGAAATACTCATAACTATTTATTTACTTTTACTAGCAGGGAGGTTCTTCTAACTGACATAAACCATGTGAGCTAACATGGAGTCCAACATCTTGTTTCCCTATGGGAAAAACCTCATGATGGGGAGAGGTGTCATACTCTTGCCAAAGAGTATAACCTGAGCTAAGTGATCACATCTGTAACTGTCACCCATATTGGAATGAGAATAATCTCATAATCTGTACCTATGTTGGATACGTAGTTCTGTGGAAGATAGGGCACGCTAATTCCATACTTCCCGCTCGGTGCTAAATACTACTCCCTTAAATCTGTATGCTCATTCTGTTGGAAATCAACTTTAAAAACTAGAATACGGGTTATTACAAAACCAATTATGCATTTATCTGAGTTAACCTATAAATAAAGCTGATCTGATTTTTGTAATCTATAATAAATCTGTAAAGTGGATTCCAAAACTTATCTGAGCATCAAAAGATCAAAGCTTTGCTGAATGTCTGTAAATAATCTGATCATAAGATGCTTAAAGCATCATCTTTCTTGAAATATCAACATATAAACTTGGTCTTGATAACCCATGCATTAAATACATGTTAAAACATCATAATAATCATGCTTGATAATGAAAACAATGAGAATTCATCTCAAAATCTGGAAATTACCACAATAGGCATGAAAATAGACATGCAATTCATCTTCTAAAACACTTGAAATCTCATAATCATGCAAATAACAATAATGGGTATGAACTCTAATTCAAATCTCATGAATATTCATTTAAAATCATATGAAATTATAATTAAAACTTGGTTTTGGGCACAAGGATGAAAGAAGACCCTTGTTCATAAACCCCACATACCTTGGTAGATGATTAGATAAAGAATATTGAATTTTGAATTCCTATTCGAGTTCTTGAAGATGAGTTCTTGATTATATTATCTTGGGAATCCTCAATCTAGAGCTTTCTTGGAGAAACAATGGTGGAATTTAATTTCTTGGAGAAGAAGCTTTGAACTCTAGGTTTTTTATTTGAGAGAGAATGGATGAAATTGGGAATAAAGTGCTTTGGAATATGTTTAATTCCTTGCTTTGAATGAATTGGGGCCTTGGGAATTGTCCAAAATACCCCTTTTAAACTTTTAATCGAAATTGGAAAAAGAAACATTTTTCCAAATTGGAAGGCCACCGCAATGCACCACTATCGTGGTGGCTCACTGGAAACTGATGAGTAGGAACTGTAAGATCTCCGCGACACACCACCATCGTGGTGCTCCGTAGAAATGGTAATTAGGCCACCAACGCGACGTGGTACAATCGCGTTGGCCTACTGGAAATTGCCAAATGGGAAATTGGACCTTTCCGCGATGCGGGGCAATCATAGAGGTACACTGGAATTTGACCATTGGTATTTTAACCATCTCCGCAAAGCGGTGGTTTCCAAGATGGTACACTATTTTACTAAAATTGCCATAACTTCTCACCCAAGTATCGGATTTAGGTGAATTTGGTATCGATGGAAAGCTTATTCAATTATCTACACAATGGAGAATCCAAATCTGAAAAATTTCAAATATAATGAAATTTATTTATTTTTGAAGCTCACCCTTAACATTCTAGGAACAAATTTAAGCTAGGAAAAAGTATGGGGTATTACAAGGCAGGTGACGACATGATCTTTCCTATTTTGTTTTGATTAGGATTTTTAGGTTTCTGGTGTATCCTATAAATGACCCATTGATGTTGTGTTATTAATTTACACATTCTATATACTTATAACCATATATTGATTCTGAGATCCAGTTTTGTTCTTTGAATATTTTTCCTAAATTTTACGATTTGAGATTAACTTAAGATTCTGATTACACTCTTAATTCATTGTGAGACTATTCATATGCTTTTAATTATGAATTCTATGGGTGTTCTTGAAAATATGAGTGGTTAAACCTCTTAACTAGGGTTGTCAGAATGTTGATGGAATAACAAAGTAGAGAAAGTGCAAAGTCTTTATTGATCGATGTTTATGTATGTATTGTGTTTTTCTTCATATTGATTGCCTTATTAGTGACTGCATACGCTAAGATGCCACTTATATTCAATAATAACTCGAGAGAGAGGTTCAAATTAGGAAAAAAAGATTACAACTGTAATTTGAAGCTATCAATCTTTATCTAATTAACTTAAGATCGAGAGGACATAGTAAATATGGGATATAGGATAAGGGTTAGTAATGCGATACTCTAAAATAGAGAGAAGATAAGTGAAATTGACCAAAGGGTGTTGAGAGACAGTTGGTGATACATAACTTGTTAGATTCTGCTTATAGGGCACCGAGAGAGTTTGATGAGCATGATTAGTATGCGAAGGTAGGAAGTCAGGGGGAACATAGTAATAATGATCATCTCATATTGATTTTAACCTAAATTTTTAAAGCATCATTACTACTACTACTACTACTATTCTTATAGAACCCTTCTTTACTTTCTGCACTTTTCTGACTACATCTGCAAGTTCTTGATAGAGATATGTCCTATTCCCTGTGGGTTTGACCCCAAACTTTGTTAGATTCTATATTTTACAACGATTTTGTTGTACTTTATTAGAGGTATAATTTGAGCAACATCAAATTTTAGTGCCTTTATCGGGGAGTACGATTACAAATTGATTGATTGAGTTTGTTGAGGTTGTTGGTGTTTAGTTTTCTGTTGTTCTTCAGGTGTACGTCGGTGTATTCCCAGTACTCAAAGTCAAGGAAATTCCTTGATCTCACTTGATACAGAGCTTGGATGGATACTACGATAGAATTATAGGATGTCAGAATATGAGCGTAGAGTTCATTATGAGGGGGTTTAAGATGAACCACTTGCCTTGAATCTTCCACCTGCGCATAGTGTTTAAGATACAACTATGAAAACCACTGCTTGGTTATTAGTACAAGAAAATGTGAGGTTTTACAATGCCCGTCGTGGAGCTTAAAAAGAAAGAGTAATAGTCGAGGAAGGGCCTCGAGCAACATTCATATGCGATAGAGATAGAAGGGAAATAGTTTAACCACCCCCCTACTTGTTAGTACTTAGTAGTTTATAATAATTAGGATGGATATTTAGGATATGTTGAACCTATTGACTCAGGAGCCATCATTTCTCCTTAGTTTTCCCAAGGAGTGAAGTTTGATTACCACGAGTGAAATGATTCAGTTGCTCAATTTGAAGGGTGTGTTTGCTGGTTTATCATCTAATGACGTAAATATGAACATTATTAATTTATAGGAATTTGAACTTCATATAATCTACCGGGGGTGAGTTAGGAAGCATTAAGACTTAGGTTTTTCCCATTCTCTCTTAAAGGCAAAACGACACTATGGTTATGGGAATTACCTCATCGATCTATCATCACTTGGAATGAGCTAAGAATGCTGTTGTTGGATCAATTTTTTCCACATTCTAGAATGCTACAATTGAAGGATGATATTTATAAGTCTAGACTATTTTATTTCAAGGCATTGTACGAGACTTGATTGAGGTTCAAGAAGAAGTTGATGAATGTGCCCAATCATAAAATTTTAGAGAGGAATTTTCTTAAGATATTCTATAAAGCCTTGAATTCAAATACTAAGGCTATTTCTGACTATTACATGTGGGGCTTTCATGAGTCTTCATTGGGAGCTAGCTGAGGAAATCCTAGATCGGGTCTCTAAAACCAATCGAGGTGGCATACTTTGGTACCCCATACTTTTCCCTAGATAATTTCATCTCAAAAATGTCTAGTATTAGCTTTTAAATTGAATAATGATTATTCCATCAGAAATTTTCAAAATTTTCACTTTTTGTCATGTGGGAAATTAATAAGATTTCCAACGATATAAAACTTGCCTAAATCTGATGACCGGGTAAAAAGTTATGACTATTCCAAATTTTCATCATAAAACAGCGCCATATTGGTTAGTGGCGTGCCGCGCCACAAGCTAAAATGGCAATTGTCCTTTTCCAGTGTCTCAACGCGATTTTCTTTGCGTCGCACCAAAGTTCCAGGTTGCAAAAGAAGGGGCAACGCTATTGCTCCGCGTTGTGCCATCCCTCAATTTCCCAATTGTAAAAATCCAGTGACACGACGTGATAGCTCCGCGTCGAGCTAAAGGTCCAGTTTGGGAAATTTTTACAATTTTAAAAGATGCATCCAAGGGTTAAAAGGGTCAATTTCCTACCCCTATTTAAACCCAATAACACTTGATTTAGCTATTATTCACCCAAAATATACTAGTTTCTCTCAAGTTTCTCTCAAGAACAAGCTAGGGTTTCTATTGAGGATTCGAGTTCAAGAAGGTTTCACTGTCAATCCTCATGAAATCATGAACTAAGGTATGCATAGTGTTCATTCATGGACTCCTTTCGTCCATGAAGCCCAAGAATCCCTTTTCTAAATTCAAGTTTATGGATTTTCTTATGAATTTCATGATTGAGCTGCTCTTGTTCATGTGGATAATAAGAAATTGAATTCTACTCCATGTTGGGTAATAAATTCTATGTGGGTTAAATTATTATAGATATAGATTCATGCAAACCTATGACTAAACCCTTGAATAATGAAATTAGAATTGAACCATGATGTTTAATTATTGTACAATGATGTTTACATGTACCATACCTACAATATGTTTGATTAAATGCCTACATGAAGGAAAAGTACCTAACTAGCATGATACCATGAAATCCCCATTTATGTACAAGTTATGCCTATCACATATTTTGATGAAATGCTTCTATAAATGTATTATGGATTATGATGTTAGTTATATGTTCAAGTAAGTTATGCTTGGTCAGTTTCCTTCCATCGATTCCTGGGGGTACTCGTACCAGAAATATTAGCTGTGTGCCTAGAGCCATGCCATGTTTTCACGACACTCTCAGTCAAGCCATGAATTCTTAGACTTCAGACAGTCTTATGACTCAGGAAATCTCCATGATCTCATGAACTCAGTCAGTTGTAAGATATCAGTAGTATTCCGTCAGTCAACGGAATTCAGTAACTCAGGCCATTTTCAGTTCAGTTAATTATGTTCAGAGTCTATTCAGATGGGAGTAAGAATTAGCACCGAGTGAACCCACGGATGGGAACACATACTATCAGATGAGGGTGTGATTCTTAGAAGTCATCCTTGCATTCCAGAACTATGTAGCCAACATTGGTTAAGATATTAACACTATTCGATGAGGGTTGATGAGGTGGATAAGAACTGTCAGATAAGGCCCCCACCATTTTCTTTTAGGGACACTAAGTCAGATGAGGGTCACCCACAACTTTTCCTTATCAGTGGCGCGGTATTGACACCCTTCCAATTAGGGTTATAAATTGGACCCCAACTCTGCCATAATGGCGTATCAGGGGCATGCCAGTTAGATAACTACTTCACACAGTTTCATGTTCTAGAATTAGGACTGTCAGATATAGTCAATCAGTCTCAGTAATAGAACTCAGATAGTTCTTCAGATTTTAGGACTATCAAATACAGTCAACTCAGATACAGTACGGAACTCAGATAGTTCCATCAGATCCAAGACTGTCAGATACAGTCACTCATGTTATCAGTTATATTCAGATTCAGTATTCATGTTATCACAGCATTAGTGTCAGTTGTTATGTCTCATGCATGTATTTTTACGCTCATAATAGTTAGTCAGTTATTATTATTGTTCATACATATAAACCTCATGCATTCAGCCTACGTCAGATGCATACCAGTACATTTAAAGTACTGATGCATTTGTGCTATGGTGTCTTATACTATAAGTTTAGAGACACGAGCTCCAGAGTAATAGTAGATTCCAGATATCCTCAGACAGAGTTAGAAGTGAGTCCTTATCTTTTGAGGACATGGTTATTTCTCTATTATCTCATTAATCATTTTATTAGTTAGAGTTAGTTGGGGACATGTCCCATCAACTCCTTACTCAGACAGTTCAGTCAGTTAGAGGCTTTCTAGACTATCATGTTTCAGACTTCAGTATGTTTTGTTTTGTTTTGGGTATTCTATTACTCCACACAGATGTTATATCATTCAGATCATGTTCAGTATTGATCCTTATGGCCTTTCAGTTCATATTTCCGCATTATAATGTATTTTATGTAGTATACAAGTACAAATATCAGTCATGGGTTAGCTTGTGGTCCTTCGGGGTCATGAACACCATGTAGCATTTTGAGCACTAGGATCAGGACGTTACAAACTTGGTATCAGATCCTAAGGTTCAATAGAGTCCTAGGAAGTCTGAAAGTCGCATCTAGTAGAGTCTTGTACATTGGTGTGTTGCACGCCACATTTATGTACAGGAGGCTATGAGATATTTTAGGAACTGTTTCCCCTCTTTCAGTATTCATGTCGTGCCAGTGAGCATAATCTCAAGTCAATCTATCAGTCTAATCCATTTCTCTATTTTTTCTACAGAACATGCCTCCTAAAAGAAGAAATGGAAATCAGTCAGCCCCTCAGTCCGAAGATTCTTTGGGCGATCATGTTTCTCATGCGTAGTTTAGGTCCGCATTTACTACTCTTGATCAGTCAGTTGCCACTCAAAATGAACGGCCAACAATTATTCCGGCCAACTTAGTGGCCAATTCAGCCGCAACTAGGATTCGGGACTACACCCGAATGAATCCTCCATCCTTTCTCGGGTCTAAGGTAGATGATGAATTCATTGATCAGGTTCAGAAGGTGACAACCATCATGGGGGTGACTACTGTTGAAAGTGTTGAGCTAGTTGCATATCAGTTGTAGGATGTGGCTCATACTTGATTCAAACAGTGGAAGTCAGAGAGTTCAGATGATGCAGGTCCTATAGAGTGGGAGGAGTTTGTCACTGCATTCTTAGACAAATTCTTTCCCCAAGAGCTTAAAGAGGCTAAGGTGCTAGACTTCATCAACCTCAGGCAGGGAAATATGATGGTGAAAGAGTATTCTCTTAAGTTTACTCAATTATCAAGATATGCCCCTCATGTGGTTGTAAACAACAGAGCCAATATGAGTAAGTTCGCTTCAGGGGTAAATGATAGCGTGGTAAATGAGTGCAGATCTGCCATGCTGAACAGTGACATGACTTTAGCCAGGCTTATGACTCATGCTCAGCAGATAGAGAAACAGAAGATTAAGTAGAGGGAGAATCAAAATAAGAGAGCGAAGACAGGTAGTTTCAACTTTGCTCAGCCTAAATCAGAAGGAGGAAACCATTCCCATTTTGGTCCTAAGTCATCAGTTCCAGCCCCTTGTTCAGCCAGTGCTCTAGTTCCTAAGTTCAGGGAGGGTAACAGAGATAAAGCACCAGGCTCTAGGTCTCAGGACAGTGTTAGCAATGCCCGAACTAATCCCCTTTGTCAGACTTGTGGTAAGAACCAAAAGGGTGCTTGTAGAGTAGGTAGCGATGCCTGTTTCGGTTGTGTCAAGCCAGTCCATAGAGTCAGAGACTTCCCTCATTCAGGTTATCAGAGTCATCTCTGCTCCTCAGCCCAGTTCGATCGTCTGAATCAGCAGGGTGCCACCACCAGTGCTACGAGTGGGCAACATCCAAATCATCTCTATGCTCTTCAGTCCCGACAGGATTAGGAAAATTCTCCTAATGTAGTTATTGGTTCATTACAGATCTTTCATGTGCATGTTTATGCTTTGCTAGATCCATGAGCTTCTTTGTCTTTTGTTACTCCCTATATAGCAGACGATCTCAGAATCAGTCCCAAAATCCTAGCAGAGCCCTTTTTGGTCTCTACCCCAATGGGTAAAACCATCAGAGCCCGGCGGGTATACAAGAACTGCCCGATTATGATATTTCAGAAAGTCACTTCTGCAGACTTAGTCGAATTAGATATGACTAATTTTGATGTCATTCTCGGCATGGATTGGCTTCATTCCTGGTATGCCACAGTCGACTAAAAAAATAGAATAGTCCAATTTCAGTTTCCGAATAAACCCATCCTTGAGTGAAAGGGTAGTACTTTAGCGTTCAGAGGTCAGCTTGTTTCCTACCTTCGAGCATGGAAAATGATATCTAAAGGATGTGTCTATCATCTTGTTTGAGTTAAGGACACTAGTTCCAAAACTCCCAGCCTTGAATCAGTTCCAGTTGTAGGTGAATATTCAGATGTCTTTCCCAAACATCTTTCAAGAATTCCTCCCAAAAGGGAAATAGACTTCGGCATTGATCTTCTTCTAGATACTCAGCCTATATCTATTCCGCCATACAGAATGGAACCAGCAGAACTCAGAGTATTATAAGAATAGTTGAAGGATCTCCTAGATAAGGGATTCATCAGGCCCAGCGTTTCCCCGTGGGGCCCTCCAGTATTATTCGTGCTCAAGAAAGATGGTTCTCTCAGGATGTGTATAAACTACAATCAACTTAATAAGGTCATAGTCAAGAATAAGTATTCTCTTCCTAGAGTCAATGACTTGTTTGACCAACATCAAGGTCCCAACTATTTTTCTATAATAGACGTCAGATTCGGCTATCATCAGCTCAGAGTTAGAGAATGTGATATCCCAAAAATATCTTTCCATCTTCGGTATGGTCACTTCGAATTCTTAGTTATGTCCTTTGGTCTTACCAATGACCTAACAACTTTCATGGACTTGATGAACTATGTGTTCAAGCTGTACTTGGACATGTTCATCATAGTCTTCATAGATAATATCCTGGTCTATTCCCGCAGTGAGCGTGATCATGCAGACCATCTCAGAATAGTACTTTAGACTCTCCGAAATCATCAGTTGTTTTCCAAATTCAGTAAGTGCAAATTTTGGCTAAGGTCAGTAGCATTCCTTGGTCATATTATTTTGGGTGATGGCATTAGAATAGATCCTCAAAAGATCAAAGAAGTAAGAAACTGGCCTCGCCCTGTCTCTCCATTAGATATCAGGAGTTTTTTGGGTTTGGCTGGCTATTACAGATGGTTTGTTGAGGGATTTTCTTCTATTTCATCCCCTATATCTAGATTGACTCAGAAGAAAGTCAAGTTTCAGTGGTCAGATCCTTGCGAGAAGAGTTTTCAGGAGTTGAAGACTCGACTCACCTCAGCTCCAGTCTTAGCTCTCCCAGATGGTTCAAGAAGGTTTGTAGTGTATTGTGATGCATCCAGAGTGGATCTAGGTTGTGTCCTCATGCAGCATGGTAAGGTCATAGCCTACATCTCCAGATAGCTTAAACCCCATGAGAAGAATTATCCTACTCATGATCTTGAGTTAGCAGCCGTAGTCTTTGCCTTGAAAATTTGGAGGCATTATCTCTACGGAGTTCATGTAGATGTCTTCATAGATAATTAGAGTCTTCAGTATGTCTTTTCTCAGAAAAATCTCAATCTTCATCAGAGAAGGTGGTTAGAGCCCTTGAAAGATTATGACATGAGTGTTCTCTATTATCCGGGCAAGGCCAATGTAGTGGCCGACGCTCTCAGTAGACTATCTATGGGTAGTGTTTCTCATGTGGATGATAGTAAGAAGAAGTTAGCTCAGGAAGTACAACATCTTTCCAGACTAGGTGTTTGCTTAGTCGATATAGATGAGGGTGATATAGGGGTTCATAGTAGTTCAGAATCATCTCTAGTTTCTAAGGTGAAAGAAAAGAAAGATAGAGGTCCCATCCTTGTCAAGTTGAAAGAGCTTGTCCAGGATCAGAAAGTAGAGGTTTTCCCCCAAGAGGAAGATGGTGTCCTTTACTGTCAGGGTTGTCTCTGTGTTCCAGGTGTAGATGACTTAAGGAAGCAAATTTTTGCAGAAGTGCATGGTGTGCGCTACTCTATTCATCCAGGGGCCACAAAGATATACCGCGACTTGAGGGAAATCTATTGGCGAAGTGGGATAAAGAGAGACATCTCAGAGTTTGTGGCTAAGTACTCTACATATCAGCAGGTTAATATAGAGCATCAGAAGCCTAGTGGGTTCATGCAGGAGTTCAGTATTCCTACTTGGAAGTGGGAAGTTGTGAACATGGACTTCGCAATGGGTTTGCCTTGAACTCGTCATCAGCATAATTCAGTCTGGGTCATTATAGACAGAATGACCAAATCAGCTTATTTTCTTCCAGTTCATACCTCTTATTCAGCTGAGGATTACGCCAAACTCTACATCATGGATTTGGTCAGATTGCACGGTGTTTCGTTGTCCATTATCTTAGACAGAGGTACCCAGTTCACCTTTTATTTCTGGAAAGCATTCCAAAAGGGTCTTGGTACCCAAGTTGATCTTAATACAACCTTTCATCCTCAGAAAAATGGTCAAGTAGAAAGGACCATTCATACATTAGAAGATATGCTAAGGGCATGTGCAATCGATTTCAAGAGAAGTTGGGATGACCACTTAACTTTGATTGAGTTTGCATGAAACAATAGCTATCATTCCAGAATTCAGATGGCTCCATTCAAAGCTCTCTATGGTAGGAGATGTAGATCTCCAATTAGTTGGTTCAAAGTTAGTGAGGCCTCAGTCATAGGTCCTGACTTGGTATTTGATGCCTTAGAAAAAGTCCAGTTGATTAGAGAAAGTCTCCGGGCTGCTTAGAGCTGACAAAAGTCTTATGCAGATGTTCGTAGAAAAGATCTTGAGTTTGAGATTGGTGATCATGTCTATCTAAAGATCTCTCCCATGAAGGGAGTGAAGAGATTCGGCAAGAAGGGAAAGCTCAGTCCCTGATATGTTGGTCCCTTCAATATTCTCAGTCGCTTTGACAAGGTAGCCTATGAGCTTGAATTGCCTTTAGATCTAGAGTGAGTTCATCCAGTCTTTTATGTCTCTTTGCTCAAGAAGTGCATAGGTGACCCATCAGTTGTAGTCCCTATTCAGAGCATTGATGTTCAGAACACTCTCTCTTATGAAGAGATTCCAGTCGAAATCTTAAACTATCAGACTCGTAGATTGAGGAACAAAGAAGTTCCTCTAGTTAAGGTTCTTTGGCGAAATCAGTCTGTCGAGAAATATACTTGGGAAGCAGAGGCAGACATGCGTACCAAGTATCCTCAGTTATGCATTTATGAATTAGTTACACATGCATCAGATATGCATGTTCAATATTATATGTTCAGCTTGTCAGTCATGTCAGTCATGAGATCATGTTCTAGCTATTCATGTTCAGTATGTACATTAGTTATCTTTTCTTCCCTTATCAGTCAGTCTCATTCGAGGATGAATGTTCTCAAGGGGGAGATATTGTAATACCCCATACTTTTTCCTAGCTAATTTCATCTAAAAATAGTCTAGTATTATCTTCTAAATTGAATTTTTATTATTCCATAAGGAATTTTCAAGATTTTCACTGTTTGTCATGTGGGAAATTCAATAAGCTTTCCATCGATATAAAATTCAGCTAAATCCGATGACCGGGTAAGAAGTTATGACTATTTCAAGTCCCTATTGTAAAACAGCGCCATATTGGTCAGTGGCGAGCCGCGCCACAAGATAAAATGACAATTGTCCTTTTCCAGTGTCTCAGCACAATTTCCTCTGTGTTTTGCCAAAGTTCTATGTCGCAAAAGAAAGAGTAATGCGATGGCTCTGTGTTGCTCCATCCGTCAATTTCCCAATTGTCAAAATCCAGTGACACAGCGCGATAGCGCCGCGTTGCGCTAATGGTCCAGTTTGGGAAATTTTTACAATTTTAAAAGACGCATCCAAGGGTTAAAGGGTCAATTTCCTACCCCTATTTAAACCCAATAACATGTGATTTAGCTATTATTGACCCAAAATATACTAGTTTCTCTCAAGTTTCTCTTATGAACAAGCTAGGGTTTCTATTGAGGATTCGAATTCAAGAAGGTTTCACCGTCAATCCTCATGAAATTTCAAACTAAGGTATGTACAGTGTTCATTCATGGTCTCCTTTCGTCCATGAAGCCCAAAAATCCCTTTTCTAAATTCAAGTTTATGGATTTTCTTATGAATTTCATGATTGGGCTACTCTTGTTCATGTGGATAATGAGAAATTGAATTCTACTCCATGTTGGGTGATAAATTCTATGTGGGTTAAATTATTATAGATATAGATTCATGCAAACCTATGACTAAACCCTTGAATAATGAAATTAGAATTGAACCATGATATTTAATTATGGTACAATGATGTTTACATGTACCATGCCTACAATATGTTTGATTAAATTCCTAGATGAAGGAAAAGTTCCTAACTAGCATGATACCATGAAATCCCCATGTATGTACAAGTTATGCCTATCATATGTTTTGATGAAATGATTTTATAAATGTATTATGGATTATGATGTTAGTTATATATTCAAGTAAGTTATGCTTGGTCAGTTTCCTTCCATCGAGTCCTGGGGCTACTCGTACCCGAAACATTAGATGTGTGCCTAGAGCCATGCCTTGTTTTCTGGATACTCTCAGTCAAGCTATGAATCCTTAGACTTCAAACAATCTTATGACTCAGGAAATCTCCATGATCTCATGAGCTCAGTCAGTTGTCAGCTATCAGTAGTATTTCGTCAGTCAACGGAATTCATTAACTCAGCCCATGTTCAGTTCAGTTAATCATGTTTAGAGTCTATTCAGATGGGAGTAGGAATTAGCACCGAGTGAACCCAAGGATGGGAACACACACTATCAGATCAGGGTGTGATTCTTAGAAGTCATCCTTGCATTCCAGAACTATGTAGCCAACATAGGTTGAGATATCAACACTGTTCAATGAGGGTTGATGACGTGGATAAGCACTGTTAGATAAGGGCCCCACCGATCTCTTTTGGGGACACTAAGTCAGATAAAGGTCACCCACAGCTTGTCCTTACCCGTGGTGTGGTATTGACACCCTTCCAATTAGGGTTATAGATTGGACCCCAACTTAGCCATAATGGCGTATCAGGGGCATGTCGGTTAGAGAACTACTTCCTACAGTTTCATGTTCTAGAATCAGGACTGTCAGATATAATGGCGTATCAGGGATATGTCGGTTAGATAACTACTTCCCACAGTTTCATGTTCTAGAATCAAGACTGTCAGATATAGTCAATCAGTCTCAGTAATAGAACTTAGATAGTTCTTTATATTTCAGGAATGTCAGATACAGTCAACTCAGATACAGTATGGAACTCTGATAGTTCCATCAAATTCAGGACTGTCAGATACAGTCACTCATGTTATCAGTTATATTCAAATTCAGTATTCATGTTATCATAGTATTAGTGTCAGTTGTTATGTCTCATGCATGTATTCTCATGCTCATGATAGTTAGTCAGTTATTATTATTGTTCACGCATATGAACCCCATGCATTCAGCCTACCTTACATGGATACCAGTACATTCAAAGTACTGACACATTTGCGCTATGGTGTCTTATACCATTGGTTTAGAGATACGAGCTCCAGAGCAACAATTGATTCCAGATATCTGCAAACAGAGTTAGAAGTGAGTCCTCATATTTTGAGGACATGGTTATTTCCCTATTATCTTATTAATCAGTTTATTTGTTGGAGTTAGTTGGGGACATGTCCCATCAAATTCTTACTCTGATAGTTCATTCAGTTAGAGGCTTTCTAGACTATCATGTTTCAGACTTCAGTATGTTCAGTTTTGTTTTGGGTATTCTATTACCCGACACAGATGTTATATCATTCAGATCATGTTCAGTATTGAACCTTATGGCCTTTCAGTTTATGTTTCCGCATTATAAAGTATTTTATGCAGTATACAGGTACAGATATCAGTCATGGGTTAGCTTGTGGTCCTTTGGGGTCATGAGAACCATTTAGTATTTCGAGCACCAGGCTTAGGGCATTACACATACTCGGGAGGCAGAAAGAGGAGACATTACTTATGATATTGGTGCTTCCAGTGAGAAGAGACCCCTAGATGATATAGTGGCTCAAGAGGTAGAACAACTGAGGACTGAGATTGAGGTACTTACTAAGCAGTTTGAGCCTTTTAAGAGAAAAAAATGAATGCTATAGGTGCAAAAAGTAAATCATATAGGAAGTACGAGTCTAATAATGATGAGAACGTGAAGTAACTAGATTAAGAGATAATGGGTTTCTAAGTCAAGGGCCAAGGTTCAAGTGTCTGGTTAAGACACTTGGAACTTAAGGCAAGGGAATCGAGGTCAAAACTATTATGGAGAAAAATATAGGGATAGAAGCAGAGAGTGAGATGGTAATTGAAGGAGAAAATATGACTACAATAAGAAGAGTGGTATGTACGTTTCATCGAGGAACTGTGATGCTAACTCAAGGATGGAAACTTTTTTTGCTAAGCTAGTCAAGGGTTCACAAAATCAATAGAGTTTTCTTTAGGAGATTAAGAAAGTTATTCTAGGCTGAGCCAAAAATATGAATTGCATTCTACCACACAATTAATCATCTTGAGCAATAGTTTGGTAACATATCAACTACTTTGAATCAACATCAACCGGGAACTCTTCTGAGCAATACTATTTAGAAATTAAAAAATGACAGTCACTACCTAGCCATCACCACTCAGTGTGCTAAGGCTACTATTGATCCCTGTATACCCGTAGTTGATAAAATTTGAGATGATGTTGTTGATATTGATGAAGCACCTAAAGAAAAATCTAAGAAGTTGATGACTAGTTCTGAGTCTTTACATAAATCGATGAGTGTAGATAAAAAAGCTGAGAAGGATAAAGGAAAGGGGAAGGAAGTCGAGCCTGTATTGAAAACCATTCCACAACCTCCCCCACCTTTCCCCAGATATTGAAGAAAAAACAAGAGGAAGGGAAATATCTGAAGTTCATATTAATGTTGAAGGAAATCTCTGTTAATATCCCTCTGGTGGAAACGTTCGAGAAAATGCATGGCAACACAAAGTTTATGAAGGACTTGGATTCCAAGAAGATAACAGTGAGTTTTAAGCCTTCTGATAATATGCACTATTTTAGTGCTATTGCTTTCCGTACTTTGGTTGAGAAGAAAGAGGATCTCAGATCTTTTAGTATTCCATATACTATTGGGTTTAACTTACCACGAGCATGATGTAATTTGGGAGCAAGAATAAATCTGATGTCATGAGTTGTGTACAAGTAGTTGGTGTTGGTAACACCCAAGATGACATTTATGAGAGTATTGATGGTTGAACGCACTGTGATAAAGCCATTTGGTATATTATGTGATGTGTTAGTGAAGGTGGCTTCTTTTATATTCCCATCCAATTTTGTGATTCTTGACTGTGAGGGGTATTTTGATGTTCCTATTATATTGGGAAGACCCTTCCTAGCTACGGGAAGGACATTGGTTGACATGGAGATGAGGCAAATAAAGTTCAGACTTATTGATGAATAGGTTACCTTAAATATGTGTTAGTGTATGCGTTAGCCAAAGGATATGCTAGGTGGTGTCTGTAATAGACACTATTGATAATAATGCATTGGCTGTACCTATTGAGGAGAGACTTAGGGTTGAGCCACTAGTGACAGTTATTATGAATTTTGATAGTGACGGTATCAAGGAGTATGATGTGAGGACGACCTCACTCTATGGTAGAGGTTCTTATTCTTATGCATCGAAGAAGTTAGATCTAGATTTGAAGAATAGAGCAACCTCTCTATCTCGGCCATTTATTGAGGAGCAACCGGTCTTGGAATGGAAGGCCCTCTTTTCTCATCTGAAATATGCATTTTTAGGGGCCAATAATACCTTATCGGTAATTATTGTTGCAGATTTGTTGGATACACTAGTATAGGCTTTGATTTCAACATTGTAGAGATTTAAGCAGGCCATTGGATGGACCATTAAAGATATTGTCAGGATTTGACTTAGGATTTGTACTCATAAGATTCAGTTTGAATCAGAGTGTCTACCAAGCATCAAGCATCAACGTGGTTTGAACCCGCCTATACAACATGTGTTAAAGAAAGAGATTATAAAATTGTTGGATGTGGGTATGGATTATCCTATTATTGACAATAAGTCTCTAAGCTTTTAGTGCATACAAAAAAAGAGTGGGAACATTGTGGTCCCTAATGATAAGAATGACTTAGTGCTCATGAGACTAGTTATAGGTTTTGGAGAGGAGAAAGGTCTAAGGAGGGGTTGCAGGCAACATTTGGTTGAGAGAATGATCTGCATTCATAACTGCTGCACCCCAGTCTGATAAGGGTGCTAATATAACATATGTTCCATAGGAGATCTCATCATTTTCATCTTTGACTACTTAGGCCACTGCTCATGGTTATATCCTACGAGTTGTAGCATCAATAGTCGCAATTGTTTCCAGGAATTGTCTACATGTTTTAAAAGGGGATTTTTAGCATTTCCCCTTTCTATTAAAATCTAACCCACATAATTTTTGGTATCCCAAGGAAAAATATTGGGAGTTAAAATTTCCCTAAGCTTTCATTGACTCAAAATTCACCCAAAACTTAGTTTTAAATGGACAAAAAAATGATTTTCCTCTCCAAAGTGCAATTAGTGTTCTTCAACTTCCAACTCCTATTCCAAACAATTCTTCAAGGATTTCATCTCTAGGTATGTGGTATTTAATCAATGGGTTCCTTCCACCTATTGAGTCCCTAAGGCTTCCCCAATACTCAAGTTAAAATTTACCCTTCTAGTTTAGAGTTCCATGGAAAGCATGAGTCTCATAATTCCTCAGTTTATTTCTTGAATTAAACTATTAAAATATGTTTCCAATAAGTTTAAGCATCTACCCATACTCATAAACATGAAATGCCATTATATTGGTAAATTGTTAATTCTTTGGTTTGAATTATGAAATTCCCTATCATGTGTATGTTTTGATATTATGATGCTTAGTTGTATTCTTTAGAGCTGGTGGGTTATGAACACCCAATACCTAGGAATTCATGCATACAATTGTTAATGTTATATTCTTTAGTTTATACACTATTGAGTACTTCATATCGTGTATATATATATATATATATTTCAAATTATCACTACAGTGAGTGTGTCAGTTATCATTATCATTTAGTTTAGAGTAGTACTTTAAATCGTGCGAACACAGGGATGAAGGCTTACCCTTCAATTAGGAAGAAGACCTTTAGTAAAAGTCCCTAAGTTATAGAACTATGATGCCAACATAGGTTACAAGGGGTTATCTGCCAGATTAGGATTGACACCTTAGTCTTTTTGGACACCAGTTTAGTGGATCCACACCAGTCAGTGTTTGCACCCTTGCCAAGGTACTGAACACCCATTTAGATGGGGTTATAGTCTGGACACCAATTAGCTCAAATTAGGGTATGTCGATTAATGTTAGCTCCCAGAGTCCACATTTATGTTTTGGTCTCGAATGTTATGTGACCTTGTATTCAATTATTCATCTTAACATTTAGTATATGTTTATACTTGGTCTTATATTAGTTCACCATGTTTCATGCACTATACTAAGTTCATATTAGTTATTTACCATATTACATACTAAGTATATTCAAAGTACTGATCACATACTTTTCTTACACTATATTGCCTTATAATATAGGTTCTTACACTCAACATGCAGATCAAGTTTAGTATGCTTCCATACCACCTTCAGCTATAGTATTTGGTAAGTCTTCATCATTCGAGGACTAGTCATCCATATTATTTTTTATTTTTCTTTTAGTTTCAGATGCTTGGAGTTAGTTAGGGGCTTTTCCCAACAACTCATATTAGTTAAAGGTTTTCAAACAAATGTTTAGGCTTTTCAGCATATTGACAACCTTAGGCGGTATGATTTATGATATTAAGTATTTGATTAGTTATTATCATTTCATTTTAGTTTAGTTTCCACTTAGTGCATTATTTCTTCAGTATTCTTAGTATTATGCCAGGCCATGGGTTAGCTTAGGGTAACTTGTGACTCTAAGAACTATGTTATGACTAGAGGGAAGTCTCGAGTCATGAAAAACATAGTATCAATGCATCATGTTTAAAGTGTCCTAGGGTGTATAAAAGTTGTGTTATGTACAGTCTTGTTCCTGGGTGTAAAGATGCCACACTTATGAGCTAGAAGCTATGATATGTATTAGGAAAGTCTCACTTCTTTCATTATTCATGTCATGCGATAGAGTGTGAAATCTATTAAAATTCTTCTTCTAACTCATCCTCTACCTATTTATTGAAAATGTATTCCAAGGGAACTAGCAGAAGGAGGAATGGGAATCAACAAACACCACCGCATCTCCTGGAAACCTTCCGAATGAACAAGTCTTCCATGCCGTGTTTAGGGTTTCTTTTACAATATTAGCTAGTCAATGACAACTCAGAATAACCAGTAGGTTATTGCACCAGCCAACCCAGTTGTGAATACAACCACAACTAGAGTTTGAGATTTCACTCGGATGAATCCTCCAATAATCTTTGGGTCTAAGACCAAAAAGGATTGATAGGAGTTCCTGGATAGTATTTAGAAGGTCAGTAAAATCATAGGTGTCACTTCAAATGCGAGTGTTGATTTGGCTGCTTATCAATTACAAGGAGTGGGTCACAAATGGTTCAAGCAGTGAAAGGAGCATATAGGTGCAAATGTAGGGCCAGTAGCGTGGGATGAGTTTGTTATTTCATTTCTAGACAAGTTCTTCCCACTTGAGTTGAGAGAAGCGAAAGTGCAGGAGTTTATAAATATGAAATAGGGCAATACGAGTGTGAAGGAATATTCACTTAAGTTTACTCAGTTGGAAAGGTATTCTACAACTATGGTCGTTGACTCTAGGGCCTGAATAAGCAAGTTTGTGTTAGGGGTTTTTAAGGAAGTGGTCAAGAAGTGTAAAATAGACATGTTGGTTAAGGAGATAGAAATATCCACATTGATGGTTCATGCTCAACATATTAAGAAGGAGAATAACAAGAAGAAGTTAATGAAGAGTAAGTGGGCCAGAATTGGTAGTTTCATTTTCTCTCAGTAGAGGTCAAATAATGAAAATCATTCTCAATTCCACTAGAAATCTCCAGCTCCTGCTCCATCTTCTTTTAGTGCTCCAACACCCAAGTTTAGACAAGGTACTCATGATAGAGCGCTAGGATCTAAGTCCTAAGGTAGTGTGCATAATGTTCACACCAACCCACTTTGCAAGAAATATGGTAGGAACCACAAGGATGAGTGCGTGACATGTTGTGATGCTTGTTTTGGATATGGCAAGTAAAGACATAGAGTGAGGAATTACCTAGTAGTTTCATAGAGAGGTAAACATATTTGTTATCAAGTTGAATCTAACTCTTCAGCCACTCTAGTAAGTCGCCCGACTCAGCAGAGCACCATTTCTAGTGCAACTGGTGGACATTGTAAGGGTAGGTTTTATTCCCTTCAGACTTGATAGGATCAGGAGAGTTCACCTAATGTGGTCATTGATACGTTACAAGTTTTTCATATTCATAATTATTCATTGTTAGATCGTAGAGCCTTAATTTCCTTCATGACTCCCTATACAACAATAGATTTTGGTGTTATCCCTAAAATCCTCATAGAACCTTTCTTAGTTTCTACTCCAGTCGGTAGTTCAATCATAGCTAGATGGGTATATAGAAATTGTGAAGTTATAGTATCTGATAAAGTCACCTCAGTCGACCTTGTAGGGTTAGACATGACCAATTTTAATGTTATTCTTAGCATGGATTGGATCCACTCTTACTATGCCTCAGTTGATTGTATAAATAAAGTAGTCCAGTTTCAGTTTCCAAATGAACCTGTCTTAATGTGGAAGGGTAGTACCTCAGTGCCTATAGGTCAGTTCATCTCTTTCCTTAAGTAATGGAAAATGATTTTCAAAGGGTGCATCTATCATCTTATTTAAGTCAAGGACTCAAGGTTCAAAACCCCAAGTCTCAATTCGATTCCTGTGGTAAAAGAATTTCCAAAAGTTTTTCTTGAAGATCTGCTCAGAGTTTCTCCCAAGAAAGAAATTGACTTTGGAATAGATCTTAAGATACCCAACCTATTTCAATTCCACCCAATTGAATGGCTTCAGCTGAGGTTAAGGAATTAAAGAAAAAATTGAAGGATCTCTGAGACAAAGGTTTTATCAGGCCTAGTATCTCCCATTGGGGTTCTCCAATTCTCTTTGTGCGCAAGAAAAGTGATTCTCTCAGAATGTGCATCGACTACCATCAGTTGAACAAAGTCACTATCAAGAATAAATATCCCATCCCCAGGATTGATAACTTGTTTGACCAACTTAAAGGTTCTAATTATTTCTCTAAGATAAACCTTAGATCTGGTTATCATCATCTTAGAATCAAGGAATGTGATATTCCAAAGACAGCCTTCAGAACCCGATATGGTCACTTTGAATTTATTGTTATGTCTTTTGGACTAATGAATGCTCCTATATCTTTTATGGACTTGATGAACAGGGTGTTCAAGCAGTATTTGAACATGTTCATTACAGTCTTCATAGTGACATCCTCGTTTATTATTTGAGTGAGAATGAACACATATATTATTTGAGAATTGTGTTGTATACTCTTAAAGATCATCAGTTATTCACAAAGTTCAGCAAGTATAAATTTTGGATAAAATTAGTAGCATTCCTAGGTCATATTATTTTTGATAAAGGTATTGGATTTGATCCTCAAAAGATCGAAGCCGTGAGAAATTGGCTGAGACCTATTTCTCCATCAGATATCACGAGTTTCTTGGGTTTAGCTGGCTACTACAGATAATTTATTAAAGGATTTCTCTCTATTTCTTCTCCCATGTTCGGAATGACTCAAAAGAAAGTCAAATTCAAGTGGTCAAATGCTTGTAAGAAGAGCTTTTAGGAGTTGAAGACTTGACTCATCTCCACTCCAATTTTGACTCTACTAGACGGTTCAGATGGTTTTGTGATTTATTATGCCATTTCTAGAGTTAGTCTTGGTCATGTGTTGATGCAACGAGGCAAGGTAATAGCATATGCCTCTAGATATCTCAAACCTCATGAGAAGAATAGCCCGACTCATAATCTTGAGTTGGTAGCAATAATGTTTGCTAAGATTTAGAGGCATTATCTTTATGGGGTTCATATGGATGTGTTCACAGATCACAAGAGCCTTAAGTATGTTCATCCACAAAGATCTAAATCTTTATCTAATAAGGTGGCTATAGTTGTTGAAGGACTATGATATGAGTGTTTTGTACCACCCAAGTAAAGCCAATATTATGGTCAACACCCTTAGTAGATTGTCGATGGGGAGTGTTGCTCACGTTGAGGATGAGAAGAAGGATAATTTCATGAGGTTCATCATCTTTCTAGGTTGGGATTTTGGTTAGTTGATTCAACCAAAGGTAATGTATTGGCTTAGAATGGTTTAAAATCTTCATTAGTAGCTGAGGTAAATGAAAAGAAAGATAGTGATCCTATTTTTCTTAGGTTGAAATAAGCAGTCCAGAGTTAGAAAGTTGAGGTGTTCTCCAAAGAGGGATATGGTGTTCTTTGTTGTCAGGGCATACTGTGTGTTCTGAATGTGGATGACTTAAGAGAAAGGATATTAGTAGAAGAGTATGGTTCTCGATATTCTATTCACCCAGGAGCCACTAAGATGTATCGTGATTAATGATAAGTCTGTTGATGGAATGACATGAAAAAAGATATTACAAAATTTGTGGCTAAGTGTCCAAATAACCAACAGGTTAAGGTTGAGCAGTAAAGACTTGGTGGTATGCTTCCGGAGATCAACATTCATACTTGGAAGTAGGAAGTAGTAAATATTGACTTTAGTAAAGGGGGGATTGCCTCGTACTCATTAGAAACATGATTCTATTTGGGTTATGATGGAACGAATAACTAAGTCAGCCCACTTCATTCCAATTATCACTTCAGATTCAGTAGGACATTATGCTAAACTCTATCTTAGGGAGTTGGTGAAACTGCAAGGGTCCCTTTGACCATTATTTCAGATAAAGGTACCCAATTCACCTCTCGATTGTAAAGGACATTTTATAAGGGTCTTGGCATCCAAGTTTATCTACCTACAACTTTTTACCCACATGCATATGGTCAGGCAAAAAGGAACATTCAAACCTTTGAGGTCATGTAGAGGGCGTGCGTGATTGATTTCAAGGGTAGTTGGGAAGATCATCTTCCTCTGATTGAGATTGCTTATAATAACAATTATCATTCCAATATTCAAACGGCCCCATTTGAAGTGATGTTTGTTAAGGGGTATAGATCTCCTATTGGTTGGTTTGAGGTTGGTGAAGCACCTTTGATAGGGAAAGATTCAGTACATGAGGTGATGGAAAAGGTTCAACTATTTAGGGAACGGCTGAAAACTGCCCAAAGTCATTTGAAATCCTATGTAGATATAAGGAGAATGAAGCTTGAGTTTTTGTGTACTTGAATGTTTCTCCCATGAAAGGGGTGAAGAAATTAGGTAAGAATGGAAAGCTCAGTCCCTGCTAGGTTGATCATTATAATATCTTGAGTTGATATGGTAATATAGCCTATGAGTTGGAATTTCAAGTTGAGTTGGCATCTATAAATCCATTCTTCCACATTTCTCTATTAAAGAAATGCATTGGTGACCCAACATCAGTAGTTTCTTTAGAGAGTTTGGGTGTGAAAGATACTCTTTCTTATGAAGAGATCCCAGTTGAGATCCTTGATCGGCAGATTTATAAGCTGAGAAATAAAGAGGTCACTCTAGTGAAAGTTCTATGGAGAAATCAGTCAGTTGAGAGAGCTACTTGGGAAATAGAGAAAGATATGATGAACTAGTACCCCCATCTTCTCTCTTCTAACGTAGTTTGAACTTGAGGTAATAGTTCTCTTAATTAATTAATTAATTCTTTACATTCTAACTCAGGACACCTAACTATTTTCATGTCACAACATGTATTCATGAATTTACTTCAGTTCGTGTAACAATTAGAGATTTAGTTATCAACTCATTGTTCAACTCGTTAGAGTTCAGTGTAAAATTTTAGCTTTCCCCTGGTACTTTAGCTTAGCTAATTTCATTTAGGGATGAATGATACCAATGGGAGAGATTGTAACACCTTAAGTTTTTGACCTCTATTCCCATCTAGAGATAGAAAATTGAATTATCTTTCCAACGCCACCATTTTATCCTAAATTTAATATCGGGGTAAAAAGTTATGGCTAGTTTACTGAGCCATTGACAAAGCTTCCAGTGTCAACGACACTAATAATAACTCCTTGTCAGACTAAATGAATCATCAGGAGGACCTGTCGTCATTACAGTGAAGAATCAAAAATTTATTCCAGTGATGATGACTCTTGGCAATGGCTCATGGTGGAACTATACGAGTTGTTAGGAGTATCCATCGTCACAGTAGTAAGAAACCAAAGAATTTGGTTCCTCGACTATGACTTTTCATGATGAAAAGTGGTCAGACTATATGATTCATCATAAGGACTTATTGTCATAATAGTAAGGAATCCAGATTTCAATCCTCTGGTCTTGACTCCAGGCCATGACTTATGGTTAGACTTTATGAGTCGTAGCCTCAATCATCGTGTCTGTTTTTAGGAATTGTCTGTGCATTTTAAAAGGAGAGTTTTGGTCTGTTTCCATTCTTTAACATCTAACCCACGTCGTTTTGGGTATCCCAAGGAAAATATTGGAAGTTAGAATTTCCCTAAGACTTCATTAACTGAAAATTCATCTAGAACTCAGTTTTAAACAAACAAAACAAGCGACCTTCCTCTCCAAAGTGCAATTAGGGTTCTTCAACTTTCAACTCCAATTCCAATGAATTCTTTTTGGATTTCATCTCTAGGTATGTAAGATTTCAAGGGGTTCCTTCCACCTATTGAGTCCCCAAGGTTTCTTTATTACTCAAGTTAAAATTCAACCTTTAAGTTAAGGGTTCCATGGAAAGCATGCGTCTCATAATTCCTCAGTGTATTTCTTGAATTGAACCATGAATGTGTGTTTCACATAAGTTTAACCATCTTCCCATACTCAAAAACATGAAATCCCATTATAATGGTAAAATTGTTAATTCTTGGGTTTGAATTATGAAATTCCCCATCATGTTTATGTTTTGATATTATCATGCTTAGTTACATTCTTCTGAGTTGGTGGGTTATGAACACCCGATACCTAAGAATTCATGCATACAATTGTGAATGTCATATTCTTTAGTCTATACATAATTAAGTACTTCATATCATGCATATATATTATTATATTCTGAACATCTTTACACTAAGCGTGTTAATTATTAGTGTCATTCAGTTGGGAGTAGTACTTAGTATCGAGTGAACCTAGGGAAGAAGGTTTACTGGTTAGTTAGGACTGAGACCTTTAGTAGAAGTCCCTAAGTTCCAAAACTATGGTGATACCTTAGGTTAGAAGGGGTCATCCGCTAGATTAGGACTTACACCCTAGTCTTTTTGGACACCAGTTTAGTGGATCCACACCAGTTAGTGTTTGCACCCTTGGTAAATTACTGAACACCCATCCAGTTGGGTTATAAGTTTGACCCCGATCAACTCAGATTAGGGTATGTCGGTTAATGTTAGCTCCCATAACCCTCAAATTATATTTCAATCTCGGGTGTTGTATGACCTTGTATTCAGTTATCCAGCTTATCATTCAGTGCATGTTTATATTTGGTCATGCATTATTCACCATGTTTGATGCACTATATCCAGTTCATGTTAGTTGTTTCCCATCTTACATACTTAGTACATTCAAAGTACTGATCGCATACTTTTTCTACTATAGTGTCTTATAATATAGGTTCTAACACACAATATTCAGATCGAGTTTAGTACGCCTCCATACCACCATCAACTATAGTATTTGGTGAGTCCTCATTATTTGAGGACCAATTATCAGTATTAATTTTTATTAGACTTTTAGTTTCATATGGTTAGAGTTAGCTGGGGGCTTATCCCAACAACTCATATGAGTTAAAGGCTTTCAGACAGATGTTTAGGGTTTTTTAGCATGTGAGTAACCTTAAGTATTCTTATTTATGATATTCAGTATTTGATTAGTTATTATCACTTTATTCCACTTAGTGTATTAATTTTTTAGTACTCTTAGTGTTATGCCAGGCCATGTGCTAGCTTGGGGTCACTTGTGACTTTAAGCATTGTGTTATGACTAGGGGAAGTCTCGCGTCATGACAATGGTGAAGTTTTGGTTGGTAGTGGTATGACACAAATTGCGTATGGCTTTTATAAACAACATACTCACCTGAGATAGAGTTGCTTTAATTGCCTGCCTGATTGCTGGTTATGACATTAATTATGTAAGGTGGATACAAAATGATCTCCACGTGAGAGAATTTAGTGAGACCACCACCTTCCCTTTCCCATGTTAAATATATAGGTTATGTGATATGACTGGAGTGCTGCCTATTCCATAGGTGGATCAGCAGATAGAAGTGATCCATATGGCAGACATTAGTAATATTAAGGACGTGACCAACCCAATCCTTGCACATCGAGCACATCCACCATCTGCTTGTGGCATGGCCTATTTTTAGGGATATTCTATTTTGGCCGAGCCTGTTGTAACATCCTACAAATTTTGACCTATTTATTTTTTACCTTTCCTGTGCTTAATGTTAATTTTTTACTTGAATTATGATAAGGGCTGTAAAAAGGCTGTTGTGGGAAAGTTTTGGAATTTTCAAAAGGAGTTCAAGGCTATTTTAAAACTCCGAGGTAGTGAAGGTATGCGATAATGGTGTGCCATGACACTTAGCTTCCACAATAAGAGTGTGGCACGTTGGCTACTCTCCGCGATAGTGACGTTCCGCACTGCTACGTATATTTTACCTAGTTTTGTTTTTTACACTTGGGAGTAAGGAATATTTGTTCCTTTGCCCCATTAAATGACATAGAGTTCCTTTTTATTCCACATACCCATCAATTATAAACTCTTTGATTTTCCCTTCTCCTCTCAAATTCCCTAATTTAACTTAAGGTTTTCTCCAGAATTTTTATTCTCTAGGCTCTAAATCTCAATTCCACCTCAATTTCTTCTAATTTTCAGGAACTTTACTCATTTATTAAATTATATTTTGCATTGTGGCATCCTTTTATTAAATACTTATGTGTTTTGAATGATAGGTTTGAACTTGGGTTGAGGGTTTTTCTTTGTTAACACTTGAATTACTTTTCCCTTATTTTTAATGGGTTATTTATGCTTAAATTGATGGCTTTTGGAACTGAATTATTGCATTGTTATAATGGTTGAAATGGGTGATATGGGTTTCAGCAAATTGATGAATTTTTTTCTTGATAATGGCATTAACCTCAAACCACATTGAAATCTTGGTTTTTAATATGGACTTTTACATAATTTAAATTATCTTTTGAAAATATTGCATTCACTAAAGGATTAATAGATAAAAAGGTTTTGGGTGCCTTTGGTGGCTATAGTTTGGACTTTTAAACTAGTAATTGGAGTCAATTTGTTTTTTTGGATCAGTCTAGCATAAATGGAATAGCGTGCAAGCATATTAGTATGACAATACCATATTGGAAAATGCCTTAATGAAAGACTCCTTGGTAAATGATTGGTTTGTGTGCAAATTATTTTAATCTGGGCTTAAAGAAAATTGTGTAGCTTACCGAAAAGGTGTAGTCCGGGGGGGGGGGGGACCAACAATGGAAATCATGTTTGCCGATATTGGAGGTCTATAGGACCATTGTGTATGGATACATAATATATTTTTGGACTTTTATCATCTTGGAGTCTTTAGCAATTCCTCGGTACATGCGGCTAACATGGACTAGGGCCCTTTCGGTAGGGAAAGCCAGACTCATATAGCTGGAGGATGCCTTTAGGTAGGTACGAGCTACATAACTAAAGATAATATTTTAAAATATCATGTTTCATGTCCCTTGTCCTTATCCCATAATCTTATATGTATATATATCAATGTTGTGCATGTGGTTTATGACAAGATTCTTGTAACTGCGTTATTTTATACCTTTTCCTTGGGTTACATACGAGTTCTCGACCCAATGACCATCCCCAGACGCTACATCATTTTATGATATAGGTTCTGAGGACTTTTCCATTGCTCCTGTGCAGCGTTAGGTGATTTGGTACTCCCGTTGATCAATTGTGAAGTGGTGAGCCTTCATCATTTGGAAGGCCCTGTCATTTCATTAGGTTTCCTTTATCATTCTAGTATTTATGGATTTATTTTGTCATAGTCAGGGGCATGTCCCCACTTAGCTGGTACTCTCGGATTAGAGGATTTTATGGATAGGATTAGGAATGACATTGTGGTCTTGTTTTGATTTTCAAATTTTCTTTAGATTTATATATCTTCATATTATATTGGTTGGCTTTTGCTGTCTATTATTATTATTCTCTTAAGGTAAGGCTAAGGGGATTATCTAAGTAACTGTTGTAAATGACTGAAATAAAAATATCATCCTCGATGGATGAGGACTAACCACTACTACTGCTGGGAGGATTCTAATTTGTCTAAGGATGCTCAGTGAACTGCACGTCTGAACCTATGTTATAATACAACATAGCGCAGAGAAAAGTATGCGATCAGTACTTTGAATTTACTGGTACGGGAGGCAAGGACTCCTGAAATACATATGCAATCTGAACATGGATGCATGAATATGTAAAAATGAGAATGCAAGACCAAGTATAGTACATACTGACATGATCCGAGTAAGTGAATACCTGTTATCCGAATAATTGAAATAATTTGTAAAACTAACTAAAAAAATACTGAAATATGTCTACTTGGTCATGCAACCTAAACTGAGATAAACCGAGTACTGACTAAAACTATGGGCTATCATGTAACCGACATAAACCATGTGAGCCACCGTGGAGTCCAACGTCTGACCCACGTTGAGGAGGGATTTTCTATCCTTTCCATCGGAGTAGAACCTGAACTGGAGTGATCACTAAACTGAGCCCATATTGGGCAAAGGGAAATTCTCTCTACTGAAGCCTTTAAACTAATGGTGGCACGTAGTTTTTGGGAAGTAGGATGCACTGAACCCACACTTTCCTCTCGGCGCTAAATCCTACTCCCAATTGAAAGACGCTAAAATACTAACTGATGCATACACTGATAACTGATTTTCTCATATAAGGTATTTTAAAAATGATAGTGCATGCCTAATCTTAAGAAATCATGAACATGTAAAACTGATAATTTAACATTAAATAATACTGGGTATAACACTAAAATTATGAGTTGACTGACTCATTACTTGAAAGGTCTGAACACAAGTAAACATGTATGTATTGAGTGTTCATAACCCGCCAACTGAATGATTATAGAATACTATAACAAAACTTAAAAAAGTGACATAAGGTCATAATCAAAGACCCCAAAAATATGAGATATTTTAATAACCTGATAACTTGCATGAATTTGAACATGAGGTGAGTCAACCTTTGGAAGGTATCATATTTATACATTTTAAAGCAAGGATTTGAGAATTTTACATGATATTGACCAAACATGACATGGGGTTTTGGATCTACAAGCATATAGGATCATGATTCACATGGGATAAAACTATTAGCTTTGCTGGAATGTAAAACTAATGAGGAAACATGGATAAATTTTACGATTTACATTAAACTTGATTATAAATTGGATTATAATATATACTTGAAACAAAAAGAGGGTTTTTGGGCTCAGTGGGTGAAAGGAATCCAATGATGAATACCCTACATACTTGAAGTAAAAGCTTTGGGGAAATCCTTGAATTTGATCTTGTTCTTGAGAAACCCTAACTGCTTGAGGAAAAAAAGAAAATGAAAACCATCTCTCTTGACTTTCTTTGGTGAAATTGCAGATTATGTCATTATTTGGGGCTTTTAGGGTCTTTTATACCACCCCTTGTAAAGCCAAAAAGACATGGGTTTGGCTTTTAAGGGAGTGGGAAATGACATAAAGGCCCTTGGAGAAACGTGTAGGAAAACATACCCCCAGTCGTTATGACCCAACTTGTGACTCGTAACGATTGGTTACGACTTGTGGTCTGAGTCGTAACCTAGGGTTATGGGATTCTGGTTACATTCTAGCTTGAATACGACTTGCCAGCTAAAGACTCGTCATGACTAATTATGAGTCATAAGATGGAGTCTTAGTTAGAGTCTAAGGCCTTAAGTCATACACTGGTCAGGTTATGGGTCCATGCAAAGAATCGTAAGGTTTGATTACGAGTCATATACTAGACTCGTAACCATTCGAGAGGGTTCTTGGACACACACACTGATATGACTATCCGTCCCTCCATAAGAATCGTAGGCACTGATTACGAGTCATATTGAGGTATCGTAGTCACTGGGCTCAAGGCAAAGGGATTTATGTATTTGTTAAGACTCACTCATGACGACTCGTCACGAGTGGTAACGATTTGTTACCCTAAGTCGTAACCATGGCAGTCGTTTTAGGATCTTATGTAAGAATTCCACTACTTCTTGCCCTGGCCTAATGAGATGAGGCTGGATGCATTGCAAAGCTAACCTCATGGGCTATTTCTTAGGAGGTTTAGCATATGAAAACATGGGTTATTACAATATGTCCCCCTTGGGATCATTTTTTCTTGAAAGAAACTGGTTAGACTGAGAATACTAAGGAAACTAAGGTCATATACTGAATACTTAAGAACTGAAACATAATTAAAAATTTTGAGTCTGAGACATAATACATGGACTGAATTGAATTCATGAATATATGCAATGACATGAGGATGGTTATAAAGATGAGATAGAAGACGAGAGAGAGTCAATTTAAGAGAAACAATTACCTCAAGATGGATCTGAATTCGTGGAGAAAAGATGAGGATACTTGGTTCACATATCTTCTTCTTCTTCCCAAGTAACCCCCTTAAGGAATTGATATCGCCAAAGAACTTTAACCATAGGAACTTCTTTATTCCTCAACCTACAAACCTGAAGGTCAAGGATATCAATTGGAACTTCTTCATATGAGAGACTATCTTTCACATCCACATTTTTCAAAGAAACCACAGGAGCTGAATGACCAGTACATTTCTTTAGAAAGGAGATATGAAACACAGAATGCACTAATGCCAAATATGCAAGCAACACTAACTCATAATCTACCTTTCTAAAATGATTCAAAATCCATTATGGGACAACATAACGGGGACTGAGCTTCCCCTTCTTGCCAAATATCTCCATCCCTTTCATGGGAATATTTTTTAAATAAATCAATTCACTAACCTTAAACTCAAGGTCTCTTCTCCTTACGTCAGCATAAGATTTCTAATGACTTTGGGCTGGCTTCAGCCTTTCACAAATCAACTAAACTTTCTCCATTCCTTAAACACTGAATCTAGTCCTATTACCAAAGCCTCTCCTACCTCAAACCAACCAATATGAGATCTACACCTCCTTCCCTAGAGAGCTTCAAATGAAGCCATCTGAATACTAGAATGATAATTATTGTTGTAGGCAAACTCAATCAAAGGTAAATGGTCATCCCAGCTGCCCTTAAGAGTCTATAACACAAGCACTCAATATGTCCTCTATGGTTTGAATGGTCCTCTCTAAATGACCATATATTTGAGGATGAAAAGTTGTACTGAGATGAACATGGTTACCAAGGCCCTTCTAAAAAGTCCTTAAAAAATGAGAGGTGAACTGAGTACCTCTATATAAAATAATAGACAACGAAACCCCATGTAACTTCACTAACTCCCTAAGATAGAGGCTAGCATAATCTCAACTGAATGAAAAGTATGAACTAGTAAGAAATGAGCTGACCTGGTCATTCTATCTACAATGACCCATATCTAGTTATGCTATATGTATGAGGAAATTCTATCATAAAATTCTATTTCACCATCTTCCACTTCCAAGTAGGGATGCTAAACTACTAAAGTGTACTATTTGGCCTTTCGTGCTCAACCTTAACCTATTGACAATTTGAACACTTTGCCACAAACTCTGCAATATCTTTCATCATACCATTCCTCGAATAGATTTCCCGCAAATCCTATTACATCTTAGTGGATCCTATATGAATAAAGTAATGCGCACCATGCATCTCAGCTAATATACGATGCCTTAAACCATCAATACATGGAATGCACAATTTGGCCTAACAACGAAGCACTCCATTTTCCCCTTAGGATTAAACATCTACCTTCTAATCCTTGATTGCCTCCATAAACTTGAATAAACTAGGACCCCTTTCTTCTTTTTCTTTTACTTTGGCAGCCAACAAAGATTCTGAACCATTCTGAACCCACATACTACCTTCGTCCGAATCAACCAACTGAACTCCTAATCTAGAAAGCCGATGAACCTCGTGGACTGACTCCTTCTTATCATCCTTAACATGAGCAACACTACCCATAGACAATATACTAAGGGAATCTTCTACTATTTTAGCCTTGTCCAGATAATACAAGACACTCATATCATAATCTTTCAACAACTCAAGCCATCTTCTCTGATGAAGATTTAGGTCTTTCTGCGTGAAAACATACTATAGACTTTTGTGATCTGTGAACATATCAATATGAACTCCACATAGGTAATACCTCCAAATCTTTAAGGCAAAAAAATAGTTGTCAACTTAAGATCATAGGTTGGGTAAATCTTTCCAAGGGGTTTAAGCTATCTAGAGGTACAGTCTAGGAACTTACCCCTCTACTTTAAGACACAACCAAGACCAACTTTAGAAGTATCACAATACACTACGAACCCATCTATGCCATCCAGCAAAGTAAAGACTGAAGCAGAAGTGAGTCGAGTCTTCATCTCTTAAAAACTCTTCTCGCAGGAATCTGACACCAAAATTTAACTTTCTTCTGGGTTAGTCAAGAAATGGGAGAAGAAACAGAAGAAAACCCTTTAACAAACCACCTGTAATACATATCTAAACCCAAGAAACTCCCACTATTTGACGGAGAGATGGGTCTAGGCCAATTTTTTACTGCTTTGTTTTTTTTGAGGATCAACTCAAATTCCATCACCGAAAATGATGTGACCAAGGAAAGCTACCATTCTCAACCAAAATTTTTACTTACTGAACTTAGCGAATAACTAATGATCTCTAAGGTTTGCAACACAACCCTGAGATGGACTGCATGATAATTCTCACTAAGGGAATACACAAGGATATAATCAATGAACACTATGACAAACATGACCAATTAATCCTTGAACGCCCTATTCATCAAGTCCATGAAAGCTGCAGAGGCATTCATTAGTCCAAAAGACATTACTAGGAATTTGAAGTGGCCATACTAAGTTTTGAAAGATGTCTTAAAATGTCACATTCTTTGACTCTAAGTTGATGATAGATGGATCTGAGGTCTATCTTAGAGAAATAACTCGCACCCTGAAGTTGGTTCAAAAAGTCATTAATCCTTGGGAGAGAATACTTATTCTTGATTTTGACTTTGTTCAACTGACGGTAGTCTATGCATATTCTGAGAGAATCGTCTTTCTTGTGCGCGAATAGAATTAGAGCGCCCCATAGGGAAACACTAGGCCTAATGAAAACTTTATCCAAGAGATCCTTCAATTTCTCCTTTAATTCCTTAAGCTCTGCTGGAGCCAGTCTGCAAGGTAGAATAGAGATAGGTTGGGTATCTAGAAGGAGATCTATTCCGATATTTATTTCCCTTTTGGGAGAAACTCCGAGAAAATCTTCTGGGAATACATCTGGAAATTCTTTTACTACTAGAACTAACTCAAGACTCAAATTTTTAGAATTTGAGTCCTTGACTTGGATGAGATATTAAACACACCCATTGGATATTATTTTTATTGCCTTGAGGTAAGAAACAAACTTACCTTTAAGAACTGAAGTACTACCCCTCCATTTGATAATTAGTTCATTAGGAAACTGGAACCGAATAATTCTATTTCTATAGTCAACTGAGGCATAGCATGAGTGGAGACAATCCATGTCAAGAATGACGTCAAAATTAGTCATCTCTAACTTCATAAGATTAACTGAAGTAACTTTCTGAGACTATGTGACCGGGTAAATTCTGTATACCTGTCTTGACTATAATTGACTTAACCACTAGGTTAGGCACTGAGAAAGGCTATACTAACATCTTGGGACTAATACCAAAGTCTACGGCTGTATAAGGAGTCACAAAAGAAAGTGAAGTTCTGAGGTCTAACAATGCATATATGTGAAGATGGAAAACTTGCAACATATGCGTAACCATATCAGGAGAACTTTCTTAATCATGCCGAGTCTGGAGAGCATACAATCTATTATGGCATTGCCCACTGATGACACTAGAGATGGGACCCACTGAGTAGGGTGACCTGTTGGAGCTGATGAAAAATTGGACTGGCCCTATTAGCATGAATCTTTTCCCTTCTGAGAAATAATTGGACACACCTTGATCCAGTGGGTTGGATTTCCACACCCAAAGCACACATCACTTTCTATTCTACATTCACCCTGATGATCCTACCATACTTCCTACAGAGCAGATTGGTACAACTACTATTTATACTACCTTAGGCCTTAGAGTCTGGCGCTCTATCTCTTCTATCTTTCCTGAACTTAGGCACTGGTGCACTAGCTGAATATGGGGTTGGAGCTAAAAATATCTGGCAGAACTGAGAACAATTATTGCCTTTTAACTCTGGTTGTGAGAAGTTAAAGCTACTTGTTCTTACCTTCTTATTCTCTCTTTCCATCTCCTTAAGTTTTTCCTTCTCAATCTGTTGAGCATTAAATATAAGCCTAAAAAGGTCCATCTTCTTAATCAATATAGCGTTCCTATACTTCATGACCACACTATTAGATACACCAGATACAAATTTGCTCATCCTATACCTAGAGTCAGCCACCATAGTAAGAGCATACCTTACTAACTAAGTGAACTTAAGAGAGTACTCCTTCACACTCTTGCTATTCTTTTACAAGTTAATAAGCTCCTGAACCTTAGATTCCCTCAACTCTAGTAAGAAGAACCAGTCCAAGAAAGCCATGGCAAGCTTCTCCTACTCAATAGGCCCAGCATTAACACCTCTGTCTTCCTTCCACTACTTGAACCATATGTGAGCTACTCCTTGCAACTGATATGAAACTAAGTTTTCACTCTCACTAGAAGTATCACACATGATATCTATCAATTATTGTATAATATCCAAAAACTCCTGCGGATCCTCCTCAGACTTGGATCCAAAAAATGGAGGGGGATTCATCCGAGTAAAATTTGAGATTCTAGATGCAGCTGTATACAATAATGTATTGGCTGGAGAAACAACCTGCTGGTTGTTCGGGGCATCTACAGTGTGGTCCAAGTCTTTAAAAACAACCCTGAACTCAGCGTGAGAAACATGGTTATTTAAGGGATCTTCCAAAATAGGTGGTTTGGGCTGATCCTCATTCCTTCTTTTGTTATTCCTTTTGGGAGGCATTGACTGTAAACTGAATGAAGGATGTGTTAGAAAAGAAGGAATTCAATAGAGCTCATACTCTTTCGCACGACATAAATACTGAAAGAAAGGAAATTTTCCTAAAATGTCTCGTAGCCTCTTGCCCATAACTGTGGTGCACTTCACACCCATGCACAAAACTCTACTCAATATGGCTTTCATACTCCCTAGGATACTTTAAAATCTTAGGCTCTGATATTAAGATTTTTCTCGACCCAACGCTACCCCCTGGTCGTGAAATAGTGCTTAAGGTCACAAGTGACCCTAAGCTGACCCATGTATTGGTACTTGCTGAGAGCACTAAATAAAATTGATACTAAAATATCATGTGTGAAAGATAAGCTTATGGAATATGGTCCAAAATGGAATATTGATATGATTATAAATAATATGTTTGAAAGACAACTAATAACATCTGAAAGATAAACTAATTGTCTAAATATCTAGTCTAAATATATGAAAGCCTCTAACATGAGGGGTTGACGGGACATGACCATAACTAACTTTGACTGACTAACATAAAAGTAACTGTCGTAAATGATTGAAATAAAAATATCATCCTCAATGGATGAGGACTCACCACTGCTGCTGCTGCGAGGATGCTAATCTGTGTAAGTATGTTTAGTGAATTGCATGTCCAAATCTATGTTATAAGACAACATAGCACAGGGAAAGTATGTGATTAGTACTTTGAATGTACTGGTACGTGAGGCAAGGAATACTGAAATACATATGAAATCTAAACATAGATCTATGAACATTTAAAAATGAGTATGCAAGACCAAGTATTGTATATACTGATATGCTATAAGTAACTGAATAACTGTTATCTGATTAACTGAAATAATCTACAAAATTAACTGAATAAATATTGAAATCTATCTACTTGGTCAAGCAAACCTAAACTGAGATAAACATAATACTAACTAAAACTCTAGGAGCTATCATGTAACCGACATAAACCATTAAAGCTACCATGGAGTGCAACGTCCGACCCACGTTGAGGAGGTCTATTCTATCCTTTCTATCAAAGTAGAACCTGAACTGGAGTGATGACTAAACTGAGCCCATATTAGGCAAAGGGAAACTCTCTCCATTGAGGTCCCTAAACCTATAGTGGCACGTAGTTTTTGGGAAGTAGGATGCACTAAACCCATACTTCCCTCTCAGTGCTAAATCCTAATTGCAACTGAAAGACACTAAAATATTAACTGATGCATACACTGATAACTAATTTTCTCACATAAGGTATTTTAAACTGATAATGCATGCCTAATATGAAGAAATCAAGAATATGTAAAACTGATAATTTAACATGAAATAATATTGGGTATAACAATAAAATCATGAGTTGATTGACTCCTTACTTGAAAGGTCTGAATGCAAGTAAACATGTAGGTATCGGGTGTTCAAAACCCTCCAACACCAAATGATTACAGAATATGATAACAATACTTAAAATAGTGACATAAGGTCAAAATTCAAAGACCCAAAAACATGAGATATTTCAATATCCCGATAAATTACATAAATTTGAACATGAGATGAGTCAACCTTTGGAAGATATCTTGTTTATATAGTTTAAAGCATGAATTTGATAATTTTATAGGATATTGACCAAACATGACATGGGGTTTTATAACTACAAGCATATATGAGCATGATTCACATGGGATAAAGCTATTAGTAGGGATTGAATTTAAAACTAATGAGGAAACATGGATAAATTTCATGATTTACATTGAACTTGATCATAAATTAGCGTATAATTCATACTTGAAGCAAAAAATAGGTTGTTGGACTCAATGGGTGAAAGGAACCCAATGATGAATAACCCATGTATCTGAAGTAGAAGCTTTGGGGAAATACTTGAAATTGATCTTGTTCTTGAGAAACCCTAATTACTAAAGGAAGAAGAGAAAATAAAAACCGTCCCTTCTTTGAAGTTCAATTTCGAGCTAGAGGGTCTAGTTGCTTGAATTTTCTCTAACTCCTAAGTTACCTGTATTTCAGATCATGACTCCCCAAAGATCTGATGGTCGAAGAAACTTAGCTGGAAACTCCATCCCAATTGGGGAAAATGCGAAGCAAATTTGCCCTAATCATGGAATGTAGACTCGGTCTAAGGCCTCTACTCTTGACTGTACCACTCCACCTTGGGTTCCAACAATCCCTACTAGTCCTCCTCGTACCTTACAGGATGGTTCTACCAGTACTCAGTCCTTGTTGGGAGATATCTCAAATACTGAGTTCCATTATCCATCCATATTCTTGCTCACCTTATGGAATTACATTCTCGTCGGACTTATCATATGTATCCTATTGCTAGTTTATCCAAGGTCACCTGGGTTAGCCAGTTTTTGATGTTGTATCTGTAACGCCCCAAAATATCATCCCGAGATGCCACACAGTGCCCAAGGCTACCCGTAGCCTCAAGCTAACCCTTTAAGCGAAAACACTACCCTTGGGTTCCAACACAATAAGATACACGCTACGCTAAGGATATATATATAAGTACATATCATATCACCTCGCACATGGCACAGAATATCGTTAGACTGTACATATATGGAATGTCTATACACAAACCAACCCAACAATACACTAGTTTGACATAGCCTCTATACAGAAAAAACAATGAGCCATTGGGAAAAACCCCCAACTGACTCAACAGACCAAAAAGATCACAAAACAACAACACCAAAACTAGAAACTTGGTCCTCGAACCATGAGGACTCACCACTGAAGAAACGTAGATGCGACACTCGAATATCACTTTCACGACTACGGCATAGTACCTGAACCTACATCATGGTAACAATGTAGACCATAGAGAAATATGTGGTTCAGCACAAGATACGTACCGAGTATGTGGGGGCGCATGCAAAATATAAATAATATCATAAATTTCGTAAAAACATACATACGGACCATAATGACACACCTGGCTTGAGTGACATTGAATCATGTAACTCATAATATCTTAGATAGGAAATGTAGGAGAAAAACCTCATAAATAATTATAGATCATCATAGGCAACTTGACTTACCACATAAAAACTCGGAGTGACTCGGTATTTCAATAAACACGACTCTTATGGACAGGGGAGTTTCCTATAACCGACAACCCCACATGAGCTACGTGGAATACCAACGTTTGAAACCCCTGTTGGCGGGAGCGTCATACTCTTTTCCAGGGAGTATGATCTTAAAACTGCAATAATCACAATCGGGCTTTCTGGCCAATAATATCATCATCAAACAACCCTACGGTGGCCCATAGGTTTGGGGAAATACCAAATTTCCCTCTCGGTTCTAAGTACTACTCCCCGACAAGATCAGAACGCGTTAGGAAATCCACCACAACATCACAAGGGTCTATCATAAAGACCAAATCTAATCTCTTTCTCATTTATCAAATCATATCAATTTGTGGATTCCTAACTCAACACATTTTAGTTCAAAATATTTTAATCTTCCTCAAAATCAACAAGGTATCAATGCATTGAACCATAACTGACTTGACATTTGGACAAGGATATGAAGATTCAATACATAATATTTTCAACAATTTAACTCATCAAAACCATGCGGAAAATACCAAGACTCATTGCAACTTCAATATAAACATTTCTCAATTTGCCATCCAACTCTTATTTAAAGGTACTTGAGACATCAATCCATAGTAGGGATATAGAATTTCCAATATCAATTATAAATTCATAATAAGAAAATAATGGAATGATAGTATAAATCAAGGCTTAACAAATTAAATCATCATACTCTCATAATCAAATACTGTTTGGACATAATTCCATCTCAACATTATACACATATCGGATGACATAATCCCATAACTCATGGACAATAATATAAGATATAAAACCATATTTCCAATTCATGGTAAAACATGTAAAATCTCATGTCAATGTAATTCAACAAAATACCAGGCACAAGATCGAAAGGACAATCTTGTTCAAAGCCCCACATACCTAAAAATGGAAGATGAATATGAACTTTCGACTTCGGAACTTTATTCACGAAAATAAAAGGTGCTTCTCGAAGACCTTAACATGATCAACTCGAATCCCAAATCAATTTAAAATTTCTATGGTTCAATCAAGAGACATAGAAGGATGAAATTTGGAGTAGTAGGGCTGGGGTTTGAGCCTTAGGAAATTTTGGAGAAAAATGAGCTATTGAATGCTCTTAATGGACTTAAATCCATGGTTTACCTGGATGGATTGGAGTGGGAATGACCAAAATACCCTTAAAAATCAAATAATGTCAAATCTGTCCTTTGGTAGACTGCTTTGATAGGCTGAAGTAGATCGACCATAACATTTTGCTCCCATGGCCAAATTGGATGAAACCAATTTCATTGGAAAGAGGACTTTCAGAGATTTCTATTGATATATAGTATCTTACCCAGATCATTATGTACAAGGAGTTATGATCGTTTGAAGTTGATCCTAAAATTCTCCAGGCCTCAGTATTTTTTTCCTGCACATTTACTGTTCACCACTATTCACGGTTAGATCAGAATGATCATAACTCATCGCTTGAGTGTCCATTTTGGATGATTGACATATCGTTGGAAATCTTATTCGATACTCTACGCGATGACGGGTCGCATATCCAGAAATTCCACATAGAAAAATTATTAATCATGATAAAGAACAGAATTCAACACATTTTCGTTCGAGATCTTAACGGAATTTTTTTTTGGGGCATCACAGTATCCCATAACGTTTACAAGCTCTAAGGTTAAGGAGGATCCTTGGGGGTTTATTAATAAGATGCAAAAGATCTTTAGGGTGATGCATGCTAGTGATTTAGAAGGGGTTGAATTTGCTGCTTATTAGCTAAAGGAGGTGGCTTATCAGTGGTCCGAGGAGTGGGAGAAAATGAGGAGTTTCTATATCATTTAGTTTGGGTCAAGGATTCAGACTCTAAAAGTACCTCTTTTCAATTTGTCCCTGTGGTTAGTGAATTTCCAGAAATCTTTCCTGATGATCTTCTTGAAATACCTCTCGATAGGGAAATAGATTTTGGAATTGATAAACTACTGGATACCCATCCCATTTTATTCCTTTTTCTAGGACGACTCCGGCTGAACTAAAGGAAAAAAAGGAGAAGTTAAAGGATCTCCTTGATAAGTATTTCATCCATCCTAGTGTTTCTTAGGGCTACTCCTGTACTTTTTGTGCGAAAGAAAGATGGGTCTCTTCGGATGTGTATAGACTATCATCAGTTAAATAAGGTTATAGAGAAAAATTAGTACCCTCTTTATAGGATTGATGACTTCTTCATACATCTTCAGGGTGTTAGGTGTTTCTTGAAAATTAACCTCCGTTTGGGCTATCACCAGTTGTAAATTAGGGAGGTAGATATTCCTAAGACTACTTTTCAAATCCGGTATGGCCATTATGTGTTTTTGGTTATGTCATTTGGACTGGATAATGCTCTAACTTCTTTGTTATAGTCTTCATTGATGACATCTTGGTGTACTCTAACTGTGAAGAGGATCATGACAATCACCAATGAATCATGTTGCAAACTCTTAAGCACCAAAAATTGTATGCAAAATTTTATAAATGTAAATTTTGGCTAAGTACTGTGATGACATAACTCGAATTAGGGCCTAGTCATGTTGGGTGCCTCAAACCCAATAGAAACCAGAGACCACCCCCAATACCCAACCATAACCATCCTACACCCAATGTTGGATGAATTACAAATATATATAACATAACAAAATGGAAAAATCATAAATCAAATACTGTCAATCGGTGTCAGTCCCAATACTAATACCAATTCCAAGGATGACACCATTACCGACACCGCCCATACCAACCCAAAGTATTCCCACAAAGCCTCTATCCAAAAGTAAAACAATACCCGGTCGGGACATGCCCGCGACCATTGCCAAAACCAAAATCTAAGAAATAACAAATGTATGTAGTGAAGTCCAAAACATAAAATGGAGCCTTCCAGAGTATGAAAGCTCACCACTTCAATACGACACAAGATGTCCCCAAATCCAATCACTGAGAAGGAGGAGTAGTATGGCCGGTTCCTGTATTGCGTGGGGATATAGCACCCAAAAATGGGTTAGCGGGTGAATGCTAGCATGCACTCAGGATAAGGATAAAATAATACCAATGATGTTAGGCATATTTACATGCCTAAAGAACCTTAATTTACCCATATTTTAGCTAAGTTTTAAAGGACAAAGTATATAATTCCTGCACTTTTAGTCTTTTTTCCTGTAAGTGAGCTAACCAACGTGATTAGCAAGTTTTCAGGTATAAATGATGAAGATTTCAGCATTTTATGGGCTGTTTGACGCCAAAGAAAACTTCACGTAAGAAGGAAGGCAGCTTTTGGAAGCTTATGGACTGAAAGTGATGCATGGAAAAACTGTCCCGGGCAAAAACAATATTTCTAAAGACTTGGGGGATCAGCAGTAACTTAGTAGGATTAGGACAAGTATGCAGTAACCCAGTAGGACTAGGACAAGAATAAAAACCCTATTTCAATAGGACTAGGACAAGGATGTTATAAAAACCCTATTTTGCTGAATTTTTCAGCATTCACTCATTCATTAATTCAAGTCTTTTTCATTCGACTTTTGCTCCTAATTCACGTTACAATTTCTGACAGAGGACACGGCTCTCTTGAGAGAAACAAACCAAGAGGAAAAAAATGTCCAACCCTAAGTTGACGTCTAAACCATCTCCATCGCCAAGATTATTCTAGGTTGTGGTATGATGATTATATCTGTTGTGATTTCCGTTGCACTCATGAGTAGCTAAACTTCTCTGTTAGGGTTATGGAAGCCTTATGAGATACTATCTATTGCTATGAGTTTGTGAATTCTTGATACGTATGTTGCTTATATCATTACTCTCTTCATCTTAATTGAATTCTTGTGGTTGCAAACATATAGAATACGCCAGTATAGCATTAACTTGTCCGAAAGAAAAGTTACATATCTGGAAAAGAGAGAGTGACAAGGAAATAGGGCTACCAACCCCTGTTTAAAAGTTAGTGCCATAACTGGATTAACCTCTTGGAGAATTCGTACCATTAGTATACGCTTTAAGCTCGAAAGAGTTAAAGTGATATAATCCTTGATGGTCGAAAGACACTAGGATTTACCATAGAATACGAATCTCTATAAGCGCATGCATGTCTGAATTCCGCATAACTCATAGCCAATAGATACGTAAAACTCATAAGGTGGACATAACCCTAACTTACAATTCTCATTGATTAAAACCTACTAAACATTCCGTTTTTCTTTGTTACTTTGATACTCTTAATTCACGCTACAATTGAATCCCCCCTTTTTCGTAGAATTTTCGATCAACAGCTTACTAATCGTTGCATACTTAGTGACCAAGTATTCCCTGTGGGATTCGACACCCAACCCAGTTGGGTTCTATATTTGACAACGACCGCTTACACTCTTACGAGAGCTGTAGTTTGAGCGTTATCAACCAACATTTGAAACCAAGTAAATAACCATATGCAATCACATCCATCCATATATATATATATATATAATCCATGCCAGGAAAGAGAACGGGTTTAGCATGTATTTGAAACCTTTAACCTGGGTTTGTGTAACTTTATTGTCATAATCCACCCACATGCTATATGGGTCTAGTGTTACCCCCTGAATGGGCCCCAGTACATGTAGCTGAATGAACTGGAGATATCATAGGGGCCGGGGATTCCCGTTTACCCTTCGCCCTCTATGATACATATATTCAAGTATAAACTTAGGGGATTCCCATGTACGCTAGAAGTATATGGTCTCCATGACCAATCCTCATGTCGGCAAACATTAGTTTCCAATGTCTGTCTATTGGAATCAAGCCTTCACAGTTAGCTATCAGAACGCTCCATTATTGCCTAATTAAAACAATTAGAAAACAACCAAACCACCAATTCTATATGTTATTTACCAAGGCTATAAGAAATGGTATCGTCATACTGACTATAGCTTGCAAGTAATGTCCTTAGCCAATCACTTCGGGGATTCCCATGTACCCCATAGGTTCCATTATTAGACTCACTTAGGGGATTCCCATGTACCCCACAAGGTTTAAAATTAAATACATGGCCACCAAGTCCTTACCATTTATCCATTAAAACCATCTAACCAATTCTGGTTCTATTTCCATATTATACCATGCAAAGTTTTCAATGAAAGTCCAACTATGTAGTAAAAGCATTCTCATAGGCATTTTAACAAAAATATTAAGGGCATATAGTTTCCAAAACCAAAACCAAGTGCCAATTGACCATTCCTATGCAACAACATACATAAACCACCATTATAATATGAAAACAATAAATAAAAATATGGGAAAATATAAATCAACGATTAATAACCAAAACCCCAAACATAAAATTCAAAACCAAATAATACCTATAATTAAATCATAAAAACCATTCATTAAAACATGAATTTAGTTGAACTAACAATGAGGGAGGAGTAACACTCCTTAGATACCAAATAAGATGGAGAGAAATCACCCTTAAAATCCCCAATTGATATGCTTGATAAAAACCCTAAATGTTCTTGACCTGGAGGATTTGGGAGTATTTGAGAGTCTATTTGATGTGTTTTGATAAATAATGATGCCCTAAGGAAGTTATAAGACATGGATTTTATGTTGGGAAAGAGGGGAAATGACCATAATACCCTCAGCTTAAAAGCTAAAAAATATGCACAGGAGGGTACAATTCCACCCCTGGACTCATATACACAACATACGGTTGGTACCCACCACTCAAACCCTAGATAGAATGGTGTACATCACTCACTGTCCACCATATAAATCCCTTTGCCCAAATCATGCCCATAACATATGAGTAGTACCCATAAACTGTAACTAAGATAGAATTAAAAGAGGTTGACCTGTCCAACCTATGAGTTGGATATTACCACTTGTACCATATTCATACAACTTATATGGAGTCTAGTCATACCTAGAACAGTAACCAACCCAAAACACACTGAGTAACATATGGCCAAGTCCCCTAAACTATACCCTATCGTACAACAAGTACCCCTAATCGTATGATGTCCAGAAGCTTATACTTAAGAGTTTTTCCTAAGGATCATAACCTAGGGTGTTTCATGTGACTTTTTTTGGGCACGTTGTTTCTAGTAAGGTGATCAAGGTGTTTCACAAATGATTAAGGTGGTTAAGAAGTGGCCTCGAACCATGACTTCAACCAATATTAGGAGTTTCTTGGGCTTGTTCGGGTATTGTAGGAGGTTTGTGGAGAGTTATTATCTATTAATTCTCTGCTGATGAAGTTAACTCAGAAAATAGTTAAGTTTTTGTGGTCAGATGCTTGTGAAGGTAGTTTTGAGAAGTTAAAAGATAAGTTAACTTCTGCTCCTACATTGACCTTACCCAAGGATACTAAGAGGTTTGTAGTGTATTGTAATGCATCCCGTGTGGGATTGGGTTATGTTTTAACGCAGCATGGTAAGTTTGTAGCCTATTCTTCTAAGAAGCTTATGGTTTATGACAGAAATTGCTTGACTCAGTATCAAGAGTTGGTAGCTTTGGTCTTTGTTTTGATGATTGGTGCCATTATTTTTATAGGGTGCACATGGACATTTATTCATACCATAATAGTTCACAGTATGTGTTTACACAGAAAAAATTGAATCTAAAAAAATACAGTGGCTTAAATTACTTAAGGATTATGACATGAGTTTACACTACCATCCAGATAAAGTAATGTTGTTGTTGATGCTCTTAGTAGGTTGTCTATGGGGATCCTATCCTATATTGAAGAGAAGAAAAGAGAATTGGTGAAGAATATTCACAGGTTGCCTAACTTGGGAGTTCTCCTACTTAACTTTGAGGATGGATGGACGCTTGTTCATAAAGTAGTTAAATCATCTCTTAGTGCAGAGGTCAAAGAGAAACAAGTTTTGGATCCTATACTTATGCAAATCAAGAATGTTGTGGGTCAGTGAAAGGTTATGGCTTTCGAGATTGGGGGAGATAGCATCTTGAGATATTAAGGATGGTTGTGTATCCCTGATATACATGGGCTGCGAGAAAGGTCTTGACTAAAGGGCATGAGTCCTGATATATAGTTCACCCGGGTTTGACCAATGTGTATCTTAACTTAAAGGAAAACTATTGGTGGAATAATATAAATAGGGATGTGGCAAGTTTTGTATCCAAGTGTATAGTCTGTCAGCTAGTCAAGGTAGAGCACCTAAGGCTAAGTGGTACTTCATAAGAGATAGAATTGCCCATGTGGAACTGGGAGATAAATAATATGGATTTTGTTGCTGGTCTTCCATGGTCTCGGAATCAGTATGATTCTATTTGGGTCATTGTAGATAGAATGACCAAGTCTACTTATTTCTTACCTGTGAGAACTAACTACTTATGAGAGGATTATGCCTAGTTATTCATTCAGGAGATAGTTAAGTTGCATGGGGCCCTAATGTTCATTATTTCAGATTGAGGTATGCAATTCACTTCTCATTTTTGGCATTATTTTTAGAAAGGTTTGGGTACTCAGGTGAACCTTAGCACCGCTTTCCACCCTTAAATAGATGGACAAGTGGAGCGTACTATTTATACTTTAGAGGATATACTAAGGGCCTTCATTTTATTTTAAAGGAAGTTGGGTTGACCATCTATCACTTATTGAGTTTTCTTATAATAACAGTTACCATTCTAATATCCAAATGGACTCTTTTGAGGCCTTTTATAATAGAATGTTCAGGTTTCCTATTGGATGGTTTGAGGTGGGTGAAACTCGGTTATTTGTCCCTGACTTGGATCACTAAGCCATGGAGAAGGTGAAGGTTATTAGATAAAGACTTATAACTTCTCAAAGTTTCCAAAAGTTTGATGCACATGTGAGGCGGAGGGAGTTGGAGTTTGAAGTTAGAAATTTGGTATTCTTAAAGGTTTCTCTTATGAAAAGAGTCATGAGATTTGGGAAGAAGGGTAAGCTCAACCCTCATTTATTGGTCCGTATTATATTTTAATGAGAATTAGGAATGTCGCTTGTGAATTAAAGTTACAAACGAGTTTGTCCTTGATTCATTCCATATTTCATGTGTCTTTGATGATAAAGTATGTGGGTGATCCTTCCTTAATAGTTCCTGTTGAGGATATTAGTGTTAAGGGTGCGTTGTCCTATGAGAAAGTTCCAATGGAAATATTGGAAAGGCAAGTTTGTAGGCTAAGAACTAAGGATATAACTTCGATGAAGGTTCTTTCAAGGAATCAAAAGATAGATGAGGCAACATTGGAGTCTAAAGAAGATATGAAATCCAAATACTCGTTCTTATTTCCAATGTTGGTTGAAATTTCTTAAGGTATGTGATTCTTTTCCCTCTTGTCGTATTTTGAATTTGTCCTTATATTCTACTGTATTCTTTCTATTATAATGCTAAAAATGTCCTAACTTCTCATTTGAGGATGAATGATCCAAGGAAGGGGTAATGTAAGAACCTGTAAAATTTCAACCAATTTATGTTTGACCCTTCCATATACGTAATGTTAATTTTTGACTTGAATTATAATGAGGGAAGTAAAAGGAGTGTTTTGGAAAAGTTTTGGCATTTTCATAAGGGGTTCGGGGCTACTTCTGGACCTTGAGGCAATGAGAGTCTGCGATGGTAGCGTGCCACGCCACTTAAACTTCATGCTAAGAGTGTGGAATGCTGGCTACCCTTTGCAGTAGTATCGTACCACGCTGCTATATAAATTTTTCCCAATTCTATTTTTTTCACTTAGGAGCAAGGTCGTTTACCCCATTAAAATATATAAAGTCCCTTTTTATTCCCCGTACCAATCAGTTATGAACTCTTTGCTTTTCCCTTTTCCTCTCAAATTCCCTAATTCAAGAAACTCAAGGTTTTCTCAAGGATTTTCATTCTTCAGGCTCTAAACCTTAATTCTACCTTAAATTATTCTATTTTTTAGGCATGTTACTCATTCCTTAACTTGTATTTTATATTGTGGCATTAGTTTATTCAATATTTATTTGTTTTGAATGATGGGTTTGAACTTAGGTTGAGGTTTTTTTTTGTTAACAATTGAAATACTTTCCCTTGTTATAGTAGGTTATTTATCCCTAAATTGGTGGATTTTGGAACTGATTGGTGCATTGTTATAATGGTTGAAGTGAGTGACATGGGTTTCACCAAATTGATGAACTTTGGCTTGGTAATGACATTAACCTCAACCCACATTGAAATCTTGGTTTTTAATATGGACTTTTACATAATTTAACATATCTTTTGGTTAAACATATCTTTTGGAAACATTGCATTGCGCTAAAGGATAAATGGTAAAAAAGGTTTTGGGTGCGCTATGGTTTGGATTTTTAGGTTGGAAATTGAAGTCAATATGGTTATATGGACCGGTCTAACATAAATGGAATAGCTTTCAAGTATATTGGTTTGATGATACCATGTTAGAAAATACCTTAATGAATGACTCCTTGATTAATGGTTGGTTTATGTGCAAATTCTTTTAATTTAGTCTAAAAGAAAATTGTGTATCTCACTGAGAAGGTGTAGTCCTGGAGGGACCAATACTGGAAACCACATTTACCGACATTGGGGGTCTATAAGATCATTGTGTATGGATACAAAATATATTTTTGATGGCTATTTCCCTGGTGTCTATAGCCATTCCTTGGTACATGCGGTTAACATGGACTGGGGCCCTTCCGGTAGGGAGACCCAGACCTATATAGCTCGTGGGTGCCTTTAGGTCAGTACGAACTACTTAGTTTAGGCTAGTGTTTTAAACTATCATGTTTCATGTCCCTTGTCCTTATCCTTCCATCCTATACATATGTGTATCAATGTTGTGCATGTGGTTTATGATTGGATTTTGGTAAATGCATTATTTTATCCTTTTTCCTTGGGTTACATGCCAGTGTTCGCCCCACTGACCGTCCACGAATACTACATTGTTTCATGATGTATGTTTTGAGGAATTTTCTAATGCTCTTATGTAGAGTTAGGAGATTTGGTACTCCTGTTGATCTGCTGTGAAGTGGTGATCATCCATTCTTCGAAAGGCCCTGTCATTTCATTAGGTTTCGTTTATCATTCTAGTATTTATGGATTTTTTATCATAGTTAGGGGCATGTCCCAACTTAGTTGGTACTCTCGAATTATAGACTTTTATGGCTAGGATTGGGAATGACATTGTGGTATTGTTTTTATTTTTGAACTTTCCTTAGATTTATATATCTTCATATTATCTTAGTTGGCTTATGTTGTATATTATTATTGTTCTCTTGAGGTAAGGATAGGGGGTTATCTTTGACCATAGTTGGCTTGGGGTTATCCGTCATGGCCAGGCTCGGGTTTAGGTATTGACACCTATTGAGCGGCGGGATGTCAGCATAGATCAAGATGTGGGCAGTCAGAAAGTTGAGTCCACTACTACTGCAAATGGTGAGGGGGCCGGGGGCACAGCCGCACCAGCCCCGACTTCTACTTTAGCATTAGTTGATGCTTTCACTTTGCCCCCTCGCACTGCAGCTACTAGTTTGGTTGGTGTGACACATGAGTTTTTGTAGCATATGATTGACAGACAAAAAGAGTGGGTTTCTTACCTCACTCTAATGAAGACTTAGTTAGATACATTATTTGGAAAGATCCGACCATGGGTTTGGACTACTTTAAAGGCTTCTGAGGCTAGATTTAAGAGACGGATGATAGAATACATAAAAGAGTATACTAGAGAGCTGTATGCTCATATAGATAACTTTGAGACTAGCATAAATACACGATTGCATGAGGTCCATGCACCTTACTTTGCAGGCCTATGTGAGGAGATGGATACACTATGCTTAGAGGTTCGATCATTAACTGAGATCCATATTTTAGTCATCCCTCCATTCACTCCACCTTTTACGCAACCATTAAATTGACCTCCTACTATGGTATATGATCTATTTATGGAGGATGATGCAGCCATGATTGTTAGGTCTAAGAGAGGACGTGAAGAAGAGTTACAAGATCAGATGATGGACTATCAAAAGGCCCTAAAAAGGGTAGATCATGATTTGGTTGTGTTACATTCTATTGATGAGTAGAGGTGTGTCGAGATGGAAGTCGATATGTCCTTTAGTCACGCACTACCACCATCTCCTCCAGTTGAGCCATGAGATATCTTAGATGGGGGAATGTTAGATTTGGACGCCTAGAGCATCCCAGGTATGTATTCATCCCTTGATTTTATATTGTAGTTATGCACCATGGATAATGCATAATTTTTAGTTGGGGGTGGGGGCGTACCATAAACGAGGGTTTTTCTTGCTGTTTTTTTCTCCCGTTGGCTGCATTATCCTAGTAGAGCCGATATATTTAGGTTGTGTTTGTGTCTTTATATGTGTTATGTTTTGTTTGTGTTTTTTAGGAGAAAAATAAGGAGCCTAAGGGTTGTTGACATATTTTGTTTCTATTTTTTTTTGTGTTTTGGAAAATTAATACCCTCCAAAAAGTTTTTATGATCTGTGTGATGTAAATATATGTGTGACTGTTGTGAATCTTGTCATGACATTAGGATTAGGGACAAAATAATCATAGTAAGCATTTCATGAACTGGAGAGGTAGTAGTTGGTGATATAAACCTGTACCATTGTGTGAGGTAATTACTTAGTTCTCTTTGTGTATTTATTCTAGAACTTGCCAGGTTAGTCTTGCCTAGGTTGTAGGATAGTTGGTTAGGACATGATCATAGGTCGTTTTATACTTAGTCCACTATTAGCCTAAATAACCATCCAAAAATAAATAAGTACCCCTTGATCACTGATTTGAGCTTACATTGAACTGTTTCTTATTTACACCATTTCACCTTCCTAATTGACCATGATGAACTTGTTTTGGCCTTGGTCCCTCCTTGGACACGGTGCACCTCAACTCAGGTAAATCTTCTAAGTTAAAGGTGGCTATCATAGGTGTGCATAGTTGAAGTTGGGTATGTAGAAGGGTGTTGATTATAGAAGAAAAAGAAAGTAAGGTTGGGTGTGGTAGAGAATAAAGGTAAGAAGAAGTGGAAAACTTGAAAATAAAAAAATGAATAAATGAAAAGCAAGGGAAAATCGCACCCAATCCAAAAAAATATAAAAAAAAAAGAAATAAAAGATAGAATGGTTGAGAAGCGGAGCAAAAATATAAGTGGTGTCAAAGAGGGTGAGTTACTATATCCCAAATGTACCATACCTGCCCGCAAGCCTACATTACAAGTTGAGTAAAGTCCTATAGTGATCCTAGTCCAATGGTCTGTAAAACTAACGTATAAAAAATAAGGGTAAGCCGAGGTGTCACAAACCGAGGCTACCTCTAGTCACGACAACATTGCTTACGACCACAAGTGACCACAAGCTAACCAATGATTTGGTACCTTCCGTGATCACTGAACAAAATAGTAATACATCACATGTACAGAAGGTAAGCTGATAAGATACTATAAAACTGGATACTGAAATATAAATCAAAACATGTCTGAAAAATATCTGATAACAATTGATAACACTAAAATGACTGACTGACTGTCTAACTAATTGTCAGCCTCTAAACATCATGAGGAGTTGATGGGTCAAACTCCCAACCAACTCCGGCTGACTGAACATAAGATAATGCTGAAATAACTGAAATAAATATATTATGTCCTCGATGGATGAGGACTCACCACTACTACTGCTAAGTAATGCTGAGCTATCTAATAACGATCAGGAAATTAAGCATCCAAACCTATGTTATAAGACAACATAGCACAAAATAAAAGTATGCGGTCAGTACTTTGAATGTACTGGTCTATGAGATGAGGACTAGCTGAAATGCATGAGGTATCTGAGCATAAATGCATGAACATGTAATATCTGATAATGCAAGACCAAGCTTAAATATATTTTTGAAAGAGATCTAAAATCTGAAAGAATGAATTCTATATAAATTAATGACTGAAAACCTGTACACTTTGTCAAGCACACCTAAACTAAGATATACTGAAATACTGAGTGAAACTATTGGAGTTATCATAAGACCGACATGTCTCAATCTAAAGCTAATTAGGGTCCAACCAGTAACCCCAGTTGGAAGGGTGTCAGTACTGTGCCACGGATACTAACACTGGCTATGTGGATCCACTAATAATGAGTCCCGAAGGACTAGGAAGTTAGTCCTAAACTGGCATGTGATCCCTAAAAGAGTGTCAGTCCTAAACTAGCGGGTGAAATCTTATAATCCTAAGCTATCTACGTAGTTCTGGAACTTAGGGATTTCTACTAAGGACCCAATCCTAATTAGAGGGTGATCCCCCACCCCTAGGTTCGCTAGGTGTTAAATCCTATTCCCAACTGAACTGACACTAGTACTGAATTGAACTAAGTTTAACTGAACATTATTTCTGATAGTGCTCATCATGATTATATCAACTAAGTAAATAGTGATATTCATGGTTTAACTGAATCATTACTTGAAAATCTAAAATCATGTAAAAACACAAAGGTATCAGGTGTTCATAACCCTCAACCACTGAATGATCATAAAATACAATATTAAAGCTTAAAACTTAGTATGGGATCATGGTTTCAAAACCCAAAAGCATAGAAATGTAACCAAACATGTAAGAATAATGAACTTGACAATTGGAATGTCTTAAAACATGGGAAAACAATGTGGTTATGTGGATAAAATCATAACTTGATAATATAACACAAAATTCACTTGAATATGACATGGGAAATTGAAATTTAAAGCATGAGGCAATCTAATATTTCATGGGATCATACATGGACCTGAATTGAATTTAAATTACCATGGAAGGCATGAATTAAACTCATCTTGAACATAATAAACTTCATAATAGAGGAAAAACTCACACTTTACTCAAAAGGGAAGGTTTTTGGGCTCAAAGGGTGAAAGGTAACCATTGATGAACTCCCACATACCTTAATAGCTATAGTCCAAAAGATTGCTTGAGCTTAGAAGCTTGAATCCTTGATTTCTTGAGAATGAAGCTTGAGTTTTTTCTTGGGGAAGAAGGAGTGTTTCTTGAGAGAAATTGGGGTAAAAGAGACAAATGATGCCCTTTTGGAATCCCCAATTCATGTTATGGACGAAATATGATGAGGAAAAATAACCTAAATGCCCCTTGGGTACTTAAACAATGACACTATGCGGGACAGAGCCACACGTCGTGCCTCTCTTTCCATGGGGGAGAGAAATGCGTCGTGGAGTTTCTTACCATGGGAGGGAGTAATGCGTCGCGGCCAAACTGCGTTGCCTCACTATTTTTGCTATCCAAACACGGCCCGAACCTCGGACACATTTTTAGTCATTAAAAAGATGCATCCATAGGAGTATTTGGGTCATTATTCCACCCACTTTCAGCCCCAAAACATTAAATCAAATGACCCTAGAGGTTAAATTGCTCACTTTCTTTCAAATTCTCTCAAAGCTATTCAAGAACAAACCCTAGGGCTTTTAATTTCAAGAGCAAATCTTCAAGAACAACCCATCAGTCTTAAAAAATTCAAGCATCCAGGTATGTGAAGTGTTCATCCAAGGGTTTCCTTCCACCCTTGGAGTTCAAGAAACTCTTTTAAACTACAGGATAATTGATTTCAGAAATTCCATATGGGATTTGAGTGTATTCATGGTTATGATGTTAATTGAGTTTAAATCCATGGTTTATTTCAAGTTTCATGTGAAATTATTTGTGTGTAGTATCATGTGAATTAATGTTAAAAACCCTTGATTTTCCAAAAATAGGATTTAAAAGTATGATGCTTGCATGTTTCCTAGTATCATATGGATAGATTTTGATTCCTAATTGCTTGATAAATTGCTCATGTGAGTTAAAGGTGAAAATCATGCCATGTTATCATATGTGCAAGCTTATATCTCACAAGTATTTGATAAAATGTATCTATGAATAAATTATGAACAAGTGTGCATCGTTGTTCTTTTCAAGTTCATGCTATGTTTTGCTTTTATTCTATTGAGTCCTGGGGGTATTCAATACCCAAAAATATACCTGCTTACCTAGAGTTACAGTAGTTATAGAATAGTATCAGTAGTGTCACGAATAGTAATACTCAGAAGCTAGTCCCGATATCAGTTCAGTAAACAGTTCAAAATTCAGTAAATTCAGTCATCTAACAGAACTTAGTAGTACTCCATCAGTTAATGGAACCCAGTAAACTCAGTTCAGTTTAGTTAGTTAACATGATTAGTAACAATTCAGTCCAACCTAGAATAGTTTAGAAATCAGTTCAGAGTCTATTCAGTTGGGAGTAGGATTCAGCACCAAGTAATCCTAAGGATGGGGACTCACCTACCAGTAGAGGGTGTGATCCTTAGAAGCAGTCCTTGTTTTCTAGAACTATGTAGCCAACATAGGTTGAGACATCAACCTACCAGTTGAGGGTTGATGAGGTGTTTTAACCTGTAAGTTGAGGGTACCACCGTTCTCATTAGAGTACCTGCAAGATGAGGGTAACTCTTCAGCTTTTCTTTACACGTGGAACAGTACTGACACCCTTCTAGCAGGGGATACAAGTTGGACCTCAATCAATTCAGAGAGGGGCATGTTGATTATATGATTATCTCCCATAGTTTCAGTTTCAGTCTCAGTATAGAACTCAATTTAGTTCTATAGAATCAGGACTGTCAGATACAGTCAACCAGCTAAGTATAGAACTTAGTTTAGTTCTACAAAATCAGGAATGTTAGAAATAGTCACCCAGCTATCAGTAAACTCAGATATCAGTTATTCAGTTATCAAAACTTAGTATCTAGTGTGACTATGATCTCAAACACAATATATGCAGATATGTGCATAGTATTGCATAATTAGTGTTTCATTAATTTCAATTATACATGTAATCTCATTCAGTTATATTCATTCTCCTAGAGGTTTTTAGACTAGAGTATTTCAGACATATATTCAGTTTTCAGTGTTCTTTTATCAATATTCAATATTTTGTTTTTAGTTATGAACCTTATGGCGACTTTAACTTATTTTCTACATTTATCTCAGTATTATTATTATTATTAATGTGTGATTATTTAGTGCTCATAACAGATATCAGTCATGGGTTAGCTTATGGTCCTTTGGGGTCGTAAGCACCATGCAGCATTCGGGGTACAAACTCGGGGCGTTACAAACTTTGTATCAGAGAATAAGGTTCAATAGAGTCCTAGTAAGTTTGAAAACCATGTCAAGTAGAATCTTGTGCATGGTGTATAGCGCGCAACACTAATGGACAAGAGGCTATGAGACATTTTTAGAAAAAGTTTCTCTTCTTTTAGTATTCGTATCATGCGAGTGAGCTTGAGCTCAAGTTATAGTCTCTGTCTATTCCTTTTCTTACATATGTTTACAGACCATGCCTCCCAAAAAGAAAAACGGATAGAGAACAAGAAATTAATCAACCCCTTAGCCCATTCAGGAAAATCCTCTGGATGAGCATGTCTCCCATGCGAAATTCAGAGCAACTTTCACTACCCTAGCCAATTCTGTTATAGCTCAAAATGAATGGCTAGATGCTATTCAGGTCAACCCAGTGGACAATACTATTGCATCTAGAATTTGCGACTTCACCCGAATGAAACCTCCAGCTTTTACCAGGTCTAAGTCAGAGGAGGACACATAAGAATTTCTTGATCGAGTGCAGAAAGTCACAGATATTATGGGGTGACAGCTAGTGAGAGTGCTGAGTTGGCCATGTATCAGTTGTAGGATGTGGCTCACTTATGGTTTAAGAAGCAGAAGGTAGAGAGGGCCGATAATGCAGGGCCCGTAGAATGGGAGGAGTTTGCCCCTGCTTTTCTGGATAGGTTCTTCCCACTAGAGTTGAGGGAAGCGAAAGTGTTGGTGTTTATTAATATAAAGCAAGGCAACATGTTAGTGAAAGAGTATTCTCTCAAGTTTACTTAATTATCCAGATACGCTCCTCATGTGGTAGCCGATAGCAGATCCAAGACGAGTAAGTTTGTGTCGGGTGTGTATAACAATGTGGTCAAAGAGTGTATGACCGGAATGTTGATTAAGGAGATGGACATATCTAGGCTCATGGTCCATGATCAGCAGATAGAGAAGGCTAAGAATAGGGAGAAAGAGAGGGAGAATAAGAGAGCTAGAATAGGTAGCTTCAACTTTGCCCAACCTAAGTTAGAAGGTGGAAATCGTTCTCAATTCCACCCAAAATCCTCAGTTCCAGCTCCATTCTTAGACAGTTTTCCAGTGCCAAAATTTAGAGACAACAATAAAGATAAGACACCAGGACCTAAACCTCAGGGTAGTGTTAACAGTACCCGAACAAACCCTCTTTGCCAGAAATATGGTATAAACCACTAAGGTGTCTACAGGGCTGGCAATGATGTATGTTTTAGATATGGTAAGCCAGGCCACAGGGTTAGATATTATCCTCAATCAGGTTCTTAGGGTCAGTATAATCATCCCTCAGTTCAGTCTGGTCACCCGAATCAGTAGGGTGCCACTTCCAGTGCCACCAGTGGGCAGTGCCCAAACAAACTATATGCCCTTCAGTACCGATAGGATCAGGAAAGTTCTCCTAATGTGGTCACTGCTATGTTATAATTTTATCATTTACATGTTTATGCTTTAGAAGATCCAGGAGCTTTCTTGTCCTTTGTAATTCCTTATATAGCTGTTAACTTCGGAGTCAGTCCCAAAATCCTAGTAGGGCCTTTCTCAGTATCTACCCTAGTGGGTAAATTTATCATAGCCCGACGGGTATATAGGAACTGTCCGGTTATGGTATCTCAGAAAGTCACTTCAGCAGACTTAGTAGAATTAGAGATGACAGATTTTGATGTCATTCTTGGGATGGATTGGCTTTATTCATGTTATGCTTCAGTTGACTAAAGAAATAGAATTATCCACTTTTAGTTTTCGAATGAAGTTTTCCTTGAGTGGAGGGGTAGTACTTCAGCACTTAGGGGTCAACTTATTTCTTACCTTAGGGAGAGAAAAATAATATCTAAGGGATATGTCTATTATCTTGTTCGAGTTCAAGACTCCAGTTCGGGGACCCCTAATCTTGAATTAGTATCAGTAGCATGTGAATTTCCTGATGTTTTTCCTGAAGATCTTCCCAGAGTTCCTCCCGAAAGGGAAATTGACTTCGAAATTAACCTTTTTCCAGATACTCAACCCATCTCTATCCCGCCATATAGAATGGCACCTGCAAAACTCAAAGAGTTAAAAGAATAGAAAAAGGATCTCCTAGATAAGGGATTCATCAGACCCAATATTTCCCCGTGGGGCGCACCAGTTCTATTCGTGCATAAGAAAGATGGTTATCTCAGGATGTGTATGGACTACCATCATCTAAATAAAGTCACAATCAAGAACAAGTATCCATTTCCCAGAATCGATGACTTGTTTGACCAACTTCAGGGTGCTAGTCACTTTTTTAAGATAAACCTCAGATCAGGCTATCATCACCTCACAGTCAGCGAATGTGACATTTTGAAAATAGCCTTCAGAATATGGTATGGTCACTTCAAATTCCTAGTTATGTCATTTGGTCTTACCAATGCCCCAACAATTTTCATGGACTTGATGAACCATTTGTTAAAGTAGTACTTGGACAAATTCATCATAGTCTTCATAGATCACATTCTTGTCTACTCCTGCAGTGAGCATGATCATGCAGACTATCTCAGAATAGTATTATAGACTCTAAAAAACCATTAGTTGTTCACCAAATTTAGTAAGTGCGAATTTTGGCTAAGGTTAGTAGCTTTCCTCGGTCATATAGTTTCCGGCGATGGAATTAGGGTTGATCCCCAAAAGACCTAAGAAGTAAGAAACTGGACCAAACCCATCTCTCCATCAGATATCAGGAACTTCTTGGGCTTGTCCTGCTATTACCGATGGTTTGTTGAGGGATTTTCATCTATTGCATCCCCTATGTCTAGATTGACTCAGAAGAAAGTCAAATTCCAGTGGTTAGATTCTTGTGAGAAGAGTTTTCAGGAGTTAAAGACTCAACTCACTACAGCCCCAGTTTTGGCTCAACCAGATAGTTTAGATGAGTTTGTGGTATATTGTGATGCTTCTTGAGCTGGTTTGGGGTATGTTTTGATGCAGAGAGGTAAGGTCATAGTCTATGCCTCTAGCCAACTTAAGCCCTATGAAAAGAATTACCCCACTCATGATCTTGAGTTAGTAGTTCTGGTGTTTGCCTTAAAGATTTGGAGGCATTATTTGTATGGGTACATGTGGATGTGTTCACAGACCACAAGAGCCTTTTGTATGTGTTTTCTCAGAAAGATCTGAAACTGCGCCTGAGAAGGTGGTTGGAGTTGTTGAAAGACTACAACATGAGCATCCTTTATCATTCGGGCAAGGCTAATTTAGTGGCTGATGCTCTCATTAGGATGTCTATGGGTAGTGTTGCTCACATAGAGGATAATAAGAAGAAGTTAGTTCAGGAAGTTTATCAGATTGCCCAACTAGGTGTCTGCTTAGTCGATTTAGCAGAAGGACGTGTGTGGGTGCAGAACAGTTTAGAATTATCTCTAGTTTTTGAAGTAAAGGAAAAATAGGACAGAGATCCCTGTTTAGTAAAGTTGAAAGAGTTAGACAGAGAATAGAAAGTAGAGGTTTTCTCCCAAGGGGGAGATGGTGTGTTGTGTTGCTAGGGTCGGTATGCGTGCCAGGTGTAGATGGATTGAGGCAACAAATTCTTGCAGAAGTGCATGGTGCGCGTTACTCTATTCATCCAGGGGCCACTAAGATGTACCGCGACTTATGGGAGATCCATTAGTGGAGTGGGATGAAGAGATACATTGCAGAGTTTGTAGCTAAGTGCTCAACATGTCAGTAGGTTAAGATTGAGCACCAGAAACCTAGTGGTTCTATGTAAGAGTTCAGCATTCCTACGTGGAAGTGGGAGAAAGTAAATATGGACTTTATGACAGGTTTTCCCCTTACTCGTCATCATCATGATTCAATTTAGGTTATTGTGGACAGGATGACCAAATCAGATCATTTCCTACCAGTTCATACCTCTTATTCAGCCGAGGATTATGCCAAGCACTATATTAGAGAGTTGGTTAGATTGCACGGAGTTTTGTTGTCCATCATCTCAGATAGAGGTTCCCAGTTTACCTTTCATTTCTAGAAAGCCTTCCAAAAGGGTCTAGGAACCCAAGTTTACCTCAGTACAACCTTCTACCCTCAGACAGATGGTCATGCAGAGAGGACCATTCAGACTTTGGAAGATATGTTAAGGGCGTTTTCCATTGAGTTTAAAGGTAGTTGGGATGACCACTTGCCTTTGACTAAGTTTGCATATAATAACAGTTCTTATTCCAGTATTCAGATGGCTCTATTTGAGGCGCTCTATGGGAGGAGATGTAGATCTCTCATTGATTGGTTTGAAGTGGGTGATGCCTCAGTGGTAGGCCCTAACTTGGTATATGATGTTCAGGTGAACCAGCAGTTGAAACAGTAGTTGTAGTCCCTATAGAGGGTGTAGATGTTCAGAATAGTCTCTCTTACGAAGAGGTTCCAGTCGAAATCCTTGACTATTAGATTCACAGACTGAGGAACAACGAAGTTCCACTAGTCAAAGTTCTTTGGCATAATCAGTCTGTTGAGGGAGCTACTTGGGAAGCTGAAGTATATATGCAGACCAAGTACCCTCACATATTCTCCACAAACTCCGACTCAGCTTAAGGTACCATTTTTCCTTGAATTTACTCAGTTCCATGCCCAGATTACCTTTATAACTTTGTATCGGTTCAGCTACATAGCATTCTCTTATCATGCATACCTTCATGAAACAACTCAGTCATGTGTTATGTTTTTAGAACTCAGTCATGCTTCAGTTATGCATGTCAGTATGATAACTCAGTATATCAGTACTTTCAGTTATGTAATCACGCTTCAGTTGTGCGTGTTCAATATATATAAATTCAGTCTATCAGTATTCTCAGCTTAGCCAGTCTCATTCGAGGAAGAAATTCCCAAGAGGGAGATATTGTAAGACCCCGCAAAACTCTAAGCTTAACTCAGTTCATGAAAGCATGAAAAAAGATCCCAGACTTAGAAAATTTTAGCTAAGTGATTATACTTTGGAGTATTTTATCCTTTGTAAGTTGGCGATCCTATTTCACGCCCCTTATGACCTTAAAGTATCGATTTTTAGGTTTATTCATCATCAGGAATGTTAGTAGGTCACTTAGGGTAAGTTTCAGATTTTTCAAATACGTTTGAGGCACGTTTGGAAATCCAAAATAGTGGATCGATGCAATCTCACCGCGCTGCATCGCCTATCGCATCAATAAATAAATTCCTCAGCTTCCAGTTATAAATTCCAGTGAGTGGATGCGAACTCAACGCGTTGCGTCGCCCATCGCGTTGACAGTTAGCTTTTCCCCAGCTTTCAATGCAAGTCCAATGAACTAATAGGAACTCAATGCGGCGCGTTGGTCATTGTATTGATGCTAGCGCGTCGGTATGTACATCACCGGATACATTTTTAGTCATTAAAAATCCGCGTCCAAAGGGGTATTTGGGTCATTATCCCACCCATTTTCAGTCCCAAAACATAAAATCAAACGACCCTAGAGATTAAATTTCTCACTTTCTTCCAAATTCTCTCAAAGCTACTCAAGAATAAATCGTAGGGCTTTTAATTTCAAGAGAAAATCTTCAAGAACAACCCATCAGTCTTCATGAATTCAAGCATCGAGGTATGTGAAGTGTTCATCCAAGGGTTTCCTTCCACCCTTGGAGTTCAAGAAACTCTATTAAACTACAAGATAATTGATTTTAGGAAATCCATATGACATTTGAGTGTATTCATGGTTATGATGTTAATTGTGTTTAAATCAATGGTTTATTTCATGTTTCATGTGAAATTATTTATGTGTAGTATCATGTGAATTAATGTTAAAAGCCCTTGATTTGAAAAAACAGGATTTGAAAGTATGATGCTTACATGTTTCCTAGTATCATATGGATAGATTTTGATTCCTAAGTGCTTGATAAATTGCTCATGTGAGTTAAAGGTGAAAATCATGCCATGTTATCATATGTGGAAGCTTATATCTCACAAGTATTTGATGAAATGTCTCTATGAATAAATTATGAACAAGTGTGCATCGTTGTACTTTTTAAGTTCATGCTATGTTTTGCTTTTATGCTATCGAGTCCTGGGGGTATTCAATACCTAAAAATTTAGCAATTTACCTAGAGCTACAGTAGTTATAGAACAGTCTTAGTAGTGTTACGAACAGTAATACTCAGAAGCCAGTCCCGATCTCAGTTCGGTAATCAGTTTAGAATTCAGTAAATTCAGTCAGCTAACAGAACTAAGTTGTACTCCATTAGTTAATGGAACCCAGTAAACTCAGTTCAGTTCAGTCAGTTAACACGATCAGTAACAGTTCACTCCAGCCTAGAATAGTTTAGAAATTAGTTCAGAGTCTATTCAGTTGGGAGTAGGATTCAGCACCGAGTGATCCCACGGATGGGGACTCACCTGCCAGTAGAGGGTGTGATCCTTAGAAACAGTCCTTCTGTCCCAGAACTATGTAGCTAGCGTAGGTTAATACATAAACCTTCCACTTGAGGGTTGATGAGGTCTTTTAACCTGAAAGTTGAGGGTATCACCGTTCTCATTAGAATACCTTCCAGATGAGGGTAACTCTTCATCTTGTCTTTACCCATGGCACGGTACTGACACCCTTCCAGCTAGGGTTATAGGTTGGACTCCAATCAGTTTAGAGAGGGGCATGTCGGTTAGATAATTATCTCCCACAGTTTCAGTTCCAGTCTCAGTATAGAACCCAGTTCAGTTCTATAGAATTAGGACTGTCAGACACAGTCACCTAGCTTAGTATAGAACTTAGTTCAATTCTATAGAATAAGGACTGTCAGAAACAGTCACCCAGCTATCAGTAATACAGTTATAAGTAAACTCAGATATCAATTATTCAGTTATCAAAATTTAGTATCTAGTGTCGCTATGATCTTAGACACAGTATATGTAGATATGTGCACAATATTGCATAATTCGTGTTTCATCAGTTTCAGTTATACATGTACTCTCATTCAATTGTATTCATGTTACTCAACCAGTTATTATTCATGCATATGAACCCATGCATTCAGCCTTACCTCACTTAGCATACCAGCACATTCAAAGTACTGGCACATACCTTACTTTCGCGCTATGATGTATTATATCATAGGTTCAGATGCACGGGCTCTTGACTGCACTTAGCATCCCGAATTATCAGCAACAAATTTAATAGTGAGCCCTCATCTATCGAGGGTATGTTTTTGTTTTAGTTATTAGTTTATCAGTAGTTTAGTAGTTAGAGTTAGTTGGGGGCTTGTCACATCAACTCCACATTCAAAAAGTTCAGCTAGAGGTTTTCAGACTAGAATATTTCAGATAGATATTCAATTTTCAGTATTAATTTATCAGTATTCAGTAATTTGTTTTTAGTTGTAAACCTTATGACGACTTCAGCTTAATTTTCGCATTTTTCTCAATATTATTATTATTATTATTGTGTGATTCTTCAGTGATCATAGAAGATATCAGTTATGTGTTAGCTTGTGGTCCATTGGGGTCGTAAGCACCGTGTAGTGTTCGGGGTACAAATTTAAGGCGTTACAAGTACTGGTGGCGGTCAGCGCCAGAATCGGTTGTATGCCTTACCATCCCGTCAGGAGCAGTAGAGTTCACCAAATATTGCTACTAGTATGATTCGTATCTTTTATCTTGATATTTATGTGTTGTTAGACCTAGGGTAAAATCTCTCTTATGTGACTCCATTGGTTGTGGTAAATTTTGGAGTAGATCCTGAAAAACTTTCTAAGCCCTTCTTAGTTTCTACCCCAGTAGGTGAGTCAGTTGTTGCCAAACAGATCTATAGAAAGTGTCCTATCACTGTCCTTCATAAGATCATGTTAGCAAACTTAACAGAGTTAGATATTGTAATACCCCATACTTTTCTTAATTCAATCCATCTCCTAGTGTGTGAACTGTTTAGTAGGTGAAGAATGTTCATAGAAATCACCTAAAGCCAAGTTAGACCAAGAACCTTAGATTCATTCAAAGGTTGGTGTTTGATTCTCCAAAGGTTAAATTTGAAAGGATTGTAACTATTAATGTATGTAGAATTTTCCCGCTTAAAACATACCAAATTATAAAAATTGAGTCAATTTTCTAGCGATACCAATTTTGCCTAAATTCGATACCCGGATGAGAAGTATGGCACTTTTTGTGAGAGGCTGTAGCTCACCGTGATTATGCCACATCGCGGTGATCTCTAAAATCACACTCATCCCTTTCCAGTATCTCACCACGATTGGATAGTGTCGAGCCAGAAATTGGGGTGGAACAGGTACCACAACGTGCTGGAGTGCAAATTCGCACTCGTCCATTTCCAGTGATGCAACGCGATAGAACCACATCACGGTGGAGTGCAAATTTGCGCTCGTCCATTTCCACTGATGCAACACGATAGCACTGCATCGCGGTGGAATGAAAATTTACACTCGTCCATTTTTCAGTGATGCAACGTGATAGCACGTTGTGCCAAGGTGTAAAATCAGGATTCCAATCGCGAGTTTAAGTTTCAGAAGGGCATTTAAGTCAATTACTCTCACCCTAATTCATGAAAACAGAGGATTAACCCTATTCTACTCACCCTAATTCATGAAAACAGAGGATTAACTCTATTCTAAGCATAATATCTCCTTATTCACCAATTTTTTCTCCAAGAAAACCCTATAATTCCAACTTTAAGTCCAAGAAATCCAAAGTTTCACCATTCCTTTTTAAAGATAATCAAGAATTCAAGTTTCTGGGTTCAAGAAGTTCAAGAAGTTCAAGAAGAAGCTTCAAGAACATCGTTAGGAATTAAAAGTTCAAACTTTTTCATTTAATCAATCAAATAAGGTATGTGGGGTTATGAACAAGGATACTACTTTCATCCTTGTGCCCAAAACTAGTCTTTAAAGTTGAATTTATATGAATTTAAATGATTTGCAGTTTAGGTTTCATACCCAATTATCATTACTTGAAGATTAGGATGTTATAATTTATTTAAATGTTGAATTTCATCTCTATTTTGTATGTTTATGCGTGTGACATGATTATATATACATTGAGAATTGAATTTCACTATTTTGACTAGATTTTTTACATAATTTAAAGATTTTGATTATTGAGCATGACTTGGTATTAAATTCCACATGAGTGTATAGCATGGGTTATTAAGCCCTAGTTTGAGTATTGATAATTCAAAAAAAAAAGGCTTTTAATCACCTATAATTAGTTCATATTCAGATTTTGAGAAAAGATTTGATCTTTTGATTCAGCTAAGATATGGACTCCACTTCACAATTTTGAGTACAGTTTAAAGTAAACAGATACACAATTGGTTTTCATTATAAACCCTTATGGAAATTTTAAAGTGGATATCCTACAGAATGAGCATACAAATTAAAGGGAGTAGTATTTAGCACCGAGTTGGATATTTTCACATGCCCCAAAACTATGAGCCAACATAGGTACAGATTTAGATTATTCCCATTTATATGGATGACAGATACAGATTGTGATCACTTAGCTCAGGTTATACTCCTTGGCAAGAGTATGACAACTCTCCCCAATGTGAGGTTTTCCCTTAAGGGAACTAGACGTTGGACACTATGATAGCTCACATAGTGTATGTTGGTTAGAAGAACCTCCCTAAAACCTAAGTCCTAAAATATAATAACAGAACAACTTTTAGAAACTAAGTGTAAAGGCTCACAAATTTACTCTGGTATGGTCCTACTTAAGACATTACTTACAGAATTATAGCTTTTAGTTTTCATATGATAAAAGTGAGTCCTTCCTACACTTAGTATGCATGATTTAAAAATAGATTTCAAGTAAAGATTTAGAACTAAGTATGGTGGATCACAATATTCATATAGTATGTTTTAACATTCATGATTTATGACATCAACTTTCAGTTACTCAAGCCAATGTGAGCCATTTATACTTAGCATACATTGTTTATGAGAAATATATATACATTTCATCAGTGTTTTACTTATTCATTCACCCCCATATGCACAGTATATTCCAAAAGTACTGATCCACATATGTCTATATGATACATTGTTTAATAATGCAGGTTTAGGTGCTCAGTTCTAGTAGCATGATTAACCGAGAGCATCTCTATCTACATCTCGACAGTTGGTGAGTCCTCATAGTTCGGGGACCCAGTCATTCAAATTTCCAGCTTTTAAGAGTAGTTTAATTAGTTATTTTCAGTCAGTTCAAGTTAGTTGGGGGTCTGTCCCAGTGACTCTTCAGTTATTAGTATTAAAGGCTTGTCAGGCTACTAGCTACAATTCAAATTTTAAGTGTTGGTTGTCTAGACTTTTCATTCAAATACTTTTAGACATTATGTTCATTAATTCCAGATTTAGTTTAGACAACATTCAGTAATTTAGTAATATTTAGCATGCTTGGATTCCTTTATTATGAGTTTCAACTTTAGTAGAAGGTTTATAGGGTTAGCTTAAGACTACTCGTAGTTTTGAGCCTCGTATGACATCTCAAGACTCATTTTTGAGGAGTTACAAACTTGGTATCAAAGCCTAAAGTTTAAAGAGTCCTATGGAGTCAGACAAGACACATTACGAGAGTCTTGATCATAGGTGTGGAGCGCGCCACATTTATGGGCAAAAGGCTACGGGACAATCTAGGAAACCATCCTTTTCTTTCATAATCTATCCTGCTTATAGTATGTCTATCTACTTTTAACTTATGCTTTTACATGACAGTTGAATATGCCTCCTTGTTGAGCTAATGCATGCAAAAATGATAACCAGCCACCCCATCCTGCTGAACCTCTAAATGAGAATGTATCTCATGCTAAATTTTGGGTTGCCTTTCAGGCGTTGGCCCAAGCTATGGCTGCCAATGCTCAGGGAAACCATCAGGATGCAGTCCCACTTCAGAAGAATGGTGATTTAACTACAACCAAAATTTATGACTTCATAAGAATGAATCCGCCTGAGTTCTTTTGTCAAAAGTAGGTGAGGACCCATAGTTTTACATAGATGAGGTGAGAAAAATCACCCAAATTATGCATATTACTGAGGAAGAGAGCGTTAAGTTGGCATCCTATAGGATAAAGGATATGGTGTATGATTGGGTGGTTATGTGGAAGAATGGTAGAGGTGAGAATGCAACTCCTATGAGTGGCAGGTATTTCAGAATGCATTTCTAGATAGGTTCTTTCGTCATGAATTGAGAGAATCTAAGGTAGAGGAGTTTATGAACCTGAGGCAGGGCTCGATGACAGTGCAAAAGTACTGCCTTAAGTTCAATTAGTTTTCTAAGTATGCCTCTGACATGATGGTTGATCCTAGGTTGGGTATGAGTAGGTTTATTACTGGAGTATCTAGTTCGGTGGTCAAGGAGAGTAGGACTATCATTCTTATTGGGGATATGTATCTTTCTAGGCTGATGATTCATGCTCAACAGATTGAGGTAGAAAATTTGAAGGGGAGAGAAAGGTGAATAAGAAGGCTAGAACCGAGTAGTTTGACTATAGCCAGACAAGGTTTGGAGGGGGAAATCATTCGCAGTTTCACGGTCACTCATCTATGCCAGCACCATCTTCAGCTAGAGCTCCCTCCCCAGAGCTAGGCATGAGTAGTATGGTAAAACTTCTATGTCCATATATCAAAATAGTGTGAGTGGAAAACCCAGTTATCCTTTATGTGCTAAGTCTGGTAAGAATCATCTTGGTGAGTGCATATTGGGATAGAAAGGCTATTATAGATGTGGTAAGTTGGGTAATGGAATCAAAAAGTGTTCGCATATTAAGCAGGGAAGCAGGGATGTTCATCCCCAGACTCAGGCTACTAGCGTACCAGCTCCTCTAGGTTGCCCAGTCCCTCCTTAGTGTACATCATCCAGTATTGGTGGCGGTCAACCCCAAAATTGATTCTATGCTTCACCATCCCGTAAGGAGCAGGAGAGTTCACCAGATGTTGTTTCTAGTATGCTTCATATCTTTTATCTTGAGTTTTATGAACTGTTGGACCCTGGGTTGAATCTCTCTTATGTGACCCCGCTAGTTGCAGCAAATTTTGGGGCAGGTCCTGAAAAACTCCCTAAGCCCTTCTAAGTTTCCACCCCAGTATGTGAGTCAGTTGTTGCCAAACGAGTCTATAGAAAGTGTCCTATCACTATTCTTCACAAGATCATATTAGCAGACTTAATAGAGATAGACATGGTCGATTTTGATATTATTCTTAGTATGGATTGGCTCCATTCATGTTATGCATCTATTGATTGTCGCACTCGAGTAGTGAAGTTTTAGTTTCCTAATGGGCCAACCTTTGAGTGGGAATGTAATTCAGTGTCTCCCAAGAGTCATTTCATATCCTATCTTAAAGATAGAAAGTTGATATCAAAAGGATGTATCTATCATCTAGTTCAAGTGAAACTAAGTTTGAGGTTCCAATAATTTAGTCAGTCCGAATAGTAAACTAGTTTCCTAAAGTTTTTCCCAAAGATTTTCCATGTGTACCCACGATAGGGAAATATAATTCGGTATTGACCTTCTTCCAGATACTCAGCGCATCTCTATTCCTCCATATCATATGGATCCAGCCGAGTTTAAGGATTTAAAAGAGTAGCTTAAAGACCTCTTAGATAAAGGTTTCAGAAGGCCCAGTGTCTCTCCATGAGGCACTCCCATCTTATTCGTGCGTAAGAAAGACGGTTCTCTCCGAATGTGTATCGACTACCATCAATTGAATAAAGTCACAATCAAAAACAAATATCCTCTTCCTATGATTGCTGACTTATTTGACCAACTCTAAGGTTCAAGTTAATTCCCTAATATAGACCTTAGATTCGGCTATCATCAGCTTAGAGTAAGGGAATGTGATATTCCAAAGACAACTTTCAGAACTCATTATGGTCATTTTGAGTTTCTATTCATGTCCTTTGGGATGAAAAATGTCCCAGCAACCTTCATGGACTTGATGAACAGAGTGTTCAAATAGTATTTGGACATGTTTGTCATAGTCTTTATCGATAATATTCTTGTCTATTCTTATAGTGAGGATGACCACGCAGACCGTCTTAGAATTGTTTTGCAAACTTTTAGAGATCACCTGTTGTTAGCCAAATTCAGCAAGTGTAAATTTTAGCTAAGATCAGTAGCTTTCCTCAGCCATATTGGTTCCGGTAACGACAGTAAAGTCGATCCCCAAAAGACTGAAGCAGTGAGAAACTAGCCTAGACCCACCTCTCCATCAGACTCAGAAGTTTCTTATATTTAGCTGGCTATTACAGATGTTTTGTTGAAGGATTTTCGTCTATTGCATCCCCCATGTCTAGAATGACCCAAAAGAAAGTTAAGTTTCAGTGGTCATATTCCTATGAGAAGAGTTTTCAGGAGTTGAAGGCTCGACTCACTTCAGCCCCAGTTTTAGCGCTACCTAATGGTACAGATGGATTCGTTATCAATTATGATACTTTTAGAGTTGATCTGGGTTATGTTTTGATGTCTATGCCTATAGACAACATAATCCTCATGAAAAGAACTACCCTACCCATGATCTTGAGCAAGCTGTTGTTGTATTTGCATTGAAAATCTGGAGGCACTATCTTTATGAAGTGCATATTGATGTAGTCACGGGCCACAAAAGCTTGCAATATGTGTTTACTCATAGGGAGTTAAATCTTCATTAGAGAAGGTGTTTAGAATTGTTTAAAGATTATGACATGAGTGTGTTATATCATCCGGACAAGGCCAATGTGGTGAAACATCCCCTTAGTAGACTGTCTATGGGAAGTGTTGCTCATATGGAGAATGATAAGAGCGAGACGTTCACTGGTTAGCTAGATTGGGTGTGAGGTTGGTTGACTTAGCTGAGGGGAATGTTTGGGTTTAGAGTAGTTCAGAATCTTCTCTAGTTTTCAAAGTGAAAGAGAAGCAATATAAGGACTCTAGTTTGGTCAAACTGAAGGAGTCAGTTAAAGACGAAAAGGTAGAGGTTTTATCCCAAGGGGGAGATGGTGTGTTTAAATACCAGAGTAGATTGTGTGTGTCGTACGTTGATGATCTGACGCAGCGGATTATGGAAGAAGCGCATGGTGCGCGTTACTCCATTCACCCAAGAGCCACCAAGAAGTACTGTGATTTATGTGAAGTATATTGGTAGAGTGGTATGAAGAGAGATATCGTAGAATTTGTGGCCAAGTATGCAACTTGCCAACAGGTTAAGGTAGAGCACCAAAGACCTTGTGGCACATTGTAGGAGTTTGGTAGCCCTATTAGAAGTGGGAAGAGGTGAACATGGACTTTGTGGCAGGATTAATCCATTCACGTCATCAGCATGATTCGATTTGGGTTATTGTAGACAGGTTGACCAAATCATCCCACTTTTTGCCAGTTCACACATCCTACATAGCTGAAGATTATGCTAAGTTGTATATTATAGAGTTTCTCAGATTGCATGGAGTTCCCTTGTCCATCATTTCAGATAAGGGTACTCAATTTACCTCTCCATTTTGGAAAGCCTTTTAGAAGGGTCTTGGTACCCAAATTAATCTCATTTCAGCTTTTAATCCTCAGACAGATGGTCAAGAAGAGAGGACCATTCATACCCTAGAGGATATGTTGAGGGCATATGTTCTTGACTTCAAAGGCAGTTGGTATGACCACTTGTCGTTTATCGAGTTTGCCTACAATAACAGTTACCATTCTAGTATTCAGATGTCCCCGTTTGAGACTCTTTATGGGCGGAGATATAGGTCACCAATCGGTTGGTTTGAAGTGGGTGAGGCCACTTTGATTGGGCCAGATATAGTGTTTGAAGCTATGGAGAAAGTCCAGTTGATTCGACAGAGATTGAAGACAGCTTAGAGTTGTCCATTTGATTCAAGAGAGATTGAAGGTAGCTTAGATTTATCAGAAATCTTATGTTGACGTAAAGAAGAGAGAACTTGAGTTTGAAGTCGATGATTTAGTTTACTTGAAGGTTACATCCATCAAGGGGTGAAGATATTTGGAAAAAAGGGTAAGCTTAGTCCCCGATATGTGGGTCTCTATAGGATATTGAGTTATGTGGGGAAGGTAGCGTATGAGCTTGAGCTACCTATAGACTTGTCATCAGTTTACCTAGTGTTCCACGTATCCTCGTTGAAGAAGTGTATGGATGATTTAGTTGTTGTAGTCCCTCGAGAAAGCACAAATATTTAGAATAGCCTTTCATACGAAGAACTTCCAGTAGATATTATTAATCACCAAATCCGTAGACTAAGGAGCAAAGAAGTTCCCTTGGTTAAAGTTCTTTGGTGGAATCAGTCTGTTGAGGGTGCCACTTGGGAAGAAGAAGCAGACATGCGAACCAAGTATCCTCACCTCTTCTCCACAAACTCAAATTCTACCTAATGTAATAGTCTTCCTTACTCATTTTTTTTCCAGTCTCAGTTTCAGCCATGTGATTATCTTCATGTCATTTCATGCATTCACAGATTAGTTCAATCGCTTATTATGTTTTAGATACAGTTATTCAGTTTTTTTAGTGGTGTATGCCAGTATATTGTCTAAGTTCCTCAGTATCATCAGCTTAACTAGTCTCATTCGAGGACAAATGTTCCCAAGGGGAGATATTGTAATACCCTGTACTTTTCTTAATTCAGTTTAGCTTCTAGTGTGTGAAGTGTTTAGTAAGTGAAGAATGTTAATAGAAATCACCTAGAGCCAAGTTGAACCAAGAACCTTAGATTCGTCGAAAGGTTGGTGTTCGATTCTACAAAGGTCAATTTTGAAAGGGTATAACTATTGATGTATGTAAAATTTTCAAGATTAAGACCCACAAATTATAGATAATTGAGTCAATTTTCCAATGATACCAGTTTCACCTAAATCCAATACCCGCGTGAGAAGTTATGGCATTTTTCGTGAGAGGCAGTAGCTCACCACAATTATGCCGCGTCGCGGTGATCCGTAAAATCACACTCGTCTCTTTACAGTAACTCACTTCGATTGTCCAGTGTCGCTCCAGAAATCATGGTGGAATAAGTATCGCATTGCATTGGAGTGTAAATTCGCACTCGTCCATTTCCAGTGATGCAACACGATAGCAACGCGTCGCGCTGGAGTGTAAATCCGCACTCATCTGTTTCGAGTGACACAAGGCAATAGCACCGCGTCGTGGTGGAGTACAAATTCACACTCGTCCATTTTCCAGCGACGCAATGCGATAGCACCACGTCGTACCATAGTGTAAAATCGGGATTCTAGTCGCAAGTTTAAGTTTCCGAAGGACATTTAAGCCAATTACTCTCAACCTAATTAATGAAAACATAGGATTTAACCCTATTCTAAGAATATTACGCTCCTTATTCACCAATTTCCTCTCCAAGAAAACCCTAGAACTTTAACTTTAAGCTCAAGAAATCCAAAGTTTCACCATTCCTTTTTCAAGATAATCAAGAATTCAAGTTTTAGGGTTCAAGAACATCAAGCAAAAGCTTCAAGAACATCGTTAGGAATTCAAAGTTCAAGCTTTTGCATTCAATCAATCAAATAAGGTATGTGGGGTTATTAACAAGGATATTCCTTTCATCCTTGTGCCCAAAACTAGTCTTTAAAGTAGAATTTATATGAATTTACATGATTTGCAATTTAGAGTTCATACCCAATTATCATTACTTGAAGATTATGATGTTATAAGTGATTTAAAGGTTGAATTGCATCTCTACTTTGTATGTTTATGCGTGTGGCGTGATTATTTATACATTGAGAATTGAATTTCACTATTTTGACTAAAATTATTACAGAATTTCAAGATTTTAATTACTGAGCATGACTTGGTGATAAATTCCACATGAGTGTAAAGCATGGGATATTAAGACCTAGTTTGAGTATTGATAATTCAAGAAAATAAGGCTTTTAATCACCTATGATAAGTTCATATTCAGATTTTAAGAATCACAACAGTGACATTGGAACCTACACTGGTTTGACTACGGAAAGCGCCCTACGTCTTGTAAAGAGTCATTATGACTCGTGACATCCCAGTCGAAGTAAGAACAGAAAACTTGGGAAACCTTCACTGGTCACCCTATGGCTCGAGCCCTACGACCTGTAGGAGAATCTAGAGTGTTACATTACCCTCCTCCTCCAGGATCATTCATCCCCAAATGATGAGTTAGGGCATCCCCAAGCAAGATTCTAAGACTAAAACACAACCACAATTTCCTTTATCAAAGTAAAAAAACAAAGATGATAAGGAAAACACATACCTTAAGCACGATTGTCTAATCTAGGAACAGGAATGAATATCTGGACTTTATGTCCTCTTCGTCTTCCTAAGTATCTTCTTTAACCTTTTGGTTCCTCCATAGAAACTTTACTGAATCCATATTATTAGTCCTCAAATAGAGGACTGGTCTATCCAAAATATTCACCAGTACTTCCTCATAAGACAAGGAACTCAAAATACTAACACTCTCAATTGGCACAACCAAGGAAGGATCACCCACATACTTCTTCAACATCGAAAGATGAAAAATTGGATGAATAGATCCAAACTCGAAAGAAAATCCAACTCTTAAGTAACATTACCCACTCTCCTCAGAGTCAAGTACGGACCAATATAAAGGGGCAGAACTTTACCATCTTTCCAAACCTCATCATACCCTTCATGGGAGACACCTTAAAAACACCCAATTACTAACATCAAACTCTAGCTCCCTTCGTCTCACATCCGTATAGGACTTTTGGTGACTCTGAGCATTCTTGAGTCTGTACTAAATCACCTTCACCTTCTCCATGGCTTGATGAACTATGTTCAAACCAAACAATTGGGTCTCACCAAGCTCAAACCTACTGATAGGAGATCTACACCTCCTACCATAAAGAACTTCAAAAGAAGATATCCCAATACTAGAGTGATAACTATTATCATATGCAAATTCCATGAGAAGTAAATGATCCACCCAACTACCTCCAAAATCAATCACACATGCCCTTAGTATATCTTTCAAAGTCTAAATAGTCCTCTCAACTTGTCTATCCGTCTGAGGGTGAAATGTGGTACTAAGGTTAAATCGTATGACCAAGACTTATAGTAATGAATGCCAAAAGCGAGAACAGAACTGCATACCTCAATCCAAAATGATGGAAATTAGAGAACCATGAAATTTGATGATCCCCAAAATAAATAACTTTAAATAATCCTCTCCAGTGTAAGTAGTCCTTATAGGTAAGAAGTAGGGAGAATTAGTCATCCTATCCACAATGACCCAAATCAAATTATGCTGATTTCGGCATCGAGGAAGACTAGTAATAAAGTCCATGTTGATCACCTCCCATTTCCATATGGGAAACTCAATCTATTGAGGCATGTCGCCCGACCTCAAGTTCTCAACTTTCACTTACTAAGAAACCATACACTTAGCCATAAAGTTATCCATATCTCTCTTTATGTTGCTCCACCAATAAATCTCCTTCAGGTCATGATACATCTTCGTCGAGCCCAGACGAACTGTATACCTCGACTCATGAGACTCAATCAAAATTCTTTACCGCAACCCATCAATATCAGGAATATATAATCTACCTTGGTACCTTAAGATACCATCTCCAACCATCTCAAATTCTATGACCTTCTGCTGACCCACATCATCCTTAATCTGCATCAAGATGGGGTCTAAAACCTGCTTCTCCATCACCTCTGCTCTAAGGGATGACTTCACCACCTTTTGTACAATCACACCTCTATCCACATATTCTAAAAGGTGAAATCCAAGATTAGCCAACAGATGAATGTCCTTCACCAATATATGTTTCTCTTCATCCATATGACATATGTTACCCATGGATAACCTGCTCAGAGCGTCAACAACCATATTTTCCTAGATGGTAATGAAGACTCATGTCATAGTCCTTGAGCTACTCAATCCATCTCCTTTGCCTATGATTCAACTCCATCTGGATGAACACGTACTGCAAGATTTTATGATCTAAATAAATATCAACATGAACCCCATACAAGTAATGACACCAATCTTCAAAGCAAACACAACAGCCACCATTTCCGAATCATGAGTCAGATAGTTCCTTTCATGAACTTTTAGCTGCCTAGAAGCATAGGCCACAACCTTACCATGATGTATCAAGACATAGCCTAGTCCCACACACGATGCATCACAGTAAACAACAAACCCAGAAATCTAGCAGGGTAAAAATTAGAGCAAAATTCAACTTATCCTTCAGTTTCTCAAAGCTACCGTCACAAGCGTCGGACCAAAAAAACTTCACCTTTTTTTGAGTCAACTTAGTCAACGGAGAAATAATAGATTAAAAACTTTTCACGAATCTCCTATAATACCCACTAAACCCAAGAAACTTTGAATGTCAGTTGGAGTCGTAGGTCTACGCCACTTCTTAACCACCTTAACTTTTTATGGATCTACCATGATCCCCTCACTGGACACAACATGACCCAAAAAGGTCACAACATTCATCCAAAACTCACACTTTAAAAACTTGCATACAATCACTAATCCTTAAGAGTCTGCAACACTAATCGAACGCAATTGGCATGGTCATCCTTACTCTTAGGAAATACCAAGATGTCATAAATAAACACTATCACGAATAAATCCAAGAGCTGTCTGAATACCCAGTTTATCAAGTCCATAAATTTTGCCAGAGCATTAGTCAACCTGAATTACATCACTAGAAACTCATAATGACCATATCAGGTTTGGAAGGTAGTCTTAAGAATATTCGCCTCCTAATCTTCAACTGATAATAACTCAATCGAAGATTAATCTTAGAAAAACATCTATCAACCTGAAGCTGGTCAAGGAGATCATCTATCCTAAGAAGGGGATACTTCTTATTCTGTTGCTGATAATTTATACGAGTCCAAAGGGAACCATCCTTCGTAAGCACAAAAAGTATGGGAGCACCCCACGAGGACATACTAGGATCGATGAAACCCTTATCAAGAAGATCCTTTAACTTCTCTGTAAGTTCTCTCAACTCAGCCGAAGACATTCTATAAGGAGGAATAGAAATAGGATGGGTATCCTATAGAAGATTGATCCCAAAGTCTATTTTCCTATTGGGAGGAATACCAGGATGATCATTGGGAAACACTTCAGGAAATTCGCCAATAATAACAACAAATTGCAAAGAGGCAACCTCAGAATTAAAATCTTTAATCTAAACTAAATGGTATAGACATTCCTTTGAAATTAACTTCTGGGCTCTAAGATACGAAATAAACCTTCCTTGGGAACTAAGGAACTTTCCTCCCATTCCATTACCAGTTTATTTGGGAATTGGAAAATAACCTTATAGGTCTAACAATCTTGAGAAGCGTAGCACAAATAGAGCCGATCGATCCTGAAGATCACATCAAAATCTACCATATCTAATTTAGTCTGATCCATCAATATATTCCTATCACCAATAGATATCACACAACCCCTATAGACCCTCCTAGACATAATAGAATCACCCACTCGAGTAGATACTAAGAAAGGATCGGGAATACTTTCAGGAAAAAAACCAAAACAAACAACCATATAAGGAGTCACATAGGAAAGAGTAGACCCCAAATCAAGCAGACAATACACATAATGGGAGAAAAGTTAAAACATAACAGTGACAACATCAAGAGATGCCTCAGATTCCTGACAGGTGGAAAGAGCATAAAGATAATTCCTACCGGTTCCAATACTAGAGGTAGCGTCCTTTGGTGCAAGAGCTAAAGAAGTAGAAACTGAAATCTGATTATCTCTAGTAGCAATATTTTTTACCAGATAGTTCCTTTGAAAATGACTAGGCTGGCCACATTTGAAACACAAATTCCTCCCTTCATCACAATAACCACGGTGCATCTGTCCAAAGAATTTCTAAGAAGGATATGATAGAGCTGACTAAGCTCTGCTAGCCACGATCTTGGAACCCTGGGTTTTAAACCCACTATCAGCCTGATGATTGCCAGGCGGCTTAGGATAAGAAGCACCAGCCATAGAATAAGATCCAGGATTTCCCCAAGCCTTCTTTTATCCCCACTGCCTACTATCTCTACCACTGTTCTGCTGGCCTTCACTCTGCTCTGGATATCTAAACTACTTATTTTATCTCTCTCCTATTTTGGTTTATTTCTTTTTTTCCTCTTTAACCTACTACATATACACTACCGACTTAGAGATATCTATGTTATTATTCAATATCCTCACCTTACAGTCTAGTACTATGTCTCAAGACAAACCCAAATAAAACTTTCTCATCCTAGACCTCATGCTAGACAACAACTTTATCAACAAGACAACTGATGGAATTTCAAAGCATACTTCTTTACAATCACACTTTCTTACTCAAGTTCACAAACTTCTCTGCTTTAGCTTTTATCATCTCCTAAGGAAGGAAGCGATCAAGGAAAACACCAGAAAATTCCTACCACATAGCTTGTTCAGCATCATCATTCCTCAACTGCCCCCACTTTTCATACCACTGATATGCCATTTCATTTAACTGATATGCGGTAAATTTTATACCCTCCACATTAGTAGTATGCATCAACCTGAATATCTTCTTCATCTTATCAACAAACCCTTGATGATACTCCTCAACCCTAGAGCCTATAAAGGTTGGAGGATTCAGCATCATAAAATGGCCAGCTCTAGTGACCTCAGATGATTGAGCAACAGAACCAACACGATTAGGATGATGAGATTAAGAAGTCACCAACTGAGTCAACAGATGAATAAATTAATAGAATTTGGCATTAGAAATGTATCCTTAGGGAGGTAGGGGATGAATATCATTAGCTAGAGAAGACCAAGGAGGACTGGTTAAGACTATTGAAACTCCACATATGCAGTCAGGAGCAGGGGCCCTAGACCACGACTATACTCTATTAGTAGAATGAGTTCCATCGACATTGTCCTCAGGTGGGATAGAGGAGTTTCCACGACATCAGATATTCGGAGAGGCATGATTTGAAATGAGAACAAATAAAATTCGAGGAGATTTCAAGACCATAGACTCTATATCCAGAAAAAAAAAATCACAAAAAGGGAAATATTTCTAAATGCCCCATCGCCTCTCCATAATAAGTGTGGCGTGCTACATACCCAAAATAGAGAGACTCTACTTTACATGACTTTGTAGTAACCATATGACCATGAACCTATGCTCTGATATTAAGCTTGTCACAACCCAAACCAGGTCATGGCCATGACAGGTATCTCAAGTCCATCGAGAATTGGAGACCACCCCCTTTTCCTAGACAACCGAAACTTAATACTACTAGCAGCGGATGAATTTTGAACATATAAAAAGATGGAGCAGAGTTCCAAACATATAACAAGATAGGCAACTTAACTTAACTAACTCATAAAGATATCTAATAACTATAACATCCATCTCAATCTAGAGTAATCCACAAAGCCTCTAATATAAACAAAAGAAAACCTAGGTCAGGACATGCCTCTGACCATTGCCAAAATAAGTTTGAAAGGGAATAGCCTAAAAAAATAAAACCAGAACATAAAATGAGGGTCTTTCAAAGTATGAAAGCTAACCATTTCAAGCTAACCCATGATTGATCTAGAAATCACTTAATCACTACACATGAAAAGCAAAAGTATCTTTGGTTTCTTTATCGCCTGGGGATACAACATCCAGAAATAATTATGAAGGCAAGTGCTAGCATGTTACTCAAAATAGGATAAAGTAATGCCAACTTAAAATCCAGTCCAAATCAATGTACATGTTCACATACATGCATACATACATATATATAATATGCTGGGGTAGGGAACAAGGTTTATCATGAGATTTAAAACCATTAACCTTGACTGTGTAGCTTTAACCATCCTAAAGGCACCTACGGGGTTATATGGGTTAAGATGACCCGGCTGAAAGGGTCCAAGTACACACGAACTAAGAAAATCCAAGGATAATCTAGGGAATACTTTAACCCCAGCCAATCCAAAATATATGTAAGTATGAACCATGCAAACGGTCATAAAGACCTCCATGCCAGCAAATGTTGTTTTAAGTATTGGTCCCCTTGAGACCTCCACCTCCCACAGTGAGCTATTGTTGAAGAATCTATGTATATTGTATTTGATGAATCTAATCACCCCTATAAGTTTAAGTGTTGATGAAGAACGGGTAAGTAATCCAGAATCTAGAGAAAATGATAGCAAAATCTCTGAGACATCACAAGACAAGTCAACTATATCCCCTCTGGAGTCAACTTCTACAGCAGAAGCAATGAAACCAAGTGTTACAAGAGAATTAAAACACGATGCTATCTATCAAAATAAACTCATCATCAGAAATCTAAAAGATAGGGTCCAAACAAGAGAAATATTGAGAAAGCAAACGTTTGTCTCCCTTGTATCGCAAATCGAGCTAAAGAAAACTGATGAATCCCTTAAAGATGAATCATGGGTCGATGCTATGAAGGAAGAATTGGACTAGTTTGAATGAAATTAGGTTTGGACTTTGGTTGAAATACCAAAAAATTGCTTGGTAATTGGAACTAGATGAGTTTATAGAAAAAAATTAAATGAAGAAGGTAAGGTGATTAGAAATAAAGCCAGACTGGTAGCTCAAGGATATTTTCAACAAGAAGGTATTGATTATGAAGAAACCTTTGCCCTTGTGTCAAGGTAATAGTCAATTCAGATTTTATTACTTTGCTTCTTTCAAATGTTTTAAGCTATATTAAATGGATGTCAAAAGCGCATTTTTAAATGGTTTTATACATGAGAAAGTTTTTGTAAAACAACCCCCAGGATTTAAAAATCTGTCATATCCAAATCCCATTATTAAATTATCAAAAGCACTATACGGTCTCAAACAAACCCCTAAGGCTTGGTATGAGAGATTGAGTACTTTATTAATAAACAATAATTTTCAAAGGGGTAAATGTGATACAACTTTGTTCATATAGAATCATGATTCAAATCTTCTTATAGTGCAAATTTACATTGATGATGTCATTTTCGGTAGTTCTATTATCTCTTTGTGTGAAATTTTGCAAATTTTATGAAAAGAGCATTCGAGATGAGTCTCATGGGTGAGTTCACATTATTATTTGGCTTACAAATCAAACAAACTCCCAAAGGAACGTTTATCAGTCAATCCAAGTACACGAAGAAACTGATCAAAAGATTTGGTATGGAAAAAGGAAAGGCCTATGGAGCTCCAATGACTCCATTGATAACGCTCAATCTACAGCTCTCGTAGGAGTGTAAAGCGGTTGTTTGTCAAATATAGAACCCAACCTGGGTTGGGTATCGATCCCACAGGGAATAGCTTGGTCAACAAGTAAGCAACGATTACTAGACTTTTAGTGCAAGTCTCGTAAAAAGGGGGGAATTGTATTGTGAAAGTAATGTAACCAAAATAAGAGAGTAAAGCAGAAAATAGAAAAGTAAAAAGAAAGAATGTTTAGTAGGTTGTGAAACAATGAGAATTGAGGAGTTGGGGTTATGTCCACCTTCTGAGTTATACGTCTCTATTGACTATGAGTGTGTTGAATTCAGACATGCATGTGCTTATAGAGAATTGTATTCGATGGTAAATCCAGGCGTCTTTCGACCTATTCGAGGATTATTTCACTTTAACTCTTTCGAGCTTAAAGCGTGTCTAACGGTACGAATTCTCCAAGAGGTTAATCCAGTTACGGCACTAACTTTTTAATAGGGGATGGGACCCTACTACCTTGACATTATCTCTTTTCCAGACAGATAACCTTTCTTTCGAACAAGTTAAATGTTATACTGGCGTATTCTTGCGTTTGCAACCACAAAGAATTTAGATTAAGATGAAGAGAATAATGATATAAGGAACATACGTGTCACGAGCTCACAAACTCACAGCAATAGATAGTATCTCATTCGGCTTCCATAACCCCAACAGAGAAGTTTAGTTACCCATGAGTGCGAAGGAAATCACAATTGACATTGTTGTTATACCACAATAAAGATTTCACGTTTGTAATGGTGTGGTAGGCGTTAGGCGTGAATCCCTTAGCAAAGTAACGTTTCTCTTGTTGTGGAATTTAAGAATAAATGAATAGGAGAAGAAAAATAGAATCAATGGAAGAATGATTGTTTAGAACTAGAATGTCTTAGAAGTAGAATAGAATAGAATTGAATGTAAGAAGATGTCTTCAAATCTCTAGCAATATAGGGTATTTATAATACCCATATCCTATTCCTACTAAGCTAATGAAATGCTTAACCAAATCCTACTAAGCTAATGAAATACTTAACCCAATTGTACTAGGTTAATGTATCATTATCCTAATCCTAACAAGCTAATGTAATACTTAACCCAATTGTACTAGGTTAATGTATCATTATCCTAATCCTAATAAGTTACTGCTAGTCCCCAAAGTCTTTAGAAATGTTGTTTTAGCCCGGGACAGAATTTCCATGCGTCATCTTTAGTCCTTGGCGTCCAAGATTGGCTTTTCTCCTTTCGTGAAGCCTTCTTTGGCGTCAAGTTATCCATGAAATGCTAAATTCTGCATCATTTATACCTGAAACTTTGCTAATCATGTTCGTTAGCTCACTTATAGGAAAATGGACTAAAAGTGCATGAAATATATAATTTGTTCTCAAAACTAGGCTAAAATATGGGCAAAATATAGTGCTATAGGCGTGTAAATTCGCCTATCATCATCCATCCACAAGCCTTGATTTAGATCCATCTGGTAAGAATATCGATGAGAAAATATATGGGGATATGATAGGATCACTACTCTACTTTACTTCCAATCTACTATATATCATATTCAGCGTATGTAATTGTGATAGGTTCCAGTCGACTCCCAAAGAGTCTTATCTGGATACCATCAAAAGTACCATCCAATACCTCATAGGAACTCAAGACATTAGACTATGGTACCTTTGCTCTTCCTATTTTGACTTAATTGGATATTCAGATACTGACTTTGCAGGAGATAAGTGTGATAGGAAAAGCAATAGTGGAACTTATCAAATTCTTAGTGATGCCCTGATTTCATGGCACAACAAGAAGCAAACTTCAGTTGCACTTTCAAGAACTGAAGCTAAATACATAGCCACTGTGAATTGTAGTACTCAAATTTTATGGATTATACATCAACTACTTAATTTTAAATTATCTTTTAAATATATTCCCATAATGTGCGATAACACCAGTGCTATTAGTCTATCCAAATATATTGTCCATCATTCTAGGGCAAAACACATTGATATTCAGCATCATTTTATTCCTGATAATGTTGAAAATGGTGATTTTTTGTTAACCTTTGTTGACTCTAAAAATCAAATGGCAGATATTTTTACAAAACCCTTGTTAGAAGAAAGATTTTGTTGCCTTAGAAAAAAACTTGGTGTCCTTAGTATTAAGGATTAATGAGCTTTATTTTTGGACAAGAAATAAATATTTTTACTTGCTCCAAATTTTATGGTCAATTTTTTTTTTTAAAAAGGGAATTCATCATTACTCTCACTATTTTTCATGCCTCATTTTCCGCCTCTACACATCTTCCCCTTTCCCACACTCCTTCAACTACCACTCTTTCACATCCATCAGTCACTTGCTATTTTATGCCTCTGTGGATTCCTCACCACCATCTTTTTCAAATAGTCGCATACTTCTCCCATTTTTCTCAAATCCTCTTAACCGTCCTCTCCTCTACCTATCTGTCTCTTTTAAAATTCAGCTTCTCTTTTTCCCATGCCCAAAACCTGTTCTATGGCAACAATGTCCAAATCTCTTCCAAGAACCCTCCCAAAAAGACCTATTCTTCTCTCCAAATCCTCTGATGAGGATGAATCTCTGTCAATTCTTCAATAGATGTTATCCTAATTCTAGTCCACCCCTCTCTGCCAAGAAATCTCAACCAAACCCTCTCCTCTCCCTCCCTCCAGAGGACATGCACAAGTTCTGGACATGTTCTCATAAAGACAAATTCTCTGCCTTTAAGAGTCGCTTTGTTGTCCCTGGTGGTATAATCAATCTCCGTCAGTTAAAAGACTCCTTCTGTAATGCAAGTCACTTCTTAAAGTTTCAAGATTTATCCCTTATCTTTCGTATCTGTGGACTTTTGGTTTACGAAGATACAGTCCGCATGTTTTATGCAAATCTTTCCCTCTCCCCCGATAGTGGTGAACCCAAGACTCTTGTGCTTGGCATAAGAATTATTGTGAATGATTTCTTGTTTGAGAATATTTTAAATACGAAGTTCTTTGGTAGCATGTACTTCATGAATGACAACTAGCCTGATGATTTTGAGGTCATCTTTTAAGAAGCTAAGCGGTTTCTATCAGACCCAGATTCTACGTTGACCAATTTTAGACCCCTGTCTCTTTAATTCAAGTTTTAAATTATGAGAACATGGACATGTTCTCGTATAATTGCTACTACACTGATTCCCTGGAAAGGATCTTTCCTCAATATTACTTGGTGCAATGTTTTTGTGTTATACTATCTGGTTAATAAAATCAAAATCAATTGGGCAACTTAGATCTGTGAGTACATGCTTAAAAGTGCAACAGATGTTCATGTCTCTTCTAGTTTGTTGTATGGCCTGGTTATTACTAGGATTTTTCAGTACTATTCTATTGATCTTTCTGCTTACCCCCCAGTGGATATTGTAGTCACTTATGACTCCAAGACGTTTTCAAGTATGGGATATGTCCTAGTTGAAGATGAATTATGTAAGAATGATTTTGCACGGGGAAAGTTGAAGCTTCCCAAGGAAAGAAAATCTATTTCGAATCCTACGATTACTGTTTTGAAGGAACTGGAGGAGATTAAGGATCAATTCAAACCATTGAGGAAAGTGTTGAGTTTCTACAGGATTCAACTTTAAAACTACTGTACCTCACGAAAAACACCAGCACAGACATAGGGATGCGAAAAACACCAGCACAGACATAGGCATGGTGCAGTTGAATCTTGATGGGTTGAAATAGGATGGAATAAAATTGTTTACTCGGGTGTTCACCAAAATGGATTCCCTCAAGACCCAAGTCCACTCCTCCAATGATGATCTAGCTATTTCCATCTAGAACTCCTATTCCCCATTTCTCAAAAACATTGAAAAATCATATGACACCTTCTTTCATAACATGCATAACACTCTGACATACATTATCAAGAAGCGGTGAACAGTGATGACTCTGTTTTTATTCAAAAGGGGGTCCTATCCCTTGCTTTGATGGGTTATAAGATGAATTTTTTAACACACTATCTGCTATAGTGTTTTTCTCCGGCTAGTTAATCAATTATATCAATCTACTACTTGTATACTATTTCATTTTTCTATTTATTTTATTATGCCAAAAGGGGGAGAAAGACAGGAACATCAGGAAGTCAGAAAGAACCTACCAGTCAGGGAGAGAAAGTCGACTACTGATAAATAGAAATCGACTGATACTTATTAAAATTAAAACATCAGAAATATAAGCAATCAGGGGGAGCAAGCTGACAGACAGGGAAATAAGGAAGTCAACTGATGTTTACACACACTTGTCATTATAAAAAAGGGGGATATTGTTAGCCTCCTATGTTTATGTTTTAATAATGACAAACTAATGAGTGGATCTTTGCAGGATATTGGAACATTGATAATGATGGGTGAAGCTGACTCCTTGAATGGAAGGATATCAAATCATGATCTACAACATCTAAGAGAATCAATCAAAACAAAGAACAAAAGAAAGGAACATCTCGATCCCAGAATCACGAAAGATCAGATCAATCACGACAAAGCAAAAATGAAGAAAGAGAGCGAACCAAATCGGAAAAGCATCAATCACTACAAGAGGAAAAGAAAGTGAGGATCACGGATGTATCTGATATGGACTTGAGCAAAAATCATGTATGGACATATTTTATATGGACATACCATACAAAACATTCCTCAATCTAGGAATCAATTCAAATCCTTGATTGAGAAGAAATCTCTTGGGTTTCCTTAAGAAGAGTAGAAAATGAAGACTATAAATGAAGAAGACTAAGGATGGACAATGTTACACAACTTCAAGAAGAATCTCAAAGTGTCTCAATCTTAGTCTGACAAAACTTTGTAACTCTTAGTTTACAATTGTTGTATAAAGAGTAGGATTGAGTCAACTTTGTAACACAAATTGAAGTTGTGTCACAAGATCTAAAAAACAAAATAAGTCTTCAAAACTTGTTTCCTATCATTATACTCAAGCCCAATATTGAACAACTTAAATAAACATTGAAACCCAAGGGGACTGGAAGTAGGCACCACATTGGTGTTCCAAACCAGGATAAATCTCTATGTCTTTACTTTAGATTTGATTATTTATTTTCTTGATTATTTGGTACCTAATCTGTTTTGTGAAGTGTACTGATCTACAAGAGAGTCAACTGTGAAGAGTCAATAGTAGACTCACAGAAATTTTTTTAATTCACCCCCTTTTGTATTTCAACTGCTTCTTTCACCCAACTAGCATTTTGCTTTTCCTTACTGTTGGCCCTCGTTTCACCAATCTCTTTTCTTTCTCTTTTGTTCTCTCACTATTTTTCTTTCTTTTTATCATTCTACTGTCTTTTGCTTTCCTTAAAAGCGGGAAATTAAGAAGACAAAAAAAATAAAAGAAACAAACTGATTAGATTGAACCCAAAAGTGGGTTGCCTACGTATTATGTTGCACATGAATCAGGTCCTACGTAGTTTGAAAAGCATGCATAAAAGCCACAGAAACATAATAATAGCATTCTTTTTTTTTCAAAACTTAAAACAAAGAACAAGCAAAAAGAAAAGACCAACGAAACATAAATAGAGATTTTTTCATAGAAGATGTAACCAAAACAGACTCCGAGACTAAGACAACTTTGATAACAATCAAATAAAAACTAAGAAACACTCTAAACTGATAAAAAGGATACATAACATCAATAATGAATACTCAAATACTAAAAAAAACTTACTACTGACCTACAAAGACATAACAATGATAGAAAAACAAAGGACTCCAACCAAGCAAAAGATAGAAAATGCCCCCTTCAAACTGTTGTGCCACGTGATGACCCAGGTTGTGCTAGATCTGCCTGTTAAGGCCATGGCAGTGAAGTTCTCGCTCTCCGACTCAAACTTTGTAAAAAACCTTGTAACAATACTTTGATATTTTTGAATAAGTCTCTGGCGTGTGTCCTTGCCTCCTGGCGAGTACACCTAAGAAGATTTTTTAGGTACCTTTCCACAGTTGTGACCAAAGTTCATAATTGAACTCTCAATAACTCCATTCTAGCCTTCGCATCTTCATCTTCATTGTCATCAACTATGTCTACTTCCTATGTCCGGCCTCTATGATGCACCAATAACGGCGTACTGATACCTCGAGGTATAGATTACAGCCAGACCCCATATCTTTGAGTGCATCCCATATTATCTAAACCTTTTATGAGAGTATCCACACCCAACTACGTTACATTATGCCAGAATTACTCATATTTGATCTCACCCATAGCTTGATCCCTAAAGTACTCAACATCTTTTTGAAGTTCCATTATTGGGGGAACATTGGAATGTTGTCATAAATTATTGATTCGAGAAATTCAATCCAAGCATTGACTCCCACATGCAATGAGAATTTATCAAAGTGCATTCTCTATTTCGTGGCTTCCACTAAATTGGGTAAATAAGGGTCAACCACATTCGGTTTAATCAAATAAGGAGTGTGCAAATGCTTCATCAATAATAGTTGCAATACCAGGTTACTCCCCTCGAAAAATTGTATCGACCCTTTTACTTCAGTCAAAGCCTTACATATTTCCACTAAAATCATAGGTATGATAGTAACCTTGTCCCCTTTCTTCTCATTAAATAAGGCATCACTATATATTGCTAACGAGTATTAACACACCTTTATTTTAGTAGGAACATTAAAGTGCGTAACAAAGAGAGGGTGAAGACTTCAAGACGCTTCCATTCTCAACTCTTCTTAGTCATATTAAATTCATCCCAAAAGCAATCAAAACCTTCTAAGGACCTGAATCTAGCGAATAAATAGTCTAAAAAAATGATTGATTCAGGCATCCTAAATGATTATTACTACTCTTCAACCTAAAAACCTATTGAAATCTCACGCTAGAATGATTCGAAGCTCGGATCATCCTTTTATCCTTATAAGAAAATTGAAGGAAATTGAATATTTCTGCTTGAGTAGGCTTATTTCACAACTTCCGAACCCAAATACCAAACTATTTGGATCCCAGATGGTCAACACAGCCTCTATTAGATCTGAACGGGGCGTGATTTGTAGGATCAAAGAAAGATTAGCAAACATTCTCTTTAGCTTATGCATTTTAGAGTAGTTGAACATATTCCACCACTTGATTAAATTTTTAGGAACCTTGGAAACCATCAGGACTCTAAATCGTGTAGATGGGTCCATCCTACAATAGCACCTAAAACTGTAACTCAATAGTTCAACTAAAAGGGAAAGAATTCTCGACCCTCGAGATTCTAACACGGGCAAATATCATGCGACATGAAAGGACAGGCCAATTTGTAACTCAAATCCACCGAATGGTACTACTAGGTTAAATCAGCCTATTCGGCTATGACCAACTAACAACACCAGACTAAGATAAAAATTACCCTATGTTAGGACTAAGACAATGACCAAACTACAAGATTATCAGACCCACTGAGGGTTGCCTACATATCCCGTCCCAAAGGACGAGAATCAGGTACATGTAGTTCGTCCAAATTGGAGAATTAGACAATAATAGATAGATTGAACCATGACTTAAGGGACACAACCAAAACTGACAAATGAAAAACATCGATACAAAACCAGCAACTATGAAAGAAAAATCTATTTTTTTTGGTATTTTTAGCTAAAATTGTTCTAAAATAAAGAACCAATAGAAATGAAATATATTTTTTGAACTTTTCGACCTAGAAAAACATAAGAAAATCTTTTTGGCATTTTCATCATATAAAAGGTGTGAAAACTTTAAGAAAAATCTTTTTGAATTTTCCTCTATAAAAATGTATAAAGCTCCTACAAATACAGTAACAATCTTTTTGACATTTTCAAGTTATGAATGTGTGCCAAAGGAATTAAAGGAAAATCTTTGTGATGTTTTGTTTTTTGAGAAAATGCATGCAAAAGGTAAAAAAAATTGAATTTTTGGATTGTGGAAAACAAAATCCGTAAATAACTCCTATAACCTACGAAACACATTTTCTTGACTCACTGTTTTCTTTTTTTTTCTTTTCTCTCTTTCCTTTTTCCAAACTTTTCTTAGCTCAAATACACTCTTTCCCTAGAATATTCTTCCCCAAATTAGTCCATCAAATGACTTGTTATCCTCAAAGATGCAACAATTAGCACGTAGGGATGCTTTAAGCATGAGTCTTCTACAAAGACCAAAAGGGTCCCGCTAGGTCTCAATATGATGCAAATAAGAATGACCTAAAGGCTGACCTGGGCTGGGGTTCAACTAACAAGGTTGTTCGGGGGAGCATATGATCGATAGTGGTTGTGATAACTTTTCACCCACTCCATGCACAAGACGGCTCCCCCTCCTAAAATAAAGGTTCGTGTACAGAAGTGTATTACGGGATTTGTTTCAAAGAAACTCCAGTTAATGCATATTTTGATAGATATAAAGCAATAACACATAAGTAAAAACTATAAACAAAGAGCACGCAGGCATCCAACAATGATAAAACAATAACACAAACGATAACACAAATAAAATATCTATACACCTATTGTGTCAAACTAAGCCGATACAACTAGAAAATATGAAGCTCTAATTATAAAAATCCCCAACAAAGTCGTCAGAACTTTCACACTCTCTTTTTACAAAAAATATTCATTTTATATTCGTAAAGCATTTTATTTATTAAAGTAACTAAAAATAAAAATTTGTTTTGAAAGGGATTTTTACTATTAAACTCTGAGTCGCCAGTTGGCATAAGTCCAGTGTGCCAAGTCACCTTTGAAAATCCTTTTTCTATTTTTTTTTTGACTTTTTAACTAATCCAAGAATATAGATTCTGATTAAGGAATTCTATTAATGGAAAGGAAGGTGTTAGGCACCCCACGGTCTATTGGTTCGACCACGGTCGCTTTGGCGAGTTATATCGGCTAATATAATACTATGAAATGCATAAACAAACAAAACACATAAATAAGAAAACAAACAACTAAGCAATCAAAATTCCAAAAAAATAGCATCCAGTCCAATTAATACAGACCAAAATAAAAAAAGTGCTGAAATGACAATCTAAACTAATCTAACTACCTTAATGACAAAACCCAAACTAGGGCCTAGCCGTGTCGGGTTTCTCAAGTCAAACCAGGACTGGAGACCACCCCCAATAATCAACCATAACCTTCGTGCAACCTATAACGGATGAATTCCAAACATATAAGAAAATAGAACAATTTTAATTAAAGACAATAATAAAATACATAACCATAACCATCCAAACGTCCATTCGGTGTCAACCTCAATACCAATACTTCCAAAGTATGGAAGCTCATAACTTCAATCCAAAACAAGATTATTCCCGAATCAAAGGTCATTGAGCAGATGAGTAGTATGGCCGGTTCCTGCATCGCGTGGGGATACAACATCCAAAGATCGGTTAGCGGGTAAATGCTAGCATGTACTCAGGAATAAGGATAAAATAATGCTATCATTCAAAACCAAAGTAAATAACCATATGCAATCACATACATATATACATATATACCATGCCGGGAAAGGTAATCGAGTTTAGCATGCATTTAAAACCTTAACCTGGGTTGTGTACCTTATTCGTCCTAAAACCACCCATGGCATATATGGGTCCAGTGTTACCCCTGAACGGGCCTAAGTGTGTGTGGCCGTACGAATCAGAGATATCATAGGGCTGGGGATTCCCATGTACCCTTATCCCTCCATGATACATACATAAAAGTAAAAACTTAGGGGATTCTCGTATACCTCACAAGTATATGGTCACTATAACCAACCCTCATGTCGGAAAACATGAGTTTCTAATGTCCATCCATCAGACTCACACCTTCACGGTTAGCTGTCACAACCCGCTATTATTGCCCAATTAAAACCTTTAGCACATAATCAAACCACTAATTAAAAAAATTTATAACCAAGGCATTATGAAGTGGTATCGTCATACCGACTATAGCTTGCAAGCAATGTCATTAGCCAACACTTAGGGGATTCCTATGTACCCCATAGGATTTCCAATCAATCAAAACCATGGCCACCAAGGCCTTTACAAATTAGTTAAGTCAACCAAACCAATTTAGTTTCCATTACCTTATTATGCAATGAAAGGTTTTTAATAAAAGTCAAACAAGGTGACAAAACATTCTCATTGACATTTTATCAAACATGTTAAGGGAATATAGTTTCGAAAACCAAAACTAAGAGCCAATTAACCATTCCCATGCAACCACATGTTCAAACAATAACTATAACATGAAAACCCATAAGAAAAACATGGGAAAATATTATCCAACCATTAGTAACTAAAACCCCCAACATCTATTTCAAAACCAAAACTAATCCATAATAATACCATGAAAACCATTCATTAAAACATTCTTTTAGTTGAAATAACAATGAGGGAGGGGTAACATATCTTAGATACCAAGGAAGACGAAGAGAAACCACCCTTGAAAGCCTTAATTGACCACCTTGAGGAAACCCTAGCCTCTTTTTGAACCAAGAGCTTGAGAGAGATTTAAGAGTGTTTAGAGGATGTTTGGTTTGGGACTAGTAGGTTAATGAAGTCCCAAGAATGTTTTAAGTCATGGGGTAACAAGAAGTTAAGAAGGAAAATTTTGAAAATACCCCTAACTTAAATTGTGTAAATTCCCACAGCTGGCTACGGTTGGACCCCTCCACTCATACCCACATCATACGAGTGGTATCATCCAGTCGTACCTCGAACAGAAGGTTGGACACCCACACAATGTTCACTATATGACCCCCCTTTCCCCACTCCTACCCAAAACATATGAGTAGTACCCATAAGTTATATCAACAGAATCAAAAGAGTTGGACACTGGACAACATACGACTCCACTATGCCACTTGTACCTTATCCTCACAGCTCATAGTGAGCCACTCGTACTCATAATCAGTCAAGTCACTAAGTTTTAGATTAAGTGAAGGATTAACCCAATGACCCAGCACCAAACGATATGACCCGTACCACCAAATCGTAACCATATTAGAAACTTGACCACAAAATACTGGACATCCTACGAGTTAAGTCACCTAACCCGTACCCTCATCATACGACTTGTATGGTGAGTCGTATGAGCAACAAAAATCTAAAAACTCAGGAAATTTTCCAAGGTCCAAAACCAATGGTGTTTTAATTCTCCCCCACATAGATCATTTATCCTCAAATGATGAAATAAGGCAGTACAAGCATGATTTACATCCCAATACCTCAACTCTGACCTTTAACTAAGTTAGAAAACAAAGATGCATGGAAATCAATTTTTCCTTTAACTAAGTTAGAAAACAAAAGTATGATGAAGAATAATACCTTCTATACAAATTTTTGGAGAAGAAAATAGGAACGAGTACTTGGACTTCATGTCTTCTTCAGCTTCCCAAGTAGCCTCTTCAACCTTGTGGTTCCTCCATAGAACCTTTACCGAGGCCATGTCCTTGGTCTTCAACCGACAAAACTGCCTATCCAAGATCTCAACTAGGATTTCGTCAAAAGATAAGGAGTCTAGAATATCAATATCCTTGATAGGAACGATTTGATATTTATCATCCATACACTTTCTCAACATAGCAACATGGAACACTGGGCGAATGGAGATCAAACTAGAAGGTAACTCCAACTCATATGCAATATTGCCAAACCTTCTCAAAACCAAGTAAGGACCAACATAATGGGGACTGAGCTTCCCCTTCTTACAAAACCACATTACTCCCTTCATGGGAGACACCTTCAAGAACACCTTATCCCTAACCTCAAACTGTAACTCCCTTCGTAACACATTCGCATAAGACTTTTGGAGACTTTGGGAAGCCTTAAGTCTATCCTAAATCATCTTCACCTTCTCCATGGCTTGGTGAACAAAATCTAGGCTAAGCATCTCTGCTTTACCAACCTCAAACCACCCAATAGGAGACCTACACCACCTACCGTACAAATCTTTAAATGGAGCCATCCCAATGCTAGAGTGGTAACTATTATTATAGGGAAACTCTATAAGAGTCAAATGCTTAAACCAACTACCACCATAGTCAATCACACAAGCACAAAGCATAGCTTCCTATGTCTGAATAGTCCTTTCTGCTTGCCCATCCGACTGCGGGTGGAAAGCAGTACTCTGACTCGCCTTAGTCCCAAGCTTTTATAAAACGACCGCCAAAAATGAGATAAAAACTACTTACCGCAATCTGAGATGATAAAAATTGGCACACCATGCAACTTCACAATCCTATGGAGATACAACCTTGCATATTCCTCATCCAAGAAGTTAGTCCCCATTGGCAAAAAAGTGAGCTAACTTCATCATCCTATTCACGATGACCCAAACTGAATCAAATTAATTTCGAGACTGAGAAAGTCTGGTAAAGAAATCCATGTTGATCACTTCCCACTTCCACTCTGTCAACTCAATCTCTTGGTACAAACCTCTGGGCCTTATGTGCTCAACCTTCACTTGTTGGCACCCCATGAATTTGGCAACAAAATTAGCCGCATCCCTCTTTATATTATATCACTAATACATCTTCTTAAGGTCATGATACATTTTTTCAAACCGAGATGAACAACATAGAGAGACTCATGCGCCTCAGCCAAGATCCTTTCAAGCAAACCGTCAACACCGGGAATAAATAATCTTCCTACCATCATCACTAATCTTAAAGGCAATCACCTTTTGCCCATCAACTTTCTCCTTCTCTAATTGTCAGGAGAGATTTTCCGCTTCGGTCGTTCGAAATTGCATTTTGTAAAAAATCCATCCGAACAAGTAGGGTCAATATTTCAGCATTTAGGTCGTAATATTTAGAACCCTTGATCCACATCAACACAGGATCTAACACTTGATTCTTCTTAATTTCAACACTAAGAGATGACTGTGCCACTTTCTAAATGAATAGACTACCATCCTCAGAATCCAAGAGACAAACTCCAAGGATAGACAAATGGTTAATGTCCTTCACTGATTCCCGCTACTCTTTATCTACATGAGCTAGACTCCCCATGGATGACCTGGTAATAGCATCAGCAACAACATTAGTTTTACCTGTTTAGTAGTGAAGACTCATGTCATAATCCTTGAGAAGCTTAAGCCATCTCCTTTGCCTGAGGATAAGCTCTTTTTGAGTAAACTCATACTACAGGCTCTTATGATCAAAACAGATATCCACATGCACTCCATACAAATAGTGATGCCAGATTTTCAATGTAAATACCAAAGCTAATAATTCTAAGTTATAAGTTGGATAATTCCTCTCATGAACCTCCAACTGTCTGGAAGCATAAGCTATCACCTTTCTAGGCTACATAAAAATACAACCAAGCCCCACATGGGATGCATCACAATTCACAGTAGACCAAAAACCCATAAGTGACTTCAGGTAAGGTCAAAATCGAAGCCAAAGTTAGCTTATCCTTCAGCTTTTCAAAACTTCCCTCATAAGCATTAGACCATAAGAACTTTACCTTATTTTGAGTTAACTTAGTCAATGGGGCATCTATAGATGATAAACTCTCTATGAACCTCCAATGGTAGCCAGCTAAACCCGAGAAGCTCTAAATATCTATTGGAGTCGTATTTCTAGGACACTTATTAACCACTAAAACCTTCTGCGGATCTACGATGATCCCCTCATTAGAAATGATGTGCCATAAAAGTGACAGGGTTCAACCAAAATTCACATTTCAAAAACTTAGCATATAACTGTTGCTCCTTAAATGTTTGTAATACAACACCAAGGTGATCGACGTGATCTACCTCGCTCTTAGAGTACACAAAAATATTGTCTATGAACACAATGACGAACAAGTCCAGAAACTAACAAAAACCCTATTCATAAAATCCATAAATGTCGTAGGGGTATTGATCATACCAAAAGATAGCACCAAGAACTCAAAATGCCCATACCGGATTCAGAAGAAAGTCTTAGGGAATCCATCTCCTAATCTTTCACTGATAATACCCAGATCGAAGATCAATTTTGGGTAAAAACTTAGCACCTTGCAACTAATCAAACAAAACATCTCTCCTTAAAAGGGGATACTTATTCTTTATCGTCTCCTTATTCAACTGTCGGTAATAAATACACATCCGATGGGAACCATCCTTCTTATGCACGACTAACATTGATGGACCCCACGGGGACACTCTAGAATTGAAAAAACCCTTATCTAAGAGATCCTTAAGTTTCTCCTTAAGCTCCTTCAACTCAACCAGAGCCATTCTATATGTAGTAAAAATCAAACGAGTGTTCGGAATAAGATCAATCCCAAACTCAATTTCCCTATCAGGAGGAACACCAAAAAGGTCATCAGGCAAGACCTCAGGAAATTCATTCACCAATGGGATGGAATGTAAAGAAAGACGCTTTGATTTAGAATTTTTAACCCAAACTAGATGATAGAGACACCGCTTGGAGATTAATCTTCGACTCTAAGATATGATATGAACTTCTCCTTAGGATCTAGGGAACTACCCTCCCACTCAATAATTGGTTCAGTAAGGAATTTAAAGACAACCTTATGGGTACGATAGTCTAGAGAAGCATAACATGAGTGTAACAAATCCATCCCTAATATGACTTCAAAATCCACCATATCTAGTTCAAACAGATCCACTAAAGTTTCTTTACTACTAAAAGATACCACACACCCCCTATAGACTCTTATAACAATCATAGAGTCACCTACCAGGGTAAAAATAGAAAAAGGGCCCAAAATTACCATAGGACAAAAACCAAATGCACAATAACAAATGGGGTCACAAAAGAGAGAGTAGACCTTGGATCAAGTAAATAGTACAAATCACGAGAAAAGAGCTTCAATATACCAATCACGACATCAGGTGATGCCTCTACCTTCTATTGGGTATTGAGAGCATAGAGAATGTTCTGACAAGTGCGAGAGCCAAATGGGGCATCCTTTGGTGTCAGAGTTGAAGAACCCTTTGGTGTCAGAGATAAAGAAGAGGCAATCAGAACCTTGTTTTCCCTCGAAGTAACCTTACCAACAGTCAGTTTCTAAGCTTGTGCCCTGGTTGACCATAGTTGAAGCACCTGTCCCTTCCCTCATCAAAGAAGCCCCAATACAATGTACCACAAAACCTAAAGGTAGGATATGATGGATCTAACTAGGCCTCACAAGGCTAAGATTGGGCACCCTGTGCCCTGAAGCTGTCGCCACCATGGAAACTCCTATCACCCGATGGCTTTGGGCAGGAAGAACTAGCCGTCGAGTAGGATCAAGAATTGCTCACTTCTTCTTGGTACACTTGCCACCATCCCTACTACTCTGCCGTTGGCCACCACTTACCTCAGAGAACCTAAAATTCTTTTCCTGCCTCTCCCTTATCTCTTCCTTCTTCTTCCTCTATTCCTCTACCTATTACATATACACAAAGAACCTAAAGATATCCATGTCCATGATCAATAAAGAAGTCTTACTCTCCAATATCAATTCTCTGGATAACTTGGAAGTGAACTTCCTCATTTTAGCCCTTATGTTAGAAACCAACTTTGGAGCATACCGTGATAATTGGTAAAACTTCAAGGCATACTCCTTTGCTGACATCTTACTCTGCTTTAGATTATCAAACTCTTCCATTTTTTCTTCCGTTAACTCTTGAGGAAAAAAGCACTCCAAAAAAGCATTAGAAAAATCCTCCCTTAGAGATGACTCAGAATCATCACCCCTTGACTGTTCCTGTTCCTCGTACCATTGGTACGCCACATCTTTCAGATGGCAAGCGGCCAACTCCACGCCCTCCACATTCGTGGCATGCATAACTCAGAAATTTTTTTCCATCTCATCCAAAATACCTTGAGAATTCTCCTTAACCATAACACTCATAAAGGTCGAAGGGTTCAAACACATTAATTGGCAAACCCTTGTGGCCTCAATAGATAGAGAAAAAAAAATGCCACGCTCAAACTAAGTAGCTACAAATTATGCCAACATATGAATGGACTGAAAAAACTCAACGTTCGTCACTTTAACCTGAGGATTTTGAGATGGACAAAAGGTAACTGGTGGTACTCCAGGAGGACAATCAGGAACTGAACCCCTAGATGGGGTATGGATCCCATGAGTAGAGTGTGTCCCATAAACGTTGTCCTTAGTTGGGATGGATGAGTCTCCGTGAACTTCAGATCGTCGAGGCATGATCTGAAAAGCAAACGAATAGGGATTAGAGAAGATTTTAGGACTTAGACTCTAAAGCTGGAAAATAAAACACAAGAAAGAGAAACATTTCTAAATGCCTTGTAGCCTCTCCCTTATGAGTGTGGCGTGCTACACACCCTTAAACAGACTCTACATGATACGACTTTGTGGACTCCTAATAAACCATAAACCTAGGGATTTGATACCAATCTAACATAACCTGAAATAGGGCCTAGTTTTGTTGGGTGCCTCAAGTCCAACAGGGATTGGAGACCACCCCCAATACCTAACCATAATAGCCCTACAACCTATGTTGGATGAATTCCGAACATATAACAAGATAGAACAATCATAATTGGAAGACACAATAAAATACATAACCATAACCAACCAAATGTCCATATGGAGTCAGCCCCAATACCAATACCAATGCCAAGGCTGACATAATACTGACACTACCCATGCCCATAGTAGCTACACAAATCCTCTAACTGAAATACAAGAATATCGGTCGGGACATGCCCCCAACCATATCCTAAACCAAAGTCCAAGAAATAAACAAAAGTATTAAAATAATTCCATAACATGAAATGGAGTCTTCCGGAGTATGGAAGATCAAAATTTTAATCCTATACAAGGTTATTCCCAAATCTAAGGTCACTGAGCAGAAGGAGAAGTATGGCCAGTTCCTATACCGCGTGGGGATACAACGCCCAAAGACAGGTTAATGGGTGTACACTAGCATGTACTAGAGAATAAGGATAAAATAATGCTATCAGTCAAAACCAAAGTAAATAACTAGATGCAATCACATACATATATACATTCATACCATGCTGGGAAAGGGAACCGGGTTTAGCATGCATTTAAAACCTTAACTTAGGTTGTTTAGCTTGACCGTCCTACCACTAACCACGGGCTATATGGGTCCAGTGTTACCCCCAAAATGGACCCTAGTACATGTAGCCTCACGAATCAGAGATGTCATAGGGGTCAAGGATTCCTGTGTACCTTTTTACCTCCATGATACATATATACAAGTATAAACTTAGGGGATTCCCACGCACCCAACAAGTATATGGTTACCATGACCAACCCTCATATCGAAAAACATGTTCAATTAAAATCCACCATTATGGCCCAATTAAAACCTTTAGCAGATAATCAAACCACCAAATCCAGAAATAAATAGCCAAGGCACTATGAAGTGGTATCATCATACCGATTATAGCTTGCAAGAAATGTCATTAGCCAATACTTATGGGATTCCCATGTACCCCATAGGGTTTTGTAACGACCCGAAATCACCCCTCGGGATGCTACACGGTGCCTAGGGTCATAAGTAACCCCAAGCTAACCCTTCACTTGGCATCACACATAAATAACTGATTAAATGCATAAAACCAAAAGAATAAGGCAAAATATAACTCTAATATGAATTTGCTCAATACCAAACCTGGAGTCACAAGGTTATAAGTCAACTTTTTACAACAAAATCGAAACCCAATACATCAACTTCTACCCACTATCTATGAAGCCTCTACTAGAACGGACCATGGGTAGTTGGGTCATGTCTCCCAAGCACCCCGACTCAATACGACTAAAAAAGGAAATACCACTCGTCTCAACCGTATCACTGACTCGAGCCATTGAATCAAAAGGACTCATCACCTGCCAACTGGAAGCTGTGAACTGATCGAACATGGTATATATGCTATAATTTGTACCTATATTATGAGACAATGTAGCACATAGACGTATATGTGGATCAACACTAGGGAATGTACTGGGTATATGGGGGTGAATGTACATGTATAAAATAGTATCAACCTTCTTCAGTCAAATCAAGGATGTAATATGGGATGACTCACATAGCTTGAACAAGTATGAAATATAAAGATCATAAATCATGTAAGATAAGGCACATAACACAAATCTCGTGAGTCATCATTCTTTAACCTTAAAATCAGAAATCTTCTCCTATTCTCAATACTCAAGACCAAAGGGGCTTTACAAAATACTATCAACTCATGCATATGCCTCAAGGAGAGTAAAACTTCATTAGTGCTCAAGATCTCATAGCTCTTTTTGAATTCAAATACTTGGAAATCGGAATCATATCACTTTGAAAGATACTTGAAGGCATTTCATTCACTTTAGGAAAATATCTCATTTCAAGCTTTAGGGAAATCATTCAATCTCAAAAGAAAGATACTCTAGTTTAGTGAAAATAACTCATCTCAAGGTTTCATGGGAAAATACCAAATCAAGGGAAAACACTTTCTTTTGAAGAGACAATTCATATCAAGGGAATACTTTAGCTAGGAAACCATTTTAAAACCTCATTAGTAGGAAAATAGCTCAGAGAAGGGAAAATACTTTAGTTTCAGAGGAAGTAACTGATCTCAAGTTTGAAAGGCAAGGGAGGTTCTCGTAATCGACATAAACCATGCGAGCTACATGGAGTCCAATATTTTGTCCTCCTAAGGAAAAGACCCCACGTTGGGGAGGAGATTCATACTCTTGCCAGAGAGTATAACCTGGTACTAGTGATCACTAAACGAAACTCGACCTTAGGCCCAATATCAAATCGGCCTTAGGCCCAATAATCCTAAACACGGCCTCAGGACCAACCTACGGTGGCACATAGTTTTGGGGTAAAAAACCGTAGTAACTTACCCGCTCGGTGCTAAATACTACTCCCTTTGGATTATCTGCGCTCATCTCATAAAAATCCACTTTTAGAATAATCTCATGGTTCACCATGAACCCAATAATCAAATCAATAATCTCATATAGTTAAGTGAATTTCAAAGCTCTCAGACCATTAGGTCAATTCATTTCTCAATCATCTCAAAATACTCAAATCATGGGTGCTTATAGCACAAGAGTTAACAAATTCACAAGTCCCAATTAGGGCTTACTAACCCATAGTTCAGTCTCAAGTTAAATCTCATCAAAAGCATAATGTATAGCATATACATTCGTAAATCATATGAAAATCTAGGAACTTCAGCAATTTATCTCAAAATCTCAATATAATCATCTGCTTCAATATCTCAAACATTTCAAAAATTAGCTTTTCAAGAAGTAAAATCATGGGGTTTATATCCAACTGTAAATTATCAATAAAACATGCAAAAATCATGCCATTTGACTCTTAATTAATGGAAAATATCAAGATAATGCATTCAATAATAATGGGTGAAAAATCCCAATTCAAATTCATGTAAAACCTCATAGATTTAAGGAAAATCATGATGTAAATAAGCCTTTGGGAACAAGGGTGAAAGGGTTACCCTTGTTCAAAACCCCACATACCTTAGATTATGACATTAGATGAACAAGCTTTCTCTAAACTCTTCTTCTTATCCTTGAAAGAGAGGGTTCTTTCCACACTTGACTTAGGGAACTTGAATATCAAATCAATTTGAAGAATCCATGGTGAGTTCTTAGATTTCTTGGAGAAGAATTTTGTTTTGATTTGATTTGGAGGAGAAAACCCTAGCTTATTAGTGTTAGAGATGGGAAAATGAGGTAGCTGCTTCGCATAGAATATATAGGAGGGTTTAAAAGAGGGGAAAGGACCAAAATATCCCATCAAAAATGGGTTAAAAATACTGAACGGGGGCTGCAACTGTCGAATCGACGGTCCGTCGAATCGTCCATCGCAAGCTGGCCAGAAGAAGGGACATACTGCCTCGATGTGATGATCTCAATGACGGTCTATCGAAAGTTTGGCGGTCCACCATTTTGGCCGTCGCGCGATGGCCAAGATTAGGCCACACTACCTCAGAGCGACGATCAAAGTGACGGTCCATCAAAAAATTGGCGGTTTATCATTTTGGCCATCACACGATGGCCATAAAAAAAAGGTCACTACCTTGGTTTCGATGGGATGATTGACAGTCCATTGAAAACTTGACGGTCTATCGAATTGTCCGTCAAACCTAGGCGATTCCGACAATGTTTAGTAAAACGTCCATAACTTCCTCGTTCGATGTCAGATTTTGACGAAATTGGTATCTTTGGAAAGCTAACTCAATACTCTACATAACAAAAAGTTGATATTAGGGAAATTCCACATGGTTCAAAATATTTCCCCACCTGGGAAGACACCTCTCAAACTTTTAAGGCCAGAATGACACTTTACTCAACATGCTATAAGGCTCAAACTATGAGGGAATTTTGTGGGGTTTTACAATATCTCCCCCTTGGAAACATTCATCCTCTAATGTCGGTAGTTAGGCTAGGAAAAATAGAGAGAACTGAGTGCGCACAGCTGAAATACTTGTCACACTGAATCTATACCTTTTCAAACCCGGCACATTCAAAGAATGCATTTATTTATGGCAGGAACAACTGTATACTGAATCTCAGATTAGAGAGGAACTGAATAAAGGAAGGGTGTTACCTTCGTCTGAATTTGGGCTAACTTTCCTTAGTCTTGTAACGAAGAGTTAGCTCATGTTGTAGTTAGTGCTTGTGATTTTCGACTGACTAAATCTGGGATCAAACCTCCCTAACAAATGATCCCTGAACCTACTGTCAATGATGAGAAAAGATTATGTCTGATACCAAACCTATTTAGCGAGAAAATCTCTGAATCTACCAAAGAAGATAATCAACTAAACCCAAAATTGAGATCAAGCCTATCTAACGGGTGACCCCTAGAGCTGGTAACAAGAATACTCAATTGAATATGCTACTGGGATCAAGTCCATCTAGCGGGTGATCTTGGAATAATAAGGATACTAAACTGAATCTGAGATCAAGCCTATCTGGTGGATAATCTCGGGGTCTGATAACACTAATACTGAATAACTAGACCTCTAGATATAGATAACTGAGTATCGAGGTTAGGAATTGATGGTACTAAAGATGATTAATTAAGTCGACTCATATGAATAGGAGAATTCGCTTGGTTCCGCTATCTGATGGAATATTACTGAACTCTGAAAAGAGTACTCGAATACTATAGAGGTTTGCATTGAGCACGTGTATACTACTAGATCTGAGAAAAGTATGCAACGGAGGCTAGGGTGCTAACGATAACGAGATTACTCAAGTTCTGTAACTTTCTGAGAGTCCTGAGTTATATAACTCATGGAGTTCTGAGAATCATGGCTCGACTGAGATCATCGCGAAGATGGACACGGGCTCTAGACAACAGCTAAATTATTGGGTACATATACCCCCAAGACTCGATAACAGAAAGGTAAAACATAACCATTCATGACCATGGGTATTCATTCACCATCACAATCACTAAGGCATCACTTCAAGCATTTAGGGATTATAAGCACACTATAACTTAGGGGGGAAATGCTATTGGGTCACACTCTATTCAACAAGGTCTTTCATCAAGCACTTAGCACGTATTTGGGGTCTTAGCATGTATCGAAGAACACATAATTGGGGAAACTTCATGTCACATCACAACTCATCCATCAAACACCTAGCATGTATCAAAGGCTTAGCATGTATCAAAGAGCAAATAATATGGGGAATTCCAAACTATCGTGTCACAATTCAATCACGGAGGCTTTTCAACAAACATTTGGCATGCATGAGCTTGCGCACAAATAGGGGGGTTCCAAATCAATATTCCGTATTGGCTCTAATTCCTTCACATAAGTATTTCATCAAACATATTGGGAGCATGCGTTGCTTATTCAATAATTTCTTAACTAAATTGGCATGAACACATCATCTAACAAGCAACGTGAAAAGGGTTTATCATGGACATCACATGAATATCACATACTAGGGTCAAAGTTTGATAACCATGTAAACAAACATGATTCACAACTCAATCATAGCATGAACATCAATTTCAACTCACATGAATTATGAAAACTCATAAACATAAGAATCTTTGAACTTCAGAAAAGGGTTGTAGAGTTTCTTAGACAAGAGGTACTCAAGAGTCAACCTATACATATGACTATCTTTCCCAACACGACACATCCACTCTCTCCTATCGGCACAACTGTCCATTATCTCTATCGCAACCTAAGGAAAAGGTCTCTGAAAAGTTAGAACATGAGGACCTGGAGTATGAAGGGACATTGCACCTACTTGGTACTCAACTAACTCTTGAGGCCTTTAACATCACAAATTATCAAAACGGTTTAGCCCAAGAACATGCATGATACAAATCTGGGTTTCACGAATCACTAAAAGCATTGCTCGAGTACTTAATTCACGAGTTACATGATCCGAATTTGGAGTTCAAAACTCATAGGATGTGATCCCGACTGCCAAATGCACTAGAACCCCTCATTTCAGGACTAGGAAAGTATATAATTCTCTATCATATGCATGAACATGAATTAGGATAATGGAACAGAAATGTAAAACATGAGCAGATACTAGGACAACAGAAATTACTAAAATGAGATTAGGGTCAAGCATCAATCCTTCTCGAAGCTATTTTACGGTTGACTGGTACATCCACTAGAGTCTTAAGGTTCAACGCGGTTATCGGTCCTATCATCGCCCCCTTAGACTTAAGCCATCGCTCCAAGGAGGTAAACCACCACATGAACTCTGGTACGACTATCATCACCTTGCTCTAGAGTCGGGGATATAACAATGCACATAAATAAATGAACTTAACCCGAATGACTACACTTCAAAGTGTAAAACAACAACACTACAAACCCAATATATTCCCAGATAAGTGGAGTCTGGGGAGGGTAGATTGTACGCAGTCCATACCACTACCCTTAAAGGAGTAGAAAGGTTGTTTCCAATAGATCTCTAGCTCAGGACAAAAAGGCAGCATACAAAAGCATTCAAATCACAGGATACCGTAAAATGACATAGGTACGACATTCACAACAAATTGCACATTGCCAAACCGAGGACATCAAAGTTCACCTAATTACCAACTACGATGCATCTACACTCTTAGCCCTCTATACTAATGCTTTCCCTCCAAATCTTCTTACCCAGGGTCATGTCCTCAATCAGCTGTAACTTCCCCACGTCACGCTTTATCACATCACTCCCCAAAGTGTGATGCCAACTCATAAAACTACCTCCTGAGATACACATCATCTATCTATAACCCCAATAGTCTTTATTTACTACTTAACGCTTAGAACAAGTATCTCTTATTCTCTGACGGACCACACCACTCCTGCCATAGCCTACCACTACATCGCCTATAACTTATGTTTCTAAACCATGAGAATCAAAATCACGCACAACACCTTCATTCATAATCTCACTAGTCCCACCTAGAAACTCAGTGTTACTACTAACCAGACAACATGCAATAATCCTCAAGAACAAAGAAGCCCCATGGCACCTTGGGCATACTTCTACATCATACATACAACATCAAACTTGATTACGAATAAAACAAACTTAGGCTCTTGCACACACTATTCAAGCCTATTAGATCACTTCCCTATAACTAGTACCATTAAACAAGAAATCACCGCCTCCACTTTCATGACCACCAATCATTCAAGCTTAGTGTATAGCACTAATCTCACTCGAACATAATGAAACAAAAGATCAAATTCACATGCCTACTCGAACTTCATAACTGATAATAATCGATCACAATCACATGGCCTACCTTATTTCCAATTTATCAACACACCCTCCTTCTACACATCATTACTATACACCTATTTATACATCCCCAACATAGCTCATAGCCCTATAAGTCTCAACTAAACTCCAACCTACAATCTCAGGGATGCCTAAATCAACAACAACCATTTACCAAGTACTTTCATCAATAACCTGTACCTTCCAACGCAATAGTTACCATCAAAAAACCTCTTCATATATTAGCAAATAATATTTTTCTTTAACAAATGACACCATTTCTACCTCACACAAATAAACAAGAAAGGACACAACACTTCATTAATAGCCCATACATGTGCAACAAAATTCATCTATACATATATACATATAAGTTCAGCAAGTGGCCCTTACCACTTATCTTGTCACCACCACTCTAAACCCCCAGTTCCAACCAACACAAAAATAATAGGATGCACAACAAGTTGCTAGTGAATCAAAATAGGCCTCACACGGTTTTAATAGACTTTTGTTTTGTGTTTTGCATAAGAAAATGAGATGAATAACAAAGCAACTACGCTAGTGAATCAAAATAGCCGCACACGGCTTCACTTGACTTGATTTTTTTCTTTTCAAAAAGACAATGATAACAAGATTACATATTGCAAAAGATAGAAACTTGACACACAATATTCAATGATCTAAGAATACACATCTCATTCTGTTTCACTTGTAAGACTCATAAGAGTGAGGTAATAACTTCCATCATAAGGGATTTTTGACACACCACAAGGCATTTATCAAGCCGCTTTGAGAGACTTCTAAAACTTCTTACTAGAGAATCTTAGAATGTTATATGGGAAGGAATAGGAACATAGGAATAATGATATATCAAGAGTAATAATATAACACCCCGACGTCTTCTTAGCTAAATTCCGTCCATGAAAAGTCTAAGCATTAGCTTCTAGAATGATCTAAATTAATTTTCATGTGGAATTTCCTACATTTCAACCTTTCATTACTTAGATGACTGAATTAGCTTTCCAACGATATAAGATTCGTCCAAAACGGACCCTCGGTGAAGAAGTTATGAATAATTTATAGTTTCAGTCATAAACATCATCATTTTGGTGTCTAACGCGTCGCGGAGAGGGTCAAATTTTCAATCATCAAATTCAAGTGGGGCTCCACAATGGTGGCGCATCGTGGAGGCACCCAATTTCCCACTTGTCAAATTCCAGTGGACCACCGTGATTGTGGCGCGTCGCAGTGGTACCCGAAATTGGGTTTTTTAGTTCAAATTTTCAGTTCCGTTCAGGAGTCATTAAGGGTAATTTTGACTTTTCCCTAATCTTTAAAACCATCCAAACAAATAATTTAGGGTATGTTTGAGCAACTTAACCCTATTTTCATCAAAATCATCAAGAATCCTCTCTAGGGTTTCAAAATAAAAACCCAAGTAGTTCAAGATTCAACCGTAGGTTTCAAAGTTGGTCGCATATTTAGAATCCCCAGGTCATAGGCTTCAATAATAACCTATTGTCTTCCTAATTCAAGGTACGCGGGGTTTTTCCTAAAATCTCATGGACATAGAAATCATGTTTTAAGAATGGGGGTTTGAAGTTTATGAATATAATCATGTTTTAGAAGTTTTAACGGTATTGTTTTGGTCTTTAGGCCTTTCCCCCAAATTGATTTGAAATTATGTATATATGTATGTATGATTTCAAGAATGGTTATTCAATTGAGAACATTAATTATAGTGAACCCCTCTTTTGTTATGAGTTTTCTCATCTTCGTACGATATAAATTATTTTGAATGCGTTTTGAAGAGCATGATATGAAATACTTTGGCTTTTGCTATGTTTTGAATATGATTTTTGAATATGAAAGAGAGGGTTGTGGATTTTGAATGTACATATAATGAAAGAGTGCATGGTTTTTCCAAAAGCACGTGACCACCATATGTTTGATGAGAGTTTTCGGAACATGAAATCTTTTATGCAAATTACATGCTTTGGGTGGTCTGAAACTACATTTTTTTATGAAAGATCATGCTTATTGCATTATGGCACAGAAATAGAAATTGCAAGTCCTGGTGTGATGACACCAACTCAGAAAATGCTATGATAAATTCAGAACAGAAAAGAATGCATGTTTGAAATCAGATTTTAAGATTTTGTGATTAGAATGTTGCATGATTAGAAATGGTTAAAAATTGGTCAGAAAGAGATGTTAGGTGGTTCCCCGAAGAAGGCATGAGTTCAGACACTCATTACCCGAAACTGTTATTTGCCGATCCAGGTATATCTTATATTACGCTGGCTTAGTGCCGTGTGGTGTATTAGAATCAAAAACTCCAACCCTTGCGGCACACTCGGGTTGGAGGCTTTCCCACCAAGTCAATGGCGGATTCCATATAGCCTGTGGAATATCAAAAAATGTAAGGGAGTGCCACCTAACTCAGAAGTAATACAAAGATCATAAATTGTTTTGACAAAAATGATTTATGATTACTCGAATGATGCCCATGTGTTTCCAGAAACTATTTTATGCATGACGTTTGATGAAAAATTGATCTCATCTATTTTATATATATGTTCAAGTACTCTATTTTGGATTGCTTCGCGTGCCAGTACTTTTGTGCTGATCCCCCCTCCCCTCCAGGTTCTGAGGCACAGTCTAGGGGTCCAGATAAATAGTAGATATTTCAAACCACAGATCAGATTGTGCAGTGATGAGCCTTCTATGATCCAGAAGGCCTGGTTATTTCAGATAATTATCTTTAGTTTTGTTTTGGTCTACTGGGGGCCTTCTCCCATTTTTCAGACAGTTTGTTTAGTCCATAGTAGAGATTTCGCAGACTGAGTCATACATTATTATTCAGATATATCTTGGATTTCAGTTTTTAGTGTTTTGATTACATTTTGGTTGACCATGTTTCCGTAGTATTTTGAATATTCCACATTTTTTTTATCATATGAATTTTGTGCATGATTACCAGATTTATAGGGGTGTTTCGGGCCTTCATGGTTCGGAATGCTCGTCACGTCCAGGGCCCCGGTTCGGGTCGTGAAAAATACATGGGTAAGGAAGCATAGCTTCATATCATGGATTCTGAGGAGGAATCTGAAAGCACCTCTGACTTGGTCTTAGTGCCCGACTTTTATGAATCACGAATAAAGAACTTCAATCATCGGAACTCAAAAACACTGATGGGGTACCTCTAACTCAATTACAATCCCACTACTATCTATAACAATTCAAGCTTTACTATTTCTGATACCTTGAAAATAAGGCGGAGATGGCCTGAATAGAGGAAGTTGAGGATCTGCATAAGCGCATAGAGAATCTCTCTATAGCACAATCTAATACTTGAAAGAATGGAGACCTTTCCTAAATGCCTTATAGCCTCTAGAAGAAAAATATAGATGTCTCCGTACCATTCCGCAAGACTCTACTAGACACGGATTTATAGACACCTTAGGACACTTGACCCATGTGCTCTGATACCATCTGTAACAACCCGAAATCACCCCTCGGGAGGCTACATGGTGCATAGGGTCATAAGTGACCCCAATCTAACCCTTCACTTGGCATCACACATAAATTACTGAATAAAATGCATAAAACTGAAAGAATAAGGCGAAATATAACTCTAATATGAATTTGCTCAATACCAAAATTGGAGTCACAAGGTTACAACTCAACTTTTTACAACAAAATAGAAACCCAATACACTAACTTCTAACCACTATCTATGAAGCCTCTACTAGTACTGACCATGGGTAGTTGGGTCATGACTCCCAAGCACCCCGACTCAATACAACTGAATAAAGAAATACCACTCGTCTCAACTGTACCACTAACTCGAGCCATTGAATCAAAAAGACTTGTCACCTTCCAACTGGAAGCTAGGAACTGATCGGACATAGTACATATGCTACAATTTGTACCTACATTATAAGACAATATAGCACATAGATGTACATGTGGATCAGCACTTGGGAATGTACTGGGTATATGGGGGTTAATGCATATGTATAAAATAATATCAACCTTCTTCAGTCAAATCATGGATGCAATATGGGATGACCACCTAGCTTGAACAAGTATCAATTGTAAAGCTCATAAATCATGTAAGATGAGGCACATAACACAAATCTTGTGAGTCATCATTCTTTAACCTTAAAATCAGAAATCTTCTCCTATTATCAATACTCAAGACCAAAGGGGCTTTAAACAATACTATCAACTCATGCATATGCCTCAAGGAGGGTAAAACTTCATTAGTTCTCAAGATCTCATAACTCTTTTTAAACTCAAATACTTGGATTTCAGAATCATATCACTTTGAAACATACTTGAAGGCATTTCATTCACTTTAGGAAAATATCTCATTTCAAGCTTTAGGGAAATCATTCATTCTCAAAAGGAAGATACTCTAGTTTAGTGAAAATAACTCATCTTAAGGTTTCATGGGTAAATACCAAATCAAGGGAAAACACTTCCTTTTGAAGAGAAAATTCATATCAAGGGAATACTTTAGCTAGGAAACCATTTTACAACCTAATTAGTAGGAAAATAGCTCATAGGAGGGAAAATACTTTAGTTTCCGAGGAAGTAACTGATCTCAAGTTTGAAAGGCAAGCGAGGTTCTCAAAACAGACATAAACCATGCGAGCTACATGGAGTCCAAAGTTTTGTCCTCCTAAGGAAGAGACCATGCATTGGGGAGGAGCATCATACTCTTGCCAGGGAGTATAACCTGGGTCTAGTGATCACTAAACGAAACTCGGCATCGGGCCCAATATCAACTTGGCCTTAGGCCCAATAATCATAAACTCAGCCTCAGGCCTAACCTACGGTGGCACGTAGTTTTGGGGTAAGTAACTGTAGTAACTTAACTGATCGGTGCTAAATACTACTCCCTTTGGATTATCTGCACTCATCTCATAAAAATCCACTTTTAGAATAATCTCATGGTTCACCATGAACCCAATAATCAAATCAATAATCTCATATAGTGAAGTGGATTTCAAACCTCTTGGACCATTAGGTCAATTCATTTCTCAATCATCTCAAAATACTCAAATCATGGGTGTTTATAGCATAAGAGTTTACAAATTCACAAGTCCCAAATAGGGCTTACTAACCCATAGTTCAATCTCAAGTTAAAGCTCATCAAAAGCATAATGTATAGCATATAGATTCGTAAATAATGTGGAAATCTGGGAATTTCAGCAATTTATCTCAAAATCTCAATAGAGTCATATGCTTCAATATCTCAAACATTGCAAATATTAGCTTTTCAAGAAGTAAAATCTTGGAGTTTATACCCATCTGTAAATTCTCAATAAAACATGCAGAAATCATGTCATTTGACTCTTAATTCATGGAAAATATCAAGATAATGCATTCAATAACAATGGGTGAAAACCTCCAATTCAAATTCATGTAAAACCTCATAGATTTCTGGAAAATCATGATGTAAATAAGCCTTTGGGCACAAGGGTGAAAGGGTTACCCTTGTTCAAAACCCCACATACCTTAGATTATGACATTGGATGAACAAGCTTTCTCTAAACTTTTCTTCTTATCATTGAAAGAGAGGTTTTTTGCCACACTTGACTTAGGGAACTTGAATCTCAACTCAATTTGAAGAATACATGGTGAGTTCTTAGATTCCATGGAGAAGAATTTTGTTTTAATTTGATTTGGAGGAGAAAACCCTAGCTCATTATTGTTAGAGATGGAAAAATAAGGCAGCTGCTTCGCATAGAATATATAGGAGGGTTTAAATGAGGGGAAAAGACCAAAATATCCCTTCAAAAATGGGTTAAAAATACTGAACGGGGGTTGCGATTGTTGAATCGACGGTTCGTCAAAAGTTCGATGGTCCGTCAGATCGTCCTTCGCAAGCTGGCCAAAAGAAGGGACATACTACCTCGCTGCGATGGTCTCAGTGATGGCCCATCGAAAGTTTGGCGGTCTACCATTTTGGCCGTCGCACGATGGCCAGGATGAGGCCACACTGCCTCAGAGCGATGGTCAAAGTGACGGACCATCGAGAAGTTGGTGGTCCATCATTTTGGCCATCGCATGATGGCCAAAAAAAGAGGTCACTGCCTTGGTTTCGACGGGAAGATTGAGGTCCATCGAAAAATTGATGGTCCGTCGAATCATCCGTCAAACCTGGGTGACTCCGACAATGTTCAGTAAAATGGCCATAACTTCCTCGTTTGATGTCGGATTTTGAAGAAATTGGTATCGTTGGAAAGCTAACTCAATGCTCTACTTGAAAAAAATTATATATTAGGGAAATTCCACATGATTCAAAATATTTCACACTTGGGAAGACACCTCTCAAACTTTTAAGGTCGGAATGAAACTTCACTCAACTTGGTCTAAGGCTCAAACTATGAGGGAATTTTGTGGGGTTTTACAGGTTTCCAATCAATCAAAAACATGTCCACCAAGGACTTTCCAAATCATTTAATTCAATCAAACCAATTTAGGTTCAATTACAATTTTATGCAATGCAAGGTTTTTAATAAAAGTCAAACTATGTTACAAAACATTCTCATTGACATTATATCAAATATGTTGAGGGCATATAGTTTCCAAAACCAAAAGCAAGAGACAATTAACCATTCCCATGCAACCACAAGTTCAAGCAATAATTATAATAAGAAAAACTATAATAAAAATATGGGAAAGCATTATCCAACCATTAGTAACCAAAACCATCAACATCTATTTTAAAACCAAAACAAATTCACAATAATACCATGAAAACCATTCATTAAAATATATTTTTTCTTGAACTAACAATGAGGGAGGATTAACATGCCTTAGATACCAAGGAAGACGGAGAAAAAACACCCTTTAAAGCCTTAATTGACCACCTTGAGGAAACCTTAGCCTCTTTTTGAACCAAGAGATTGAGAGAGATTAAAGAGTGTTTAGAGGATGTTTTATTTAGGAATAGTAGGTTAATTAAGTCCCAAGAGTTTTTTAAGTCATGGGGTCAAAAAAAGTGATGGAGGGAAATTTCCAGAATACCCCCCACTTAAACAATAAAAATTCCTGCAGGTGGGTACGGTTGGACTCCTCCACTCATACCCACATTATATGAGGGGTACTATGTAGTCGTACCCAGAATAGAAGGTTGTACATCCACACACTGTTCACCATACGGCTTTCTTTTCCCCATTTGTACCCAAAACATACGAATAGTACTCATAAGTCGTATCTAAGATAGAATCAAAGGGGTTTACCACTAGACAACGTATGTCTCCACTATACCACTCCTTCCCTATACTCATGACTCATAGTGAGCCACTTATACACGGTGCCAAGTCAAGTCACTAAGTTTAAGATTAAGTGAAGGATCAACCCAACGACCCATCACCAAACCATACGACCCATACCACCAAATCGTAACCACAATAAAAATTTGACCACCAAACACTGGACATCCTACGAGTTGGGTCACCAGACCCATACCCTCATCATATGACTCGTATGGTGAGTCGTATGATCAACAAAATGCTAAAAACACAGGAAATTTTCCAAGGGCCACGAGCGATCTTCAAAATATAGAATTTTTTAGGGCATTCCTGATAAATATATATATGTAACCTCGAGGGATTCCCCGACGAATAAATACATTTGATAAAAATGTGATATAAATAGAAAAATCATTCAAAACAAGAATTTATACATTTGATAATATAGAATCCTACGGTTTGCTTACCTAAAAACCTAAGATTTGTCGATCAATTCTTGACCTAAACATGACACTATCAAGGTTAGTCAATATCGACAAATGTTTTAAATTAAACAACGATCAATGAATCAAAACAAACTAATATTCACTTTTATCAATTTACAACTCCCGCCCTAATTTCATTCCTAATCACACAATTATCACATTCAATATGGAATCAAACAAAAGTCCATGACAATCAAAATTGCTTAAATGTACTCAAAATAAACCACTAAATTGCAGCATCAATCACATTGAGAAACATAAAAAAGAATAGAGTTGAGAATTGGACTTCAGTAAATCGGACCCAATTTTTTATTTTATGATAGTGAGTTAACCAAAACCCATTCAAAATCCTCAAACATAAATCCTCAATAATAAATCCCAAGTCAAAAAATTCAACCCGAACTACATTTTACCCGGACCCAATTGTTTTTTGGTGGAGTTTTGGTATTGGAATCGATAGATTAGTGTTCTTTGGAGATGGATCACTTCGTTGGAGCTTCGATAGACCCTGACAATCGATGGAATAATGTTTATCAGTGATATTTCACTAGAAAAATAAAAAAAATAGAGGGGGTTTTGGAGATTTCAGGTGTGTGGTGACGATTTCTGGTGGTGGTGGTGGATTTTGGGTTTTTTTTGGTGGGATAGAGTGGACGAAGAGGTTTTTTTATGATTTTCCAGTGAGAATTCACCAATAATAGTTAGCCTTTATCCATATTATCTCCCTCTCTTGTATCTTATTTGACTCTCTCCTCTCTCGCATTTTCTCTGCTCTCTCTCACTTCACTCTCTATTATCTTTTTTTACTTCATTCTCATTCTCTGGTTTTTGTGAGTCTGTATATTTGTGTGTTGTGTGAGCATATGGTTTTTCTCTGTGTAGATTGTGTGCATCTATTTAGTGTATGTATATTTTGGGTGTTGCTGAGTGTGTGTATATATGTAGAAAAAACCCCCAAAACATATTGTGTGTGGATGTGTATATATCATGTTATGTGGAGTGTGAGGGGTGGGGAAAATATGAAGGATATTGGAGTGGGGGAACGTGGGATAGGGCTGGTGAGGTGGGTAATTTGTTAGGAATTAGTTATTATTGATAAGGGTGAAAAAAAAATGTGGTGGAGTTGTTATTTTTTTTCTTGCGGGGGAATTATCAAAGTGCATGGTAAACTGAGGTAAATGGATAAATTTTACTTTTGGAAGGGTCAAATTTACATGTCTAAAATAAGTGATCACGTTCATTTACATGCTTATCTGAGCGATATAGCTAGGCCCATTTTAAGAGTGTACGTGGTAGAAAACCCGGTAGAGAATCAGAATATAGAACAAGAACAGTAAGAATGACAAGATATGTTTAATGATAAATTAGATGATGTGGACATGGATATTCCAGATGATGATGAGAGTGGAGATAAAGTGAAGGAGGATCAAACACCTATGTCTATTGTTGCAAGTAATATAGTGGGAAGTTCTCAAACAACACAGCCGAACAATCTTTAAGATGATGAAATAGGTTTTTACAATTGAATGCCATTCAAGAACTAGTCACTTCATTGCATATTACTTTCTTGAAAAAAGATTTCAAACTCAAGAAGGAGATTAATTCGCGTAGTGTGTATTATTTTAGTTGTGCACATTAGAAATGTAAGTGGTGATTGAGGATTGTGAAATTCATAAGTTCTGACAGATTCTGTATTAAAACTTATAAAAAGTATCACACATATGGTTCGAAGCATATTACAAGCCATAATTCGCACGTCATGGAAAATACTTTTAAAATAGATTCCCAATGGAAAAGGCCCATCTACAAGAGATATAAGCAATCAACTCTATAAACAATTAGGTTGTAAGGTGAGTTATTTAAAGATTTATAAGGGCATGGATATTTCAAAGCCTTTAGGTAGGGGAACACATGAGCATAGGTATGCAGTGCTTGATGCGTACCGGTATATGCTTGAGTCCGCCAATCCAGAAAGTAAGACGGCATTGCAAGTTAATGTAAATAGAATGTTGAAGTATTTTTGTAGCCTATCCATCTTGGATTCTTGGTTATTAAAAGATGAGAAAAATCATAGCCATCGATGGGACATTTTTTATAAGCATGTATAAAGGAGTTTTATTATCGACAGTAGCACAGGATACAGAGAATCACATCTTTTTGGTGGATTTTTGTATAATGGATAAGGAATGTGATTCTTTGTATCAATATATTTTTGAACAAATGATAAGCTATTGTTTAAATTTCTAATAAGCATCCAAGTGTCCAAAAGTTGGTTTCAATTGTCTACCTTTCGACTTACTATGGTTATTGCATGAGGCATCTTGGGGAAAATATTTGAAACAACTATAACAATTCAAAGGTCGTGTCTCATTTTTATAAACAAGTTATAGTGCATGATAGAGTTGAGTTCTTTGACCATTTCAGTCAAATAAGGGATATGGTACCCAAGGCAGCGGAATATCTCTAACATGTCGGATTCGATAGAAGGAGTTGGACATTTATCTGGGAAATAGGTACATTAATATAAATTTAATGTCTTGTTTGAGTTTATTGTAATACTATGTCTTACTAAGTGATTTTTTTATACTGGCATAATATTATGACATCAAACATAGTTGTATTAGTGAATTCAATATTTGACGTTGAAAGAGAATTTTCTATTATTGCTCTATTTGATGAAATAAACATGAGGTTTGCAAAATTATTTCACGAGAGGTATATAGAGTTGGTCAACTCACCAAACAGACTTGTTCCTTTAATGGAAAAACAAATATCAAAGTACATCGATTAGGGGAATAAGTTATTGGCCCATCAAATAGCCAATCACAAGTTCAGCATCAACAGTCATGGTAATGTTTTCACTATCGATCTTTAAAGAAGAACTTGTACATGTAGATTTTTTTACTTTAAAAAATTACCTTATGCACGTGCTATGACAGCGTTTCGGGTCCAATATGGTGCACAATATGGAATCAAATTTATGAGTACTCATCTCCATATTATTCGATTAAAAAATACACAATTGCATATTGTGAGGATATTAATCCAGTGCCTCCTGCATACTTGGATTGTTCTTATGGAGATTATGGAGAGAGAAATACCTCCTCCATATGTTGACTCAAGCAATTCAGGAAGAAGGTGAATGAAGAGAAGGCGTGGAGTTGGAGAATTATTTCTAACAACAAAAAATAAGTTCTCCATATGAATGATGGTTGGCCACATAATAAATACATGTTCGGATCAAAATACACCATAATTGTTGTAATAGTAAATAGTCTTATTGTTTGTTTAAATACGAACTTGATAATTTTAACTCATTATTTGTAATGTATGTTATTTATTATATAAAATATGTTTTATTTATGGTCCAATAATTAATTTATTCATCAATAAAAAATAGGTAATAGAAAATTAAATAAATATAACAGAGTACGAAAATATTTCCAACAAATGATTATCTTTTGCAACAACTGACTCATCTGTTGGAAGAAATCAAAATAGTTCTTGCTACTAGATTAAGTTCTTCCAATAGATGGATCATCTATTGGAAGAAATCAAACCTCTTGAAACCCTATTTTGATCTCTTCTAACAAATGACCTATCTGTTGCGACGGATGATTCATCTATTAGAAGAAATCAAACCTCTTAAAGACCTATTTTGATTTCTTCCGAAAGATGGATAATCTGTTGCAACATATGACCTATCTGTTAAAAGAAATCAAACAACTAGTAAGACCTATTTTGATTTCTTCCAACAAGTTAGTCATCTGTTGAAACATCTGATTCATTTTTTGAAAAAAATCCAACAACTAGAAAGACATATTTTAATTTTTTTCAATAGATTAATCATCTGTTGCGACATATGTTTATATCCATGTGATTAGTTCCAACAGATGAGTCAGATATTGAACCAAGTTAGTCATTTGTTACAAAATATATCTATATTTATTTGTCTAATTTGATGTGAAATGATTCATATAAAACACTTATTAGTATTAAATAAATTGATTTAACTGTAATTAGCTTTCAATTAATAAGTTCAATTTTAATGAATTACATAGTAATTACATGATCAACTAAGTTTATTCGTCCTGAATAGAGTTATTAACTGACTAACTTGATGTCAAATGATTCATATTAAATTATTATTAGTAATATATAAATTAATTAACTAAAATTAGCTTTCAATAAATAGCTATAAATTACATACTAATTACATGATCAACTAAGTGTATTTGTCCTGAATAGAATCATCAATTGATTAATTTGTTGTGAAATGATTCATATTAAATCATTATTAGTAATAAATAAATTGATTTAACTAAAACTAGCTTTTAATTAATAATTTTAATTATAATTTAAATGAATTACATAGTCATTACATGATCAGCTAAGTGTATTCGTTCTGAATAGAATGATTAATTAACTAATTTAATGCAAAATTATTCATATTAAACCATGATTGGTAATAAATAAATTGATTTAACTAATATTAGCTTTTAATTAATAATTCCAATTGTTATTTAAATGAATTATATAGTAATTACATGATCAACTAAGTGTATTCATCCTGAATAGAATGATCAATTAACAAATTTTATGTGAAATGATTTATATTAAACCATGATTGGTAATAAATAAATTGATTTAACTAATATTAGATTTCCATTAATAAGTTCAACTGCAACTTTTATGAATTACATAGTAATTACATGATCAACTAAGTGTATTCGTCCTGAATAGAATCATTAATTGACTAATTTATGTGAAATGATTCATATTAAATCATTATTAGTAATAAATAAATTGATTTAACTAAAATTAGATTTCAATTAATAAGTTCAATTATAATTGTAATAATTTTATTGTAATTACATAATCAACTAAGTGTATTCGTTCTAATGCGAAATGATTCACACAAAATCATTATTAGTAATAAATAAATTTATTTAACAAAAAATAGCATTCAATTAATACGTTTAGTTGCAATTTTAACGAATTGCGTAGTAATTACATGATCAACTAAGTTTATTCGTCCTGAATTGAATGATCCATTGACTAATTTGATGTGAAATAGTTCATATAAAATCATTATTAGTAAGAAATAAATTTATTTAACTGAAATTTACTTTCAAATAATAAGTTCAATTACAATTTTAATTAATTTCATATTAATTACATGATCACTAAGTGTATGCGTCCTGAATAGAATAATCAATTGACAAATTTGATGTGAAATAATCTATGTTAAACCATTATTAGTAATAAATAAATTGATTCAACTATAATTAGTTTTCAAGTAATAAGTTCAATTACAATTTTAATTAATTGCATAGTAATTACATTATCTACTAAGTATATAACCTATTGCAGTAAATTATATTGTTGCAATAGATGTAGATATTTGTTTGATAATTTTCAACAGATGAGACATCTTTTGGTACAGATAATGCATCTATTGCAACAGATAATTCATCTATTTGATTATTTTCAATAGATGACTTATCCTTGCACCAGGTTAGTCATCTATTACAACAGATGTCTATATCTGTTTGATAATTTTCAACAGGTTAGTCATCTATTGTATTATGTACATGTCTATATATCTTTTATTATTTCCAATAGATGAGACATCTATTTTAACTGATAATTCATCTATTAAAATATATGACTCGTCTGTTTGATTATTTCCAACAGATGAGTTATCTATTTTAACAAATAACTCATCTATTGCAATGTATGACTATATGAGTTATTTTTTGCAATGTATTTCTATATTTATTTGATCTCTTCCAATAGAAAAGTCATTTGTTGCTACGGGTTACTCATATGTTACATTATTCAGATGTCTATATCTATTTGATTATTTCCAACAGATAAGACATTTGTTACAACTTATAATAGATAATGAATAAGTTGCGATAATTAAACTTAGTAATCTATTTTTGGTAATAATTTATAAGTTTCCAAATTTAAGTATAAAATAGAATTCATGACAAAACAAATGGACTATAATTTGAATTACTAAACTATTGCCTTCACCAATTAAATAATATAATTAACTAAAATACTCAAAATAAAATATTGTCATAAATAATATTTATACACATCCAGATAATTAAATTACAACCCAAATTAGGGCTCCAAACTTTTACAGGCTAACCCAGCAGCCCAAACCTCTTGCATCATTGCCACTGTGCTTTCATTCAATAAGGCCCTTTAAGTTGTCATAATAGTGTCGATTAGCTAACATTCAGTAAATACACGCGAGTATGACCTGCACGCGACAACAGTCTCATTTTAAGGAAGGTCATGTTTTCGACTTTCAAAAGACCATCTTTCATTGAGCAACTTCTCTAGAAAGTGATTCATTATGCCACTTTGCTTCAATAGATTTGGGAACAACTCCAACAGTGGCTCTATGCAAATAAAAAATTCCCACTCTTCAAAGACTGGTAAGTTGCAGTCGTAAACATTTATGACTCCCTTATTCATGAGGATCTCAACAGTCACAAAATGTTTATTCTTGAAGTTCATCACTACAAGAATCTTCTTTGCCCCAATCCAATCTATGGCACCTGAAAATGGCCTTTTCCCTCTACAATAGTTAATGGCATCATCATCCCATACAAATTCAGCAATTAAATCCTCAATTTTTCTTCCATGAGGAGTTGTTTCTTCTTCACGAAGTTCGTTGTACCTACTTAAGAAGTTATTGTAGAAGTTGAGGTCCATGATCCTATCCCCAAATCATATTGCTCTATGAAAGTAAGGTGCCCCTCCCTCATGAAGTAAATAATTTCATCAACATACTGTGATATAAGAATATAATTTAAATAAGTTAGTAACTCATAATAAAAATGAAAAGATACAACAGATGGTCCATATGTTGCATTGGTTCTCTAAACCTGTTAACAGATTACCTATCTACTGCAACTTATGTAATATATGGTCTATCTGTTTCATAGGTTTGTTGAACCTGAGTTAAGGGATTACCAATCTACTGCAACCTATGCAATAGATGGATAATCTATTACAACAGGTGGGTAATATATTGCAAGAGATGACTTGTGTATTTAAATGAATCTCTAAATCGTTAATAGATTATCCAATCTACTGCAAGATAATGCAATAGATGGATAATCTATTGCAACATATGACTTAGAATGTTGAAAATAAAATAGATATAATATTAGAAAAAGTAAACTTACCCAGTCCTCATACCACACCTTCATATTTGTCATGTTCTTGAAGTTTTTTGGCTCAAATTCATGCATAGAGTAGAATTCTGAGGCTTTTTTGGATTTGATCATTATGTTTAGCTTAGACTTCTTTGTGGCTTTCACCAACTTGTAGATATTCACCTTCTTCAGTTGTCCCCACTCTATAATGTCCCCTTGAACTTGCTTAACATTAAAAGAAGGAGGAGTTATAATTTTTCTTAATTTAATACCTGATAGTACCATTAAAATTGCTTTTCTCCTCTTCCTAACCTCCAATGGAGTGAATGGCTCTGTCAACTTCCTTGATGGTATGCCACCCATTTTAGATATCAATTCCTTGATAGAAACAGTCAGAGCATTGATGATTTTAATTAAATTTTTATGTATGTCCTTGCTTTCGTGGTATTTACAAACAAAACATGAGCTTAAAGAGGTGGTATCCCTACTGAAAGGGGTGAAACCATTATATCCACCATAGTCACCACTAGTATGACCATCGGCATGGATAACTCTTTTTTAAATAAATTTTCATGAGCATCATCAACATGCTCATTACCATGCCTAACACCAGCATCACCACCTCCATTACCATCACAAACACCAACACCATCACTCCCACAACCATTAGTACCCAATTTTGTTGTAGCATTACAAAAAAACTCAACATGAGACTTAGTAAGAGCAAACTGACTTTCCCTAACTGCTTCTCTTTTGAGCGTTGTTGCTCCAACTAATTCTTTCTTTATTAAGTCCACCTTTAGGTCTGGCTTTGTTTCAACAACAATTAGAATAAGAAAGGAAGGAATCTCCAACTCTTGCTTATTAGGTACAAGTCAGGAATGCACAACCTATAACTAAAAGGACATATATTTAAATAAAATAATAATTTGCAAGAAAATTGTAATAAAGTCATATTTTGCAATAGATTATCCATCTGTTGTATTAGTTTATAGTAGAATGGGTAATCTGTTAATAGGTTCAAAGTACCTATGCAACAGATGACCCATCTATTACATTAGTTTACAGTAGATTGGGGACTATTAACAGGTTCAAAAAAATTATGCAACAGATGGGTAATCAATTGCAACAAATGACTTATCTGTTGCAAATTTATTGTAAATTATCATTTGATTTTAATATATGTACTTTTATTTATAGTTTGTGCATCCCTGGCTTATACCTACTAAGCAAGAATTGGAGATGCCTTCCTTTCTTACTCTAGTTATTGGTGAAACAAAACCAGACCCAAAGGTGGACTTAATAAAGAAAGAATTTGTTGGAGCAACAACCATCAAAATAGAAGAAGCTAGGGAAGGTCAGTTTGCTTTCGTTGAGCCTCATGTTGAGGTTTTTGGTGATGCTGCAATAGATTTGGGTACTGGTAGTGGTGGTGGTGATGGTGGTGGTGGTGCTGTTGGTGATGCTGGTATTAGGCATGGTGATGACCATGTTGATGATGCAAATGAAAATTTATTTAAAAAAAGATTTGTCCATGATGATGGTCATATTGGTGGTGTCTATGGTGGCTTTGATGGATATTAATGATTCACTTCTTTCAGTGGTTCAAATGGAGGATGGCATCTCAGGCCAATCACTATGGCAAACTCTCTCATGCCAAAAAAAACTGGCATGTCATAGTAGTTTATCCAGATTTCATCCATTTTTTTGTCCTTATCCTTCAATTCTTCATCATCACCGATATACTTGACCATGCCCTTGAGAAGACCATATACCGTGGTCATTTGAAAGCATTCATTATTGTCCTCTAACAAATCAAGAAAGTATCCAAAGCAGAATAATCCTCCCATTTTTCATCCCTCAAAATCTTCTTAAACATATAAAAATTTTACCCATGAGATATTTAACTACAAAATCACCAGTCAAATCTGTTTGGTTATTTATAGAAATATCAACTTGGAACTTATCAATACTACAATTTTTTATAAGATCATATTGGGTTTTTTATCTACGTTCATGTTTAATCGATGATGTAACAAGAACATCATCAACATCATCATCATCTCTTTCTCATTCATTCTCTTTTTTATTTTATTTTTCATGTCCATCTTCTTCTTCTTCATATCCTTCCTTAGTTTCTTTTTTCTCTTCAGCCTCACCTTCATCCTCATCTATTTTATGACTTTCTTCATCATCTCCATCCTCACTATCTCCATCTTCTTCCTTATTTTTAATTTCATCTCCCCCTTTACAACTTCTTCTTCATCTCTCTCAACTTCCTTTTCTACATCATCTCCTTTGATAGATTTTGAAATATTTCTATCTCTTTCAACATTTTCATTCTCTACAGAAGGTAACACTTCATTCATTTCTAAAAGATCTTATTCAACAAGCTCTTCTAATGGTGTTTGTAATTTAGCCTTTTTGGTTACTTTGTAAGAAGTTGATCCACTTTTTTTTTATTTTGGGAGCCATTTTTTATCTATAAATAAGAGAAAAATAAAAAATCTTACAATTGATTTATGCATCATTAAAAAAAATAATAAAAAATTTAATAAACGCAACACATTGCAAAAATATTTTCAACAAATGACCCATATGTTCCAATAGATGACTCATTTGTTACAACAAATGGGTCATCTAACCGAAGAAATCAAACCAGTAGCAAATCCTATTTTAATTTGTTATGCCAGATGACCCATTTGGTGCAATAGGTGGATCATCTGTTGGAAGACCTTTTTTGATGAGTCATCTACTAAAATAATCAAGGCAGTTAACCAACAGATATATAGTTTTTTCCAATAAATTAAACATATTTTAGGCAATATTATATATCAACAAGAACATGTTGTGCCCGAGTGCGAATGCAAGTGTACGTGGTCGCAAAAATTAATATAGTGGCCTTATAGAAAGACAAGTATTCATCTCACAGGGACTAGTGTTAATCAATTATCAAATTCTAGTTCAACTATTAATATTAAATCAGCACAACGTAACCACAAAAGTTTAAAGTTATAACTAAACCTATACAATGCGGTAAAGTAAGGTTCTTGGACAATCAATGTGAGGAAACCCAGGGTTAAGGAACTACAAACAATCATACTAAATTATAAACTTCATTGGTTAGGTTGATTATCTTGGTTGTTAGTTCATGGGGTTCATACTATGACTATGGCTTTCCGAACAATTAGTCAATTGTCTAACTTAGCCCCACAACTACATCGTCGAGCGGGGATGCAAGAACTAAGTTAAATACATTCATATTTCATCCCATAATGGAACCAAATCCAGAAAATAGGTATATTCCTATCCTAAATGTAAATTATAACTTCATTCTATTAGAAGATTATAATTTTATTCTATTTATCCCATGTTCTATCCTCTTGTTCCTCCTTTCGGGTGCAAAAGATGATTATACATGTATTCTAAGGGTCATGAAGCATTGAAATAGTGGTAAAAAGGATAAATAAACAACCAACAATGATAAAAAAAAAACCATAACCAAATCAATTCATAACAATAGAAATCATGTTTTTTGCCTTAACCCCGGAAAAGGGTGTTTAGACGCTCATGGACGTGAACGTAATCACAATGATTGAATACATTTTAAAATCCATAAATAAACCAAATTAATGGGGTTAAAACTTAAATTTAAGTGTTCTCCTTCCCTCCTTCAAGTCCCAAGGTCATCTAAGGTGTAAAACATAATGTTTAAGGGTCCTATTTATAGGAGGACATAAGCTGCCGATTTTGACATAGGATTGTGCCACGCCCATATCACGGTGAATAGGGTCCATGTAATTCCCACAAGGGTGTTTCACGTACCTAAAGTGGTGCCTAAGGTCCATGGTACGCTAATTACTCCAAAACGTCTATTTTCTTATCAAATTTTGTCCTATGTGTTTGTCCATCCATTCCAAGCCTTGTGGTGTTGCTTCAAATTGATCTACAACTTTTAATATCATCCATATATCATCATTATCAATTCACCAAGAATACTATATCATCAAACACCATTTATTAGTTATCAAAACAACATACAATTCAAGATGATGAACTAGAAACTTAAGCTAAGAATACTAGTTTTGTCTTTTTTATCTTTAACTTAGTGTTTTGTCTCTTGGCTTTTTTCAATTGAATCTTATACACTATAAACAGTTATATTACTCATAATTAATACCCTTAGTAACTTATTACGCACTCTATAATCTATCGAGATCAACTAGAACAACACATATCTCAAGCTAGTAACACTAGTTTTCTCGTCTAAACTCTAAGTGGCCAAATTAATTCCAAACTAGTTTGAAACACACCTTAAACATTATAATCAAGTAGTTTAACACTTAGATACTCAATTATAACATTAACCACTCATTAATCACGCAAGAAATCCTCAAAATAAGGATAAACAAGCATAGATAATGACACTTAGGTGCATAAATCCACCAAAGATCACCACCTCACACTTTAAACCTTGTTCGTCCTTGATCCACTCTTTACTCTAAGCATCATAGTAAGGGAACACCCCGCACTTCTACAACAAGAAGGACATTCGAGCTAGCACTACAATGACTACACAAAATTCAAATTTTTACTCTAAGCATGTTATACACAATTGAAAGCTCAAGAATTCTACTCCAACACACCCTAGCCTCAAGAATTGACTCACCAAGTTGGAAAACTCATACCTATTGATAAATAAAAAATATCATACAAATCACCCAATTATTATCAAACATGTTCCCTCACGACAAGAGTTACCCATACTCACTCACATAGATGCAGTTTATCACAAAATCAGTGTAAGAATTAAATTACGCTCCCTCTCTCATAGAATTCACAAGTTACACAAGATGAACCATAGGCTCTCCCTTAGTGTAGTACTCCACTAATATAAGAATGTTAAGGCTCAGGATCAAATAGGTCTTTAAGGGTTGTAATGTAGGCTAAAGGACCGGTAGAAACTATTTTTGTAAAGAATAGTGACTATCTTCCCTAAGAACTTTAATACATCACACTTTTTTTCAATTCACCTCTAACAACCAACTTTCCGCCTTATCTCACTACAAAACAATAGTCAAATTGCGGGGGTTAATTTTGCAGTTTGCAGGGGTTTAAAACCCCCGCTAAATGTAATTGCGGGGGTTCCCAAATCCCCTGGAATATGAGCCGTCACAAACGAGTTGCGGTAGTTTTTTTTCGACCCCCATAATTAATTTGTGGGGGTTATTTTGTGGCGGTTACAACCCCTTAATTAATTTACAGCAGTTATTAACCCCCGTTATTCTAAATTTAATTATTTTTATAATAATTTTTTATTCAAAAACTTGCGGGGGTTAAAACCTCTGCAATTATTTAAAAAAAATAGTGGGAGCCATCAATTTTCAATAACAAATTATAAATTTTAATTTTAGCTGAAATTTAATTGTTCCTTTAGGCATAACCTACAATCTAATATTTATTTAATTCATATATCATTAACACAACATGACTAATTAAACATTATAATTCACAAGCATCTTAAAAATACATTGAACATTAAACTTCAAAAATTAAATTTTCAACATTAGCATCTTCAAACTCCAAATTTTCAACATTAACTAGTATCTTCAAATTCCAAAATCAAATTTAAATACAAAACCTTCAAAATTCTAAGATTCGCTCCAACCACACATTACATCTTCATAATGAATATTCAAGACAATTTGCAATAAAATCAACGACTGTCATTAGGATCACTATCATCACGTGGTCTTCTTGCATCAATGGGTGAATTAAGTCCACTAGCTGCATCAGTTGGCTACATAAAAATGAAAAGTATAAAACCAATCAGATAAACTTTCAGTCCTTATTATATTTATTTCTACGTACAACTAAAAAACATCATGATAAATATAAATAGATAAATCACAAGTTCACAATTTCAAGTAACTACACTTAATAAGTTTTAAATAACTTATTCACTAATACACATTTCAAGTCACTATACTCAAACCATTTTCAAATAGCTAATTGACATTTCAAGTCACTATACTTAACCATTTTGAAGTAACTACACTTAATTATTTTCAAGTCACTAGTACACATTTCAAGTCACTACACTTAACCATTTTTAAATAACTAGTAAACATTTCAAGTCACTACCCTTAACCATTTTCAAATAACTAATTCACATTGCAAGTCACTACACTTAACCGTTTTCAAAACACTACACTTAACCATTTTCAACTCCCTAATTCACATTTCAAATGACTAAACCTAACCATTTTCAAGTCATGAATTCATATTTCAAGTGCCAACACTAAATCAATTTCAAGTCATGAATTCACATTAGTGATTACACTTTACTAATTTCAAAACACAAGTTCACCTTTCAAGTTGCTAATCCACTTCTCAAGTGACTACACTTGATTATTTTGAAGTCACTAGTACACATTTCAAGTCACTAGTCACCTTTTCCTATTTTTCTTTTGATTTTCTCACTCTTTAAGAATTTGATAACAATCAAAAACAAAAATTTATGTTTTTGATTCTAAATTGTAGGTTACTTTCCACTATAACCCTTTTAATTATTCTTAAATTACTCTCTTAAAAAATGTGAAGTATTTAAGAACCTCATTTCAAGAAATTTCTTGTGTCTGTTGAAAAATGAACAATTCATTTATTTTGAAACGGAGAAAGTACTTATTTTGGGATGACTTATAATTAGGGATCAAACTTTCGATATGTATTATAATTAGAGATCAAACCTCTTATATTTTCATTGTTTTGCCTTACAAAAACCAAATGTCTATAAAAAGTATTCCACCGAAAACAACTTTAATATAGCTGTGTAAGTATTGAACTAGAGAAAATTGCTCAAGTGGAATATCTACGGGATAATGTTCCCATTGGTCTTAATGATTATTATTATTATTATAACTATTATTATTATATTCATCACATTTAGTTGTTAATTAATCTTTTCTTTCATGTTTAGCCATGGTCAGATGACTTCGTCAGAGATATGTGATTGGACTTTCATTTCCATTTATAATCTTAATTAATTATGCTCAATCATTGATTCTCTATGGATGAAGACGACTTTGAATTAGTATTTTTTGTAATTTTGGACCATCATTTATATGGCTATTTATTCATAGATTTCTGTTAATAATAGTTACGTTGTAGCTTAAGAGAATTAACAAGCCATCAACCCCACATACATCATGATTCTTTTATCGAATTAAGTGATTATTTGTTTATACATGATAATCTTTTTTTATTTTTTATGTCTACCATCTACCTAGACTTCATATTAAGAATTTGATAACAATCAGAAACAAAAATTTTTGTCCAGAAAATCGTACCTTGTCCTTCTCCGCAACACTATTAAAACACACTACAAGGTATCCATCAAGGTGGAAGAACACCTTGGACTTCTGAACAAACTACCATTGACTAGCGATAAACCTTTCAATATCACGTATAGAAGTGGTATTGCCCACAACATACATTATGATGGACTTCATCCATACAGCATATCAGATTCCACATCTACATCATATAACTAAACTACAACCTCCCCCTCTTGCATCATAGGAAGAATGTACTTGAGACTTATACCCTTGGATGCTAACTTGTTTGCATCAAACTACCCAACCCAAGATTAATACTAAAAACGATAATAAATAGAAAAGACCAGAGCTTAATACTAAGACCAACAACAAATAGGACTGATTATATGGAGCAGTAGTGTAGTATTAGTAAGGAATAATACCTGGCAAACAGAGAGGGCAGTTGCACGTGCCCGATCCAGGGGAGATGTATAGAAGGAATTAAAAAGAATCCATTGGGACTTTTCCCGATCCAGTAGCTGGCGATGGAGGTGAGGTCGGCGGCCATGGCTGGTGCAGCGGCGGCGCTGGCAAAGGGAGAGCGACAGAGAAGACGCTAATGGGGGAGAGGGACGATCGGTGATGGGAAAGGCAGTGTTGATGATTTTGTTGTAGGGTTTTTTAGACAGGAGGAAGATAGAGAGAGAAAGAGGAGAGATGAGAGAAAGAGGGTGGAGGCTACTGTGAAGAGATTAGGGTTTGAGGGTTGATTTTTGTCTTTAAAAGGAAAGAAAAAGACTTTTGATCTCAGCCGTTGGATCAATTTTGATCAACGGCTGAGATTTAAAAGTTTGAGAATTGGGTTAGAATTGAGAATAAAAAATAGATTGAGTTTGATTTAGGCTATAATTGTAACGAAGTAAATATAATTAGGCTAATATCGTAAGAAATTGAATAAATTGGGTTAAAAGGGGAATAAATTAGGCAAAGTGATCTTAATTTAGGTTGTTATTTAAATAGTAGTAGGAATAATAATAATAAATAATATATAATAATAATAATAAACCATAAATAATTATAAATAATAATAATAAATAATAATAACAATATATATGATAACAGTAAATAACAATAACTTTATAGTTACATGCTTAATATAAAAAATAAGTTACAAACATGGCGTTACATTCTAACAAATCCCTTTTTTTAACTCGCCCAAAAAACAAAGAAATTATATGCTTGCAAATCCCCTTTTTTTAATCACCGCACAATTTTTTGTGGTTGAGGGTAGCCAAGCTGCTGCTCCATCTCCCAGTTCAACTTCGAAGAAACTCTTTCATGACAAGGAACATATTCCTCGAGTTTCTCGACAAGCTCTATTGTTGTTGGCGCAGATAAGATGATTTGGCGAGCATTGGGACTGATGAAGCCTTCCTCCACAACTTTGTCAATAAATGACAATAATGAATTGTAATATCCATCCACACCATCAATCCTACCGGCTTATCGTGGATGCCAAGTTGTGCCCAACTAATTACTTCAAGTAGCTCATCAAGTGTGCCATAACCACCTGGTAAAGTAATAAAACCATCTGAGTGTCTAGCCATTTCTGCTTTTCTTTGATGCATATCTGTTGGGCTCCCAACGGTCATATATCCGTTGGGCCCAACAACTATTTTTTAATTAAATATGATTTTTTAAAAAAAAAAATCCTATAAATACTTTTTAATTATATTTTTAAAAAAAATGACCACATGTGGTCATTTTTTAAAAAATAAAAAAATAAAAAATAAAATATAAAAGCGACAAATAATTTTTGGTTAATTTTGATTAAGTCCAATTAAACTCAATTGAGTATAAATGACTAGAATTTAAATAAATTCTTTGTATTCTACAAATAATTTTTGGTTAATTAATTTTTGAATACGTATTATTTATTTTTAACAAAAGTGACACTGTCCGTCACTTTTTGTAAAAATACAGAAAAAATAAAAATAATTTTAAATTGCGATGAATAGAGGGGGTTTTAACCCCTGCAAATATATTCGATGAATATCGGGGGTTAAAATCCTCCGCAAATTTATAAATTTTAGTGGCAAGTTTTTAACCCCTGAAATTCATATAATTTTACGGGGGTTAAAATAACCCCCGCAAAAAAAAAACCCCGCAATTAACCCCATTTCTTGTACTGTCTACCTTCACGCACATCTTTTGTTTTGCCTCATCTTATTAAGCTAGTTCACATATAATGCAGTGGGAGCATTTTCTATTCGTATCTTATTCAATTTGAACAATCTTCATTCTTTTCATTACACAACTCCCAGCCATAACATATTTTAATTTTCAACACCAATTGCTATTTCTTAGGGTCTCACTTTCACCTTTTCCCTACTTGAATTTCAAACTCCTTAACTCAATTAATTTTTAACTAAAGCATTTAGGAGCTTTGATCAAATTAAGGTCAATTAAAGAAAGGGATTAGGCTACATATGAGGCTACCAAATAATAAGCTAAAGGCTCAATGGGGTTAACTAGGATTATGCACAAGGGTAGGTCAGAAAGAGGGTATATACATGGCTATCAAAGAAATGTCTATATCATCTCATAAACCCACACTCTTTATTTCGCTTTGCACACACACCAGGCAAATTCTATAAATCAAATGCAATAAGGAATACACTACAACCTTACATCACACTTTGCACATGCTCAAATCAAGAAAGATCATCATAGACACTCAACCACACAATAGAATGAAGTTAGTATTAAGCCAACAATGTACAAAAGTCATAAACAAGAGCCTAGGAATCTCAAAAGTAGTAATTCAAATAATCCATATGCTCTTTAAATAGAAACCCACTTGTATCATGTAATCACATATAGAACCAACAAGAATATCTCACGTATCCTACACAAAACATTTAAATTACTCCTAAAAAGAAAAAGGATATTGGGTTCAAAGGGCGCCTCCGTGGAAAAGAACTGAAAAGAACAACCATGGAGTGGGTGACGTGTGCACCTACTAGACTAATCCAAATAAACTAAAACTTTAAAATCTTTTTGTAATTTTTTCAAAAATTTCAAATTTAACCCAAAAACTAAGAAAACAACCAAGACTCATGAACTATTGCATCACTTCACCCAAAACCATGGGAATTTCTCCACCCCACACTTATAAATCTACTTCGTCCCCAAAGTATATGCAAAAGTATATATAGAAATACTCCCTGAGGCCTCTAGGCCTAGTTAGTAGCATCTTTACATATTAGTAAGGTCGGGTGGACCACACACTCAATCTTTGCCATCTTCTTAGCTTCGGTCTCCGGCACTTAGACTTTCCATCAACCTGTGACTCAACAAAAAATAAAAACTATGTAAAGTTAAAAACTAAATACTTAAAATAAAACTACCTTAACTTGGGTTGCCTCCCAAGAAGCACCTAATTTAGTATCGCGGCATAACCCTCATCAATTTATTCCTCCACCTTGAGGATATGAATTTCATCCCAATCTCGCCTCCATTTTTTTTCTTCGCTCATAGGGTGGTGGTTCAAACATGAAGGAACCGAGTAATGGATGGTACATGGTAAACCACTCGTCCTTGAAGAGAGGCGTATTTTTGTGTTGCTCATTTGGTGCAAATGTAAGAACATAGGATTCTTGTTCCTCATCTTCACAATCTTCCACTATTTCACATGAATCCAAAGACATGTCATCATCTGAACATAATATAGGAAAGTTCTTTGAATGAGATCCAACCAATACCACTTCCAAATTTACACCATCCACAATACACTCACTCTCATTCACCTTCTCAACGTCATTCTAAAGAAAAAGATGACAGCTGAATGGCTAAAATTCTTATGTCCGCTCCACAGATTGGCTAGTATCCACCACAGCTCGAGAAGGATACACCCACTCGCTTTCCTAAAAATTTAGACAAATACTCTCCCAATAGAGTCCTCCATAAAAATAAAAAAAATCATTATCACTCAACTACCATCTATCCTAGATTAAGGGAAACCCAAAAATTGGGCTTGAGAATCAATGATAGATAGGCAAGATTTTTGGGCCTCTAGTGAGTTACAGAGAGAGTTCGAAAGGGTAAAATCTTTGACGATTCCATCATCTATAATTGAATTGCTCCGCTTTCTTTAAAACATGGACCACTATTGGAAAGCATCGACCCGGCTTTCAGGTCACTTGCTTAACTCCCTCCCACCAAAATAGGATATTAACTAATAAGGTCTTATATTGACTATTATGAGGTCTATTTTAGTGACATATCAGGAACTGTGATAGAAAAGTAAAAGAAAATAAAAAGAAACAATAATAAACTATGTAAAAAACTCTATATATCAAAACTAAAAATAAGATAGTTGCTAATTTACAAGTCCCCAACAATGGCGCCAAAAATTTGTTGCACCCAAGCGCACACACAAGTGTATGTGATCTCACCAAGTAATACAGTGGCCTTATAGAAAGCCAAGTATCCATCCCATAGGTACTAGTGTTAATCGATTATAAAATTCTAGTTCAACTATTAAGATTAAATCAGCGCAATGTAACCACAATAGTTGAAAGTTATAACTAAACATAAACAATACGGTAAAGTTTGGTTCTTGGACAATAAATATAGAGAAACCAAGGGTTAAGGAACTACAAACAATTATACTAATCTATAAACTTCATTGGTTAGGTTGATTATCTTTGTTGTTGCTTCACGAGGTTCATTCTATAACTATGGCCTTTCGAACATCTAGTCAATTGTCTAACTTAGACCCACAACTACATCGCTAAGAAGGGATGCGAGAACTAAATTAAATACGTTCATATTTCATCTCATACTTGAACCAAATAGAGAACATAGGTATATTCCTATCCTAAATGCAAATTATAAATTTATTCTATTAGAAGATTACAATTATATTCTATCTATCCCATATTCTATCCTCGTGTTTCTCCTTTCGGGTGAAAAATATAATTATGCATGTATTCTAAAGGTCATGAAGCCTTAAAATAGTTATAAAAAGGATAAATAAACAACCAACAATGATAAAAAAAACCATAACCAAATCAATTCATAACATTAGAAATCATATTTTTGGCCTTAACCTCAAAAAAGGGTATTTAGCCGCTCATGGACATATCCGTAATCATAATGATTGAATACATGTTAAAAAACATAAACAAACCAAAGTAATGGAAGAAAAATCCTAACTGAAGTGTTCTCCACCCTCCCTTCAAGTCCTAAAGTCGTCCAAGGTATCAATCATAATGTTTAAGGGTCCTATTTATAGGAGGACACAAACTGTTGATTTTGACATAGGAGCGTGCCACGCCCATATCACGGGGCCTAGGGTCTCTGGTGAAACACCCCGTATTTTTCATGCTCTTGTTCTATTTATATGGAACTTGGAGTAGCCTTGTGGTACAGGTAATGAACGAGATTTGTTATGCGAGTATTGATGGTGTAGATGGAGTTCTAGATACTGCCTATACATTTTAATGTGATACAACTAAGTTAACATCAATACAACTATTTAACTTGGAATCGTAAGCCTGTATTTAAATCTAAAGTTTAAAGTGACCAAGTTTATACAAGTTGTAAGTTGGATTAAAAGATTAAGAAATGAATAAGGAATAAAATATTGAGGTGCTTCCTTGACTTAATTAAGCTAGTAGGTGAGTCACCTAATTGATCTATATGGACCAAGTTAATGGACCCAAGGCTATACATTAGATTTGGGCGGATGTTAATGTACTCATTTAGGCCTAACTTAAGTAAAAGAAATGGAAATGAAGAAATGGCCCAACACTTAAATCTGTCAAGGCCCAATTTAATTGAGCCCAATAATGAATCAAGCAAGTAGGTGCATCACTTACTTTGTCCTTTTGAGTAGCTTAATCTCATTAAGTAGGTGCATCACCTACTTGGACCCATTTGACCAATTTGAGGTCCAAATTACAGCTAAATAGATAGCCAAAATTAGGGCTTTATAAGGCCAAGTTGCTGGTCATTTCCTTTAATTCTAAGTCATAAAAGGTATCATGTTTCATAAAGTTCTCTCTACTTCTCTCTAAAATTGTAAGGAGCAATCGTAATTCTCTTTCTAGGGTTCTTGAATAAACCCTCACCTAGGTAAGTGAAAACAATTATGGTTTAGCTTAATTCTCTCATGGAAGATTAGGAAAACATGTTATTCATGCTTAATTATAAGTCCAGGGAAGAATATAAAGTAAGCTAATTGCTCACTTTTTTTTTATTAAGAGACTTCTCTTTTCTTCTTTGGAGTAAAGTGTGAAGGACAATTCAAGTTCTTTAAGAGTTCAAGTTAAAAGGATAAATTGCAAAAAATTGAGGTAAGGTGATTGCTCCATTTTGTCCTTCTTAAATATGAATTTGGGAAATAATTATGGATGTGTTGTTATTGAGAACTCAACGGATGATAAGTTCAATATTTGGTTGTTGTGACAAAGGTAAGTTGGGGCTATTTTGTGGACTGTTTTATATGTATATGTTCGGGGATGCCAGGATGATTTTGGGGAAAGGTGTGATTAGTTCGTATTGAAATATAGAAGAAAGGTGTGACGGTACACCACTGAACTAATTGTTGTATATGTTTATTGCCCATTCTGTTTTGTATCTCATTTGGAGGTGTAATGAAGTAAAAAATTTCTCGGGGGATCTTATAAGAATTGGTATGGTATGTAGATGTAATTGGAGGAGAAAAGATTTAAAATAACACCCTTGATAGATAAATTAAGGGCTTACTACCTGGCTACTGTTTTGTCAAAGTTAGCCCAATGTGTTGGCTAGTTACTGATATTAGTTTCATCATATATTTTGTTGTAGATAAGTAATCCAAAAGGCAGAAAGTTAAGTTGTGTTAGTATCGGAGTTATACAACCAGGTGTCAAATTCTTTGGCATGAAATCCAATACTTGTGGTACAAAGTAAGCTTATAAAGCTCTCCCATAGTAAATGATACCTAGTGGCAGCACATAATCCTCCATCTAGATAACGCCCTTGTTCCATCTCTCTAATGTGTTAAAATAGCTTAGCACATTCTTATTAACATTTTTGCATTTTTACATTCACTAGAAAGTCCCAAGAGTTCTTTTTTAAGTCAAATAAGACCCGTGTGTTATTGTTAACTCCTAAAAAATTCATTTGTGTACAATCTGCTCCATACTTCTTTGTCATTGCAATAAATGTTTATTCACATGTCTCTTATTGGTAGATAATAGTTTCAAGGTACCATAATGTTATGACCACCAAAGTAACAATATCAAAGGATAAATAAACTAAGTAGCGCAAATCTGAATTAAACGAGTGGAAACTCAGGGGCATAAGCCTAGCTTGGAACAATCCCGATGCCCTTATATTTGGGTGGCAGCTCAGAGGCATAAGCCTAGCATGGGCCGATCCCAATGTTTATATATGGGTGGCAGCTCAGGGGAATAAGCCTAGTATGGTCTGATCCCAGTTTTTCTATTTACCACTGATCAACTGCTCATTTGTATCATATGGCTTACAAAGATTATAATGTAAGAAAGGTAAAATTAAGAAAAGAATTTAATGTACCTGACCCTACAAGTATATATAAGGTGGTCTACTAGAACTATTTGTACACTTGTATATGATTTACATTGATCTCCTATATTATGTATGGTTACTTTTAGCCTTACATATTCAATACATATTTTCGTACTGACGCCCCTTATGGGGGACCTGTACTTCATGTTGCAGGCACAAGTGCTTCAGCTAATACACTTTCTCAGTAGCAGCCCAGGATATCCAGCGGCTATTGGTGAGCTCCAAATTGATTTGGTGCCTTCCGAGTCTGTTTTATGTATTTTGATATTGTATAGAAGTTAAGAGTATGGCGGGGGTTCTTACCGAACTTAACTTAGTGTCTATGTATCTTTTAGATGCTTTGTAGACCGATGTAAAGTTAAGCATGCTAATGTCTTATCTTTCAGATGTTAAGGCCTCAACGGCCACGTCTTGTATATATAATTTTGGGTTCGTTGTTTATTTTTTATTGATGCATTATATCCATGCATGGCAGAATGTTTGTTTATTATAGTTACATGCATGAGAAGTACAAGGTTATGGATTGGTGCTCTCGGGCCTTCACGGCTACGGGTGCCTGTCTGCCCTAATAGGATTTGAGGCGTGACATATGAAATGCCCTAATTGAGTTAAAACACTAATATTGGTCATTTAGAATTCCTCCAAAGGTGTGGCATGGGCCTAAAGTGGTGCTTAAGGTCCAGGACACGCCAATGACTCCAAAACGTTCATTTTTGGTCAAATCTTGTCTCATGTGTTTGTCCATCCATCCCAAACCTTGTGGTGTTATTTTCACTTAATTTATATCTTGTTTATCATTCATATATCATCATTATCAACTCACCAAGAATCTTATAGCATCATAAACCATGTGTTAGATCTCAAAACAACATACAATTCAAGATGATAAACTAGAAACTTAAGCTAAGAATAGTAGTTTGTCCTTTTGATCTTTAACTTAGTATTTGGTCTCTTGGCTTGTTTCAATTGAACCTTAAACACTATAAACAGTTATTACACTCATAATTACACAATCATACTCTTAGTAACTCATTAGGTACACTAGAATCCATCGAGATCAACTAGAACAACACATAGCTCAAGCTAGTAACACTAGTTTTCTCGTCTAAACTCTAAATGACCAAATTGATTCCAAACTTGTTGGAAACACACCTTAAACATTATAATAAATTAGGTTAACACTTAGATTCTCAATTATGTCATTAATCATGCATTACGCACACAAGAAGTCCTCAAAATAATTCTAAACAAGCATAAGGACACTTAGATGCATAAATCCACCTAAGATCAGAACACCAACAACAACAACATCAAATTGTTATATCACCACACACACACACTTGAACAACACTAATATTTTTTTCAATACATTAACACCATCAATTACAACACCAATAATACCAACAACAACACCGACAACACCAATAAAACAAAACAAACCTTGAAGACAAATAACACCAATAAAACAAAGAACACTAACAACACCAATAAATACCAAGTAAAGTGATTCACTAACAAATGAACCATCTTTCGTACTAACAAATGACCCATCTTTCGTACCAGGTGGGTCATCTGTTGTAATAGATTGGTCATCTGTCAAAAGAAATTAAAACAGGTCATGCTACTGTTTTGATTTCTTCAAACAGATGACCCATTAGCTGCAATAGATTGATCATCTGTTGGAATAAATAAAGTCAGTTAACCAACAGATTACATATCTGTTGGGCAATATACAAACATCAACACCACCACCACCAACAATACCAACAACATCAACAAGAAAACATACCAGAACACAAATAATACCAACATTCACCAACAACACCAACGAATATTAAATGAGTGATGTGATTCAATAAAATTACACAAACAACACGACAAAATTATCACAATAAATATCTCCAAAAAAGGTCAAAGTTCAAGTTTATGCTATTTTTACAACAATGGTTTTTATAACAAGAACAACTACAACAACAAGAAATCATATTTCACTCAAAAAAGATATCACATTTATATCAACCACTATATTGACAGAACAACTATCATAAATTAGGGTTTCCTCGGGTTCCAATTATTTTGTTTTGCACCAAACTCAAATTTGTTAAACCATACTTGAAGATAATACAACTAAAGTTATTATTTTTCTTTATTAACTAAAAAACCCTAATTTTTCAAAAAATAACAAATATAGAAGACCTTACCTGCAAATAAGGGGAAAGTAATGGGCTACAAAGAAGATGGAAGTCGAATGTCGATTCTCTCAAACATTGATGTGGTTGAAAATGGCAGAAAAAATGATCATTGTGAAGGTTTGAGGCAATCTATTGGAAGAAACTGAAGAAAAGAGGAAGTGTTTTTCTTTTGAAAACTGATCGAGGTTTTCTGATAGAAAGCTTGGTCCTTTTAATTTAATTGTGTAATAATAATAGAGTTGAGAATTGATTTGTATTTTGAAAAAAATTAACAAGTTTTAGAAATATTAATTTGGTACCAATTATCTTAATTAAGGTTTTAAAAGGGATTTTGAACCTTTCCTTTCGTCAATGTCACCAATACTCAAATGTAGACTTAAAAGACTCCTTTTTGTTAAGTATTCTTACTTAACTTTAGCAAGACCCAACATCTCCTACATAGTGGTGCGATGAGTTGCTATGAAAAATCCAAAAAAAGCTCATTTGTATGGAGTTTGTTGAATTTTGAGATATGTAAAAAGTACACTTGGCTATGGTATTTTTTATAAGAAAGGTGAATATTGCAATCTATTTGGTTATTGTGATACTAACTATGGAGGAGATCATGATACTCGATGCTCAATTAGTGTATATGTATTTATGTTTGCTTTGGGAGCAGTCTCATGGTGAAACAAAATGCAACCAGCTATGTCTTCATCAACAACAAAAGTAGAGTATTGGACAATAACAGTAGCAGCAAGAAAACACATAGCTTATGCAGTTGATGAAGGATTTACAACAGTCAGTAGGCTATACAGTTCCATTGTACTGTGATAATCGATTAGCAATTTGCTTGGCTAAAAATTCATTTTTTTTATGCAAGGACTAAGCATGTGGAGATACACTACAACATTATCAGGGAAAAAATATTATAAGGAGAGATCGATTTGGAGCATATTAAAACAGAACATCAAATCGTAGATTTGTTCACAAAAAGTTTGAGTGTCAACAAGTTAGAAAGTTTTTACCAGCTTCTAGGTATGGTTAAGACTCGGAGCTGATGTCGAGATGGGGTGGTAAAGTTGTACAGCATCAGTCCAATGCTAATTTGACTAAGTCTGTAGTAGGCTATTTTTAGGCATTACTTGTTAGTTTGTTATTTCTTTCAGTACACGTAATTCTATTTAAAGTCCATTAACATATTGAATAAAATAGTTGTCCATCTTTTTTTCTGCAAAATTATTCTCTGGCTCTTCCAGTTAAAATTGAGCTTGTATTTGCTTAATTTCTTCATTAGTTAGGAATGGTGTCTCTATATCGAGTATGTATATCTTTCTCATAATATCAGATTAAAGATAATGTTCTTTTATGCCTATGTTTGTGAGTTGTAGTTAGTTTTATGAATTGCAACCTTGAATTATGATACTTATCTTGTTTTATTTGGTCAAACTTTCTTGGGAAGTAAAGAATTGATGTGTTGAGTCAAACTTTTACGGGGGAAATTGAGTAATAGTGAATTTTTTAAAAAAAAATCCTCACAAGAAGTTTTGAAACATTTTTTTTAATGAAAATGCCATCACCATAGGCAGACCTAGATGTTATGGGCCAGGCTTGACCCTTCATGCCCATTACACAAAAGTTCTATACAATGAAGAGACCGACATGTACTTTTAGTTTTAAAAAATAAAGCACGTGCATCGTAGAATACAATCCTCTAAACATATGATGGAAGACTATACATCTTCCATGACCTATACAAAAGTTATATACATATATATAATTAACAAAAAGTTGGATTTGTCAAATCTCCTTATGCTTGGCAGATGGAGTTTGTCTAGTTGGCATAGACCCTATACTTCTCTAGAGAGTTGTTGATGAGAAGAATAGAGAGTATTATTCTTACTAGGTGATGCGTGTGTTTAGCAAAAAAGTTTTCCACACCAGCAGCTTCTCGAAAGTGGGGCCATATATCAACTTCCAGAGCTCACACAGCTTGAATAATTCTTTTAAGCTTGAGGTTGTTATTTTCCTTCTACGGGTACAAAAATTTGTATACTAGAAACAACCACTTCAACTAGTTCAAGTTTAAGAACAAGAACACAATGAAGTATAGAAAATACCCTCAACCTAAGATCAAAGTGATCTTTATAAGAGGTGTATTTTATTTTCAGAAATAAAGATGAAACAGAAATGGCCAAGTCGCCCAAATTCACGGACTTTCCTTAAGGAAATAATTCCCGTCACTGTACCCGAGGTTGCAGAATTTTCCTCCCAGGATAAAATGGACAAACAAACCAACTGTAACGGTACCTCAAACAACTAGAATATCTTCAAACTCACTGAACGTTTTGAGTGATCACACAGAATATTTTTAAGGTAAGAAGAGTGTTTTAATTCTAAAATTTTCGTTCCAAAACCTGTGGATGAAAGCAGGTTTATATAGTCATAAGATACCTCTTCTGAAAAGTGACAATGGTTCATTTAAAAGGTGTAACCTTTTCTGAAAATTCATGTACATTCATAAAAACAGTGTGTCTGTTCCGAACAGGCATGCCATTTTGTGAATCAGTGTGTCATTTCATTATAGAATTGCATCCTTCTGAAGCATCCGTTCGAAACAGTGCAACTTTTATGAAGCATCAGTTCAGTTCGAACATTGCATCTGTTACTGTTACTGCATGCATATAAATGGAGTATTAAACACATAGAAAAAATTTCCTGCATTTTTTTCATTGATCAGATTTCGTCTAATAAAGTTTGTCCAAAAAAATAGATCTCATCGATCGATCATTTGCCAAATCAAAATCTAAATCCAAATCTGAAGCCGAAGCCGAAGCCGAGCCGAGCAAGAGACGACGACGGCGCGAGGCATCTCTTATTTCTTGCCTCACTTGAGTATGTGTTTTTGATAATAAACACTTCCAAGTTTTCTTCTTCCAACAATGTGGGAGAAAGAGTAAACTTTCTAATTTGGGAGTACACTTTCCATTTTAGTGTCTCCTTCCCTCCACTATTTTACTCTCCATTTTTCCATTCACACTTCTTTCATATACTATGAACCTAACAATCCCCCACATGAATGGGGAATGACTATTTTTCATAAAAATTTTACCGACAAGTATGTGATCATCAAGCAAAGACTGATTACATCTGGATAAGTGGGATTCCCTTTGAACTTTCCGTAGTGAACATGCATCGGATGAACTCGGTCAATTGGTAGATTTGATATCTTTGAACCGTCGAGCTTTAATATACACTTAGACAATACATGTCACACAACCAGCCTTTTAACGTTTATGGTTCTCACGGTTTTGTTCTTTTCATCCATGAACACATCCCGGTTTCATGAGAGCTTAGAGAATAAGCCTTTACTAACATTCTCCTTGAAGCGGCTTCCACTTCGCCCTCACATAGGTGATTTCAAAATGTTCAATCCTATAGATTAAACTATTTGGTCAAATCTGCCAAATTTAGATAATCATTAAAAGATTTTTCACCTTAAGTCTTATCCTTCTTTACTATACATTGTCTACATCATGAGAATGGATTGGGTAATTGAAAATGTAGAACCTATCATACACAACTTTGTTTGATCTCCTTGAACCTAGCTCTTGGAATCTCCAGTCTGCTAGGTAGAGTTACCACCATGCTGACTTGTCCTAGGCCTTAAACCCATTCCCTTGGATGTCCTTTGATGTGTGAGCATATGCTAACACATTTGAGGCTTTTCACTCTAAATAATTGCAAGGTCTTGAGAAACTTTAGTTATTTTTTATTTGTTTATGTTTGATTTTGCAGTTTAAGCTGATATGATAGAAAACCAACAATAATGGAAGAAAAAAGTTGAAATTTGAAGAAATCTGAAGACAAGTATGGCTGACGACATTTGTGATAAGTCATCATCCCTGTGATAAGATATTAGGATGGTCATCAGTAGATAGAGAATTGTCCTAAAGTGGAAGTTGTGACGACATTTTGTGATAAGCCATCAAGGGTATGATAAGTTATCAAGAATATCGTCAGCCTTAAATAGGGAATGAGTTCCAGCTGGTAGAATCGATGACATTTTGTGATAGGCCATCATAATGGTGATAAGTCGTTAGGAATGCCGTCAGACTTAGGCAAGACATAAGAATTGGAGCAAAAGTGTGACGACATTTTTGATAACTCATCACAGTCCTAATAAGCCGTCAGAAGTTGTCGTCAACCTAAGATAGGACTAGTACAGATTTCAAGAAAACCTGACGACATTCTTGATAAGTTGTCAAGATCCTGATAAGGCGTCACCAATAGTCGTCGTCAATTTCGAGAAAAAGCTGCAACCTTGATTTTGTTTTCTTATTTAGGGTAAACTATTTAAATCTTTGTTTTAGGGTTTTCTAGACATCAATTATCATTATTTCGCACAAGGTCGACACCTTGAGTTTGGGACAACATATTTTGATATTTTCTCTCTTTACTTCGTGACTTGAACAACACAACTATTTTGGAGAGATTATTATCAGTATTGTGGGATTTTTCCTTTGTGATCTAATCTACGATTCACTAGTTATTATTCATCTCTATAAGTTTATCTTTCAAATCATGAATTCAATTATGTGCTTCATTCGTTACATCATGAGTGGCTAAACTCTATTAACCTGATTTTTGGGATCTAGGGTTAGGTCTTGAGGAGGTGCTAAGTATTCAAGATTCAAAAGGTGGTAGGATTTCTTGATAATTCTGAAGTGTTAACTAACGTCTGTTGGTTGCAAACAGTAGACACACCTTCTTTGATTTGCTTCAGAAAGAAATCAAATATAGTAGGAAGTAAATTATCAACAGGGACTCAAAAATACTTCATTTAATAATCAGCATTGTAACAAGGTCGGTTAACCTGAGGTAAAATCTGGGCAGTAAATAAAAATTCCCTAATTCTGAGAGGATTAGGGAATTAAATACTTAAGTAGGTCGAGAGAAATTTAAGCATAACATCGATAAAGATAGCTTGTTATCCTGCCCACCTTGAGGATCTTGAATCACTTGTAGAATCTGTCATGTACCAGAAGCCCTAGTGAACATAATTCGTGTTATTTCATAAACTCTTGATTTAAAACACTAAAAGTAAACTAACAAACAACAACTTGTTAAGCCTGAACCCCCCATTTCAGGAAACATTAAACTATCAATGGATTAAATCGCAAACAACTTGAGTTCACACCATTTTCTCTGTGGAATTCGACCCCCACCTAGTTGGGTTTTATATTGACAATGATCTCTTACACCCATTCAAGAGTGTAATTTGAGCGTTATCAAAAATGGCGTTGTTGCCGGGGAATACGGTTGTAAGCTAAAGTTTGTATGTTCTAATTGACTGTTAGTTAAGTTTCCTAGATTTACGTTTATTTGTTATTTTTGTTTATTTGCAGAATTTTATAGAGTATGCCAAGCACCAGAAGTTTTGAAGAAACATTATTACCACTAAATCCGAAACAGCAATGAATAGGAAGAATGGCAGAATAGCAAGAGGCTGACAGACTGGCAGCCTTAGCTAGAGCTCAGGTGAATGTGCAAAATATCGGGCAACATGCACGACATCCAAACCCTGAGGACGAAGATTTGGGGGATGAGGATTTATTGAACCCTGGTAACCCAAGGCGTGCAGAGCAGATAACTGCACAAGTGCCACATAATGTTAACCAGAACTATCCATTTCAAAGAAGACAAGAGTACCAGCCGGTCCAGTATGACCTGAATGATGATGATGATAGCATGTACGGGGCAGGTGCAACGGGTGAAATTATTCCTCCACCGCTGGCACCTGGAGCCAAGTTCAATATTACGAGTACTATAATCCAACTCATCAATCTAAAGGGGTTGTTTGGTGGCCTTCCTGGGGATGATCCGAACCTGCATCTGGTGAATTTTGTCACCATTTGCAAATCTTTTGATAACCCAGGAGTAGGCCAGAACACTATCCAGTTGAGGTTGTTCCCGTTGTCTCTGTCTGGGGAGGCAACATTGTGGCTAAATGAGCTTATGCCTGATTCCATAACCCACTGAAGGCAATTGAAAGAAGCATTCCTAGAATGGTTTTTTTCACCCTCTAGGAGGGTATAGTTGAGGGACAAAATCAGCAATTTTAGACAGCTTACTACTGAAGCTTTGCATGAGACTTGGGAGAGATTCAAGAAGAAGCTAATAGTGTCCGAACCACAATATGACAGACCTACACTTGATGGAGACTTTATATAGGGCCCTTAACTCTGTAACAAAGCCGATTGTAGATAATGTTGTTGGTGGTTCATTTGTTGATCTGTCTTTTCAAGATACCTCAGATATGCAGAATAGGATGACCAAACAGAGTCGGGCTTGGCATACCACGGAGTCTGTGGTAGCAAGACCCACTATTTCTGTTGGTATATCTGCTGAATAATGTAGGAGAGAGGAGGAGTGGGATCAAGACATGGACCACATAAAGACTCAGATGGACTTGCTTACCAAGCACTTATTGTCTGGGAAGATTGAGAAAGTAAATTATGTAACGTCTCAAGGCCGATTGGATATGGAACCTGAAGAAGAGGAGAATTATGTTAATAATCAGGGGGTTTCTGAGGCAATAGCGAAGGGAATCAAGGTCGGAACGTTTATGACAAGCCTGGTTACAAGGACAAGGAGCAAGGAAACTAGAGAAGCAATTATGATAGGTGTGGTTTATATGTTCCTCCTGGAAATTGGGAAGTTGCTGCAACTAGCTCTGGAAAGATGTCCATGGAGGATATGATGGAGAAATTGTTGAAGGGAGTTGAGGCCACCAACTCTGGTGTAACCACCATGAAGACCGATCTGACATCCATCAGTTAGTTAGTGCACTCACACTCCACTGCCATCAAACAGTTGGAGTAGTTGATGAGCCAACTTTCCGCTGTATTTAACCAGAGAAAGAGTTGAACGTTACCAAGCAATACAGTTCAGAATTTACGGAATGATGGCTCATGTATGGCGATTACCACTAGAAGTGGCAAGATATTACCTGTCCCTTTTATGGGCAAATCTGTAGATGGCAAGGTAGTTATTGATAAATCCAAAGAAAGCAATCCAGTGAAGTCTGAGAAGCTGGATAGTTCTGTTAATACTTCAGAGAAGGAAAGAGAGAAAGAAGAGAAAGTGGTGTTGAAAACTATCCCAAGACCACCACCTCTCTTTCCTCAATGATTAAAGAAGAAGGTTGATGATGCAAAATACAGCAAATTCATGGCAATGCTTAAGCAATTGACAATAAATATGCCTTTGGTTGAGGCACTTGAGCAAATGCCAGGATACGCGAAATTCATGATGGACCTTGTGACTAAGAAAAGAGTTGTGAGATAAGAATTGGAGGAAAATCTCCAACATTGTAGTGTTATTTCTACAAGGACCTTGGTGCAGAAGAAGCCAGACCCGGGCGCATTCACTATTCCCTGTACAATTGGGACCATGGAATTCGCCAAGGAATTATGTGATCTGGGAGCAAGCGTTAATTTGATGCCACTGACTTTTTATAGAAAGTTGGGTATGGGAAATCCCACACCGACCAACACGCAACTCATGATGGCGGATAGGTCAGTAAAGCGACCAGTTGGCATTCTGTATGATATGTTGGAGAAGGTGTCCAACTTTATATTCCCTACAGACTTCGTCATTCTGGATTGCGAGGTGGACTTATAGGTGCCCATAATTTTAGGTCGACCTTTTCTCGCAATCAAAAGTGTGTTGATTGATTTGAGAGTGAATGAGCTCTTATTCAGGATGAATAATGAAGTGGTCCGATTTGATGTGGGTAAGTCAATGAAGCAACATGGAGAAATGAGTGTGTTCTCAGTAGTTGATGTGTATTATGAGGATGAACAGGAAGTGTCCATAGCTAAGAAACTTGTTTTCGAACCTTTGGCCGCAATTATAATGAATTATGACCGTGAAGGCATCAGGGAGTATGAAGATACCGTTTATGCTTTGACAGGAATGGGTTCATATCTTTATGATCCTAAAAAAGTAGACCTTGACCTTGCTATTCGAGCAACACCACCAGCCAAGCCATCTATTGAGGAACCTCCAGTGTTGGAATTGAAAGAACTGTCTGGACACTTATGGTACGTGTTTCTGGGCAACGGAAACATGCTACCTGTTATTATTGCGGCTGCTTTGGATGAGCAACAGGTAAACGCACTTATTTTAGTACATTAGAGGAACAAGAGAGTTATAGGTTGGACCATCGTAGATATTATTGGCATTCCCCCAGGCATCTGTATGCATAAAATTCAAATTGAGGAAGATTGTATTCCAACCATAGAGCATCAGCGCCGTCATAACTGGGTGGTTGCTAATGAAGGGAATGAGTTTATTCCACTCAGGCCTATAACTGGGTGGATATTTGTATGGACTACCGCAAGCTAAATTCTTGGACTCTAAAAGACCACTTCTCGATGCTCTTTATGGACCAAAGGCTTGATCAATTGGCTGGAAGGGGGTGGTATTACTTCTTGGATAGTTATTCCGGATAAAACCAAATCTGTATTGCTCCTGAAGATCAGGAGAAGACGACATTCACATGCCCATATGGCACCTTTGAATTTAAGAGGATGCCATTTGGGCTATGCAATACGCCTGCCACTTTTCAATGATGTATGATGTCTATCTTTTTTTATATGGTGGAGGACACCATAGAGGTATTCATGGATGATTTCTCTGTGGTGGGTGATTCATTCAAGATGTATTTGGCAAATTTGAATCTAGCCTTGTAGAGATGTGTTGAATTTAATTTGGTGCTTAACTGGGAAAAATATCATTTCATGGTAAAGGAGGGCATCATTCTCGGCCATAAAATTTCTGAAAAAGGGATAGAAGTTGATCGAGCAAAAGTGGAAGTTATTGAGAAACTACCACCTCCCATTTCATTGAAAAGAGTGCATAGTTTTCTTGGACATGCTGGCTTTTATCGGAGATTTATAAAAGACTTCTCGAAGGTTGAAAATCCACTTTGCAAACTTTTAGAGAAAGAAGTGAAGTTTTTCTTTGATGATGAGTGCTTGAAGGCATTTGAATGCCTTAAAAAGAATCTGGTTGAGGCCCCTATTGTTGTTGTACCTGACTGGTCAAAACCATTTGAGATCATATGTGATGCCAGTGGTATTGCCCTTGGAGATGTATTGGGACAAAAGAGGGACAAACTGTTTCATCCTATATATTACGCCAACAAAGCACTGAATGAAGCGCAAAGTGGCCGTAGTATATGCTTTTGAGAAGTTCAGAGCTTATCTGCTTGGGACCAAAGTGGTGGTCCACACCGACCATACTGCCTTGAAGTATCTGATGGCTAAGAAGGATGCAAAATCAAGGCTGATTAGATGGGTATTGTTGCTGCAAGAATTTGACTTTGAGGTCAAAGATAGGAAAGGCTGTGAAAACCAAGTTGCAGATCATCTGTCTAGAATGGAAGGTGAATAGGAAATTAGTGATGAAACGAAGATAAATGATGTATTCCCTGATGAGGAGATCCTAGCTGCCGCTGTGGAAAAATTGCCTTGGTATGCGGGTTATGCCAATTATGTTGTGAGTGAGGTTTTCCCAGAAAACCTTTCTTTCCATCAAAGGAAGAAATTCTTGCATGATGTGACTCATTACTTCTGGGATGAACCATATCTTTTTCGGTGATGTGCGGACAATATTATAAGGAGATGCGTACCGAAAGTGGATGTATTATGCATATTGGAAGCATGTCATGCTTCCCCAGTTGGGGGTCACCATGCAGGCGACCGAACAGCTAGGATGGTATTGCAGAGTGGCTATTACTGTCCAACATTGTTCAAGGATGCCCACGAGTTTGTGTTGAAATGTGACCAATGTCAGAGGCAGGGGTCAATCTCCAAAAGATATGAGATGCCCTTGACTAAGATGCTTGAAGTGGAATCGTTTGATGTCTGGGGCATTGATTTCATGGGTCCTTTTGTAAGCTCGTATGGGATAAAGTATACTTTAGTTGTTGTTGACTACATCTCGAAATGGGTCGAAGCTGTAGCTTTGTCTGATAATGAAGGGAAGAGGGTTGTGGCTTTTCTCAAGAAGAACATCGTCTCTCGCTTTGGAGTACCACATACTATTATAAGGGATGGAGGATCTTGTTTTTGCAACAAACTATTTCGAGCAGCTTTAGCAAAGTATGGGGTGAAATAGCACCGAGTGGCTACTCCATACCACCCACAAACTAGTGGGCAAGTGGATGTGTCAAATCGAGAGATTAAAGCCATCCTAGCCAAAACGGTAAACGCTAGCCGGAAAGATTGGTTGCAAATGCTCGATGATGCCCTGTGGGCATATCAGACTACATTCAAGACACCCATTGACATGTCACCATTTTAGCTGGTCTATGGAAAATCTTTCCACCTACCAATAGAGTTGGAGCACAAAGCCTTATGGATACTCAAAAGGCTAAATTTGAATTGGAAGGAGGTAGCAGAGCTAAGCCCGAGGCAACTAAATGAGATGGATGAATTCCATCTCAGGACATATGAAAGAGAATATCTATATAAAGAAAAGATAAAATAATACCATGATTGGAGGATAGAGAAACGAGACTTCCAAAAGGGTGACATGGTGCTTCTGTTCAATTCCAGACTCAAATTGTTCCCAGGTAAGCTAAAATCTAAGTGGTCGGGCCCTTTTAAAGTTAGCCAAGTATACTCATTTGGAGTAGTGGAACTTGAAAACAATGATGACAGTACCTTCAAGGTAAATGGGCAATGTGTCAAGCTTTACATTGGTCCGAAAGAATCAATGAAAAGTGTCACCATTATCTGTCTCGATGAAGTCTGAAGTAATCAAGATACCTGAGTCGTGGTGCGACGTTAAATCAGGCGCTGCATGGGAGGAAACCCATGAACCCCAGGATTGATCTATTCTAGGTATACTTTAACCCTTAGTTTAGCTTTATTTTCAATTTTAAGTTAAGGGTGTAGGGTAGGATATTGTTGTAACAATTTTTGGTAGATAATTAGGAGTAATGTAGATACTTGAGACAGTTAGCTTTTTTTGTGACTTTTGAGAACCTCTCCATTGATGTGAGTTTATAACTGTGTGAATTGCATTCATTTGTGACTGTGGTGCATCTTTTTATGGCATTAGTCTGGCGACTCCACGATTTTTGCTGAACAAATTGCATGAATTGGATAAGTAGTGATATGCGATGTACTTGTGTGCCATGTTTGTTTGAGGTCTTACTCAGCTCCTGCTGTGTGCTGAATCTAGAACTTGCCCTGTTAGTTCTGCCCAGGTTGTAGGATAGGGGTTAGGAAAAGATCATAGACCATTTTTTATTGTAAGCCACTTTTAGCGTAAATGACTTTCCCAATGTGCATAATATCCTTTGATCCCTGATTTGAGCCTATATGCATGTTTCTTTCTGTGAAATCTCTCACCTTTCCGTTTGCCTCACAATGAACTTGTTTTGGCCCTGGTCCTCCTTGGACACTGTGCACCTTGACTTAGGCAAACATCCTAAGTTGATGGTGGCTATCATAGGGGTGCATGATGCAAAATGAGCATGAAGAGAGGTAGAATAAGAGAAAAAAATAAAAAGTTGGGTGCGGTGAAAAAGGAATAAGAAAAAAGAAAGTTGTGTTAAAGACGATGAAAAGATAATATGATGATTGAAAATACCGCATCCATCTTGAGCATGCGTGATCAATTAAAAAAATAGGGAAGAAAAGAAGGCTGGGAAGTGAAACCCCAAGAGTTTAGTGTAGTGTCAAGGAGGCATAGTCACTCTAAAATATCCATGAATATCATAACAGCCCCTAGCCTACATTACAAACCTAAGAAAAGACCTAAAGTGATCCTAACTGACCTACCTGAAGATTTGGGTACTGACTATAAGGGCAAGCCTATGGCATTTGACATGCAGTGTTTGGAACTTCATTCTGAGAGTGAGACTTGTGATTATCCCTATTTTTATGTATGTGAATTATGATATGAGTGAAAAAGGGATTTTTTTGTAGTGAGGGCACATTGGGTATGTTTCTAAGTCACTGACTTGTTCAGATAGTGTGATCTTGGTATGGCATGATTGTTATTGCTGAATTTTTGCAGTATCTTGATGCTTGTGAGTTGCATGGTTGTTCTTTAAAACATCAACAGTGAGTTTTAAATTGGCTGACCTTGGAGAGGGTGAAATTATTCTGAACTAATATGAGTAGTTAGCTGCCAAATTGTACTTTGTATTCTCTTAGTTATGTTTTGGTTGCTTGAAGACAAGCAATTGTTTTAAGTTGAGGGTGTTGATGTGTGAGCATATGCTAACACATTTGAGGCTTTTAACTCTAAATAATTGCAAGGTCTTGAGCAACTTTTGTTATTTTTGATTATTTTATGTTTGATTTTGCAGTTTAAGCTGATATGATAGAGAACCAACAATAATGGAAGCAAAAAGGTTAAAATTTAAAGAAATCTGAAGAAAAGTGTGGCTGATGACATTTGTGATAAGTCGTCAACCCTGTGATAAGCTATCAGGATGGTCGTCATCAGTAGACAGAGAATTGGCCTAAAGTGGAAGTTGTGACGACATTTTATGATAAACTGTCAATGGTCTGATAAGTTATCAAGAATGTCGTCTGCCTTAAGCAGGGAATGAGTTCCAGCTGGTAGAATCGATGATATTTTGTGATAGGACGTCATAATGGTGATAAGTTATCAGGAATGTCGTCAGACTTAGGCAGGACATGAGAATTGGAGCAAAAGTGTGACGACATTTTTGATAAGTCATCACAGTCCTGATAAGCTGTCAGAAGTTGTTGTCAACCTAAGACAGGACTAGTACAGATTTGAAGAAGACCTGAAGACATTCTTGATAAGTCATCAGGATCCTGATAAGGACAATACTCGTCGTCTATTCTGAGAAAAAGTTGTAACCTTAATTTTGTTTCCTTATTTAGGGTAAACTATTTAAAGCTTTGTTTTAGGGTTTTCTAGACATCAATTAATATTATTATTATAATTATTCTGCATAAGGTCGACACCTTGAGTTTAGGACAGCATATTTTGATATTTTCTCTCTTTACTTCTTAACTTGAACAACACAACTATTTTGGAGAGATTATTATCAGTATTGTGGGATTTTTTCTTTGTGATCTAATCTGCGATTCACTAGTTATTATTCATCTCTAACAGTATTATGTCTTCGTCGTATGTGAAGAGATTTACCGTTGTACATCATGCTCCCTGCCCTACCTATTGACGCTTGGCTATCACAGTGTATATATACTGGTGCCACTGGCTTGGGCCAATACGGAATATCTTCCAAGAAATTCCGTAGCCATTCTGCTTCTTGACCGGCTTTATCTAATGCGATAAATTCAAATTCCATTGTAGAGAGAGCAATACAAGTCTGTATGGATAATTTCCAAGGGATTGCTCCTCCACTGATAGTAAATACATATCCACTTGTGGATTTTACTTCATTCGATCCGGTGATTCAATTTGCATCACTATATCCTTCAAGTACTGCAGGATATTTATTATAATGCAAGGCATAGTCTTGAGTGTATTTAAGATACCCCAAAACTATTTTCATTGCCATCCAATGAGTTTTGTTGGCATTACTCGTGTACTGAATCAATTTACTAATAGCGCATGCTATGTCTGGTTGTGTACAATTTGTTATATACATTAAACATCCCAATACTCTTACGTACTCCAATTGTGATTCACTTTCACTTTCATTCTTTCGAAGTGCAAAGCTAACATCTAATGGAGTCTTGGCAATACCGAATTCCATATACTTGAACTTGTCAAGTACATTTTTGATATAATGAGACTGTGACAATGACAGCCCTTGTGGAGTTTGATGGATTCTTATACCTAAGATTGCATCTACAACTCCAAGGTCTTTCATATCAAACTTGCTATCGAGCATTCGTTTTTTTGCATTTATGTCAGAAATGTCTCTGCTGATGATCAACATATCATCCACATATAAACATACAATGACTTGGTGATTTGGAGTGTCTTTAATATAAACACATTTATCACATTCATTTATTTTGAATCTGTTTGCCAACATGGTTTGGTCAAACATCGCATGCTATTGTTTTGGTGTTTGCTTTAGTCCATACAATGACTTAATAAGTTTACACACCTTGTTTTCCTTTCGTAGAACCACAAAACCCTCAGGTTGTTCCATGTAAATTTCTTCCTCTAATTCTTCATTTAGGAAAACGGTTTTCACATCCATTTGATGGATTTCAAGACCATATACCGTAGCCAATGCAATTAATATTCGAATCGATGTTATCCTTGTTACTGGCGAGTATGTAACGAAGTAATCAAGGTCTTCTTTTTGTTTGGAGCCTTTTACTACAAGTCTTGCCTTGTATTTGTCAATAGTACCATCCACTTTCATCTTTCTTTTGAAGATCCATTTAGAACCTAAAGGTTTATTTTCAGGAGGAAGATCAACCAATTCCCATGTATGGTTGCTTAAGATTAAATCAATCTCACTATTGACTGCCTCTTTCCAAAAGGATGAGTCTGACTACGATATCACTTCTTTAAATGTTTGAGGCTCATTTTCTAAGAGAAATGTTACAAAATCCGATCCAAATGAAGTAAATGTTCTTTGACGTGTACTATGTCTTTGATTTTATTCATTATGTACATTCTCACTTGGTTCATCTCAAGGTCGTTTAGATTCTCCACTAGACTGTTCATGTCTAATTTTATACGGGTAAATGTTTACAAAGAATTCAGCATTGTCTGATTCAATTATCATATTTTTATTAATATCCGGATGTTCGGATTTATGAACCAAAAATTGACGTTCTTTCCTTCTTTTAGCATATCCTATGAACACGCAGTCCACAGTCTTAGGTCCTATCTTAACCCTTTTAGGCATAAAAATTTGGACCTTTGCTAGACACCCCCACAATTTGAAATATTTCAAGTTGGGTTTTCTTCCTTTCCACTTTTCATAAGGAATTTAATGTGTCTTACTATGGGAAACTCTATTGAGTATACGGCTAGTCGTAAGGATAGCCTCCCCCCACAAGTTTTGCGGTAAACCCGAACTTATAAGTAAGGCATTCATCATTTCCTTCAAAGTTCGGTTTTTCCTTTCCGCAATTTTATTAGATTGAGGTGAATATGGGGTCGTAGTTTGATGGATGTTTCCATTCTCTACACATATTTGCGCAAAGAGAGATTCATATTCTCTGCCCCTATCACTTCTTATCATTTTGATCTTTTTGTCTAACTGATTTTCAACTTCAGTTTTATATTGCCTAAACTTATCTATTCCTTCATCCTTACTATTTAGTAGTAGACATAACAGTATCTAGTGCAATCTTCAATAAAAGTTATGAAATACTTTTTCCCACCACGTGATGGCGTTGACTTCATATCACAAATGTCAGTGTGTATTAAGTCTAAGGGATTGGAATTCCTTTCAACGGACTTAAAAGGATGCTTTGCATACTTCGATTCCATACATGTTTGACACTTTGATTTATTGCACTCAAAGTTTGGCAAAACTTCTAAGTTAATCAGTTTTCGTAACGTTTTGTAATTAACATGGCCTAAACGTTCATGCTATAAATTATAGGACTCAAGAAAGTAAGAAGAAATTGAACTTTTATTTATTTCAACAGTCATTACATTCATCTTATAAAGTCCCTCGGTGAGATAGCCTTTTCCTACATACATTTCTCCTTTGCTAACTATAATTTTTCCATAAACGGTTACACATTTGAATCCGTTCTTATCTAGAAGTGAAACAGAAATTAAGTTCCTACGTAATTCTGGAACATACAAGACATTGTTAAGTGCCAAGACCTTGTCCAAAGTCATTTTCAAGCACACTTTCCCTGTTCCTTTCACCTTAGCAGTAGCGGAGTTAGCCATGTAGATCATTTCTTCTACTTGAGCCGGAGCAAATGATGAAAACAATTCTTTGTTGGAGAAAACATGGCGGGTGGCACCAGAGTCCATCCACCACTCGCGAGGATTCCCTACCAAGTTGTATTCTGAGAACATAGCACATAGATCATCACATTCTTTGTTGGACTCAATCATATTTGTTTGGTTCTTTTTCTTGCCTTTCTTAGGATTATTTTGATTATCTTCTACAATATGTTCTCCATTAATTGTTTAATTCCCTTTTGACCTTCTCTCGGCAGCCTTATTATCCTCTTCAATACGCAGTCGGACAATAAGATCTTCAATAGTCATCTCCTTGCGTTTATGCTTCAAGTAGTTTTTGAAGTCTTTCCACAAAGGTGGTAGCTTCTCAACTATTGCTGCTACTTGAAATTCATCATTCACAATCAAACCTACAAAACAGTTTATGTGAGTATTAAGAACATTTTTAATTTTTTCAACTAAGGTATTTTTCAAAGATATACCTTCTGCTAGGAGATCATGTATGATAACTTGCAACTCCTGCACTTGAGAGATAACCAATTTGCTATCTATCATTTTAAAGTCCAGGAACCGTGCAACAAAGAATTTCTTAATTCTCGCATCCTCTGTTTTATATTTTCATTCAAGTGCCCCACACAATTCCTTCGATGTCTTAGTTCCACTGTAAACATTATAGAGGTCGTCTTGGAGACCACTCAGAATATAATTCCTGCAAAGGAAGTTTGAATGTTTCCAAGCTTCTACAATTATGAAACGCTCTTTATCCGAGGTTCCCTCGGGCACCTCAGGAGCGTCTTCGCTAGTGAACCGTTGCAGACACAAAGTGGTGAGGTAAAAGAATATTTTTTGCTGCAATCACTTAAAGTCAATGCTCGCAAATTTTCCGGGCTTCTCCGCCGGTGCCATTGTAGGTGGAGCATTTGTGTGACTTGATGTGGAAATACTTGTTGCCCCCACAGACGTTGTCGTATCTTGCATTTGACTTTCGTTAGTCATCTTTCTTGTTACCACAAGAGAGGAAAATTTAGTATTTTCAGAATACTACTTATAAAGTTAAATAACTTTTAAACTTTTCTTCTTGGTTCTAGTTAACGATAAAGTTTTTATAACTTCAAATCGTCAACCGAGTGAACTTTAACTTGTGATGAAGATTTTATGTCTTCTAATCACTAGTTAAACTCAAACGGAGTAGAAAGCTTAAGCTTTAATCTCTAAAAACAAGTAATACAAATTCTGATTTATTTCCTTAAGATTGTTAGTTTCCTTCTACGGGTACAAGAATTTGTATACTAGAAACAACCACTTCAACTAGTTCAAGTTTAAGAACAAGAACACAATGAAGTACAGAAAATACCCTCAACCCAATATCAAAGTGATCTTTATAAGAGGTGTATTTTATTTTCAGAAATAAAAATGAAACAGAAATGGCCAAGTCGCCCGAATTCACATACTTTCCTTAAGGAAATAATTCCCCTCACTGTACTCGAGGTTGCGGAATTTTCCTCCCAGGATAAAATGGACAAACAAACCAACTGTAGCGGTACCTCAAACAACTAGAATATCTTCAAACTCACTGAACGTTTTGAGTGATCACACAGAATATTTTTAAGGCAAGAAGAGTATTTTTATTCTAAAATTTTCATACCAAAACCTGTGGATGAAAGCAGGTTTATATAGCCATAAGATGTCTCTTCTGAAAAGTGGCAATGGTTCATTTAAAAGGTGTAACCTTTTCTGAAAATTCATGTCCATTCGTCCAAACAGTGTGTCTGTTCCGAACAGGCATGCCATTTCGTGAAACAGTGTGTCATTTCGTTGAAGAATTGCATCCTTCTGAAGCATCAGTTCGAAACAGTGCAACTTTTCTGAAGCATCAGTTCAGTTCGAACATTGCATCTGTTACTGTTACTGCATGCATATAAATGGAGTATTAAACACACATAAATTTTTTTTTGTGTTTTTGTCATTGATCAGATTTCGTCAAATAAAGTTTGTCCAGAAAGATAGATCTCATTTGTCAAAGCCGAAGCCGAAGCCGAAGCCGAGCGAGCGACGACGGCGCGAGGCATCTCTTATTTCTTGCCTCACTTACCATGTGGAGTAAGTGTTCTTGCTTATAAACACTTCCAAGTTCTCTTCTTCCACCAATGTGGGAGAAAGAGTAAACTTTCTAATTTGGGAGTACACTTTCCATTTTAGTGTCTCCTTCCCTCCACTATTTTACTCTCCATTTTTCATTCACACTTCTTTCGTATACTATGAACCCAACAGAGGTTCCTTATGGCGAGATCAGCTCTGTCAATTCACGTTCATGGAAGACGAACCTTTTTTTTCATCATCTCATGCCAAATGCAACATCATTTTTTCTTTTCGTAAATCATGGGAGTGCCTAGCGGTCGGAGGAGCAAAGCTCATTTTTCGTTCAGGGTAAAGCGATGCTTATATATAAAAGGGTTGGCCCGTCAAAAGTCTGTTTCCTTCGCGAACGGCCAAAACATTGTGTCCGGCGCGCGACCCATCAACCTAACAGGGAGATTTATTCCTAAGCATGTTTACAATGATAAACAAATCCAATTCCTAGTGAAGCTTAGCATATCCTTTACAAGTGCACCGTTTTAGACAGTAATTGGCAGCAACTGCCTCAACTTCGTTGTTGCTTGAACAGCGCATAGCCCTTTTAAAAATCCATAATCATATCACCATTTTGGTTCCTAATATTCCTCCTATGCCAGCTCTCCCATTTGAAACATGATTGTTAGCAACAAATTTTAATTCATGAAAAATAAATATCAATCACAAATAAAATATGAAGAAGTAGGAATTTTATAGATAAATAATATGGGTACAAGTCTATTTGTTTCTTGATTTGTCTCTTTTGATTTTCTCCATGATTTGAGGGCCGTTAACAATGTATTTCTCGAACGAAAAAAAATTTGGATTTGAAATGAATTTTCTTCGTAATGTGAGAGTCGTTAGTGGCGTATATCTCGAACTTAAGACAATTTGGGTTTGATCTCCATAAAAGAAGGGTTTTGTGAATCTTCTTATGTATTTGATTATCAAGAGAGATAATTTTGATCTCTTTAAATATCTGAAGGGTATGGGGGATTCCGAGATGTCTCTTAAAGGGAATATGGTATTCTATGTAGAGTCCCACAAATTTTCAATCTCTACCATCATTGCTACCATCTGTGATGATTTTGATCACACCCATTGATGGTTTAGCCCAAACAACTTATCTCCACAAGACAACATGTTTCAGCCTCTCAATAGTCCAACACATGTTATTCCAGCTTCCTTCAAACAGACTTTAGGAAAAAGAAGTAGCTAATGTAGTTTGATGTTCCAAAATATTTACGTAGCACATTTGGAACATTGATCAAGCACAAAATACTAGTACTACTCTAAATACTGGCAAAACTGTTTTCAAAAGGATTGACCTAATACAACCTGTTTTTCTCGGCCAAGTTATTCGGACTCTCAAAAAATGTTGTTGCACTTATGTCGGATCCTTTTAAAATGACTACTTTAACGAACCTAATGACATTTTTGAAGAGTCCGGGCAACATAGATTCACGGAAAGTACTTTTAATTTTCAAAACGCACTAAATAACAAAAAAATAGTTTTCAAAATAGGATTTGGCTAAGCAGGCTTTTAATAGTCATGCAAACTGAGCATTTGGTGGCAACAAACTGCAAAACTTTCAAATACTACAATATTAATTATTACATGTCTAATAGCAACATTACAAATTACAAACTTCAAAGTAGAAATGAAATGAAAGCCACTTACAGTATTTTGTACAAAAAACAAACCCCTTTATATAATGTGCTAATAAAAATCAAACACACTCACTATGCATTGTGGTCGTCTCATTTTCTTGACTTTTATTGTTCTTCTGCTTTTCTTGTTTGTATTCTCCATACATGTATGAGACAAAACCCCAAAGAGAAAGAAAAAGAGAAAGTCCCTTTTCACCTGAAAATTTCTCTTTAAAGAAAATTACTGCTAATACTTCAGTAACTGGAAGTAAAACTGCCAGTAAAACTCCAGACATCAAAGAAGAAGAGCAGTAAATAACTCCAATTGCACCCACATAAAAGCATTGCCAAATAATAGTACTCCATACTAGCACTATATAATATCTAGCTTCTCCTAGGTTATATTGTTTTGCCTCCCTTGATATTGCCTGCACAATGTCGATTCCGATATTTTAATGGTTGATCTTTAAAAGAAATAATCAATAAATCTAAAAGAAATTTATTAGCACTCCTTTAATTACATTTCTATGTGATGGAGTTTAACGTAAAATTTATTTTATAATAAGTCATAGAATATTGTATATATATCAACATATATATATCATCTCATTGAAAATCGAATAAAACTCAATTATCCTATATGGTTTGATGGAGTGGGATACTCCGTCTCTGATTACCAATATACTCGAGTTTGATTTGAATAATACATGATAAAAAATTCATTTCGAAAAAAAATAAAATAAAGCTTCTTTCTCTATTTGGCAAAGGAACACATTAATTGTAATGGATGAATACGATGTACCAAGAAATGGCGTTTAGTTAATGGAATAGGCAACAAAGCCATACTAAATTATTCTAGATATAAAGGAGTACCAAGAGTACTATTTTATGGGATATATGCATCTTCTTTTTTCTTTTAGGTACATGAATCCAGTAGCTTTTCACATGAGTAAATAATTTAATACACCAAAATATGTACCATGCTATCATGCACTTAAGACGTGCAAATTTAATACAACGCGTTGTTGTGTAGTCAAATTACAAGTCTCCATCCATCATTAATGTTCTGCTTATAAAGTCAACTCACAAGTAGTGCCACTCCCTGATTCTAAGCTTGATCTACCCCTGCTCACACCACGCTAAATCTATTCCATTTTATACTTTCTTTGCTCATGTTTATTTGTCCACCTTAGATTTTATACGTTTCTTGAAAAACAATGATTAATATGAGTGGTTTATCAGAATACTTTGTATAGTCTTTGGTCAAGGAAAATGATTTGGGAATAATAATTATTGTTAAGCGTAAAATAGGAAAAATATAAATATTTTTTCTTTATATGTTAAAAATAATATGTAAAAATGAAAATGTATTTTTGAAATAATGAATAAATAAGAGTGATAAGAACAAAGGAAGTAGAAGCAAACTGGAGTAATTTCCATGGATACTCATCCATGTTTTCATAATTGCTTATAAACATCATTTTTGTTTTTTTTAGGACAAGAATATCATCCAACTATTCCTATTTTCCTCAAAAAATACTTGATACTTCAAAAATATTTCTTCTCTCCTAGTTTGCATGACTTGTCATTAAAATTTCTTTTTTATATATAATATATAAAAAATAGATCTATTTAACTTATCAAACTTATTTAACTAGAATTTGATCTTATTTCTTTTTAAAAAAATAAATACACAGGATATATTTATTATCGAAGAACAATTTAATTCTATACTTTAAATTTTATATTTATTTTGTCTTTCTTACAAAAATAAAAAATAAATTGTATTTATTCTTTATTCGATATGAGAAAAATTACATCACATGATGAAAATATTAAATAATCACACAACTTAAAGAAAAATAATTCCTCTAGAAATGCAATGCACATTACTCATCAATGAAGTAGTTGGTGTGTCCAAGTGTATACGTAAAACTAAAGGATTGAATTATTTTATTTGGTACTTTTCAAAGTTCTTAAAATTTATTTATTTCTTCACTTAATACTATTTTTAAAACTCAAGGTATTTATATGAATTGGTACTAATTTAATATTATTTTGTTATTTATTTCATATACTGAAGATTCTTAAAATGTAAAAGAAATGAAAATGATGGCTTTCATATTTTCATATACGTATTAAATGTACTATTTTTGAAGGAATGAAAAATTATTTAGTCATGAAATAAATTTTTTTTAAAAAAAAAATATTATCAAAATGATATAATATTACAAATGAATAGTTGAAATAGTACCCAACCAAATATCGCTTTCTTTTTGTGAGTTTAGTATGAGGAAAGGATATACATTGGTGTTTAGTTATATAATAAGATAAAATATAGTATAATAAAAATAAAAATAAAAATAAAATGAAAAAATGAAATTAAAAATAATAAATTTCTATTTCTAAAGTTTTTGCCTATGTTAACTTTGTGGGTTTACTTGATTTGTTTATGAAATTTACATGGAAAAATCCTCAAGAGGAATTCATTTTTTATTATCTTTTTATCAAAAAAACTTTGGTTAAAATTTTGTAGGTGATCTACATACGAATTAAAATTTTCAGGTGATAATTACCTTTTAAGATTTTTCTATTGAATTTTGCTTGACAAAAAACATTCTAAGAGTTTCTCCTTCAAATTTTGTTTTATAGAAAAATTTTTAGGTTTTCCATCGAATTAGTTTGGTTGAAAAACTTGTAGAGAATTAGATTACCGGTAAATTCTTTTACAATTTTTTTTTTAAAATAAAATATTACGTAATTTATATTTTTCTTGTAGTTCATAAGACGTGGGTTTGAATAAATGAACTTGAAGAATTAAATAGGTTTATAATTAAGAAAATAAAGATTTTAACAACATGTCATGCCAAGTAGGATAGAATAAGATTTTTAAAGTGTTAAGTCTTTTTTGAGGAAAATAGAAATAGTTGGGTGATATTTTTGTCATAAAAGAAACAAAATTGATATTTATAGGCAATTGTGAATACATGAATGACTATCCGTGGAAATTACTCAAGCAAACTGCTATTACAGCAACACAAAAAGCTTAAAACTCACTATCTTTCAAAGGTCATAGAGCCACATAGATGTCATGATTTATTTAAGATCTAAAATTTTATTTTATCTTAATTTTCATGTTCTATCAATAAGTTCACATAAATTGAAACTAAAAAAGTTGGATGCATGGGTGGAAGTGAATTAGATGGGAAAAAGATACCTGAAAGTCCTTATTAACAATCATTCCTATAGTACAAAAAGCAGTTGCAGCAAAACACATGACCATTTGAATCTCCAACACCAACGTTGCAGTAATAGCCTGTTTTGCCTTCATGTAAATCAGCTCAATACAAGGTATAATAAGTCCATACAAACCTGCAGCCGAAAGGGTCATAATAAAACCAATAACATACGCTTTACTAGTCACACCCTCTGGACGATCACCGTTTGCCCGAATACCTAATAAAACCGCGCCAACTGTCAACAAGATGACAGCATTAATAGAATAAGAAGTCAACTTCAACTTCACTATGAAGAAAGCACCTATTGCCGTGAAGGCAAGTTGAGCGGCAATAAGAAGCGAAGAAGTTGACACGGGGAGTTTTGACCCGCCCCACGAATAAAAAAAATCGTCTAATCCTATGACAACACCAATGACGAATGATGCAATAAAAATTCGAGGTGTTATGAAATAAAATTTGGTATCAGAGCCTTTAATTTTTCGACGATAGAAGTATAGGACGGCTAGAGGTATAAGGGTGAGTGGCCATCCACCGGTTTGTAACCAACTACTAAGCCAAATTCTAGAACCACCTTCAACAAAATATAAACGCATCATTAAAGGACCACCACAAACACCAATAGATAATATCAAACAATTTATCACAAGGAGAATTCTCTTCATAGTATTAGCACTTACGCCTTGATCTTCCATTTTCAATTTCAAGAGATTTAAATTGAATTTTCGGATTTCTTGAAGTGATGGGACCTATAGTTTGCTATTTATAATAGAACTTCCCTTTTGTTTGTCAACTGAGAAGATTGGTTTCACGATATGGAGTGGTCCCACTTCAATTAATTAAGGACCAATATTGTAGTGGAAAACTGGAAATGAAACTATATAGTGTGTCGGTGTACTCCCTAAAAATTTGGAAGTGCATGTGTACAGCTTTGCCCCTATTTATACGTACAACTGTCACGTCAAATTATTTACAAATTTAAAATAATCAAAATCAATGTTCATGACATACTACCACTGCACGTAACAATTTTTTTTTGTAACTTTATTTAAAGTTTTTATTTCTGTATGTGAAATATATATTCACTAATGTGCTTTATACAGTCAAATCTTTCAATAACAAGCTCGATTATCAGATTGATTTTTACCTGTTATATATAACTTGATTGATTGTTAAACACCTATAACAACATTCACATTAGATATTGTTTTGTTGTCACCCGACACAGTAAAATTACCTTCAAAAATCATTTTTTCAAAATGTTATTTTATACAAAGAGATTTTGAAAAATGGAAGAATACAAAAGTCTCCAACTTCATCTTCTTTTTTTTTACCAACTTCGGGTGTGTTTGGTATGAAGGAAAACATTTTTCAGAAAATGATTTTCAATTTTCTCATATTTGGTTGGCTTAAAGATTTTGAAAAATATTTTTCAAATCAACTTATTTTCCTCAATTCTAAGGAAAATGACTTCCCTTCAAAAAGTAAGGAAAACATTTTTCAAAACTCTCTTTCAACCTCACTCTTAAGTTGAAATATTCATACCTCTCAAAATCATCCATTCCTACTCCGACCGTCAATCCCCCACACCGCCCCCTACCACCCCTATTTAAAAAATATTTTAAATTTTTTTCTAACTCATCCCCCTATCCAAAACCCTACTCCCTTCCAAAAAAAAAAACAATTAAATTTTTAAAAAAACTCCAAACATTTTTCTTACCTCCCCTACCCTCCTCCATACCAACCTCCTCCCCCCCCCATCCCCCCTCAAAAAAAAAATTATTTTTTAAAATTAATTTTTTGAAAAATTTCAATTTTTTCCTTACCCCACCCTCACTCCCCTACCCGACCCCCACCTCCTAATACTCCCCATTCAAAAAAATTATTTCAAATTTTTTTCTTACCTCGCTCTTTCTCCCCTACCCCCACCCCCTACTAGCCCACCCCCCCCCCCAAAAAAAAAAATTAATTTATTTTTTAAAAAATCAAAATTATTTTCTCACCCCACCCTTATTACCTATTTTGACAACCCCAACCCCCACCTACCACCCCCTCTCCAAAAAAAAATTATATTTTTAATTTATTTTCTTAAAAAAAATTCAAAACTTTTTTCTTATCCCTCCATTTTTATCCTATTCGTTCTCATTGTTTTTGTTAAATATATACAAATACTTTTAGAAAACATATATTTATCCAATTTGCATAACGATCACACGAATATAAGTAAGAAATAACTTACTTTTCTAGAAAGTATTTTTCCTCCTTCATATCGAACACACCCTAAAAAAAGTATTTTTTGAGATCAAAAATTATTTTTCTAAAATGTATTTTTACGTTTTAGTTAAACACTAGAATGTATTTTTTGAAAAATATTTTTACATTCACCAACCAAACACTATAAAATATTTTTCGGAAAATATTTTCCATCTACCAATCAAACACTATAAAATATTTTTCATCCACCAACCAAACATAGAAAAACAAGTAAGAAATCAACTTGTTTTTCAAGAAAACATTTTCCTTCATACCAAACACACCCTTCATCTTATAATATTTTTCCTGTTCTATATTTCAAGAGTTATTGACATTCCAAATCTTCCTTTGGTACTTACAAAACCTATTGAAGTTATATCTAATAACAGATAATTGATAGATTAGTTTTTAGTTAAAATAAAATTATAAATTCAGATATTTAATTTTGTAAAGTTGTTATATACAAAAGGATTTTCACATAGAGCAGTCATAATGATGATTATTGTTATTGTAGGTAGAGATCTGTGTTGTTATAGAGAGACAAGATATAACATAAAAATCAGTCGAAAAAAAATGTTATAGTGAAACGTAGTTACATAAATGACAACTGTTATGGAAAGTTCTGACTTCAAAATTATAGAATAATTCTCAAACTTTTCTTTCTGACAGATTAGTAACATAAAATTTAAAAAATATGATGCATTTCCCATATATTTTAGTACTACCTCTGTTTCAAAAAGAATGATCTAATTTGACTTGGTATAAAATTTAAAAAAATAAAGAAATATTTGAATCTTGTGGCCTTAAATTAAAGTTGTGTCAAATGTACCCAAATATCCTTTAATCTTTGATCTTAAATATGTCATGTGGAAAGTTGAAATTAAAGTATTGTCAAAAAAGAAAAGGGATCATTCTTTTTTAAACAACTAAAAGGAAAGTAGGTCATTCTTTTTTAAATGAAGAGAGTAACATTTTATTCCGAGAACTATGCAATGAGAGTTGCTTAACTAACCCTTAGGTTAGTTCTTTATTTATCTCCTATCAATAATAAAAATAAAAATAAAAAACTCGTTATCTATCAACTCCTTGCTTTTCATGATTAAACCGTTAAATTAATTGCACGTGAGACGTAAGATGGAAGGAGAGTGCAAAAATAGAAACTTAAAAGAAGAGCTCACAATCAATAAGCTACTCCCTCAGTTCCAAAATAATTATCATAATTTGATTTTTAAAAGTCAATTCTTTAAAGCAAAATTAGATTAGATCATATAAATTAAATATCTTACAATTAAATTTTAAATATTCAAAAAGCTATTAATATATATATATATATATATATATATATATATATATATATATATATATATATATATATATATATATTGTGTAACCTTTTCATGCCAATCTATATCTATAATCTATAATCTATAATTTATATCTATAATCTTTAATATATTAAAAATGTGAAGAGCCTTAGAAATATCGTTTGAACTTTTTGTCCAAAATGAAAAGTCTTTGCTTTAGACAAAATCGTCTTTTTACTATTTTTTCTAATATTTAAAAGTTGAAAATTAATAAAATATATTTATGGTAAAACCTTTTCTTATTAGAAGACATCAAAATTAATGACAATTAATATTTTTTCCATTAATTTAAGAATCTAGATTAACTAAAAAATAATTTTTTTTAATAATTATACATAAATACTAATTTATATTAAACCCTAATACTCTAATACTATATAGAGAAATCCAAAAGAAATTCCCCTACATTCCCAAAGCATTGCCGTTTTTTGAAAAAATTTCCTTACAAATCCTTTTCGCATTTTTCTACTACCTTATAAGTATTTTTGAATTTTAATAAAGAACTTATTATAAGTTAAATAGGAGTCCAAAATTTAATCTTTTTTTTATTCTAGAAATTATTAAAACTCCTATATTTCTCAAATAAAATTCTAATTATACATAAACGCTAACATATATTACAAAATTTATAATACTCAAAAAGGCAAAAACGTGTAGAGCCAAAAAGGCAAAAACGTACCTTTCTATTTTTTTTTTACTTCCTTTACTTTTTTTAGTTTCAAATTCAATGGTCTTTTCCTAAAATTCTAATTATACATAAACTCTAGCAAATTAGTTAAAGTCCTTATTTTATGTAAGTAACAAATCATAATATTTAACACTCCTAAATTAATTAGAATTTTACCTTGTATCTATAATCTATAATCTATAATCTATAATCTATAATCTATTAAAAGTGTGAAGACCCTTAAAAAAGTGAATTGAACTTTTTGTCCTTCATTACAACTCTCTGTAATAGACAAAATCGTCATTTTTTATTTTTTTATTATATTTTTTAATTAATAATAAAATAAGAATCCTAAAATATATGGTAGAAGAAATTATATGGTAAGAGGTATTAGGAGAATTAATTTCTATAGTTAAAAAACACTCCTTAAATATATAAAAGACGAATTAGATAGAGACAAGATTACGTCGGTATTTTTTGTATTTGGTTAGGATACTTATACTTCTCCAATTTCATTTTTTATTTTAGGTAATTCCACTGTTTATTTTTGATTGATAAAAGGGATTGTTTTTGTTTAATATATTTTTGGCATTGTTAAGAAAATCAGTGCTTAAACATTGGTTTTGTTTGTCTATGATTTTGCATTGTTAAAAATATGTGTTAAAAAAGTAAAAATATTTCCTTTTAATTTTTGGTGAAATAATTTTGCAATTAATTTAATTTTTATATTTTTAGGTTTAGTGATATAATTTAGATAAAAACTTATAATATTTAATACTTCTAAATCAGTTAGAATTTTACCTTATATAAAAAAAAAATTCTATAATTCTATTTAAATAATAGTTTGATCAAACTTATTGCTAGAAACTTAGGGTTATTTCTTCTTCGTTACATCTATTTTGTGTTTTGTTTGTGCAGTAGTGTATCATGTTTAATTGATTGTATATTTTTCTTTTTGTGAACAAGAAGTATGATTAAAGCTCCTCCTTTTGTGATGCCATCGTTAATGTTTTGTATTTATTCGTGTTCAATATCTATTTCTCTGATATGTGTAAGAAATAACGAAAAATCAACTCCTTTATGTGCATATAATGTTGGTCGGTAACGATAAGTCCTACTATATATGGTAAGAGAAAAATAGAAAAATCATCTCACAAGTGTTTGTTCATTGTTGAAAGCTTTTGAAAACTAAATTATGTTGCTCTTGAGTCACCCAAGAAACATGTGAAAGATGCAGGTCCAAAGATTATCAATAAAGGGCTCGTCATAGATGAACAGGTTAGTTACTATTTCAACTTACAACTAGACTCTTGTAATTCCTACTCCACACATATTTTCTTATTTCACAATCTTTGTTTCTTCCTCCTTATTTGTGCTTAATAGAAAGAAAGAAGTGAAAGATACCTTGCTCGATAACAAGTTTAAGATGTCGTAGATTCTATATAAATTGCATATGTTGTTTCGAAATCTTTAGCTTTGTCCGGAAAAAATATCAATTTTATTATTCTATGTAATTAATTGTTCTAAAAGATATTATGTTACTGGTGTGCGCGATACTAAATACATTAGTATAAGATTCCTAAGAGAAAATTTGAATATTCAATCACTTGTTTTTTGTCAAATTATATTATGCGCGCAAATAAATGAGTACAATATTTATTTTGAAGTCAACTGTAATTTTTTATGATTTGTGTAGTTTTATTGATTGACGTGAGGCACACGTACAACGCACGTACACTATGCTAGTTTAATAAAAAATACTACAGTAACATTTTTTTAACTATTGCTGAAAGATCATATATTTGATTTTCAAAAAGTGAAACATAATAATTAATTTAGGAGGGAGAGAGTAAACATGATTAAAGAAATATTCAACATAAGTATGGAATAGTGATGGAACCAGAATTTTCACTAATAAAATTATATTCAAAATATGAAGTAAATACAAGAAGAAGACGTTTCCCAAAAAAAATACAGAAAGAAGACAAACATCTAATTACATTCAGCTCCGACCCACGTTTAAAGTATCTTCTGATTCACAAAGGAAGGATATAGCAATAAGAAATAAAAGAGCAAAGACTAAACAAGCAATACAATGATTGCGAATATTTCTGTTATTAAATTATAGCGTTGAACTTCTTCAAAAAGAAAAAAACTAGTTGGATCGCCAACCTTGGCCTGTTCCGTGCCGGGTAAATAGCCATACGGCCCATGCTATTCGTTGACATTGCAATTTTGCATTCAACAAGGGTCCTTTAGAGAATGGGATACCATGAGATAGTTTAAGATTAAGTTTTGAGGGTAGATTTATATTTTTTTTTTAATTGAAGATATAAGCTTACGAAGGTGATGCTTGAGGCTGATGTAGTAGTGAGGTTTGATATTCAGTTCATTCAAAGACAGGTAGTCTCAAGTATCTTGTGTCTACTATTCAAGGTAATTGATAGGTTGACGAGGATGTCACCAATTGGGTCTACTATTCAGGGTAATTGACAGGTTGACAAGGATGTCACCAATTATATTGGTGCGGAGTAGATGAAATAGAGGTTCGCATCCAAAGTTTTGTGTGATAAAAAGGTGCCTTCTAAACTTAAAGCCAAATTTTACAGAGTGGTGGTTAGACCAACTGTCACAACCCGAGCCGAGGCCCTAGCCGCGACGGGCATTCTGAACCACAAAGGTCTGAGAGATCGCTTATCACACCATCATAAGCATAATCCATATATAAATCAAAGTGAAGAAGATATAAAGAAATTCGAGGGAAACTTACATTACAAACCGTGTCAACAAACTATGACAATACAATACTCAACTTCCATCTACGAAGCCTTTACCAAATACTAATTGTCTAGGCCGAGACAAGGCCCTCGGTTGGACCATAAACTGAATTAGATAAACATATGAATAACATGTCATCCGAAAAATGGATTGCTCACCAACTCTGTCATCTTTCCATATGTTCTACTGATGTGATGGACGACGGTACTGAGTCCTAGAACATGTACTATGAGGGAGTCAATACTTTAAGAGTATTGGTATGCAGAACAACCCAAAAATAACGTATATTTCATGTAACATAATTGAGAGCATTGTAAAAATAATTTATCATTATATATACAAAGGTTTCAAAACATCCTTATAAATCATGGACTCAACTCTCTTTATTTTAATCCTGATCTAGATAGTACACCCTACATTTTGGATTATAATCCAACGGGATATATGAAATTCATCCTTGACTCGACAACCAAGCCTCCAACCCAAGTTTGCCGCAAAGGCTGGAGTTTACTAATTCTGATATACAAAAGGGCACATGGACAGCGTATAATCCCCTCTTTTAGTGCACATCGTATAATCCCCTCTTTCAGGGCACAATAAATCCCGCATCGGCGGGCAATAAGTCATCATCCCTGTGATAAGATATCAGGATGGTCGTCATCAGTAGATAGAGAATTGTCCTAAAGTAGAAGTTGTGATGACATTTTGTGATAAGCCATCAAGGGTATGATAAGTTATCAAGAATGTCGTCAGCCTTAAATAGGGAATGAGTTCCAGCTGGTAGAATCGATGACATTTTGTGATAGGCCATCATAATGGTGATAAGTCGTTAGGAATGCCGTCAGACTTAGGCAAGACATAAGAATTGGAGCAAAAGTGTGACGACATTTTTGATAAGTCATCACAGTCCTAATAAGCCGTCAGAAGTTGTCGTCAACCTAAGATAGGACTAGTACAGATTTCAAGAAAACCTGACGACATTCTTGATAAGTTGTCAAGATCCTGATAAGGCGTCACCAATAGTCGTCGTCAATTTCGAGAAAAAGCTGCAACCTTGATTTTGTTTTCTTATTTAGGGTAAACTATTTAAAGCTTTGTTTTAGGGTTTTCTAGACATCAATTATCATTATTTCGCACAAGGTCGACACCTTGAGTTTGGGACAACATATTTTGATATTTTCTCTCTTTACTTCGTGACTTGAACAACACAACTATTTTGGAGAGATTATTATCAGTATTGTGGGATTTTTCCTTTGTGATCTAATCTACGATTCACTAGTTATTATTCATCTCTATAAGTTTATCTTTCAAATCATGAATTCAATTATGTGCTTCATTCGTTACATCATGAGTGGCTAAACTCTATTAACCTGATTTTTGGGATCTAGGGTTAGGTCTTGAGGAGGTGCTAAGTATTCAAGATTCAAAAGGTGGTAGGATTTCTTGATAATTCTGAAGTGTTAACTAACGTCTGTTGGTTTCAAACAGTAGACACACCTGCTTTGATTTGCTTCAGAAAGAAATCAAATATAGTAGGAAGTAAATTATCAACAGGGACTCAAAAATACTTCATTTAATAATCAGCATTGTAACAAGGTCGGTTAACCTGAGGTAAAATATGGGCAGTAAATAAAAATTCCCTAAGTCTGAGAGGATTAGGGAATTAAATGCTTAAGTAGGTCGAGAGAAATTTAAGCATAACATCGATAAAGATAGCTTGTTATCCTGCCCACCTTGAGGATCTTGAATCACTTGTAGCATCTGTCATGTACCAGAAGCCCTAGTGAACATAATTCGTGTTATTTCATAAACTCTTGATTTAAAACACTAAAAGTAAACTAACAAACAACAACTTGTTAAGCCTAAACCCCCCATTTCAGGAAACATTAAACTATCAATGGATTAAATTGCAAACAACTTGAGTTCACACCATTTTCTCTGTGGAATTCGACCCCCACCTAGTTGGGTTTTATATTGACAATGATCTCTTACACCCATTCAAGAGTATAATTTGAGCGTTATCAAAAATGGCGTTGTTGCCGGGGAATACGGTTGTAAGCTAAAGTTTGTATGTGCTAATTGACTGTTAGTTAAGTTTCCTAGATTTACGTTTATTTGTTATTTTTGTTTATTTGCAGAATTTTATAGTGTATGCCAAGCACCAGAAGTTCTGAAGAAACATTATTACCACTAAATCCGAAACAGCAATGAATAGGAAGAATGGCAGAATAGCAAGAGGCTGACAGACTGGCAGCCTTAGCTAGAGCTCAGGTGAATGTGCAAAATATCGGGCAACATGCACGACATCCAAACCCTGAGGATGAAGATTTAGGGGATGAGGATTTATTGAACCCTGGTAACCCAAGGCGTGCAGAGCAGATAACTGCAAAAGTGCCACATAATGTTAACCAAAACTATCCATTTCAAAGAAGACAAGAGTACCAGCCGGTCCAGTATGACCTGAATGATGATGATGATAGCATGTACGGGGCAGGTGCAACGGGTGAAATTATTCCTCCACCGCTGGCACCTGGAGCCAAGTTCAATATTACGAGTACTATAATCCAACTCATCAATCTAAAGGGGTTGTTTGGTGGCCTTCCTGGGGATGATCCGAACCTGCATCTGGTGAATTTTGTCACCATTTGCAAATCTTTTGATAACCCAGGAGTAGGCCAGAACACTATCCAGTTGAGGTTGTTCCCGTTGTCTCTGTCTGGGGAGGCAACATTGTGGCTAAATGAGCTTATGCCTGATTCCATAACCCACTGAAGGCAATTGAAAGAAGCATTCCTAGAATGGTTTTTTTCACCCTCTAGGAGGGTATAGTTGAGGGACAAAATCAGCAATTTTAGACAGCTTACTACTGAAGCTTTGCATGAGACTTGGGAGAGATTCAAGAAGAAGCTAATAGTGTCCGAACCACAATATGACAGACCTACACTTGATGGAGACTTTATATAGGGCCCTTAACTCTGTAACAAAGTCGATTGTAGATAATGTTGTTGGTGGTTCATTTGTTGATCTGTCTTTTCAAGATGCCTCAGATATGCAGAATAGGATGACCAAACAGAGTCGGGCTTGGCATACCACGGAGTCTGTGGTAGCAAGACCCACTATTTCTGTTGGTATATCTGCTGAATAATGTAGGAGAGAGGAGGAGTGGGATCAAGACATGGACCACATAAAGACTCAGATGGACTTGCTTACCAAGCACTTATTGTCTGGGAAGATTGAGAAAGTAAAATATGTAACGTCTCAAGGCCGATTGGATATGGAACCTGAAGAAGAGGAGAATTATGTTAATAATCAGGGGGTTTCTGAGGCAATAGCGAAGGGAATCAAGGTCGGAACGTTTATGACAAGCCTGGTTACAAGGACAAGGAGCAAGGAAACTAGAGAAGCAATTATGATAGGTGTGGTTTATATGTTCCTCCTGGAAATTGGGAAGTTGCTGCAACTAGCTCTGGAAAGATGTCCATGGAGGATATGATGGAGAAATTGTTGAAGGGAGTTGAGGCCACCAACTCTGGTGTAACCACCATGAAGACCGATCTGACATCCATCAGTTAGTTAGTGCACTCACACTCCACTGCCATCAAACAGTTGGAGTAGTTGATGAGCCAACTTTCCGCTGTATTTAACCAGAGAAAGAGTTGAACGTTACCAAGCAATACAGTTCAGAATTTACGGAATGATGGCTCATGTATGGCGATTACCACTAGAAGTGGCAAGATATTACCTGTCCCTTTTATGGGCAAATCTGTAGATGGCAAGGTAGTTATTGATAAATCCAAAGAAAGCAATCCAGTGAAGTCTGAGAAGCTGGATAGTTCTGTTAATACTTCAGAGAAGGAAAGAGAGAAAGAAGAGAAAGTGGTGTTGAAAACTATCCCAAGACCACCACCTCTCTTTCCTCAATGATTAAAGAAGAAGGTTGATGATGCAAAATACAGCAAATTCATGGCAATGCTTAAGCAATTGACAATAAATATGCCTTTGGTTGAGGCACTTGAGCAAATGCCAGGATACGCGAAATTCATGATGGACCTTGTGACTAAGAAAAGAGTTGTGAGATAAGAATTGGAGGAAAATCTCCAACATTGTAGTGTTATTTCTACAAGGACCTTGGTGCAGAAGAAGCCAGACCCGGGCGCATTCACTATTCCCTGTACAATTGGGACCATGGAATTCGCCAAGGAATTATGTGATCTGGGAGCAAGCGTTAATTTGATGCCACTGACTTTTTATAGAAAGTTGGGTATGGGAAATCCCACACCGACCAACACGCAACTCATGATGGCGGATAGGTCAGTAAAGCGACCAGTTGGCATTCTGTATGATATGTTGGAGAAGGTGTCCAACTTTATATTCCCTACAGACTTCGTCATTCTGGATTGCGAGGTGGACTTATAGGTGCCCATAATTTTAGGTCGACCTTTTCTCGCAATCAAAAGTGTGTTGATTGATTTGAGAGTGAATGAGCTCTTATTCAGGATGAATAATGAAGTGGTCCGATTTGATGTGGGTAAGTCAATGAAGCAACATGGAGAAATGAGTGTGTTCTCAGTAGTTGATGTGTATTATGAGGATGAACAGGAAGTGTCCATAGCTAAGAAACTTGTTTTCGAACCTTTGGCCGCAATTATAATGAATTATGACCGTGAAGGCATCAGGGAGTATGAAGATACCGTTTATGCTTTGACAGGAATGGGTTCATATCTTTATGATCCTAAAAAAGTAGACCTTGACCTTGCTATTCGAGCAACACCACCAGCCAAGCCATCTATTGAGGAACCTCCAGTGTTGGAATTGAAAGAACTGTCTGGACACTTATGGTACGTGTTTCTGGGCAACGGAAACATGCTACCTGTTATTATTGCGGCTGATTTGGATGAGCAACAGGTAAACGCACTTATTTTAGTACATTAGAGGAACAAGAGAGTTATAGGTTGGACCATCGTAGATATTATTGGCATTCCCCCAGGCATCTGTATGCATAAAATTCAAATTGAGGAAGATTGTATTCCAACCATAGAGCATCAGCGCCGTCATAACTGGGTGGTTGCTAATGAAGGGAATGAGTTTATTCCACTCAGGCCTATAACTGGGTGGATATTTGTATGGACTACCGCAAGCTAAATTCTTGGACTCTAAAAGACCACTTCTCGATGCTCTTTATGGACCAAAGGCTTGATCAATTGGCTGGAAGGGGGTGGTATTACTTCTTGGATAGTTATTCCGGATAAAACCAAATCTGCATTGCTCCTGAAGATCAGGAGAAGACGACATTCACATGCCCATATGGCACCTTTGAATTTAAGAGGATGCCATTTGGGCTATGCAATACGCCTGCCACTTTTCAATGATGTATGATGTCTATCTTTTTTTATATGGTGGAGGACACCATAGAGGTATTCATGGATGATTTCTCTGTGGTGGGTGATTCATTCAAGATGTATTTGGCAAATTTGAATCTAGCCTTGTAGAGATGTGTTGAATTTAATTTGGTGCTTAACTGGGAAAAATATCATTTCATGGTAAAGGAGGGCATCATTCTCGGCCATAAAATTTCTGAAAAAGGGATAGAAGTTGATCGAGCAAAAGTGGAAGTTATTGAGAAACTACCACCTCCCATTTCATTGAAAAGAGTGCATAGTTTTCTTGGACATGCTGGCTTTTATCGGAGATTTATAAAAGACTTCTCGAAGGTTGAAAATCCACTTTGCAAACTTTTAGAGAAAGAAGTGAAGTTTTTCTTTGATGATGAGTGCTTGAAGGCATTTGAATGCCTTAAAAAGAATCTGGTTGAGGCCCCTATTGTTGTTGTACCTGACTGGTCAAAACCATTTGAGATCATATGTGATGCCAGTGGTATTGCCCTTGGAGATGTATTGGGACAAAAGAGGGACAAACTGTTTCATCCTATATATTACGCCAACAAAGCACTGAATGAAGCGCAAAGTGGCCGTAGTATATGCTTTTGAGAAGTTCAGAGCTTATCTGCTTGGGACCAAAGTGGTGGTCCACACCGACCATACTGCCTTGAAGTATCTGATGGCTAAGAAGGATGCAAAATCAAGGCTGATTAGATGGGTATTGTTGCTGCAAGAATTTGACTTTGAGGTCAAAGATAGGAAAGGCTGTGAAAACCAAGTTGCAGATCATCTGTCTAGAATGGAAGGTGAATAGGAAATTAGTGATGAAACGAAGATAAATGATGTATTCCCTGATGAGGAGATCCTAGCTGCCGCTGTGGAAAAATTGCCTTGGTATGCGGGTTATGCCAATTATGTTGTGAGTGAGGTTTTCCCAGAAAACCTTTCTTTCCATCAAAGGAAGAAATTCTTGCATGATGTGACTCATTACTTCTGGGATGAACCATATCTTTTTCGGTGATGTGCGGACAATATTATAAGGAGATGCGTACCGAAAGTGGATGTATTATGCATATTGGAAGCATGTCATGCTTCCCCAGTTGGGGGTCACCATGCAGGCGACCGAACAGCTAGGATGGTATTGCAGAGTGGCTATTACTGTCCAACATTGTTCAAGGATGCCCACGAGTTTGTGTTGAAATGTGACCAATGTCAGAGGCAGGGGTCAATCTCCAAAAGATATGAGATGCCCTTGACTAAGATGCTTGAAGTGGAATCGTTTGATGTCTGGGGCATTGATTTCATGGGTCCTTTTGTAAGCTCGTATGGGATAAAGTATACTTTAGTTGTTGTTGACTACATCTCGAAATGGGTCGAAGCTGTAGCTTTGTCTGATAATGAAGGGAAGAGGGTTGTGGCTTTTCTCAAGAAGAACATCGTCTCTCGCTTTGGAGTACCACATACTATTATAAGGGATGGAGGATCTTGTTTTTGCAACAAACTATTTCGAGCAGCTTTAGCAAAGTATGGGGTGAAATAGCACCGAGTGGCTACTCCATACCACCCACAAACTAGTGGGCAAGTGGATGTGTCAAATCGAGAGATTAAAGCCATCCTAGCCAAAACGGTAAACGCTAGCCGGAAAGATTGGTTGCAAATGCTCGATGATGCCCTGTGGGCATATCAGACTACATTCAAGACACCCATTGACATGTCACCATTTTAGCTGGTCTATGGAAAATCTTTCCACCTACCAATAGAGTTGGAGCACAAAGCCTTATGGATACTCAAAAGGCTAAATTTGAATTGGAAGGAGGTAGCAGAGCTAAGCCCGAGGCAACTAAATGAGATGGATGAATTCCATCTCAGGACATATGAAAGAGAATATCTATATAAAGAAAAGATAAAATAATACCATGATTGGAGGATAGAGAAACGAGACTTCCAAAAGGGTGACATGGTGCTTCTGTTCAATTCCAGACTCAAATTGTTCCCAGGTAAGCTAAAATCTAAGTGGTCGGGCCCTTTTAAAGTTAGCCAAGTATACTCATTTGGAGTAGTGGAACTTGAAAACAATGATGACAGTACCTTCAAGGTAAATGGGCAATGTGTCAAGCTTTACATTGGTCCGAAAGAATCAATGAAAAGTGTCACCATTATCTGTCTCGATGAAGTCTGAAGTAATCAAGATACCTGAGTCGTGGTGCGACGTTAAATCAGGCGCTGCATGGGAGGAAACCCATGAACCCCAGGATTGATCTATTCTAGGTATACTTTAACCCTTAGTTTAGCTTTATTTTCAATTTTAAGTTAAGGGTGTAGGGTAGGATATTGTTGTAACAATTTTTGGTAGATAATTAGGAGTAATGTAGATACTTGAGACAGTTAGCTTTTTTTGTGACTTTTGAGAACCTCTCCATTGATGTGAGTTTATAACTGTGTGAATTGCATTCATTTGTGACTGTGGTGCATCTTTTTATGGCATTAGTCTGGCGACTCCACGATTTTTGCTGAACAAATTGCATGAATTGGATAAGTAGTGATATGCGATGTACTTGTGTGCCATGTTTGTTTGAGGTCTTACTCAGCTCCTGCTGTGTGCTGAATCTAGAACTTGCCCTGTTAGTTCTGCCCAGGTTGTAGGATAGGGGTTAGGAAAAGATCATAGACCATTTTTTATTGTAAGCCACTTTTAGCGTAAATGACTTTCCCAATGTGCATAATATCCTTTGATCCCTGATTTGAGCCTATATGCATGTTTCTTTCTGTGAAATCTCTCACCTTTCCGTTTGCCTCACAATGAACTTGTTTTGGCCCTGGTCCTCCTTGGACACTGTGCACCTTGACTTAGGCAAACATCCTAAGTTGATGGTGGCTATCATAGGGGTGCATGATGCAAAATGAGCATGAAGAGAGGTAGAATAAGAGAAAAAAATAAAAAGTTGGGTGCGGTGAAAAAGGAATAAGAAAAAAGAAAGTTGTGTTAAAGACGATGAAAAGATAATATGATGATTGAAAATACCGCATCCATCTTGAGCATGCGTGATCAATTAAAAAAATAGGGAAGAAAAGAAGGCTGGGAAGTGAAACCCCAAGAGTTTAGTGTAGTGTCAAGGAGGCATAGTCACTCTAAAATATCCATGAATATCATAACAGCCCCTAGCCTACATTACAAACCTAAGAAAAGACCTAAAGTGATCCTAACTGACCTACCTGAAGATTTGGGTACTGACTATAAGGGCAAGCCTATGGCATTTGACATGCAGTGTTTGGAACTTCATTCTGAGAGTGAGACTTGTGATTATCCCTATTTTTATGTATGTGAATTATGATATGAGTGAAAAAGGGATTTTTTTGTAGTGAGGGCACATTGGGTATGTTTCTAAGTCACTGACTTGTTCAGATAGTGTGATCTTGGTATGGCATGATTGTTATTGCTGAATTTTTGCAGTATCTTGATGCTTGTGAGTTGCATGGTTGTTCTTCAAAACATCAACAGTGAGTTTTAAATTGGCTGACCTTGGAGAGGGTGAAATTATTCTGAACTAATATGAGTAGTTAGCTGCCAAATTGTACTTTGTATTCTCTTAGTTATGTTTTGGTTGCTTGAAGACAAGCAATTGTTTTAAGTTGAGGGTGTTGATGTGTGAGCATATGCTAACACATTTGAGGCTTTTAACTCTAAATAATTGCAAGGTCTTGAGCAACTTTAGTTATTTTTGATTATTTTATGTTTGATTTTGCAGTTTAAGCTGATATGATAGAGAACCAACAATAATGGAAGCAAAAAGGTTAAAATTTAAAGAAATCTGAAGACAAGTGTGGCTGATGACATTTGTGATAAGTCGTCAACCCTGTGATAAGCTATCAGGATGGTCGTCATCAGTAGACAGAGAATTGGCCTAAAGTGGAAGTTGTGACGACATTTTATGATAAACTGTCAATGGTCTGATAAGTTATCAAGAATGTCGTCTGCCTTAAGCAGGGAATGAGTTCCAGCTGGTAGAATCGATGATATTTTGTGATAGGACGTCATAATGGTGATAAGTTATCAGGAATGTCGTCAGACTTAGGCAGGACATGAGAATTGGAGCAAAAGTGTGACGACATTTTTGATAAGTCATCACAGTCCTGATAAGCTGTCAGAAGTTGTTGTCAACCTAAGACAGGACTAGTACAGATTTGAAGAAGACCTGAAGACATTCTTGATAAGTCATCAGGATCCTGATAAGGACAATACTCATCGTCTATTCTGAGAAAAAGTTGTAACCTTAATTTTGTTTCCTTATTTAGGGTAAACTATTTAAAGCTTTGTTTTAGGGTTTTCTAGACATCAATTAATATTATTATTATAATTATTCTGCATAAGGTCGACACCTTGAGTTTAGGACAGCATATTTTGATATTTTCTCTCTTTACTTCTTAACTTGAACAACACAACTATTTTGGAGAGATTATTATCAGTATTGTGGGATTTTTTCTTTGTGATCTAATCTGCGATTCACTAGTTATTATTCATCTCTAACAGTATTATGTCTTCGTCGTATGTGAAGAGATTTACCGTTGTACATCATGCTCCCTGCCCTACCTATTGACGCTTGGCTATCACAGTGTATATATACTGGTGCCACTGGCTTGGGCCAATACGGAATATCTTCCAAGAAATTCCGTAGCCATTCTGCTTCTTGACCGGCTTTATCTAATGCGATAAATTCAAATTCCATTGTAGAGAGAGCAATACAAGTCTGTATGGATAATTTCCAAGGGATTGCTCCTCCACTGATAGTAAATACATATCCACTTGTGGATTTTACTTCATTCGATCCGGTGATTCAATTTGCATCACTATATCCTTCAAGTACTGCAGGATATTTATTATAATACAAGGCATAGTCTTGAGTGTATTTAAGATACCCCAAAACTATTTTCATTGCCATCCAATGAGTTTTGTTGGCATTACTCGTGTACTGAATCAATTTACTAATAGCGCATGCTATGTCTGGTCGTGTACAATTTGTTATATACATTAAACATCCCAATACTCTTACGTACTCCAATTGTGATTCACTTTCACTTTCATTCTTTCGAAGTGCAAAGCTAACATCTAATGGAGTCTTGGCAATACCGAATTCCATATACTTGAACTTGTCAAGTACATTTTTGATATAATGAGACTGTGACAATGACAGCCCTTGTGGAGTTTGATGGATTCTTATACCTAAGATTGCATCTACAACTCCAAGGTCTTTCATATCAAACTTGCTATCGAGCATTCGTTTTTTTGCATTTATGTCAGAAATGTCTCTGCTGATGATCAACATATCATCCACATATAAACATACAATGACTTGGTGATTTGGAGTGTCTTTAATATAAACACATTTATCACATTCATTTATTTTGAATCTGTTTGCCAACATGGTTTGGTCAAACATCGCATGCTATTGTTTTGGTGTTTGCTTTAGTCCATACAATGACTTAATAAGTTTACACACCTTGTTTTCCTTTCGTAGAACCACAAAACCCTCAGGTTGTTCCATGTAAATTTCTTCCTCTAATTCTTCATTTAGGAAAACGGTTTTCACATCCATTTGATGGATTTCAAGACCATATACCGTAGCCAATGCAATTAATATTCGAATCGATGTTATCCTTGTTACTGGCGAGTATGTAACGAAGTAATCAAGGTCTTCTTTTTGTTTGGAGCCTTTTACTACAAGTCTTGCCTTGTATTTGTCAATAGTACCATCCACTTTCATCTTTCTTTTGAAGATCCATTTAGAACCTAAAGGTTTATTTTCAGGAGGAAGATCAACCAATTCCCATGTATGGTTGCTTAAGATTAAATCAATCTCACTATTGACGGCCTCTTTCCAAAAGGATGAGTCTGACTACGATATCACTTCTTTAAATGTTTGAGGCTCATTTTCTAAGAGAAATGTTACAAAATCCGATCCAAATGAAGTAAATGTTCTTTGACGTGTACTATGTCTTTGATTTTATTCATTATGTACATTCTCACTTGGTTCATCTCGAGGTCGTTTAGATTCTCCACTAGACTGTTCATGTCTAATTTTATACGGGTAAATGTTTTCAAAGAATTCAGCATTGTCTGATTCAATTATCATATTTTTATTAATATCCGGATGTTCGGATTTATGAACCAAAAATTGACGTTCTTTCCTTCTTTTAGCATATCCTATGAACACGCAGTCCACAGTCTTAGGTCCTATCTTAACCCTTTTAGGCATAAAAATTTGGACCTTTGCTAGACACCCCCACAATTTGAAATATTTCAAGTTGGGTTTTCTTCCTTTCCACTTTTCATAAGGAATTTAATGTGTCTTACTATGGGAAACTCTATTGAGTATACGGCTGGTCGTAAGGATAGCCTCCCCCCACAAGTTTTGCGGTAAACCCGAACTTATAAGTAAGGCATTCATCATTTCCTTCAAAGTTCGGTTTTTCCTTTCCGCAATTTTATTAGATTGAGGTGAATATGGGGTCGTAGTTTGATGGATGTTTCCATTCTCTACACATATTTGCGCAAAGAGAGATTCATATTCTCTGCCCCTATCACTTCTTATCATTTTGATCTTTTTGTCTAACTGATTTTCAACTTCAGTTTTATATTGCCTAAACTTATCTATTCCTTCATCCTTACTATTTAGTAGTAGACATAACAGTATCTAGTGCAATCTTCAATAAAAGTTATGAAATACTTTTTCCCACCACGTGATGGCGTTGACTTCATATCACAAATGTCAGTGTGTATTAAGTCTAAGGGATTGTAATTCCTTTCAACGGACTTAAAAGGATGCTTTGCATACTTCGATTCCATACATGTTTGACACTTTGATTTATTGCACTCAAAGTTTGGCAAAACTTCTAAGTTAATCAGTTTTCGTAACGTTTTGTAATTAACATGGCCTAAACGTTCATGCTATAAATTATAGGACTCAAGAAAGTAAGAAGAAATTGAACTTTTATTTATTTCAACAGTCATTACATTCATCTTATAAAGTCCCTCGGTGAGATAGCCTTTTCCTACATACATTTCTCCTTTGCTAACTATAATTTTTCCATAAACGGTTACACATTTGAATCCGTTCTTATCTAGAAGTGAAACAGAAATTAAGTTCCTACGTAATTCTGGAACATACAAGACATTGTTAAGTGCCAAGACCTTGTCCAAAGTCATTTTCAAGCACACTTTCCCTGTTCCTTTCACCTTAGCAGTAGCGGAGTTAGCCATGTAGATCATTTCTTCTACTTGAGCCGGAGCAAATGATGAAAACAATTCTTTGTTGGAGAAAACATGGCGGGTGGCACCAGAGTCCATCCACCACTCGCGAGGATTCCCTACCAAGTTGTATTCTGAGAACATAGCACATAGATCATCACATTCTTTGTTGGACTCAATCATATTTGTTTGGTTCTTTTTCTTGCCTTTCTTAGGATTATTTTGATTATCTTCTACAATATGTTCTCCATTAATTGTTTAATTCCCTTTTGACCTTCTCTCGGCAGCCTTATTATCCTCTTCAATACGCAGTCGGACAATAAGATCTTCAATAGTCATCTCCTTGCGTTTATGCTTCAAGTAGTTTTTGAAGTCTTTCCACAAAGGTGGTAGCTTCTCAACTATTGCTGCTACTTGAAATTCATCATTCACAATCAAACCTACAAAACAGTTTATGTGAGTATTAAGAACATTTTTAATTTTTTCAACTAAGGTATTTTTCAAAGATATACCTTCTGCTAGGAGATCATGTATGATAACTTGCAACTCCTGCACTTGAGAGATAACCAATTTGCTATCTATCATTTTAAAGTCCAGGAACCGTGCAACAAAGAATTTCTTAATTCTCGCATCCTCTGTTTTATATTTTCATTCAAGTGCCCCACACAATTCCTTCGATGTCTTAGTTCCACTGTAAACATTATAGAGGTCGTCTTGGAGACCACTCAGAATATAATTCCTGCAAAGGAAGTTTGAATGTTTCCAAGCTTCTACAATTATGAAACGCTCTTTATCCGAGGTTCCCTCGGGCACCTCAGGAGCGTCTTCGCTAGTGAACCGTTGCAGACACAAAGTGGTGAGGTAAAAGAATATTTTTTGCTGCAATCACTTAAAGTCAATGCTCGCAAATTTTCCGGGCTTCTCCGCCGGTGCCATTGTAGGTGGAGCATTTGTGTGACTTGATGTGGAAATACTTGTTGCCCCCACAGACGTTGTCGTATCTTGCATTTGACTTTCGTTAGTCATCTTTCTTGTTACCACAAGAGAGGAAAATTTAGTATTTTCAGAATACTACTTATAAAGTTAAATAACTTTTAAACTTTTCTTCTTGGTTCTAGTTAACGATAAAGTTTTTATAACTTCAAATCGTCAACCGAGTGAACTTTAACTTGTGATGAAGATTTTATGTCTTCTAATCACTAGTTAAACTCAAACGGAGTAGAAAGCTTAAGCTTTAATCTCTAAAAACAAGTAATACAAATTCTGATTTATTTTCTTAAGATTGTTAGTTTCCTTCTACGGGTACAAGAATTTGTATACTAGAAACAACCACTTCAACTAGTTCAAGTTTAAGAACAAGAACACAATGAAGTACAGAAAATACCCTCAACCCAATATCAAAGTGATCTTTATAAGAGGTGTATTTTATTTTCAGAAATAAAAATGAAACAGAAATGGCCAAGTCGCCCGAATTCACATACTTTCCTTAAGGAAATAATTCCCCTCACTGTACTCGAGGTTGCGGAATTTTCCTCCCAGGATAAAATGGACAAACAAACCAACTGTAGCGGTACCTCAAACAACTAGAATATCTTCAAACTCACTGAACGTTTTGAGTGATCACACAGAATATTTTTAAGGCAAGAAGAGTGTTTTTATTCTAAAATTTTCATACCAAAACCTGTGGATGAAAGCAGGTTTATATAGCCATAAGATGTCTCTTCTGAAAAGTGGCAATGGTTCATTTAAAAGGTGTAACCTTTTCTGAAAATTCATGTCCATTCGTCCAAACAGTGTGTCTGTTCCGAACAGGCATGCCATTTCGTGAAACAGTGTGTCATTTCGTTGAAGAATTGCATCCTTCTGAAGCATCAGTTCGAAACAGTGCAACTTTTCTGAAGCATCAGTTCAGTTCGAACATTGCATCTGTTACTGTTACTGCATGCATATAAATGGAGTATTAAACACACATAAATTTTTTTTGTGTTTTTGTCATTGATCAGATTTCGTCAAATAAAGTTTGTCCAGAAAGATAGATCTCATTTGTCAAAGCCGAAGCCGAAGCCGAAGCCGAGCGAGCGACGACGGCGCGAGGCATCTCTTATTTCTTGCCTCACTTACCATGTGGAGTAAGTGTTCTTGCTTATAAACACTTCCAAGTTCTCTTCTTCCACCAATGTGGGAGAAAGAGTAAACTTTCTAATTTGGGAGTACACTTTCCATTTTAGTGTCTCCTTCCCTCCACTATTTTACTCTCCATTTTTCATTCACACTTCTTTCGTATACTATGAACCCAACAGAGGTTCCTTATGGCGAGATCAGCTCTGTCAATTCACGTTCATGGAAGACGAACCTTTTTTTTCATCATCTCATGCCAAATGCAACATCATTTTTTCTTTTCGTAAATCATGGGAGTGCCTAGCGGTCGGAGGAGCAAAGCTCATTTTTCGTTCAGGGTAAAGCGATGCTTATATATAAAAGGGTTGGCCCGTCAAAAGTCTGTTTCCTTCGCGAACGGCCAAAACATTGTGTCCGGCGCGCGACCCATCAACCTAACAGGGAGATTTATTCCTAAGCATGTTTACAATGATAAACAAATCCAATTCCTAGTGAAGCTTAGCATATCCTTTACAAGTGCACCGTTTTAGACAGTAATTGGCAGCAACTGCCTCAACTTCGTTGTTGCTTGAACAGCGCATAGCCCTTTTAAAAATCCATAATCATATCACCATTTTGGTTCCTAATATTCCTCCTATGCCAGCTCTCCCATTTGAAACATGATTGTTAGCAACAAATTTTAATTCATGAAAAATAAATATCAATCACAAATAAAATATGAAGAAGTAGGAATTTTATAGATAAATAATATGGGTACAAGTCTATTTGTTTCTTGATTTGTCTCTTTTGATTTTCTCCATGATTTGAGGGCCGTTAACAATGTATTTCTCGAACGAAAAAAAATTTGGATTTGAAATGAATTTTCTTCGTAATGTGAGAGTCGTTAGTGGCGTATATCTCGAACTTAAGACAATTTGGGTTTGATCTCCATAAAAGAAGGGTTTTGTGAATCTTCTTATGTATTTGATTATCAAGAGAGATAATTTTGATCTCTTTAAATATCTGAAGGGTATGGGGGATTCCGAGATGTCTCTTAAAGGGAATATGGTATTCTATGTAGAGTCCCACAAATTTTCAATCTCTACCATCATTGCTACCATCTGTGATGATTTTGATCACACCCATTGATGGTTTAGCCCAAACAACTTATCTCCACAAGACAACATGTTTCAGCCTCTCAATAGTCCAACACATGTTATTCCAGCTTCCTTCAAACAGACTTTAGGAAAAAGAAGTAGCTAATGTAGTTTGATGTTCCAAAATATTTACGTAGCACATTTGGAACATTGATCAAGCACAAAATACTAGTACTACTCTAAATACTGGCAAAACTGTTTTCAAAAGGATTGACCTAATACAACCTGTTTTTCTCGGCCAAGTTATTCGGACTCTCAAAAAATGTTGTTGCACTTATGTCGGATCCTTTTAAAATGACTACTTTAACGAACCTAATGACATTTTTGAAGAGTCCGGGCAACATAGATTCACGGAAAGTACTTTTAATTTTCAAAACGCACTAAATAACAAAAAAATAGTTTTCAAAATAGGATTTGGCTAAGCAGGCTTTTAATAGTCATGCAAACTGAGCATTTGGTGGCAACAAACTGCAAAACTTTCAAATACTACAATATTAATTATTACATGTCTAATAGCAACATTACAAATTACAAACTTCAAAGTAGAAATGAAATGAAAGCCACTTACAGTATTTTGTACAAAAAACAAACCCCTTTATATAATGTGCTAATAAAAATCAAACACACTCACTATGCATTGTGGTCGTCTCATTTTCTTGACTTTTATTGTTCTTCTGCTTTTCTTGTTTGTATTCTCCATACATGTATGAGACAAAACCCCAAAGAGAAAGAAAAAGAGAAAGTCCCTTTTCACCTGAAAATTTCTCTTTAAAGAAAATTACTGCTAATACTTCAGTAACTGGAAGTAAAACTGCCAGTAAAACTCCAGACATCAAAGAAGAAGAGCAGTAAATAACTCCAATTGCACCCACATAAAAGCATTGCCAAATAATAGTACTCCATACTAGCACTATATAATATCTAGCTTCTCCTAGGTTATATTGTTTTGCCTCCCTTGATATTGCCTGCACAATGTCGATTCCGATATTTTAATGGTTGATCTTTAAAAGAAATAATCAATAAATCTAAAAGAAATTTATTAGCACTCCTTTAATTACATTTCTATGTGATGGAGTTTAACGTAAAATTTATTTTATAATAAGTCATAGAATATTGTATATATATCAACATATATATATCATCTCATTGAAAATCGAATAAAACTCAATTATCCTATATGGTTTGATGGAGTGGGATACTCCGTCTCTGATTACCAATATACTCGAGTTTGATTTGAATAATACATGATAAAAAATTCATTTCGAAAAAAAATAAAATAAAGCTTCTTTCTCTATTTGGCAAAGGAACACATTAATTGTAATGGATGAATACGATGTACCAAGAAATGGCGTTTAGTTAATGGAATAGGCAACAAAGCCATACTAAATTATTCTAGATATAAAGGAGTACCAAGAGTACTATTTTATGGGATATATGCATCTTCTTTTTTCTTTTAGGTACATGAATCCAGTAGCTTTTCACATGAGTAAATAATTTAATACACCAAAATATGTACCATGCTATCATGCACTTAAGACGTGCAAATTTAATACAACGCGTTGTTGTGTAGTCAAATTACAAGTCTCCATCCATCATTAATGTTCTGCTTATAAAGTCAACTCACAAGTAGTGCCACTCCCTGATTCTAAGCTTGATCTACCCCTGCTCACACCACGCTAAATCTATTCCATTTTATACTTTCTTTGCTCATGTTTATTTGTCCACCTTAGATTTTATACGTTTCTTGAAAAACAATGATTAATATGAGTGGTTTATCAGAATACTTTGTATAGTCTTTGGTCAAGGAAAATGATTTGGGAATAATAATTATTGTTAAGCGTAAAATAGGAAAAATATAAATATTTTTTCTTTATATGTTAAAAATAATATGTAAAAATGAAAATGTATTTTTGAAATAATGAATAAATAAGAGTGATAAGAACAAAGGAAGTAGAAGCAAACTGGAGTAATTTCCATGGATACTCATCCATGTTTTCATAATTGCTTATAAACATCATTTTTGTTTTTTTTAGGACAAGAATATCATCCAACTATTCCTATTTTCCTCAAAAAATACTTGATACTTCAAAAATATTTCTTCTCTCCTAGTTTGCATGACTTGTCATTAAAATTTCTTTTTTATATATAATATATAAAAAATAGATCTATTTAACTTATCAAACTTATTTAACTAGAATTTGATCTTATTTCTTTTTAAAAAAATAAATACACAGGATATATTTATTATCGAAGAACAATTTAATTCTATACTTTAAATTTTATATTTATTTTGTCTTTCTTACAAAAATAAAAAATAAATTGTATTTATTCTTTATTCGATATGAGAAAAATTACATCACATGATGAAAATATTAAATAATCACACAACTTAAAGAAAAATAATTCCTCTAGAAATGCAATGCACATTACTCATCAATGAAGTAGTTGGTGTGTCCAAGTGTATACGTAAAACTAAAGGATTGAATTATTTTATTTGGTACTTTTCAAAGTTCTTAAAATTTATTTATTTCTTCACTTAATACTATTTTTAAAACTCAAGGTATTTATATGAATTGGTACTAATTTAATATTATTTTGTTATTTATTTCATATACTGAAGATTCTTAAAATGTAAAAGAAATGAAAATGATGGCTTTCATATTTTCATATACGTATTAAATGTACTATTTTTGAAGGAATGAAAAATTATTTAGTCATGAAATAAATTTTTTTAAAAAAAAAAATATTATCAAAATGATATAATATTACAAATGAATAGTTGAAATAGTACCCAACCAAATATCGCTTTCTTTTTGTGAGTTTAGTATGAGGAAAGGATATACATTGGTGTTTAGTTATATAATAAGATAAAATATAGTATAATAAAAATAAAAATAAAAATAAAATGAAAAAATGAAATTAAAAATAATAAATTTCTATTTCTAAAGTTTTTGCCTATGTTAACTTTGTGGGTTTACTTGATTTGTTTATGAAATTTACATGGAAAAATCCTCAAGAGGAATTCATTTTTTATTATCTTTTTATCAAAAAAACTTTGCTTAAAATTTTGTAGGTGATCTACATACGAATTAAAATTTTCAGGTGATAATTACCTTTTAAGATTTTTCTATTGAATTTTGCTTGACAAAAAACATTCTAAGAGTTTCTCCTTCAAATTTTGTTTTATAGAAAAAATTTTAGGTTTTCCATCGAATTAGTTTGGTTGAAAAACTTGTAGAGAATTAGATTACCGGTAAATTCTTTTACAATTTTTTTTTTAAAATAAAATATTACGTAATTTATATTTTTCTTGTAGTTCATAAGACGTGGGTTTGAATAAATGAACTTGAAGAATTAAATAGGTTTATAATTAAGAAAATAAAGATTTTAACAACATGTCATGCCAAGTAGGATAGAATAAGATTTTTAAAGTGTTAAGTCTTTTTTGAGGAAAATAGAAATAGTTGGGTGATATTTTTGTCATAAAAGAAACAAAATTGATATTTATAGGCAATTGTGAATACATGAATGACTATCCGTGGAAATTACTCAAGCAAACTGCTATTACAGCAACACAAAAAGCTTAAAACTCACTATCTTTCAAAGGTCATAGAGCCACATAGATGTCATGATTTATTTAAGATCTAAAATTTTATTTTATCTTAATTTTCATGTTCTATCAATAAGTTCACATAAATTGAAACTAAAAAAGTTGGATGCATGGGTGGAAGTGAATTAGATGGGAAAAAGATACCTGAAAGTCCTTATTAACAATCATTCCTATAGTACAAAAAGCAGTTGCAGCAAAACACATGACCATTTGAATCTCCAACACCAACGTTGCAGTAATAGCCTGTTTTGCCTTCATGTAAATCAGCTCAATACAAGGTATAATAAGTCCATACAAACCTGCAGCCGAAAGGGTCATAATAAAACCAATAACATACGCTTTACTAGTCACACCCTCTGGACGATCACCGTTTGCCCGAATACCTAATAAAACCGCGCCAACTGTCAACAAGATGACAGCATTAATAGAATAAGAAGTCAACTTCAACTTCACTATGAAGAAAGCACCTATTGCCGTGAAGGCAAGTTGAGCGGCAATAAGAAGCGAAGAAGTTGACACGGGGAGTTTTGACCCGCCCCACGAATAAAAAAAATCGTCTAATCCTATGACAACACCAATGACGAATGATGCAATAAAAATTCGAGGTGTTATGAAATAAAATTTGGTATCAGAGCCTTTAATTTTTCGACGATAGAAGTATAGGACGGCTAGAGGTATAAGGGTGAGTGGCCATCCACCGGTTTGTAACCAACTACTAAGCCAAATTCTAGAACCACCTTCAACAAAATATAAACGCATCATTAAAGGACCACCACAAACACCAATAGATAATATCAAACAATTTATCACAAGGAGAATTCTCTTCATAGTATTAGCACTTACGCCTTGATCTTCCATTTTCAATTTCAAGAGATTTAAATTGAATTTTCGGATTTCTTGAAGTGATGGGACCTATAGTTTGCTATTTATAATAGAACTTCCCTTTTGTTTGTCAACTGAGAAGATTGGTTTCACGATATGGAGTGGTCCCACTTCAATTAATTAAGGACCAATATTGTAGTGGAAAACTGGAAATGAAACTATATAGTGTGTCGGTGTACTCCCTAAAAATTTGGAAGTGCATGTGTACAGCTTTGCCCCTATTTATACGTACAACTGTCACGTCAAATTATTTACAAATTTAAAATAATCAAAATCAATGTTCATGACATACTACCACTGCACGTAACAATTTTTTTTTGTAACTTTATTTAAAGTTTTTATTTCTGTATGTGAAATATATATTCACTAATGAGCTTTATACAGTCAAATCTTTCAATAACAAGCTCGATTATCAGATTGATTTTTACCTGTTATATATAACTTGATTGATTGTTAAACACCTATAACAACATTCACATTAGATATTGTTTTGTTGTCACCCGACACAGTAAAATTACCTTCAAAAATCATTTTTTCAAAATGTTATTTTATACAAAGAGATTTTGAAAAATGGAAGAATACAAAAGTCTCCAACTTCATCTTCTTTTTTTTTACCAACTTCGGGTGTGTTTGGTATGAAGGAAAACATTTTTCAGAAAATGATTTTCAATTTTCTCATATTTGGTTGGCTTAAAGATTTTGAAAAATATTTTTCAAATCAACTTATTTTCCTCAATTCTAAGGAAAATGACTTCCCTTCAAAAAGTAAGGAAAACATTTTTCAAAACTCTCTTTCAACCTCACTCTTAAGTTGAAATATTCATACCTCTCAAAATCATCCATTCCTACTCCGACCGTCAATCCCCCACACCGCCCCCTACCACCCCTATTTAAAAAATATTTTAAATTTTTTTCTAACTCATCCCCCTATCCAAAACCCTACTCCCTTCCAAAAAAAAAACAATTAAATTTTTAAAAAAACTCCAAACATTTTTCTTACCTCCCCTACCCTCCTCCATACCAACCTCCTCCCCCCCATCCCCCCTCAAAAAAAAAATTATTTTTTAAAATTAATTTTTTGAAAAATTTCAATTTTTTCCTTACCCCACCCTCACTCCCCTACCCGACCCCCACCTCCTAATACTCCCCATTCAAAAAAATTATTTCAAATTTTTTTCTCACCTCGCTCTTTCTCCCCTACCCCCACCCCCTACTAGCCCACCCCCCCCCCCCCCAAAAAGAAATATTAATTTATTTTTTAAAAAATCAAAATTATTTTCTCACCCCACCCTTATTACCTATTTTGACAACCCCAACCCCCACCTACCACTCCCTCTCCAAAAAAAAATTATATTTTTAATTTATTTTCTTAAAAAAAATTCAAAACTTTTTTCTTATCCCTCCATTTTTATCCTATTCGTTCTCATTGTTTTTGTTAAATATATACAAATACTTTTAGAAAACATATATTTATCCAATTTGCATAACGATCACACGAATATAAGTAAGAAATAACTTACTTTTCTAGAAAGTATTTTTCCTCCTTCATATCGAACACACCCTAAAAAAAGTATTTTTTGAGATCAAAAATTATTTTTCTAAAATGTATTTTTACGTTTTAGTTAAACACTAGAATGTATTTTTTGAAAAATATTTTTACATTCACCAACCAAACACTATAAAATATTTTTCGGAAAATATTTTCCATCTACCAATCAAACACTATAAAATATTTTTCATCCACCAACCAAACATAGAAAAACAAGTAAGAAATCAACTTGTTTTTCAAGAAAACATTTTCTAGGAAAACATTTTCCATGGAAAACATTTTCCTTCATACCAAACACACCCTTCATCTTATAATATTTTTCCTGTTCTATATTTCAAGAGTTATTGACATTCCAAATCTTCCTTTGGTACTTACAAAACCTATTGAAGTTATATCTAATAACAGATAATTGATAGATTAGTTTTTAGTTAAAATAAAATTATAAATTCAGATATTTAATTTTGTAAAGTTGTTATATACAAAAGGATTTTCACATAGAGCAGTCATAATGATGATTATTGTTATTGTAGGTAGAGATCTGTGTTGTTATAGAGAGACAAGATATAACATAAAAATCAGTCGAAAAAAAATGTTATAGTGAAACGTAGTTACATAAATGACAACTGTTATGGAAAGTTCTGACTTCAAAATTATAGAATAATTCTCAAACTTTTCTTTCTGACAGATTAGTAACATAAAATTTAAAAAATATGATGCATTTCCCATATATTTTAGTACTACCTCTGTTTCAAAAAGAATGATCTAATTTGACTTGGTATAAAATTTAAAAAAATAAAGAAATATTTGAATCTTGTGGCCTTAAATTAAAGTTGTGTCAAATGTACCCAAATATCCTTTAATCTTTGATCTTAAATATGTCATGTGGAAAGTTGAAATTAAAGTATTGTCAAAAAAGAAAAGGGATCATTCTTTTTTAAACAACTAAAAGGAAAGTAGGTCATTCTTTTTTAAATGAAGAGAGTAACATTTTATTCCGAGAACTATGCAATGAGAGTTGCTTAACTAACCCTTAGGTTAGTTCTTTATTTATCTCCTATCAATAATAAAAATAAAAATAAAAAACTCGTTATCTATCAACTCCTTGCTTTTCATGATTAAACCGTTAAATTAATTGCACGTGAGACGTAAGATGGAAGGAGAGTGCAAAAATAGAAACTTAAAAGAAGAGCTCACAATCAATAAGCTACTCCCTCAGTTCCAAAATAATTATCATAATTCGATTTTTAAAAGTCAATTCTTTAAAGCAAAATTAGATTAGATCATATAAATTAAATATCTTACAATTAAATTTTAAATATTCAAAAAGCTATTAATATATATATATATATATATATATATATATATATATATTGTGTAACCTTTTCATGCCAATCTATATCTATAATCTATAATCTATAATCTATATCTATAATCTTTAATATATTAAAAATGTGAAGAGCCTTAGAAATATCGTTTGAACTTTTTGTCCAAAATGAAAAGTCTTTGCTTTAGACAAAATCGTCTTTTTACTATTTTTTCTAATATTTAAAAGTTGAAAATTAATAAAATATATTTATGGTAAAACCTTTTCTTATTAGAAGACATCAAAATTAATGACAATTAATATTTTTTCCATTAATTTAAGAATCTAGATTAACTAAAAAATAATTTTTTTTAATAATTATACATAAATACTAATTTATATTAAACCCTAATACTCTAATACTATATAGAGAAATCCAAAAGAAATTCCCCTACATTCCCAAAGCATTGCCGTTTTTTGAAAAAATTTCCTTACAAATCCTTTTCGCATTTTTCTACTACCTTATAAGTATTTTTGAATTTTAATAAAGAACTTATTATAAGTTAAATAGGAGTCCAAAATTTAATCTTTTTTTTATTCTAGAAATTATTAAAACTCCTATATTTCTCAAATAAAATTCTAATTATACATAAACGCTAACATATATTACAAAATTTATAATACTCAAAAAGGCAAAAACGTGTAGAGCCAAAAAGGCAAAAACGTACCTTTCTATTTTTTTTTTACTTCCTTTACTTTTTTTAGTTTCAAATTCAATGGTCTTTTCCTAAAATTCTAATTATACATAAACTCTAGCAAATTAGTTAAAGTCCTTATTTTATGTAAGTAACAAATCATAATATTTAACACTCCTAAATTAATTAGAATTTTACCTTGTATCTATAATCTATAATCTATAATCTATAATCTATAATCTATAATCTATAATATATTAAAAGTGTGAAGACCCTTAAAAAAGTGAATTGATCTTTTTGTCCTTCATTACAACTCTCTGTAATAGACAAAATCGTCATTTTTTATTTTTTTATTATATTTTTTAATTAATAATAAAATAAGAATCCTAAAATATATGGTAGAAGAAATTATATGGTAAGAGGTATTAGGAGAATTAATTTCTATAGTTAAAAAACACTCCTTAAATACATAAAAGACGAATTAGATAGAGACAAGATTACGTCGGTATTTTTTGTATTTGGTTAGGATACTTATACTTCTCCAATTTCATTTTTTATTTTAGGTAATTCCACTGTTTATTTTTGATTGATAAAAGGGATTGTTTTTGTTTAATATATTTTTGGCATTGTTAAGAAAATCAGTGCTTAAACATTGGTTTTGTTTGTCTATGATTTTGCATTGTTAAAAATATGTGTTAAAAAAGTAAAAATATTTCCTTTTAATTTTTGGTGAAATAATTTTGCAATTAATTTAATTTTTATATTTTTAGGTTTAGTGATATAATTTAGATAAAAACTTATAATATTTAATACTTCTAAATCAGTTAGAATTTTACCTTATATAAAAAAAAAATTCTATAATTCTATTTAAATAATAGTTTGATCAAACTTATTGCTAGAAACTTAGGGTTATTTCTTCTTCGTTACATCTATTTTGTGTTTTGTTTGTGCAGTAGTGTATCATGTTTAATTGATTGTATATTTTTCTTTTTGTGAACAAGAAGTATGATTAAAGCTCCTCCTTTTGTGATGCCATCGTTAATGTTTTGTATTTATTCGTGTTCAATATCTATTTCTCTGATATGTGTAAGAAATAACGAAAAATCAACTCCTTTATGTGCATATAATGTTGGTCGGTAACGATAAGTCCTACTATATATGGTAAGAGAAAAATAGAAAAATCATCTCACAAGTGTTTGTTCATTGTTGAAAGCTTTTGAAAACTAAATTATGTTGCTCTTGAGTCACCCAAGAAACATGTGAAAGATGCAGGTCCAAAGATTATCAATAAAGGGCTCGTCATAGATGAACAGGTTAGTTACTATTTCAACTTACAACTAGACTCTTGTAATTCCTACTCCACACATATTTTCTTATTTCACAATCTTTGTTTCTTCCTCCTTATTTGTGCTTAATAGAAAGAAAGAAGTGAAAGATACCTTGCTCGATAACAAGTTTAAGATGTCGTAGATTCTATATAAATTGCATATGTTGTTTCGAAATCTTTAGCTTTGTCCGGAAAAAATATCAATTTTATTATTCTATGTAATTAATTGTTCTAAAAGATATTATGTTACTGGTGTGCGCGATACTAAATACATTAGTATAAGATTCCTAAGAGAAAATTTGAATATTCAATCACTTGTTTTTTGTCAAATTATATTATGCGCGCAAATAAATGAGTACAATATTTATTTTGAAGTCAACTGTAATTTTTTATGATTTGTGTAGTTTTATTGATTGACGTGAGGCACACGTACAACGCACGTACACTATGCTAGTTTAATCAAAAATACTACAGTAACATTTTTTTAACTATTGGTGAAAGATCATATATTTGATTTTCAAAAAGTGAAACATAATAATTAATTTAGGAGGGAGAGAGTAAACATGATTAAAGAAATATTCAACATAAGTATGGAATAGTGATGGAACCAGAATTTTCACTAATAAAATTGTAATGGATGAATACGATGTACCAAGAAATGGCGTTTAGTTAATGGAATAGGCAACAAAGCCATACTAAATTATTCTAGATATAAAGGAGTACCAAGAGTACTATTTTATGGGATATATGCATCTTCTTTTTTCTTTTAGGTACATGAATCCAGTAGCTTTTCACATGAGTAAATAATTTAATACACCAAAATATGTACCATGCTATCATGCACTTAAGACGTGCAAATTTAATACAACGCGTTGTTGTGTAGTCAAATTACAAGTCTCCGTCCATCATTAATGTTCTGCTTATAAAGTCAACTCACAAGTAGTGCCACTCCCTGATTCTAAGCTTGATCTACCCCTGCTCACACCACGCTAAATCTATTCCATTTTATACTTTCTTTGCTCATGTTTATTTGTCCACCTTCTTGAAAAACAATGATTAATATGAGTGGTTTATCAGAATACTTTGTATAGTCTTTGGTCAAGGAAAATGATTTGGGAATAATAATTATTGTTAAGCGTAAAATAGGAAAAATATAAATATTTTTTCTTTATATGTTAAAAATAATATGTAAAAATGAAAATGTATTTTTGAAATAATGAATAAATAAGAGTGATAAGAACAAAGGAAGTAGAAGCAAACTGGAGTAATTTCCATGGATACTCATCCATGTTTTCATAATTGCTTATAAACATCATTTTTGTTTTTTTTAGGACAAGAATATCATCCAACTATTCCTATTTTCCTCAAAAAATACTTGATACTTCAAAAATATTTCTTCTCTCCTAGTTTGCATGACTTGTCATTAAAATTTCTTTTTTATATATAATATATAAAAAATAGATCTATTTAACTTATCAAACTTATTTAACTAGAATTTGATCTTATTTCTTTTTAAAAAAATAAATACACAGGATATATTTATTATCGAAGAACAATTTAATTCTATACTTTAAATTTTATATTTATTTTGTCTTTCTTACAAAAATAAAAAATAAATTGTATTTATTCTTTATTCGATATGAGAAAAATTACATCACATGATGAAAATATTAAATAATCACACAACTTAAAGAAAAATAATTCCTCTAGAAATGCAATGCACATTACTCATCAATGAAGTAGTTGGTGTGTCCAAGTGTATACGTAAAACTAAAGGATTGAATTATTTTATTTGGTACTTTTCAAAGTTTTTTAAATTAATTTATTTCTTCACTTAATAATATTTTTAAAACTCAAGGTATTTATATGAATTGGTACTAATTTAATATTATTTTGTTATTTATTTCATATACTGAAGATTCTTAAAATGTAAAAGAAATGACAATGATGGCTTTCATATTTTCATATACGTATTAAATGTACTATTTTTGAAGGAATGAAAAATTATTTAGTCATGAAATAAATTATTTTTTTTAAAAAAATATTATCAAAATGATATAATATTACAAATGAATCGTTGAAATAGTACCCAACCAAATATCGCTTGCTTTTTGTGAGTTTAGTATGAGGAAAGGATATACATTGGTGTTTAATTATATAATAAGATAAAATATAGTATAATAAAAATAAAAATAAAAATAAAATGAAAAAATGAAATTAAAAATAATAAATTTCTATTTCTAAAGTTTTTGCCTATGTTAACTTTGTGGGTTTACTTGATTTGTTTATGAAATTTACTTGGAAAAATCCTCAAGAGGAATTCATTTTTTATTAGCTTTTTATCAAAAAAACTTTGCTTAAAATTTTGTAGGTGATCTACATACGAATTAAAATTTTCAGGTGATAATTACCTTTTAAGATTTTTCTATTGAATTTTGCTTGACAAAAAACATTCTAAGATTTTCCCCTTCAAATTTTGTTTTATAGAAATTTTTTTAGGTTTTCCATCGAATTAGTTTGGTTGAAAAACTTGTAGAGAATTAGATTACCGGTAAATTCTTTTACAATTTTTTTTTTAAAATAAAATATTACGTAATTTATATTTTTCTTGTAGTTCATAAGACGTGGGTTTGAATAAATGAACTTGAAGAATTAAATAGGTTTATAATTAAGAAAATAAAAGATTTTAACAACATGACATGCCAAGTAGGATAGAATAAGGTTTTTAAAGTGTTAAGTCTTTTTTGAGGAAAATAGAAATAGTTGGGTGATATTTTTGTCCTAAAAGAAACAAAAGTGATATTTATAGGCAATTATAAATACATGGATGACTATCCGTGAAAATTACTCAAGCAAACTGCTATTACAGAAACACAAAATGCTTAAAACTCACTATCTTTCAAAAGTCATAGAGCCACATAGATGTCATGATTTATTTAAGATCTAAAATTTTATTTTATCTTAATTTTCATGTTCTGTCAATAAGTTCACATAAATTGAAACTAAAAAAGTTGGATGCATGGATGGAAGTGAATTAGATGGGAAAAAGATACCTGAAAGTCCTTATTAACAATCATTCCTATAGTACAAAAAGCAGTTGCAGCAAAACACATGACCATTTGAATCTCCAACACCAACGTTGCAGTAATAGCCTGTTTTTCCTTCATGTAAATCAGCTCAATACAAGGTATAATAAGTCCATACAAACCTGCAGCCGAAAGGGTCATAATAAAACCAACAACATACGCTTTACTAGTCACACCCTCTGGACGATCACCGTTTGCCCGAATACCTAATAAAACCGCGCCAACTGTCAACAAGATGACAGCATTAATAGAATAAGAAGTCAACTTCAACTTCACTATGAAGAAAGCACCTATTGCCGTGAAGGCAAGTTGAGCGGCAATAAGAAGCGAAGAAGTTGACACGGGGAGTTTTGACCCGCCCCACGAATAAAAAAAATCGTCTAATCCTATGACAACACCAATGACGAATGATGCAATAAAAATTCGAGGTGTTATGAAATAAAATTTGGTATCAGAGCCTTTGATTTTTCGACGATAGAAGTATAGGACGGCTAGAGGTATAAGGGTGAGTGGCCATCCACCGGTTTGTAACCAACTACTAAGCCAAATTCTAGAACCACCTTCAACAAAATATAAACGCATCATTAAAGGACCACCACAAACACCAATAGATAATATCAAACAATTTATCACAAGGAGAATTCTCTTCATAGTATTAGCACTTACGCCTTGATCTTCCATTTTCAAGAGATTTAAATTGAATTTTCGGATTTCTTGAAGTGATGGGACGTATAGTTTGCTATTTATAATAGAACTTCCCTTTTGTTTGTCAACTGAGAAGATTGGTTTCACGATATGGAGTGGTCCCACTTCAATTAATGAAGGACCAATATTGTAGTGGAAAACTGGAAATGAAACTATATAGTGTGTCGGTGTACTCCCTAAAAATTTGGAAGTGCATGTGTACAGCTTTGCCCCTATTTATACGTACAACTGTCACGTCAAATTATTTACAAACAAGGTAACCAAGTTAAAATAATAAAAATCAATGTTCATGACATACTACCACTGCACGTAACAATTTTTTTTGTAACTTTATTTAAAGTTTTTATTTCTGTATGTGAAATATATACTCACTAATGTGCTTTATACAGCCAAATCTTTTAATAACAAGCTCGATTATCAGATTGATTTTTACCTGTTATATATAACTTGATTGATTGTTAAACACCTATAACAACATTCACATTTAGATATTGTTTTGTTGTCACCCGACACAGTAAAATTACCTTCAAAAATCATTTTTTCAAAATGTTATTTTATACAAAAAGATTTTGAAAAATGGAAGAATACAAAAGTCTCCAACTTCATCTTCTTTTTTTTTACCAACTTCGGGTGTGTTTGGTATGAAGGAAAACATTTTTCAGAAAATGATTTTCAATTTTCTCATATTTGGTTGGCTTAAAGATTTTGGAAAATGTTTTTCAAATCAACTTATTTTCCTCAATTCTAAGGAAAATGACTTCCCTTCGAAAAGTAAGGAAAACATTTTTCAAAACTCTCTTTCAACCTCACTCTTAAGTTGAAATATTCATACCTCTCAAAATCATTCATTCCTACTCTGACCGTCAATCCCCCACCCCGCCCCCTACCACCCCTATTTAAAAAATATTTTAAATTTTTTTCTAACTCATCCCTCTATCCAAAACCCTACTCCCTTCCAAAAAAAAATAAATTAAATTTTTAAAAGAACTCCAAACATTTTTCTTACCTCCCCTACCCTCCCCATACCAACCTCCTCCCCCCATCCCCCCTCAAAAAAAATATTATTTTTTAAAATTAATTTTTTGAAAAATTTCAATTTTTTCCTTACCCCACCCTCACTCCCCTACCCGACCCCCACCTCCTAATACTCCTCATTCAAAAAAATTATTTCAAATTTTTTTCTTACCTCGCTCTTTCTCCCCTACCCCCACCCCCTACTAGCCCACCCACCCTCCCAAAAAAAAATAATTTATTTTTTAAAAAATCAAAATTATTTTCTCACCCCACCCTTATTATATATTTTGACAACCCCAACCCCCACCTACCACCCCCTCTCCAAAAAAAAATTATATTTCAATTTATTTTTTAAAAGAAAATTCAAAACTTTTTTCTTATCCCTCCATTTTTATCCTATTCGTTCTCATTGTTTTTGTTAAATATATACAAATACTTTTAGAAAACATATATTTATCCAATTTGCATAACGATCACACGAATATAAGTAAGGAATAACTTACTTTTCTAGAAAGTATTTTTCCTCCTTCATATCGAACACACCCTAAAAAAAGTATTTTTTGAGATCAAAAATTATTTTTCTAAAATGTATTTTTACGTTTTAGTTAAACACTAGAATGTATTTTTTGAAAAATATTTTTACATTCACCAACCAAACACTATAAAATATTTTTCGGAAAATATTTTCCATCTACCAATCAAACACTATAAAATATTTTTCAAAAAATATTTTTCATCCACCAACCAAACATAGAAAAACAAGTAAGAAATCAACTTATTTTTCAAGAAAACATTTTCTAGGAAAACATTTTCCTTCATACCAAACACACCCTTCATCTTATAATATTTTTCCTGTTCTATATTTCAAGAGTTATTGACATTCCAAATCTTCCTTTGGTACTTACAAAACCTATTGAAGTTATATCTAATAACAGATAATTGATAGATTAGTTTTTAGTTAAAATAAAATTATAAATTCAGATATTTAATTTTGTAAAGTTGTTATATACAAAAGGATTTTCACATAGAGCAGTCATAATGATGATTATTGTTATTGTAGGTAGAGATCTGTGTTGTTATAGAGAGACAAGATATAACATAAAAATCAGTCGAAAAAAAATGTTATAGTGAAACGTAGTTACATAAATGACAACTGTTATGGAAAGTTCTGACTTCAAAATTATAGAATAATTCTCAAACTTTTCTTTCTGACAGATTAGTAACATAAAATTTAAAAAATATGATGCATTTCCCATATATTTTAGTACTACCTCTGTTTCAAAAAGAATGATCTAATTTGACTTGGTATAAAATTTAAAAAAATAAAGAAATATTTGAATCTTGTGGCCTTAAATTAAAGTTGTGTCAAATGTACCCAAATATCCTTTAATCTTTGATCTTAAATATGTCATGTGGAAAGTTGAAATTAAAGTATTGTCAAAAAAGAAAAGGGATCATTCTTTTTTAAACAACTAAAAGGAAAGTAGGTCATTCTTTTTTAAATGAAGAGAGTAACATTTTATTCCGAGAACTATGCAATGAGAGTTGCTTAACTAACCCTTAGGTTAGTTCTTTATTTATCTCCTATCAATAATAAAAATAAAAATAAAAAACTCGTTATCTATCAACTCCTTGCTTTTCATGATTAAACCGTTAAATTAATTGCACGTGAGACGTAAGATGGAAGGAGAGTGCAAAAATAGAAACTTAAAAGAAGAGCTCACAATCAATAAGCTACTCCCTCAGTTCCAAAATAATTACTATCATATTTTGATTTTTAAAAGTTAATTCTTTAAAGCAAAATTAGATTAGATCATATAAATTAAATATCTTACAATTAAATTTTAAATATATATATAAACTATCATATTTCGATTTTTAAAAGTTAATTCTTTAAAGCAAAATTAGATTAGATCATATAAATTAAATATCTTACAATTAAATTTTAAATATTCAAATATATATATATATATATTGTGTATTTGTTGTGTAACCTTTTCATGCCAATCTATATCTATAATTTATAATCTATATCTATATCTATAATCTTTAATATATTAAAAATGTGAAGAGCCTTAGAAATATCGTTTGAACTTTTTGTCCTTAATGAAAAGTTCTTTGCTTTAGACAAAATCGTCTTTTTACTATTTTTTCTAATATTTAAAAGTTAAAAATTAATAGAATATATTTATGGTAAAACCTTTCCTTATTACAAGACATCAAAATTAATGACAATTAATATTTTTTCCATTAATTTAAGAATCTAGATTAACTAAAAAATAATTTTTTTTAATAATTATACATAAATACTAATTTATATTAAACCCTAATACTCTAATACTATATAGAGAAATCCAAAAGAAATTCCCCTACATTCCCAAAGCATTGCCGTTTTTTGAAAAAATTTCCTTACAAATCCTTTTCGTATTTTTCTACTACCTTATAAGTATTTTTGAATTTTAATAAAGAACTTATTATAAGTTAAATAGGAGTCCAAAATTTAATCTTTTTTTTATTCTAGAAATTATTAAAACTCCTATATTCCTCAAATAAAATTCTAATTATACATCAACGCTAACATATATTACAAAATTTATAATACTCAAAAAGGCAAAAACGTGTAGAGCCAAAAAGGCAAAAACATACCTTTCTATTTTTTTTTACTTCCTTTACTTTTTTTAGTTTCAAATTCAATGGTCTTTTCCTAAAATTCTAATTATACATAAACTCTAGCAAATTAGTTAAAGTCCTTATTTTATGTAAGGAACAAATCATAATATTTAACACTCCTAAATTAATTAGAATTTTACCTTATATCTATAATCTATAATCTATAATCTATAATCTATAATATATTAAAAGTGTGAAGACCCTTAAAAAAGTGAATTGAACTTTTTGCCCTTCATTACAACTCTCTGTAATAGACAAAATCGTCATTTTTTATTTTTTTATTATATTTTTTAATTAATAATAAAATAAGAATCCTAAAATATATGGTAGAAGAAATTATATGGTAAGAGGTATTAGGAGAATTAATTTCTATAGTTAAAAAACACTCCTTAAATATATAAAAGACGAATTAGATAGAGACAAGATTACGTCGGTATTTTTTGTATTTGGTTAGGATACTTATACTTCTCCAATTTCATTTTTTATTTTAGGTAATTCCACTGTTTATTTTTGATTGATAAAAGGGATTGTTTTTGTTTGATATATTTTTGGCATTGTTAAGAAAATCAGTGCTTAAACGTTGGTTTTGTTTGTCTATGATTTTGCATTGTTAAAAATATGTGTTAAAAAAGTAAAAATATTTCCTTTTAATTTTTGGTGAAATAATTTTGCAATTAATTTAATTTTTATATTTTTAGGTTTAGTGATATAATTTAGATAAAAACTTATAATATTTAATACTTCTAAATCAGTTAGAATTTTACCTTATATAAAAAAAAAATTCTATAATTCTATTTAAATAATAGTTTGATCAAACTTATTGCTAGAAACTTAGGGTTATTTCTTCTTCGTTACATCTATTTTGTGTTTTGTTTGTGCAGTAGTGTATCATGTTTAATTGATTGTATATTTTTCTTTTTGTGAACAAGAAGTATGATTAAAGCTCCTCCTTTTGTGATGCCATCGTTAATGTTTTGTATTTATTCGTGTTCAATATCTATTTCTCTGATATGTGTAAGAAATAACGAAAAATCAACTCCTTTATGTGCATATAATGTTGGTCGGTAACGATAAGTCCTACTATATATGGTAAGAGAAAAATAGAAAAATCATCTCACAAGTGTTTGTTCATTGTTGAAAGCTTTTGAAAACTAAATTATGTTGCTCTTGAGTCACCCAAGAAACATGTGAAAGATGCAGGTCCAAAGATTATCAATAAAGGGCTCGTCATAGATGAACAGGTTAGTTACTATTTCAACTTACAACTAGACTCTTGTAATTCCTACTCCACACATATTTTCTTATTTCACAATCTTTGTTTCTTCCTCCTTATTTGTGCTTAATAGAAAGAAAGAAGTGAAAGATACCTTGCTCGATAACAAGTTTAAGATGTCGTAGATTCTATATAAATTGCATATGTTGTTTCGAAATCTTTAGCTTTGTCCGGAAAAAATATCAATTTTATTATTCTATGTAATTAATTGTTCTAAAAGATATTATGTTACTGGTGTGCGCGATACTAAATACATTAGTATAAGATTCCTAAGAGAAAATTTGAATATTCAATCACTTGTTTTTTGTCAAATTATACTATGCGCGCAAATAAATGAGTACAATATTTATTTTGAAGTCAACTGTAATTTTTTATGATTTGTGTAGTTTTATTGATTGACGTGAGGCACACGTACAACGCACGTACACTATGCTAGTTTAATCAAAAATACTACAGTAACATTTTTTTAACTATTGGTGAAAGATCATATATTTGATTTTCAAAAAGTGAAACATAATAATTAATTTAGGAGGGAGAGAGTAAACATGATTAAAGAAATATTCAACATAAGTATGGAATAGTGATGGAACCAGAATTTTCACTAATAAAATTATATTCAAAATATGAAGTAAATACAAGAAGAAGACGTTTCCCAAAAAAAATACAGAAAGAAGACAAACATCTAATTACATTCAGCTCCGACCCACGTTTAAAGTATCTTCTGATTCACAAAGGAAGGATATAGCAATAAGAAATAAAAGAGCAAAGACTAAACAAGCAATACAATGATTGCGAATATTTCTGTTATTAAATTATAGCGTTGAACTTCTTCAAAAAGAAAAAAACTAGTTGGATCGCCAACCTTGGCCTGTTCCGTGCCGGGTAAATAGCCATACGGCCCATGCTATTCGTTGACATTGCAATTTTGCATTCAACAAGGGTCCTTTAGAGAATGGGATACCATGAGATAGTTTAAGATTAAATTTTGAGGGTAGATTTATATTTTTTTTTTAATTGAAGATATAAGCTTACGAAGGTGATGCTTGAGGCTGATGTAGTAGTGAGGTTTGATATTCAGTTCATTCAAAGACAGGTAGTCTCAAGTATCTTGTGTCTACTATTCAAGGTAATTGATAGGTTGACGAGGATGTCACCAATTGGGTCTACTATTCAGGGTAATTGACAGGTTGACAAGGATGTCACCAATTATATTGGTGCGGAGTAGATGAAATAGAGGTTCGCATCCAAAGTTTTGTGTGATAAAAAGGTGCCTTCTAAACTTAAAGCCAAATTTTACAGAGTGGTGGTTAGACCAACTGTCACAACCCGAGCCGAGGCCCTAGCCGCGACGGGCATTCTGAACCACAAAGGTCTGAGAGATCGCTTATCACACCATCATAAGCATAATCCATATATAAATCAAAGTGAAGAAGATATAAAGAAATTCGAGGGAAACTTACATTACAAACCGTGTCAACAAACTATGACAATACAATACTCAACTTCCATCTACGAAGCCTTTACCAAATACTAATTGTCTAGGCCGAGACAAGGCCCTCGGTTGGACCATAAACTGAATTAGATAAACATATGAATAACATGTCATCCGAAAAATGGATTGCTCACCAACTCTGTCATCTTTCCATATGTTCTACTGATGTGATGGACGACGGTACTGAGTCCTAGAACATGTACTATGAGGGAGTCAATACTTGAAGAGTATTGGTATGCAGAACAACCCAAAAATAACGTATATTTCATGTAACATAATTGAGAGCATTGTAAAAATTATTTATCATTATATATACAAAGGTTTCAAAACATCCTTATAAATCATGGACTCAACTCTCTTTATTTTAATTCTGATCTAGATAGTACACCCTACATTTTGGATTATAATCCAACGGGATATATGAAATTCATCCTTGACTCGACAACCAAGCCTCCAACCCAAGTTTGCCGCAAAGGCTGGAGTTTACTAATTCTGATATACAAAAGGGCACATGGACAACGTATAATCCCCTCTTTCAGTGCACATCGTATAATCCCCTCTTTCAGGGCACAATAAATCCCGCATCGGCGGGCAATAAGTCATCATCCCTGTGATAAGATATCAGGATGGTCGTCATCAGTAGATAGAGAATTGTCCTAAAGTGGAAGTTGTGATGACATTTTGTGATAAGCCATCAAGGGTATGATAAGTTATCAAGAATGTCGTCAGCCTTAAATAGGGAATGAGTTCCAGCTGGTAGAATCGATGACATTTTGTGATAGGCCATCATAATGGTGATAAGTCGTTAGGAATGCCGTCAGACTTAGGCAAGACATAAGAATTGGAGCAAAAGTGTGACGACATTTTTGATAAGTCATCACAGTCCTAATAAGCCGTCAGAAGTTGTCGTCAACCTAAGATAGGACTAGTACAGATTTCAAGAAAACCTGACGACATTCTTGATAAGTTGTCAAGATCCTGATAAGGCGTCACCAATAGTCGTCGTCAATTTCGAGAAAAAGCTGCAACCTTGATTTTGTTTTCTTATTTAGGGTAAACTATTTAAAGCTTTGTTTTAGGGTTTTCTAGACATCAATTATCATTATTTCGCACAAGGTCGACACCTTGAGTTTGGGACAACATATTTTGATATTTTCTCTCTTTACTTCGTGACTTGAACAACACAACTATTTTGGAGAGATTATTATCAGTATTGTGGGATTTTTCCTTTGTGATCTAATCTACGATTCACTAGTTATTATTCATCTCTATAAGTTTATCTTTCAAATCATGAATTCAATTATGTGCTTCATTCGTTACATCATGAGTGGCTAAACTCTATTAACCTGATTTTTGGGATCTAGGGTTAGGTCTTGAGGAGGTGCTAAGTATTCAAGATTCAAAAGGTGGTAGGATTTCTTGATAATTCTGAAGTGTTAACTAACGTCTGTTGGTTGCAAACAGTAGACACACCTGCTTTGATTTGCTTCAGAAAGAAATCAAATATAGTAGGAAGTAAATTATCAACAGGGACTCAAAAATACTTCATTTAATAATCAGCATTGTAACAAGGTCGGTTAACCTGAGGTAAAATATGGGCAGTAAATAAAAATTCCCTAAGTCTAAGAGGATTAGGGAATTAAATGCTTAAGTAGGTCGAGAGAAATTTAAGCATAACATCGATAAAGATAGCTTGTTATCCTGCCCACCTTGAGGATCTTGAATCACTTGTAGCATCTGTCATGTACCAGAAGCCCTAGTGAACATAATTCGTGTTATTTCATAAACTCTTGATTTAAAACACTAAAAGTAAACTAACAAACAACAACTTGTTAAGCCTAAACCCCCCATTTCAGGAAACATTAAACTATCAATGGATTAAATTGCAAACAACTTGAGTTCACACCATTTTCTCTGTGGAATTCGACCCCCACCTAGTTGGGTTTTATATTGACAATGATCTCTTACACCCATTCAAGAGTATAATTTGAGCGTTATCAAAAATGGCGTTGTTGCCGGGGAATACGGTTGTAAGCTAAAGTTTGTATGTGCTAATTGACTGTTAGTTAAGTTTCCTAGATTTACGTTTATTTGTTATTTTTGTTTATTTGCAGAATTTTATAGTGTATGCCAAGCACCAGAAGTTCTGAAGAAACATTATTACCACTAAATCCGAAATAGCAATGAATCGTAAGAATGGCAGAATAGCAAGAGGCTGACAGACTGGCAGCCTTAGCTAGAGCTCAGGTGAATGTGCAAAATATCGGGCAACATGCACGACATCCAAACCCTGAGGATGAAGATTTAGGGGATGAGGATTTATTGAACCCTGGTAACCCAAGGCGTGCAGAGCAGATAACTGCAAAAGTGCCACATAATGTTAACCAAAACTATCCATTTTAAAGAAGACAAGAGTACCAGCCGGTCCAGTATGACCTGAATGATGATGATGATAGCATGTACGGGGCAGGTGCAACGGGTGAAATTATTCCTCCACCGCTGGCACCTGGAGCCAAGTTCAATATTACGAGTACTATAATCCAACTCATCAATCTAAAGGGGTTGTTTGGTGGCCTTCCTGGGGATGATCCGAACCTGCATCTGGTGAATTTTGTCACCATTTGCAAATCTTTTGATAACCCAGGAGTAGGCCAGAACACTATCCAGTTGAGGTTGTTCCCGTTGTCTCTGTCTGGGGAGGCAACATTGTGGCTAAATGAGCTTATGCCTGATTCCATAACCCACTGAAGGCAATTGAAAGAAGCATTCCTAGAATGGTTTTTTTCACCCTCTAGGAGGGTATAGTTGAGGGACAAAATCAGCAATTTTAGACAGCTTACTACTGAAGCTTTGCATGAGACTCGGGAGAGATTCAAGAAGAAGCTAATAGTGTTCGAACCACAATATGACAGCCCTACACTTGATGGAGACTTTATATAGGGCCCTTAACTCTGTAACAAAGCCGATTGTAGATAATGTTGTTGGTGGTTCATTTGTTGATCTGTCTTTTCAAGATGCCTCAGATATGCAGAATAGGATGACCAAACAGAGTCGGGCTTGGCATACCACGTAGTCTGTGGTAGCAAGACCCACTATTTCTGTTGGTATATCTGCTGAATAATGTAGGAGAGAGGAGGAGTGGGATCAAGACATGGACCACATAAAGACTCAGATGGACTTGCTTACCAAGCACTTATTGTCTGGGAAGATTGAGAAAGTAAAATATGTAACGTCTCAAGGCCGATTGGATATGGAACCTGAAAAGAGGAGAATTATGTTAATAATCAGGGGGTTTCTGAGGCAATAGCCAAGGGAATCAAGGTCGGAACGTTTATGACAAGCCTGGTTACAAGGACAAGGAGCAAGGAAACTAGAGAAGCAATTATGATAGGTGTGGTTTATATGTTCCTCCTGGAAATTGGGAAGTTGCTGCAACTAGCTCTGGAAAGATGTCCATGGAGGATATGATGGAGAAATTGTTGAAGGGAGTTGAGGCCACCAACTCTGGTGTAACCACCATGAAGACCGATCTGACATCCATCAGTTAGTTAGTGCACTCACACTCCACTGCCATCAAACAGTTGGAGTAGTTGATGAGCCAACTTTCCGCTGTATTTAACCAGAGAAAGAGTTGAACGTTACCAAGCAATACAGTTCAGAATTTACGGAATGATGGCTCATGTATGGCGATTACCACTAGAAGTGGCAAGATATTACCTGTCCCTTTTATGGGCAAATCTGTAGATGGCAAGGTAGTTATTGATAAATCCAAAGAAAGCAATCCAGTGAAGTCTGAGAAGCTGGATAGTTCTGTTAATACTTCAGAGAAGGAAAGAGAGAAAGAAGAGAAAGTGGTGTTGAAAACTATCCCAAGACCACCACCTCTCTTTCCTCAATGATTAAAGAAGAAGGTTGATGATGCAAAATACAGCAAATTCATGGCAATGCTTAAGCAATTGACAATAAATATGCCTTTGGTTGAGGCACTTGAGCAAATGCCAGGATACGCGAAATTCATGATGGACCTTGTGACTAAGAAAAGAGTTGTGAGATAAGAATTGGAGGAAAATCTCCAACATTGTAGTGTTATTTCTACAAGGACCTTGGTGCAGAAGAAGCCAGACCCGGGCGCATTCACTATTCCCTGTACAATTGGGACCATGGAATTCGCCAAGGAATTATGTGATCTGGGAGCAAGCGTTAATTTGATGCCACTGAATTTTTATAGAAAGTTGGGTATGGGAAATCCCACACCGACCAACACGCAACTCATGATGGCGGATAGGTCAGTAAAGCGACCAGTTGGCATTCTGTATGATATGTTGGAGAAGGTGTCCAACTTTATATTCCCTACAGACTTCGTCATTCTGGATTGCGAGGTGGACTTATAGGTGCCCATAATTTTAGGTCGACCTTTTCTCGCAATCAAAAGTGTGTTGATTGATTTGAGAGTGAATGAGCTCTTATTCAGGATGAATAATGAAGTGGTCCGATTTGATGTGGGTAAGTCAATGAAGCAACATGGAGAAATGAGTGTGTTCTCAGTAGTTGATGTGTATTATGAGGATGAACAGGAAGTGTCCATAGCTAAGAAACTTGTTTTCGAACCTTTGGCCGCAATTATAATGAATTATGACCGTGAAGGCATCAGGGAGTATGAAGATACCGTTTATGCTTTGACAGGAATGGGTTCATATCTTTATGATCCTAAAAAGGTAGACCTTGACCTTGCTATTCGAGCAACACCACCAGCCAAGCCATCTATTGAGGAACCTCCAGTGTTGGAATTGAAAGAACTGTCTGGACACTTATGGTACGTGTTTCTGGGCAACGGAAACATGCTACCTGTTATTATTGCGGCTGATTTGGATGAGCAACAGGTAAACGCACTTATTTTAGTACATTAGAGGAACAAGAGAGTTATAGGTTGGACCATCGTAGATATTATTGGCATTCCCCCAGGCATCTGTATGCATAAAATTCAAATTGAGGAAGATTGTATTCCAACCATAGAGCATCAGCGCCGTCATAACCCACCAATGCAAGAGGTGGTTAAGAAAGAGATTATTAAGTGGTTGGATGCAGGAGTGGTTTACCCTATTTCTGATAGCAAGTAGGTGAGCCCAGTTTAATGTGTTCCCAAAAAAAGAGGAATGACGGTGGTTGCTAATGAAGGGAATGAGTTTATTCCACTCAGGCCTATAACTGGGTGGATATTTGTATGGACTACCGCAAGCTAAATTCTTGGACACTAAAAGACCACTTCTCGATGCTCTTTATGGACCAAAGGCTTGATCAATTGGCTGGAAGGGGGTGGTATTACTTCTTGGATAGTTATTCCGGATAAAACCAAATCTGCATTGCTCCTGAAGATCAGGAGAAGACGACATTCACATGCCCATATGGCACCTTTGAATTTAAGAGGATGTCATTTGGGCTATGCAATACGCCTGCCACTTTTCAATGATGTATGATGTCTATCTTTTTTTATATGGTGGAGGACACCATAGAGGTATTCATGGATGATTTCTCTGTGGTGGGTGATTCATTCAAGATGTATTTGGCAAATTTGAATCTAGCCTTGTAGAGATGTGTTGAATTTAATTTGGTGCTTAACTGGGAAAAATATCATTTCATGGTAAAGGAGGGCATCATTCTCGGCCATAAAATTTCTGAAAAAGGGATAGAAGTTGATCGAGCAAAAGTGGAAGTTATTGAGAAACTACCACCTCCCATTTCATTGAAAAGAGTGCATAGTTTTCTTGGACATGCTGGCTTTTATCGGAGATTTATAAAAGACTTCTCGAAGGTTGAAAATCCACTTTGCAAACTTTTAGAGAAAGAAGTGAAGTTTTTCTTTGATGATGAGTGCTTGAAGGCATTTGAATGCCTTAAAAAGAATCTGGTTGAGGCCCCTATTGTTGTTGCACCTAACTGGTCAAAACCATTTGAGATCATATGTGATGCCAATGGTATTGCCCTTGGAGATGTATTGGGACAAAAGAGGGACAAACTGTTTCATCCTATATATTACGCCAACAAAGCACTGAATGAAGCGCAAAGTGGCCGTAGTATATGCTTTTGAGAAGTTCAGAGCTTATCTGCTTGGGACCAAAGTGGTGGTCCACACTGACCATACTGCCTTGAAGTATCTGATGGCTAAGAAGGATGCAAAATCAAGGCTGATTAGATGGGTATTGTTGCTGCAAGAATTTGACTTTGAGGTCAAAGATAGGAAAGGCTGTGAAAACCAAGTTGCAGATCATCTGTCTAGAATGGAAGGTGAATAGGAAATTAGTGATGAAACGAAGATAAATGATGTATTCCCTGATGAGGAGATCCTAGCTGCCGCTGTGGAAAAATTGCCTTGGTATGCGGGTTATGCCAATTATGTTGTGAGTGAGGTTTTCCCAGAAAACCTTTCTTTCCATCAAAGGAAGAAATTCTTGCATGATGTGACTCATTGCTTCTGGGATGAACCATATCTTTTTCGGTGATGTGCGGATAATATTATAAGGAGATGCGTACCGAAAGTGGATGTATTATGCATATTGGAAGCATGTCATGCTTCCCCAGTTGGGGGTCACCATGCAGGCGATCGAACAGCTAGGATGGTATTGCAGAGTGGCTATTACTGTCCAACATTGTTCAAGGATGCCCACGAGTTTGTGTTGAAATGTGACCAATGTCATAGGCAGGGGTCAATCTCCAAAAGATATGAGATGCCCTTGACTAAGATGCTTGAAGTGGAATCGTTTGATGTCTGGGGCATTGATTTCATGGGTCCTTTTGTAAGCTCGTATGGGATAAAGTATACTTTAGTTGTTGTTGACTACATCTCGAAATGGGTCGAAGCTGTAGCTTTGTCTGATAATGAAGGGAAGAGGGTTGTGGCTTTTCTCAAGAAGAACATCGTCTCTCGCTTTGGAGTACCACATACTATTATAAGGGATGGAGGATCTTGTTTTTGCAACAAACTATTTCGAGCAGCTTTAGCAAAGTATGGGGTGAAATAGCACCGAGTGGCTACTCCATACCACCCACAAACTAGTGGGCAAGTGGATGTGTCAAATCGAGAGATTAAAGCCATCCTAGCCAAAACGGTAAACGCTAGCCGGAAAGATTGGTTGCAAATGCTCGATGATGCCCTGTGGGCATATCAGACTACATTCAAGACACCCATTGACATGTCACCATTTTAGCTGGTCTATGGAAAATCTTTCCACCTACCAATAGAGTTGGAGCACAAAGCCTTATGGATACTCAAAAGGCTAAATTTGAATTGGAAGGAGGTAGCAGAGCTAAGCCCGAGGCAACTAAATGAGATGGATGAATTCCATCTCAGGACATATGAAAGAGAATATCTATATAAAGAAAAGATAAAATAATACCATGATTGGAGGATAGAGAAACGAGACTTCCAAAAGGGTGACATGGTGCTTCTGTTCAATTCCAGACTCAAATTGTTCCCAGGTAAGCTAAAATCTAAGTGGTCGGGCCCTTTTAAAGTTAGCCAAGTATACTCATTTGGAGTAGTGGAACTTGAAAACAATGATGACAGTACCTTCAAGGTAAATGGGCAATGTGTCAAGCTTTACATTGGTCCGAAAGAATCAATGAAAAGTGTCACCATTATCTGTCTCGATGAAGTCTGAAGTAATCAAGATACCTGAGTCGTGGTGCGACGTTAAATCAGGCGCTGCATGGGAGGAAACCCATGAACCCCAGGATTGATCTATTCTAGGTATACTTTAACCCTTAGTTTAGCTTTATTTTCAATTTTAAGTTAAGGGTGTAGGGTAGGATATTGTTGTAACAATTTTTGGTAGATAATTAGGAGTAATGTAGATACTTGAGACAGTTAGCTTTTTTTGTGACTTTTGAGAACCTCTCCATTGATGTGAGTTTATAACTGTGTGAATTGCATTCATTTGTGACTGTGGTGCATCTTTTTATGGCATTAGTCTGGCGACTCCACGATTTTTGCTGAACAAATTGCATGAATTGGATAAGTAGTGATATGCGATGTACTTGTGTGCCATGTTTGTTTGAGGTCTTACTCAGCTCCTGCTGTGTGCTGAATCTAGAACTTGCCCTGTTAGTTCTGCCCAGGTTGTAGGATAGGGGTTAGGAAAAGATCATAGACCATTTTTTATTGTAAGCCACTTTTAGCGTAAATGACTTTCCCAATGTGCATAATATCCTTTGATCCCTGATTTGAGCCTATATGCATGTTTCTTTCTGTGAAATCTCTCACCTTTCCGTTTGCCTCACAATGAACTTGTTTTGGCCCTGGTCCTCCTTGGACACTGTGCACCTTGACTTAGGCAAACATCCTAAGTTGATGGTGGCTATCATAGGGGTGCATGATGCAAAATGAGCATGAAGAGAGGTAGAATAAGAGAAAAAAATAAAAAGTTGGGTGCGGTGAAAAAGGAATAAGAAAAAAGAAAGTTGTGTTAAAGACGATGAAAAGATAATATGATGATTGAAAATACCGCATCCATCTTGAGCATGCGTGATCAATTAAAAAAATAGGGAAGAAAAGAAGGCTGGGAAGTGAAACCCCAAGAGTTTAGTGTAGTGTCAAGGAGGCATAGTCACTCTAAAATATCCATGAATATCATAACAGCCCCTAGCCTACATTACAAACCTAAGAAAAGACCTAAAGTGATCCTAACTGACCTACCTGAAGATTTGGGTACTGACTATAAGGGCAAGCCTATGGCATTTGACATGCAGTGTTTGGAACTTCATTCTGAGAGTGAGACTTGTGATTATCCCTATTTTTATGTATGTGAATTATGATATGAGTGAAAAAGGGATTTTTTTGTAGTGAGGGCACATTGGGTATGTTTCTAAGTCACTGACTTGTTCAGATAGTGTGATCTTGGTATGGCATGATTGTTATTGCTGAATTTTTGCAGTATCTTGATGCTTGTGAGTTGCATGGTTGTTCTTCAAAACATCAACAGTGAGTTTTAAATTGGCTGACCTTGGAGAGGGTGAAATTATTCTGAACTAATATGAGTAGTTAGCTGCCAAATTGTACTTTGTATTCTCTTAGTTATGTTTTGGTTGCTTGAAGACAAGCAATTGTTTTAAGTTGAGGGTGTTGATGTGTGAGCATATGCTAACACATTTGAGGCTTTTAACTCTAAATAATTGCAAGGTCTTGAGCAACTTTAGTTATTTTTGATTATTTTATGTTTGATTTTGCAGTTTAAGCTGATATGATAGAGAACCAACAATAATGGAAGCAAAAAGGTTAAAATTTAAAGAAATCTGAAGACAAGTGTGGCTGATGACATTTGTGATAAGTCGTCAACCCTGTGATAAGCTATCAGGATGGTCGTCATCAGTAGACAGAGAATTGGCCTAAAGTGGAAGTTGTGACGACATTTTATGATAAACTGTCAATGGTCTGATAAGTTATCAAGAATGTCGTCTGCCTTAAGCAGGGAATGAGTTCCAGCTGGTAGAATCGATGATATTTTGTGATAGGACGTCATAATGGTGATAAGTTATCAGGAATGTCGTCAGACTTAGGCAGGACATGAGAATTGGAGCAAAAGTGTGACGACATTTTTGATAAGTCATCACAGTCCTGATAAGCTGTCAGAAGTTGTTGTCAACCTAAGACAGGACTAGTACAGATTTGAAGAAGACCTGAAGACATTCTTGATAAGTCATCAGGATCCTGATAAGGACAATACTCGTCGTCTATTCTGAGAAAAAGTTGTAACCTTAATTTTGTTTCCTTATTTAGGGTAAACTATTTAAAGCTTTGTTTTAGGGTTTTCTAGACATCAATTAATATTATTATTATAATTATTCTGCATAAGGTCGACACCTTGAGTTTAGGACAGCATATTTTGATATTTTCTCTCTTTACTTCTTAACTTGAACAACACAACTATTTTGGAGAGATTATTATCAGTATTGTGGGATTTTTTCTTTGTGATCTAATCTGCGATTCACTAGTTATTATTCATCTCTAACAGTATTATGTCTTCGTCGTATGTGAAGAGATTTACCGTTGTACATCATGCTCCCTGCCCTACCTATTGACGCTTGGCTATCACAGTGTATATATACTGGTGCCACTGGCTTGGGCCAATACGGAATATCTTCCAAGAAATTCCGTAGCCATTCTGCTTCTTGACCGGCTTTATCTAATGCGATAAATTCAAATTCCATTGTAGAGAGAGCAATACAAGTCTGTATGGATAATTTCCAAGGGATTGCTCCTCCACTGATAGTAAATACATATCCACTTGTGGATTTTACTTCATTCGATCCGGTGATTCAATTTGCATCACTATATCCTTCAAGTACTGCAGGATATTTATTATAATGCAAGGCATAGTCTTGAGTGTATTTAAGATACCCCAAAACTATTTTCATTGCCATCCAATGAGTTTTGTTGGCATTACTCGTGTACTGAATCAATTTACTAATAGCGCATGCTATGTCTGGTCGTGTACAATTTGTTATATACATTAAACATCCCAATACTCTTACGTACTCCAATTGTGATTCACTTTCACTTTCATTCTTTCGAAGTGCAAAGCTAACATCTAATGGAGTCTTGGCAATACCGAATTCCATATACTTGAACTTGTCAAGTACATTTTTGATATAATGAGACTGTGACAATGACAGCCCTTGTGGAGTTTGATGGATTCTTATACCTAAGATTGCATCTACAACTCCAAGGTCTTTCATATCAAACTTGCTATCGAGCATTCGTTTTTTTGCATTTATGTCAGAAATGTCTCTGCTGATGATCAACATATCATCCACATATAAACATACAATGACTTGGTGATTTGGAGTGTCTTTAATATAAACACATTTATCACATTCATTTATTTTGAATCTGTTTGCCAACATGGTTTGGTCAAACATCGCATGCTATTGTTTTGGTGTTTGCTTTAGTCCATACAATGACTTAATAAGTTTACACACCTTGTTTTCCTTTCGTAGAACCACAAAACCCTCAGGTTGTTCCATGTAAATTTCTTCCTCTAATTCTTCATTTAGGAAAACGGTTTTCACATCCATTTGATGGATTTCAAGACCATATACCGTAGCCAATGCAATTAATATTCGAATCGATGTTATCCTTGTTACTGGCGAGTATGTAACGAAGTAATCAAGGTCTTCTTTTTGTTTGGAGCCTTTTACTACAAGTCTTGCCTTGTATTTGTCAATAGTACCATCCACTTTCATCTTTCTTTTGAAGATCCATTTAGAACCTAAAGGTTTATTTTCAGGAGGAAGATCAACCAATTCCCATGTATGGTTGCTTAAGATTAAATCAATCTCACTATTGACTGCCTCTTTCCAAAAGGATGAGTCTGACTACGATATCACTTCTTTAAATGTTTGAGGCTCATTTTCTAAGAGAAATGTTACAAAATCCGATCCAAATGAAGTAAATGTTCTTTGACGTGTACTATGTCTTTGATTTTATTCATTATGTACATTCTCACTTGGTTCATCTCGAGGTCGTTTAGATTCTCCACTAGACTGTTCATGTCTAATTTTATACGGGTAAATGTTTTCAAAGAATTCAGCATTGTCTGATTCAATTATCATATTTTTATTAATATCCGGATGTTCGGATTTATGAACCAAAAATTGACGTTCTTTCCTTCTTTTAGCATATCCTATGAACACGCAGTCCACAGTCTTAGGTCCTATCTTAACCCTTTTAGGCATAAAAATTTGGACCTTTGCTAGACACCCCTACAATTTGAAATATTTCAAGTTGGGTTTTCTTTCTTTCCACTTTTCATAAGGAATTTAATGTGTCTTACTATGGGAAACTCTATTGAGTATACGGCTGGTCGTAAGGATAGCCTCCCCCCACAAGTTTTGCGGTAAACCCGAACTTATAAGTAAGGCATTCATCATTTCCTTCAAAGTTCGGTTTTTCCTTTCCGCAATTTTATTAGATTGAGGTGAATATGGGGTCGTAGTTTGATGGATGTTTCCATTCTCTACACATATTTGCGCAAAGAGAGATTCATATTCTCTGCCCCTATCACTTCTTATCATTTTGATCTTTTTGTCTAACTGATTTTCAACTTCAGTTTTATATTGCCTAAACTTATCTATTCCTTCATCCTTACTATTTAGTAGTAGACATAACAGTATCTAGTGCAATCTTCAATAAAAGTTATGAAATACTTTTTCCCACCACGTGATGGCGTTGACTTCATATCACAAATGTCAGTGTGTATTAAGTCTAAGGGATTGGAATTCCTTTCAACGGACTTAAAAGGATGCTTTGCATACTTCGATTCCATACATGTTTGACACTTTGATTTATTGCACTCAAAGTTTGGCAAAACTTCTAAGTTAATCAGTTTTCGTAACGTTTTGTAATTAACATGGCCTAAACGTTCATGCTATAAATTATAGGACTCAAGAAAGTAAGAAGAAATTGAACTTTTATTTATTTCAACAGTCATTACATTCATCTTATAAAGTCCCTCGGTGAGATAGCCTTTTCCTACATACATTTCTCCTTTGCTAACTATAATTTTTCCATAAACGGTTACACATTTGAATCCGTTCTTATCTAGAAGTGAAACAGAAATTAAGTTCCTACGTAATTCTGGAACATACAAGACATTGTTAAGTGCCAAGACCTTGTCCAAAGTCATTTTCAAGCACACTTTCCCTGTTCCTTTCACCTTAGCAGTAGCGGAGTTAGCCATGTAGATCATTTCTTCTACTTGAGCCGGAGCAAATGATGAAAACAATTCTTTGTTGGAGAAAACATGACGGGTGGCACCAGAGTCCATCCACCACTCACGAGGATTCCCTACCAAGTTGTATTCTGAGAACATAGCACATAGATCATCACATTCTTTGTTGGACTCAATCATATTTGTTTGGTTCTTTTTCTTCCTTTCTTAGGATTATTTTGATTATCTTCTACAATATGTTCTCCATTAATTGTTTAATTCCCTTTTGACCTTCTCTCGGCAGCCTTATTATCCTCTTCAATACGCAGTCGGACAATAAGATCTTCAATAGTCATCTCCTTGCGTTTATGCTTCAAGTAGTTTTTGAAGTCTTTCCACAAAGGTGGTAGCTTCTCAACTATTGCTGCTACTTGAAATTCATCATTCACAATCAAACCTACAAAACAGTTTATGTGAGTATTAAGAACATTTTTAATTTTTTCAACTAAGGTATTTTTCAAAGATATACCTTCTGCTAGGAGATCATGTATGATAACTTGCAACTCCTGCACTTGAGAGATAACCAATTTGCTATCTATCATTTTAAAGTCCAGGAACCGTGCAACAAAGAATTTCTTAATTCTCGCATCCTCTGTTTTATATTTTCATTCAAGTGCCCCACACAATTCCTTCGATGTCTTAGTTCCACTGTAAACATTATAGAGGTCGTCTTGGAGACCACTCAGAATATAATTCCTGCAAAGGAAGTTTGAATGTTTCCAAGCTTCTACAATTATGAAACGCTCTTTATCCGAGGTTCCCTCGGGCACCTCAGGAGCGTCTTCGCTAGTGAACCGTTGCAGACACAAAGTGGTGAGGTAAAAGAATATTTTTTGCTGCAATCACTTAAAGTCAATGCTCGCAAATTTTCCGGGCTTCTCCGCCGGTGCCATTGTAGGTGGAGCATTTGTGTGACTTGATGTGGAAATACTTGTTGCCCCCACAGACGTTGTCGTATCTTGCATTTGACTTTCGTTAGTCATCTTTCTTGTTACCACAAGAGAGGAAAATTTAGTATTTTCAGAATACTACTTATAAAGTTAAATAACTTTTAAACTTTTCTTCTTGGTTCTAGTTAACGATAAAGTTTTTATAACTTCAAATCGTCAACCGAGTGAACTTTAACTTGTGATGAAGATTTTATGTCTTCTAATCACTAGTTAAACTCAAACGGAGTAGAAAGCTTAAGCTTTAATCTCTAAAAACAAGTAATACAAATTCTGATTTATTTCCTTAAGATTGTTAGTTTCCTTCTACGGGTACAAGAATTTGTATACTAGAAACAACCACTTCAACTAGTTCAAGTTTAAGAACAAGAACACAATGAAGTACAGAAAATACCCTCAACCCAATATCAAAGTGATCTTTATAAGAGGTGTATTTTATTTTCAGAAATAAAAATGAAACAGAAATGGCCAAGTCGCCCGAATTCACATACTTTCCTTAAGGAAATAATTCCCCTCACTGTACTCGAGGTTGCGGAATTTTCCTCCCAGGATAAAATGGACAAACAAACCAACTGTAGCGGTACCTCAAACAACTAGAATATCTTCAAACTCACTGAACGTTTTGAGTGATCACACAGAATATTTTTAAGGCAAGAAGAGTGTTTTTATTCTAAAATTTTCATACCAAAACCTGTGGATGAAAGCAGGTTTATATAGCCATAAGATGTCTCTTCTGAAAAGTGGCAATGGTTCATTTAAAAGGTGTAACCTTTTCTGAAAATTCATGTCCATTCGTCCAAACAGTGTGTCTGTTCCGAACAGGCATGCCATTTCGTGAAACAGTGTGTCATTTCGTTGAAGAATTGCATCCTTCTGAAGCATCAGTTCGAAACAGTGCAACTTTTCTGAAGCATCAGTTCAGTTCGAACATTGCATCTGTTACTGTTACTGCATGCATATAAATGGAGTATTAAACACACATAAATTTTTTTTTGTGTTTTTGTCATTGATCAGATTTCGTCAAATAAAGTTTGTCCAGAAAGATAGATCTCATTTGTCAAAGCCGAAGCCGAAGCCGAAGCCGAGCGAGCGACGACGGCGCGAGGCATCTCTTATTTCTTGCCTCACTTACCATGTGGAGTAAGTGTTCTTGCTTATAAACACTTCCAAGTTCTCTTCTTCCACCAATGTGGGAGAAAGAGTAAACTTTCTAATTTGGGAGTACACTTTCCATTTTAGTGTCTCCTTCCCTCCACTATTTTACTCTCCATTTTTCATTCACACTTCTTTCGTATACTATGAACCCAACAGAGGTTCCTTATGGCGAGATCAGCTCTGTCAATTCACGTTCATGGAAGACGAACCTTTTTTTTCATCATCTCATGCCAAATGCAACATCATTTTTTCTTTTCGTAAATCATGGGAGTGCCTAGCGGTCGGAGGAGCAAAGCTCATTTTTCGTTCAGGGTAAAGCGATGCTTATATATAAAAGGGTTGGCCCGTCAAAAGTCTGTTTCCTTCGCGAACGGCCAAAACATTGTGTCCGGCGCGCGACCCATCAACCTAACAGGGAGATTTATTCCTAAGCATGTTTACAATGATAAACAAATCCGATTCCTAGTGAAGCTTAGCATATCCTTTACAAGTGCACCGTTTTAGACAGTAATTGGCAGCAACTGCCTCAACTTCGTTGTTGCTTGAACAGCGCATAGCCCTTTTAAAAATCCATAATCATATCACCATTTTGGTTCCTAATATTCCTCCTATGCCAGCTCTCCCATTTGAAACATGATTGTTAGCAACAAATTTTAATTCATGAAAAATAAATATCAATCACAAATAAAATATGAAGAAGTAGGAATTTTATAGATAAATAATATGGGTACAAGTCTATTTGTTTCTTGATTTGTCTCTTTTGATTTTCTCCATGATTTGAGGGCCGTTAACAATGTATTTCTCGAACGAAAAAAAATTTGGATTTGAAATGAATTTTCTTCGTAATGTGAGAGTCGTTAGTGGCGTATATCTCGAACTTAAGACAATTTGGGTTTGATCTCCATAAAAGAAGGGTTTTGTGAATCTTCTTATGTATTTGATTATCAAGAGAGATAATTTTGATCTCTTTAAATATCTGAAGGGTATGGGGGATTCCGAGATGTCTCTTAAAGGGAATATGGTATTCTATGTAGAGTCCCACAAATTTTCAATCTCTACCATCATTGCTACCATCTGTGATGATTTTGATCACACCCATTGATGGTTTAGCCCAAACAACTTATCTCCACAAGACAACATGTTTCAGCCTCTCAATAGTCCAACACATGTTATTCCAGCTTCCTTCAAACAGACTTTAGGAAAAAGAAGTAGCTAATGTAGTTTGATGTTCCAAAATATTTACGTAGCACATTTGGAACATTGATCAAGCACAAAATACTAGTACTACTCTAAATACTGGCAAAACTGTTTTCAAAAGGATTGACCTAATACAACCTGTTTTTCTCGGCCAAGTTATTCGGACTCTCAAAAAATGTTGTTGCACTTATGTCGGATCCTTTTAAAATGACTACTTTAACGAACCTAATGACATTTTTGAAGAGTCCGGGCAACATAGATTCACGGAAAGTACTTTTAATTTTCAAAACGCACTAAATAACAAAAAAATAGTTTTCAAAATAGGATTTGGCTAAGCAGGCTTTTAATAGTCATGCAAACTGAGCATTTGGTGGCAACAAACTGCAAAACTTTCAAATACTACAATATTAATTATTACATGTCTAATAGCAACATTACAAATTACAAACTTCAAAGTAGAAATGAAATGAAAGCCACTTACAGTATTTTGTACAAAAAACAAACCCCTTTATATAATGTGCTAATAAAAATCAAACACACTCACTATGCATTGTGGTCGTCTCATTTTCTTGACTTTTATTGTTCTTCTGCTTTTCTTGTTTGTATTCTCCATACATGTATGAGACAAAACCCCAAAGAGAAAGAAAAAGAGAAAGTCCCTTTTCACCTGAAAATTTCTCTTTAAAGAAAATTACTGCTAATACTTCAGTAACTGGAAGTAAAACTGCCAGTAAAACTCCAGACATCAAAGAAGAAGAGCAGTAAATAACTCCAATTGCACCCACATAAAAGCATTGCCAAATAATAGTACTCCATACTAGCACTATATAATATCTAGCTTCTCCTAGGTTATATTGTTTTGCCTCCCTTGATATTGCCTGCACAATGTCGATTCCGATATTTTAATGGTTGATCTTTAAAAGAAATAATCAATAAATCTAAAAGAAATTTATTAGCACTCCTTTAATTACATTTCTATGTGATGGAGTTTAACGTAAAATTTATTTTATAATAAGTCATAGAATATTGTATATATATCAACATATATATATCATCTCATTGAAAATCGAATAAAACTCAATTATCCTATATGGTTTGATGGAGTGGGATACTCCGTCTCTGATTACCAATATACTCGAGTTTGATTTGAATAATACATGATAAAAAATTCATTTCGAAAAAAAATAAAATAAAGCTTCTTTCTCTATTTGGCAAAGGAACACATTAATTGTAATGGATGAATACGATGTACCAAGAAATGGCGTTTAGTTAATGGAATAGGCAACAAAGCCATACTAAATTATTCTAGATATAAAGGAGTACCAAGAGTACTATTTTATGGGATATATGCATCTTCTTTTTTCTTTTAGGTACATGAATCCAGTAGCTTTTCACATGAGTAAATAATTTAATACACCAAAATATGTACCATGCTATCATGCACTTAAGACGTGCAAATTTAATACAACGCGTTGTTGTGTAGTCAAATTACAAGTCTCCATCCATCATTAATGTTCTGCTTATAAAGTCAACTCACAAGTAGTGCCACTCCCTGATTCTAAGCTTGATCTACCCCTGCTCACACCACGCTAAATCTATTCCATTTTATACTTTCTTTGCTCATGTTTATTTGTCCACCTTAGATTTTATACGTTTCTTGAAAAACAATGATTAATATGAGTGGTTTATCAGAATACTTTGTATAGTCTTTGGTCAAGGAAAATGATTTGGGAATAATAATTATTGTTAAGCGTAAAATAGGAAAAATATAAATATTTTTTCTTTATATGTTAAAAATAATATGTAAAAATGAAAATGTATTTTTGAAATAATGAATAAATAAGAGTGATAAGAACAAAGGAAGTAGAAGCAAACTGGAGTAATTTCCATGGATACTCATCCATGTTTTCATAATTGCTTATAAACATCATTTTTGTTTTTTTTAGGACAAGAATATCATCCAACTATTCCTATTTTCCTCAAAAAATACTTGATACTTCAAAAATATTTCTTCTCTCCTAGTTTGCATGACTTGTCATTAAAATTTCTTTTTTATATATAATATATAAAAAATAGATCTATTTAACTTATCAAACTTATTTAACTAGAATTTGATCTTATTTCTTTTTAAAAAAATAAATACACAGGATATATTTATTATCGAAGAACAATTTAATTCTATACTTTAAATTTTATATTTATTTTGTCTTTCTTACAAAAATAAAAAATAAATTGTATTTATTCTTTATTCGATATGAGAAAAATTACATCACATGATGAAAATATTAAATAATCACACAACTTAAAGAAAAATAATTCCTCTAGAAATGCAATGCACATTACTCATCAATGAAGTAGTTGGTGTGTCCAAGTGTATACGTAAAACTAAAGGATTGAATTATTTTATTTGGTACTTTTCAAAGTTCTTAAAATTTATTTATTTCTTCACTTAATACTATTTTTAAAACTCAAGGTATTTATATGAATTGGTACTAATTTAATATTATTTTGTTATTTATTTCATATACTGAAGATTCTTAAAATGTAAAAGAAATGAAAATGATGGCTTTCATATTTTCATATACGTATTAAATGTACTATTTTTGAAGGAATGAAAAATTATTTAGTCATGAAATAAATTTTTTTTAAAAAAAAAATATTATCAAAATGATATAATATTACAAATGAATAGTTGAAATAGTACCCAACCAAATATCGCTTTCTTTTTGTGAGTTTAGTATGAGGAAAGGATATACATTGGTGTTTAGTTATATAATAAGATAAAATATAGTATAATAAAAATAAAAATAAAAATAAAATGAAAAAATGAAATTAAAAATAATAAATTTCTATTTCTAAAGTTTTTGCCTATGTTAACTTTGTGGGTTTACTTGATTTGTTTATGAAATTTACATGGAAAAATCCTCAAGAGGAATTCATTTTTTATTATCTTTTTATCAAAAAAACTTTGCTTAAAATTTTGTAGGTGATCTACATACGAATTAAAATTTTCAGGTGATAATTACCTTTTAAGATTTTTCTATTGAATTTTGCTTGACAAAAAACATTCTAAGAGTTTCTCCTTCAAATTTTGTTTTATAGAAAATTTTTTAGGTTTTCCATCGAATTAGTTTGGTTGAAAAACTTGTAGAGAATTAGATTACCGGTAAATTCTTTTACAATTTTTTTTTTAAAATAAAATATTACGTAATTTATATTTTTCTTGTAGTTCATAAGACGTGGGTTTGAATAAATGAACTTGAAGAATTAAATAGGTTTATAATTAAGAAAATAAAGATTTTAACAACATGTCATGCCAAGTAGGATAGAATAAGATTTTTAAAGTGTTAAGTCTTTTTTGAGGAAAATAGAAATAGTTGGGTGATATTTTTGTCATAAAAGAAACAAAATTGATATTTATAGGCAATTGTGAATACATGAATGACTATCCGTGGAAATTACTCAAGCAAACTGCTATTACAGCAACACAAAAAGCTTAAAACTCACTATCTTTCAAAAGTCATAGAGCCACATAGATGTCATGATTTATTTAAGATCTAAAATTTTATTTTATCTTAATTTTCATGTTCTATCAATAAGTTCACATAAATTGAAACTAAAAAAGTTGGATGCATGGGTGGAAGTGAATTAGATGGGAAAAAGATACCTGAAAGTCCTTATTAACAATCATTCCTATAGTACAAAAAGCAGTTGCAGCAAAACACATGACCATTTGAATCTCCAACACCAACGTTGCAGTAATAGCCTGTTTTGCCTTCATGTAAATCAGCTCAATACAAGGTATAATAAGTCCATACAAACCTGCAGCCGAAAGGGTCATAATAAAACCAATAACATACGCTTTACTAGTCACACCCTCTGGACGATCACCGTTTGCCCGAATACCTAATAAAACCGCGCCAACTGTCAACAAGATGACAGCATTAATAGAATAAGAAGTCAACTTCAACTTCACTATGAAGAAAGCACCTATTGCCGTGAAGGCAAGTTGAGCGGCAATAAGAAGCGAAGAAGTTGACACGGGAAGTTTTGACCCGCCCCACGAATAAAAAAAATCGTCTAATCCTATGACAACACCAATGACGAATGATGCAATAAAAATTCGAGGTGTTATGAAATAAAATTTGGTATCAGAGCCTTTAATTTTTCGACGATAGAAGTATAGGACGGCTAGAGGTATAAGGGTGAGTGGCCATCCACCGGTTTGTAACCAACTACTAAGCCAAATTCTAGAACCACCTTCAACAAAATATAAACGCATCATTAAAGGACCACCACAAACACCAATAGATAATATCAAACAATTTATCACAAGGAGAATTCTCTTCATAGTATTAGCACTTACGCCTTGATCTTCCATTTTCAATTTCAAGAGATTTAAATTGAATTTTCAGATTTCTTGAAGTGATGGGACCTATAGTTTGCTATTTATAATAGAACTTCCCTTTTGTTTGTCAACTGAGAAGATTGGTTTCACGATATGGAGTGGTCCCACTTCAATTAATTAAGGACCAATATTGTATTGGAAAACTGGAAATGAAACCATATAGTGTGTCGGTGTACTCCCTAAAAATTTGGAAGTGCATGTGTACAGCTTTGCCCCTATTTATACGTACAACTGTCACGTCAAATTATTTACAAATTTAAAATAATCAAAATCAATGTTCATGACATACTACCACTGCACGTAACAATTTTTTTTTGTAACTTTATTTAAAGTTTTTATTTCTGTATGTGAAATATATATTCACTAATGTGCTTTATACAGTCAAATCTTTCAATAACAAGCTCGATTATCAGATTGATTTTTACCTGTTATATATAACTTGATTGATTGTTAAACACCTATAACAACATTCACATTAGATATTGTTTTGTTGTCACCCGACACAGTAAAATTACCTTCAAAAATCATTTTTTCAAAATGTTATTTTATACAAAGAGATTTTGAAAAATGGAAGAATAAAAAAGTCTCCAACTTCATCTTCTTTTTTTTTACCAACTTCGGGTGTGTTTGGTATGAAGGAAAACATTTTTCAGAAAATGATTTTCAATTTTCTCATATTTGGTTGGCTTAAAGATTTTGAAAAATATTTTTCAAATCAACTTATTTTCCTCAATTCTAAGGAAAATGACTTCCCTTCAAAAAGTAAGGAAAACATTTTTCAAAACTCTCTTTCAACCTCACTCTTAAGTTGAAATATTCATACCTCTCAAAATCATCCATTCCTACTCCGACCGTCAATCCCCCACACCGCCCCCTACCACCCCTATTTAAAAAATATTTTAAATTTTTTTCTAACTCATCCCCCTATCCAAAACCCTACTCCCTTCCAAAAAAAAAACAATTAAATTTTTAAAAAAACTCCAAACATTTTTCTTACCTCCCCTACCCTCCTCCATACCAACCTCCTCCCCCCCATCCCCCCTAAAAAAAAAAATTATTTTTTAAAATTATTTTTTTGAAAAATTTCAATTTTTTCCTTACCCCACCCTCACTCCCCTACCCGACCCCCACCTCCTAATACTCCCCATTCAAAAAAATTATTTCAAATTTTTTTCTTACCTCGCTCTTTCTCCCCTACCCCCACCCCCTACTAGCCCACCCCCCCCCAAAAAAAAATATTAATTTATTTTTTAAAAAATCAAAATTATTTTCTCACCCCACCCTTATTACCTATTTTGACAACCCCAACCCCCACCTACCACCCCCTCTCCAAAAAAAAATTATATTTTTAATTTATTTTCTTAAAAAAAATTCAAAACTTTTTTCTTATCCCTCCATTTTTATCCTATTCGTTCTCATTGTTTTTGTTAAATATATACAAATACTTTTAGAAAACATATATTTATCCAATTTGCATAACGATCACACGAATATAAGTAAGAAATAACTTACTTTTCTAGAAAGTATTTTTCCTCCTTCATATCGAACACACCCTAAAAAAAGTATTTTTTGAGATCAAAAATTATTTTTCTAAAATGTATTTTTACGTTTTAGTTAAACACTAGAATGTATTTTTTGAAAAATATTTTTACATTCACCAACCAAACACTATAAAATATTTTTCGGAAAATATTTTCCATCTACCAATCAAACACTATAAAATATTTTTCAAAAAATATTTTTCATCCACCAACCAAACATAGAAAAACAAGTAAGAAATCAACTTGTTTTTCAAGAAAACATTTTCTAGGAAAACATTTTCCATGGAAAACATTTTCCATGGAAAACATTTTCCTTCATACCAAACACACCCTTCATCTTATAATATTTTTCCTGTTCTATATTTCAAGAGTTATTGACATTCCAAATCTTCCTTTGGTACTTACAAAACCTATTGAAGTTATATCTAATAACAGATAATTGATAGATTAGTTTTTAGTTAAAATAAAATTATAAATTCAGATATTTAATTTTGTAAAGTTGTTATATACAAAAGGATTTTCACATAGAGCAGTCATAATGATGATTATTGTTATTGTAGGTAGAGATCTGTGTTGTTATAGAGAGACAAGATATAACATAAAAATCAGTCGAAAAAAAATGTTATAGTGAAACGTAGTTACATAAATGACAACTGTTATGGAAAGTTCTGACTTCAAAATTATAGAATAATTCTCAAACTTTTCTTTCTGACAGATTAGTAACATAAAATTTAAAAAATATGATGCATTTCCCATATATTTTAGTACTACCTCTGTTTCAAAAAGAATGATCTAATTTGACTTGGTATAAAATTTAAAAAAATAAAGAAATATTTGAATCTTGTGGCCTTAAATTAAAGTTGTGTCAAATGTACCCAAATATCCTTTAATCTTTGATCTTAAATATGTCATGTGGAAAGTTGAAATTAAAGTATTGTCAAAAAAGAAAAGGGATCATTCTTTTTTAAACAACTAAAAGGAAAGTAGGTCATTCTTTTTTAAATGAAGAGAGTAACATTTTATTCCGAGAACTATGCAATGAGAGTTGCTTAACTAACCCTTAGGTTAGTTCTTTATTTATCTCCTATCAATAATAAAAATAAAAATAAAAAACTCGTTATCTATCAACTCCTTGCTTTTCATGATTAAACCGTTAAATTAATTGCACGTGAGACGTAAGATGGAAGGAGAGTGCAAAAATAGAAACTTAAAAGAAGAGCTCACAATCAATAAGCTACTCCCTCAGTTCCAAAATAATTATCATAATTCGATTTTTAAAAGTCAATTCTTTAAAGCAAAATTAGATTAGATCATATAAATTAAATATCTTACAATTAAATTTTATATATATATATATATATATATATATATATATATATATATTGTGTAACCTTTTCATGCCAATCTATATCTATAATCTATAATCTATAATCTATATCTATAATCTTTAATGTATTAAAAATGTGAAGAGCCTTAGAAATATCGTTTGAACTTTTTGTCCAAAATGAAAAGTCTTTGCTTTAGACAAAATCGTCTTTTTACTATTTTTTCTAATATTTAAAAGTTGAAAATTAATAAAATATATTTATGGTAAAACCTTTTCTTATTAGAAGACATCAAAATTAATGACAATTAATATTTTTTCCATTAATTTAAGAATCTAGATTAACTAAAAAATAATTTTTTTTAATAATTATACATAAATACTAATTTATATTAAACCCTAATACTCTAATACTATATAGAGAAATCCAAAAGAAATTCCCCTACATTCCCAAAGCATTGCCGTTTTTTGAAAAAATTTCCTTACAAATCCTTTTCGCATTTTTCTACTACCTTATAAGTATTTTTGAATTTTAATAAAGAACTTATTATAAGTTAAATAGGAGTCCAAAATTTAATCTTTTTTTTATTCTAGAAATTATTAAAACTCCTATATTTCTCAAATAAAATTCTAATTATACATAAACGCTAACATATATTACAAAATTTATAATACTCAAAAAGGCAAAAACGTGTAGAGCCAAAAAGGCAAAAACGTACCTTTCTATTTTTTTTTTACTTCCTTTACTTTTTTTAGTTTCAAATTCAATGGTCTTTTCCTAAAATTCTAATTATACATAAACTCTAGCAAATTAGTTAAAGTCCTTATTTTATGTAAGTAACAAATCATAATATTTAACACTCCTAAATTAATTAGAATTTTACCTTGTATCTATAATCTATAATCTATAATCTATAATCTATAATATATTAAAAGTGTGAAGACCCTTAAAAAAGTGAATTGAACTTTTTGTCCTTCATTACAACTCTCTGTAATAGACAAAATCGTCATTTTTTATTTTTTTATTATATTTTTTAATTAATAATAAAATAAGAATCCTAAAATATATGGTAGAAGAAATTATATGGTAAGAGGTATTAGGAGAATTAATTTCTATAGTTAAAAAACACTCCTTAAATACATAAAAGACGAATTAGATAGAGACAAGATTACGTCGGTATTTTTTGTATTTGGTTAGGATACTTATACTTCTCCAATTTCATTTTTTATTTTAGGTAATTCCACTGTTTATTTTTGATTGATAAAAGGGATTGTTTTTGTTTAATATATTTTTGGCATTGTTAAGAAAATCAGTGCTTAAACATTGGTTTTGTTTGTCTATGATTTTGCATTGTTAAAAATATGTGTTAAAAAAGTAAAAATATTTCCTTTTAATTTTTGGTGAAATAATTTTGCAATTAATTTAATTTTTATATTTTTAGGTTTAGTGATATAATTTAGATAAAAACTTATAATATTTAATACTTCTAAATCAGTTAGAATTTTACCTTATATAAAAAAAAAATTCTATAATTCTATTTAAATAATAGTTTGATCAAACTTATTGCTAGAAACTTAGGGTTATTTCTTCTTCGTTACATCTATTTTGTGTTTTGTTTGTGCAGTAGTGTATCATGTTTAATTGATTGTATATTTTTCTTTTTGTGAACAAGAAGTATGATTAAAGCTCCTCCTTTTGTGATGCCATCGTTAATGTTTTGTATTTATTCGTGTTCAATATCTATTTCTCTGATATGTGTAAGAAATAACGAAAAATCAACTCCTTTATGTGCATATAATGTTGGTCGGTAACGATAAGTCCTACTATATATGGTAAGAGAAAAATAGAAAAATCATCTCACAAGTGTTTGTTCATTGTTGAAAGCTTTTGAAAACTAAATTATGTTGCTCTTGAGTCACCCAAGAAACATGTGAAAGATGCAGGTCCAAAGATTATCAATAAAGGGCTCGTCATAGATGAACAGGTTAGTTACTATTTCAACTTACAACTAGACTCTTGTAATTCCTACTCCACACATATTTTCTTATTTCACAATCTTTGTTTCTTCCTCCTTATTTGTGCTTAATAGAAAGAAAGAAGTGAAAGATACCTTGCTCGATAACAAGTTTAAGATGTCGTAGATTCTATATAAATTGCATATGTTGTTTCGAAATCTTTAGCTTTGTCCGGAAAAAATATCAATTTTATTATTCTATGTAATTAATTGTTCTAAAAGATATTATGTTACTGGTGTGCGCGATACTAAATACATTAGTATAAGATTCCTAAGAGAAAATTTGAATATTCAATCACTTGTTTTTTGTCAAATTATATTATGCGCGCAAATAAATGAGTACAATATTTATTTTGAAGTCAACTGTAATTTTTTATGATTTGTGTAGTTTTATTGATTGACGTGAGGCACACGTACAACGCACGTACACTATGCTAGTTTAATCAAAAATACTACAGTAACATTTTTTTAACTATTGGTGAAAGATCATATATTTGATTTTCAAAAAGTGAAACATAATAATTAATTTAGGAGGGAGAGAGTAAACATGATTAAAGAAATATTCAACATAAGTATGGAATAGTGATGGAACCAGAATTTTCACTAATAAAATTGTAATGGATGAATACGATGTACCAAGAAATGGCGTTTAGTTAATGGAATAGGCAACAAAGCCATACTAAATTATTCTAGATATAAAGGAGTACCAAGAGTACTATTTTATGGGATATATGCATCTTCTTTTTTCTTTTAGGTACATGAATCCAGTAGCTTTTCACATGAGTAAATAATTTAATACACCAAAATATGTACCATGCTATCATGCACTTAAGACGTGCAAATTTAATACAACGCGTTGTTGTGTAGTCAAATTACAAGTCTCCGTCCATCATTAATGTTCTGCTTATAAAGTCAACTCACAAGTAGTGCCACTCCCTGATTCTAAGCTTGATCTACCCCTGCTCACACCACGCTAAATCTATTCCATTTTATACTTTCTTTGCTCATGTTTATTTGTCCACCTTCTTGAAAAACAATGATTAATATGAGTGGTTTATCAGAATACTTTGTATAGTCTTTGGTCAAGGAAAATGATTTGGGAATAATAATTATTGTTAAGCGTAAAATAGGAAAAATATAAATATTTTTTCTTTATATGTTAAAAATAATATGTAAAAATGAAAATGTATTTTTGAAATAATGAATAAATAAGAGTGATAAGAACAAAGGAAGTAGAAGCAAACTGGAGTAATTTCCATGGATACTCATCCATGTTTTCATAATTGCTTATAAACATCATTTTTGTTTTTTTTAGGACAAGAATATCATCCAACTATTCCTATTTTCCTCAAAAAATACTTGATACTTCAAAAATATTTCTTCTCTCCTAGTTTGCATGACTTGTCATTAAAATTTCTTTTTTATATATAATATATAAAAAATAGATCTATTTAACTTATCAAACTTATTTAACTAGAATTTGATCTTATTTCTTTTTTAAAAAATAAATACACAGGATATATTTATTATCGAAGAACAATTTAATTCTATACTTTAAATTTTATATTTATTTTGTCTTTCTTACAAAAATAAAAAATAAATTGTATTTATTCTTTATTCGATATGAGAAAAATTACATCACATGATGAAAATATTAAATAATCACACAACTTAAAGAAAAATAATTCCTCTAGAAATGCAATGCACATTACTCATCAATGAAGTAGTTGGTGTGTCCAAGTGTATACGTAAAACTAAAGGATTGAATTATTTTATTTGGTACTTTTCAAAGTTTTTTAAATTAATTTATTTCTTCACTTAATAATATTTTTAAAACTCAAGGTATTTATATGAATTGGTACTAATTTAATATTATTTTGTTATTTATTTCATATACTGAAGATTCTTAAAATGTAAAAGAAATGACAATGATGGCTTTCATATTTTCATATACGTATTAAATGTACTATTTTTGAAGGAATGAAAAATTATTTAGTCATGAAATAAATTATTTTTTTTAAAAAAATATTATCAAAATGATATAATATTACAAATGAATCGTTGAAATAGTACCCAACCAAATATCGCTTGCTTTTTGTGAGTTTAGTATGAGGAAAGGATATACATTGGTGTTTAATTATATAATAAGATAAAATATAGTATAATAAAAATAAAAATAAAAATAAAATGAAAAAATGAAATTAAAAATAATAAATTTCTATTTCTAAAGTTTTTGCCTATGTTAACTTTGTGGGTTTACTTGATTTGTTTATGAAATTTACTTGGAAAAATCCTCAAGAGGAATTCATTTTTTATTAGCTTTTTATCAAAAAAACTTTGCTTAAAATTTTGTAGGTGATCTACATACGAATTAAAATTTTCAGGTGATAATTACCTTTTAAGATTTTTCTATTGAATTTTGCTTGACAAAAATCATTCTAAGATTTTCCCCTTCAAATTTTGTTTTATAGAAAATTTTTTAGGTTTTCCATCGAATTAGTTTGGTTGAAAAACTTGTAGAGAATTAGATTACCGGTAAATTCTTTTACAATTTTTTTTTTAAAATAAAATATTACGTAATTTATATTTTTCTTGTAGTTCATAAGACGTGGGTTTGAATAAATGAACTTGAAGAATTAAATAGGTTTATAATTAAGAAAATAAAAGATTTTAACAACATGACATGCCAAGTAGGATAGAATAAGGTTTTTAAAGTGTTAAGTCTTTTTTGAGGAAAATAGAAATAGTTGGGTGATATTTTTGTCCTAAAAGAAACAAAAGTGATATTTATAGGCAATTATAAATACATGGATGACTATCCGTGAAAATTACTCAAGCAAACTGCTATTACAGAAACACAAAATGCTTAAAACTCACTATCTTTCAAAAGTCATAGAGCCACATAGATGTCATGATTTATTTAAGATCTAAAATTTTATTTTATCTTAATTTTCATGTTCTGTCAATAAGTTCACATAAATTGAAACTAAAAAAGTTGGATGCATGGATGGAAGTGAATTAGATGGGAAAAAGATACCTGAAAGTCCTTATTAACAATCATTCCTATAGTACAAAAAGCAGTTGCAGCAAAACACATGACCATTTGAATCTCCAACACCAACGTTGCAGTAATAGCCTGTTTTGCCTTCATGTAAATCAGCTCAATACAAGGTATAATAAGTCCATACAAACCTGCAGCCGAAAGGGTCATAATAAAACCAACAACATACGCTTTACTAGTCACACCCTCTGGACGATCACCGTTTGCCCGAATACCTAATAAAACCGCGCCAACTGTCAACAAGATGACAGCATTAATAGAATAAGAAGTCAACTTCAACTTCACTATGAAGAAAGCACCTATTGCCGTGAAGGCAAGTTGAGCGGCAATAAGAAGCGAAGAAGTTGACACGGGGAGTTTTGACCCGCCCCACGAATAAAAAAAATCGTCTAATCCTATGACAACACCAATGACGAATGATGCAATAAAAATTCGAGGTGTTATGAAATAAAATTTGGTATCAGTGCCTTTGATTTTTCGACGATAGAAGTATAGGACGGCTAGAGGTATAAGGGTGAGTGGCCATCCACCGGTTTGTAACCAACTACTAAGCCAAATTCTAGAACCACCTTCAACAAAATATAAACGCATCATTAAAGGACCACCACAAACACCAATAGATAATATCAAACAATTTATCACAAGGAGAATTCTCTTCATAGTATTAGCACTTACGCCTTGATCTTCCATTTTCAAGAGATTTAAATTGAATTTTCGGATTTCTTGAAGTGATGGGACGTATAGTTTGCTATTTATAATAGAACTTCCCTTTTGTTTGTCAACTGAGAAGATTGGTTTCACGATATGGAGTGGTCCCACTTCAATTAATGAAGGACCAATATTGTAGTGGAAAACTGGAAATGAAACTATATAGTGTGTCGGTGTACTCCCTAAAAATTTGGAAGTGCATGTGTACAGCTTTGCCCCTATTTATATGTACAACTGTCACGTCAAATTATTTACAAACAAGGTAACCAAGTTAAAATAATAAAAATCAATGTTCATGACATACTACCACTGCACGTAACAATTTTTTTTGTAACTTTATTTAAAGTTTTTATTTCTGTATGTGAAATATATACTCACTAATGTGCATTATACAGTCAAATCTTTTAATAACAAGCTCGATTATCAGATTGATTTTTACCTGTTATATATAACTTGATTGATTGTTAAACACCTATAACAACATTCACATTTAGATATTGTTTTGTTGTCACCCGACACAGTAAAATTACCTTCAAAAATCATTTTTTCAAAATGTTATTTTATACAAAAAGATTTTGAAAAATGGAAGAATACAAAAGTCTCCAACTTCATCTTTTTTTTTTTTACCAACTTCGGGTGTGTTTGGTATGAAGGAAAACATTTTTCAGAAAATGATTTTCAATTTTCTCATATTTGGTTGGCTTAAAGATTTTGGAAAATGTTTTTCAAATCAACTTATTTTCCTCAATTCTAAGGAAAATGACTTCCCTTCGAAAAGTAAGGAAAACATTTTTCAAAACTCTCTTTCAACCTCACTCTTAAGTTGAAATATTCATACCTCTCAAAATCATTCATTCCTACTCTGACCGTCAATCCCCCACCCCGCCCCCTACCACCCCTATTTAAAAAATATTTTAAATTTTTTTCTAACTCATCCCTCTATCCAAAACCCTACTCCCTTCCAAAAAAAAATAAATTAAATTTTTAAAAGAACTCCAAACATTTTTCTTACCTCCCCTACCCTCCCCATACCAACCTCCTCCCCCCATCCCCCCTCAAAAAAAATATTATTTTTTAAAATTAATTTTTTGAAAAATTTCAATTTTTTCCTTACCCCACCCTCACTCCCCTACCCGACCCCCACCTCCTAATACTCCTCATTCAAAAAAATTATTTCAAATTTTTTTCTTACCTCGCTCTTTCTCCCCTACCCCCACCCCCTACTAGCCCACCCACCCCCCCAAAAAAAAATAATTTTTTTTTTAAAAAATCAAAATTATTTTCTCACCCCACCCTTATTATCTATTTTGACAACCCCAACCCCCACCTACCACCCCCTCTCCAAAAAACAATTATATTTTTAATTTATTTTTTAAAAGAAAATTCAAAACTTTTTTCTTATCCCTCCATTTTTATCCTATTCGTTCTCATTGTTTTTGTTAAATATATACAAATACTTTTAGAAAACATATATTTATCCAATTTGCATAACGATCACACGAATATAAGTAAGGAATAACTTACTTTTCTAGAAAGTATTTTTCCTCCTTCATATCGAACACACCCTAAAAAAAGTATTTTTTGAGATCAAAAATTATTTTTCTAAAATGTATTTTTACGTTTTAGTTAAACACTAGAATGTATTTTTTGAAAAATATTTTTACATTCACCAACCAAACACTATAAAATATTTTTCGGAAAATATTTTCCATCTACCAATCAAACACTATAAAATATTTTTCAAAAAATATTTTTCATCCACCAACCAAACATAGAAAAACAAGTAAGAAATCAACTTATTTTTCAAGAAAACATTTTCTAGGAAAACATTTTCCTTCATACCAAACACACCCTTCATCTTATAATATTTTTCCTGTTCTATATTTCAAGAGTTATTGACATTCCAAATCTTCCTTTGGTACTTACAAAACCTATTGAAGTTATATCTAATAACAGATAATTGATAGATTAGTTTTTAGTTAAAATAAAATTATAAATTCAGATATTTAATTTTGTAAAGTTGTTATATACAAAAGGATTTTCACATAGAGCAGTCATAATGATGATTATTGTTATTGTAGGTAGAGATCTGTGTTGTTATAGAGAGACAAGATATAACATAAAAATCAGTCGAAAAAAAATGTTATAGTGAAACGTAGTTACATAAATGACAACTGTTATGGAAAGTTCTGACTTCAAAATTATAGAATAATTCTCAAACTTTTCTTTCTGACAGATTAGTAACATAAAATTTAAAAAATATGATGCATTTCCCATATATTTTAGTACTACCTCTGTTTCAAAAAGAATGATCTAATTTGACTTGGTATAAAATTTAAAAAAATAAAGAAATATTTGAATCTTGTGGCCTTAAATTAAAGTTGTGTCAAATGTACCCAAATATCCTTTAATCTTTGATCTTAAATATGTCATGTGGAAAGTTGAAATTAAAGTATTGTCAAAAAAGAAAAGGGATCATTCTTTTTTAAACAACTAAAAGGAAAGTAGGTCATTCTTTTTTAAATGAAGAGAGTAACATTTTATTCCGAGAACTATGCAATGAGAGTTGCTTAACTAACCCTTAGGTTAGTTCTTTATTTATCTCCTATCAATAATAAAAATAAAAATAAAAAACTCGTTATCTATCAACTCCTTGCTTTTCATGATTAAACCGTTAAATTAATTGCACGTGAGACGTAAGATGGAAGGAGAGTGCAAAAATAGAAACTTAAAAGAAGAGCTCACAATCAATAAGCTACTCCCTCAGTTCCAAAATAATTATCATAATTCGATTTTTAAAAGTCAATTCTTTAAAGCAAAATTAGATTAGATCATATAAATTAAATATCTTACAATTAAATTTTAAATATTCAAAAAGCTATTAATATATATATATATATATATATATATATATATATATATATATATATATATATATATATATATATATATATATATATATATATATATATATATATATATTGTGTAACCTTTTCATGCCAATCTATATCTATAATCTATAATCTATAATCTATATCTATAATCTTTAATATATTAAAAATGTGAAGAGCCTTAGAAATATCGTTTGAACTTTTTGTCCAAAATGAAAAGTCTTTGCTTTAGACAAAATCGTCTTTTTACTATTTTTTCTAATATTTAAAAGTTGAAAATTAATAAAATATATTTATGGTAAAACCTTTTCTTATTAGAAGACATCAAAATTAATGACAATTAATATTTTTTCCATTAATTTAAGAATCTAGATTAACTAAAAAATAATTTTTTTTAATAATTATACATAAATACTAATTTATATTAAACCCTAATACTCTAATACTATATAGAGAAATCCAAAAGAAATTCCCCTACATTCCCAAAGCATTGCCGTTTTTTGAAAAAATTTCCTTACAAATCCTTTTCGTATTTTTCTACTACCTTATAAGTATTTTTGAATTTTAATAAAGAACTTATTATAAGTTAAATAGGAGTCCAAAATTTAATCTTTTTTTTATTCTAGAAATTATTAAAACTCCTATATTCCTCAAATAAAATTCTAATTATACATCAACGCTAACATATATTACAAAATTTATAATACTCAAAAAGGCAAAAACGTGTAGAGCCAAAAAGGCAAAAACATACCTTTCTATTTTTTTTTACTTCCTTTACTTTTTTTAGTTTCAAATTCAATGGTCTTTTCCTAAAATTCTAATTATACATAAACTCTAGCAAATTAGTTAAAGTCCTTATTTTATGTAAGGAACAAATCATAATATTTAACACTCCTAAATTAATTAGAATTTTACCTTATATCTATAATCTATAATCTATAATATATTAAAAGTGTGAAGACCCTTAAAAAAGTGAATTGAACTTTTTGCCCTTCATTACAACTCTCTGTAATAGACAAAATCGTCATTTTTTATTTTTTTATTATATTTTTTAATTAATAATAAAATAAGAATCCTAAAATATATGGTAGAAGAAATTATATGGTAAGAGGTATTAGGAGAATTAATTTCTATAGTTAAAAAACACTCCTTAAATATATAAAAGACGAATTAGATAGAGACAAGATTACGTCGGTATTTTTTGTATTTGGTTAGGATACTTATACTTCTCCAATTTCATTTTTTATTTTAGGTAATTCCACTGTTTATTTTTGATTGATAAAAGGGATTGTTTTTGTTTGATATATTTTTGGCATTGTTAAGAAAATCAGTGCTTAAACGTTGGTTTTGTTTGTCTATGATTTTGCATTGTTAAAAATATGTGTTAAAAAAGTAAAAATATTTCCTTTTAATTTTTGGTGAAATAATTTTGCAATTAATTTAATTTTTATTTTTTTAGGTTTAGTGATATAATTTAGATAAAAACTTATAATATTTAATACTTCTAAATCAGTTAGAATTTTACCTTATATAAAAAAAAAAATTCTATAATTCTATTTAAATAATAGTTTGATCAAACTTATTGCTAGAAACTTAGGGTTATTTCTTCTTCGTTACATCTATTTTGTGTTTTGTTTGTGTAGTAGTGTATCATGTTTAATTGATTGTATATTTTTCTTTTTGTGAACAGAAAATATGATTAAAGCTCCTCCTTTTGTGACGCCATTGTTAATGTTTTGTATTTATTCGTGTTCAATATCTATTTCTCTGATATGTGTAAGAAATAACGAAAAATCAACTCCTTTATGTGCATATAATGTTGGTCGGTAACGATAAGTCCTACTATATATGGTAAGAGAAAAATAGAAAAATCATCTCACAAGTGTTTGTTCATTGTTGAAAGCTTTTGAAAACTAAATTATGTTGCTCTTGAGTCACCCAAGAAACATGTGAAAGATGCAGGTCCAAAGATTATCAATAAAGGGCTCGTCATAGATGAACAGGTTAGTTACTATTTCAACTTACAACTAGACTCTTGTAATTCCTACTCCACACATATTTTCTTATTTCACAATCTTTGTTTCTTCCTCCTTATTTGTGCTTCATAGAAAGAAAGAAGTGAAAGATACCTTGCTCGATAACAAGTTTAAGATGTCGTAGATTCTATATAAATTGCATATGTTGTTTCGAAATCTTTAGCTTTGTCCGAAAAAAATATCAATTTTATTATTGTATGTAATTAATTGTTCTAAAAGATATTATGTTACTGGTGTGCGCGATACTAAATACATTAGTATAAGATTCCTAAGAGAAAATTTGAATATTCAATCACTTGTTTTTTGTCAAATTATATTATGCGCGCAAATAAATGAGTACAATATTTATTTTGAAGTCAACTGTAATTTTTTATGATTTGTGTCATTTTATTGATTGACGTGAGGCACACGTACAACGCACGTACACTATGCTAGTTTAATAAAAAATACTACAGTAACATTTTTTTAACTATTGGTGAAAGATCATATATTTGATTTTCAAAAAGTGAAACATAATAATTAATTTAGGAGGGAGAGAGTAAACATGATTAAAGAAATATTCAACATAAGTATGGAATAGTGATGGAATCAGAATTTTCACTAATAAAATTATATTCAAAATATGAAGTAAATACAAGAAGACGTTTCCCAAAAAAAGTACAGAAAGAAGACAAACATCTAATTACATTCAGCTACGACCCACGTTTAAAGTATCTTCTGATTCACAAAGGAAGGATATAGCAATAAGAAGTAAAAGAGCAAAGACTAAACAAGCAATACAATGATTGCGAATATTTCTGTTATTAAATTATAGCGTTGAACTTCTTCAAAAAGAAAAAAACTAGTTGGATCGCCAACCTTGGCCTGTTCCGTGCCGGGTAAATGGCCATACGGCCCATGCTATTCGTTGACATTGCAATTTTGCATTCAACAAGGGTCCTTTAGAGAATGGGATACCATGAGATAGTTTAAGATTAAGTTTTGAGGGTAGATTTATAATTTTTTTTTAATTGAAGATATAAGCTTACGAAGGTGATGCTTGAGGCTGATGTAGTAGTGAGGTTTGATATTCAGTTCATTCAAAGACAGGTAGTCTCAAGTATCTTGGGTCTACTATTCAAGGTAATTGACAGGTTGACGAGGATGTCACCAATTGGGTCTACTATTCAGGGTAATTGACAGGTTGACAAGGATGTCACCAATTATATTGGTGCGGAGTAGATGAAATAGAGGTTCGCATCCAAAGTTTTGTGTGATAAGAAGGTGCCTTCTAAACTTAAAGCCAAATTTTACAGAGTGGTGGTTAGACCAACTGTCACAACCCGAGACGAGGTCCTAGCCGCGCCGGGCATTCTGAACCACAAAGGTCTGAGAGACCGCTTAGCACACCATCATAACCATAATCCATATATAAATCAAAGTGAGGAAGATATAAAGAAATTTGAGGGAAACTTACATTACAAACCGTGTCAACAAACTATGACAATACAATACTCAACTTCCATCTACGAAGCCTCTACTAAATACTAATTGTCTAGGCCGAGACAAGGCCCTCGGTTGGACCATAAACTGAATTAGATAAACATATGAATAACATGTCATCCGAAAAATGGATTGCTCACCAACTCTGTCATCTTTCCATATGTTCTACTGATGTGATGGACCACGGTACTGAGTCCTAGAACATGTACTATGAGGGAGTCAATACTTGAAGAGTATTGGTATGCAGAACAACCCAAAAATAACGTATATTTCATGTAACATAATTGAGAGCATTGTAAAAATAATTTATCATTATATATACAAAGGTTTCAAAACATCCTTATAAATCATGGACTCAATTCTCTTTATTTTAATCCTGAGCTAGATGGTACACCCTACATTTCTGATTATAATCCAACGGGATATATGAAATTCATCCTTGACTCGGCAGCCAATTCCTCAACCCAAGTTTGCCGCAAAGGCTGGAGTTTACTAATTCTGATATACAAAAGGGCACATGGACAACGTATAATCCCCTCTTTCAGTGCACATCGTATAATCCCCTCTTTCAGGGCACAATAAATCCCGCATCGGCGGGCAATGAGTTATCTGAACTCATGCCTTCTTCAGGTAATCATCTAACTCTCTTTAAGCCCACTTTTAACGTATTAAAACCATGCTTCATGTTCATAACATTATTTACTTTCATATTAAGGGCATTTCATAATAGGTATCGTCATACCTAGACTTGCAAGCCATATCATCTCATATCATATCCACCGTCCTTCTCATTAAAAACATGTTAATGACCACCAAAAAGTTTATCATGTCACATGAGAGTTCTTATGTTGAAAGTATATAAAACTTATACAAAAACACTGTCTTTTTAAGACTTTAACACATGGTGGCCAATTATTTCATTAATCACATGCAATTTCTTCATCAGGACACAAAAACATTTAGCATGAGAAATACCCCTTTGAAACGTGCAAATCAACAATGCTTAATAGATAAAGAGGCATTCAAAACTCAAGGATTATCATCATTTATAAGACAGTCCCAAACATTAGTCACACATAAATCTCATGATAAAAAAGGAGACTTATAGTTCATGCTCTCAAACCAAATTCACAATTCATAATATGTTAAGACCACAATTTCATCATGGGGAAAGGGAATTTAATTCACAAATAGTACTCATAAAATATTTTTCAAAACACATATCATATATGCACATGATTACAACTCAAGTTTATGAATAAAACCGATGATAAATGCACACTTTCATCAAAATAGGTTCATGATGCATTCTCTTTAAACAGTTTCCCAAAACTTATAACATATACATAATTATACATCTTTAAAGCTTGTAAAAATGATAAAACTTACGCTCATAGAGTTAGGATAGTCCCACATACCTTTTGACGAAGAAAAATCAAAGAGAATATAGAGAAATTGGACCCCGGAAACTTGAATTCCTCAAACCCTAGGTAGTTTCTCCTCTCTTTCTTATGGAGAGATGATTAGGGATTATGGAGAGGTGATATAACGATGTTATGTTGTGAAAATGGATGGAAAAAGATTAATATAGTGTTTAGGGGTCGTTTATAAGTAAAAGAACTTCAATATCCCTCCTCTCAAGTCAACAAACCCAAAAGTTAACAAATTTATAGCATCGACGTGTCATGGAGGATAATATCCGTGATGAACTCCACGTCGCGCTGCTATCATGGACCCTTACTACCTCTTCACGAAAATGCTCATAACATTTCACATGGATATTGGATTAAGGTAAAATCAAATTCGTTGTAAAGAGGATACATTTATCTATAATTTAGTGGGTCTTGAGCCCCAAAATTTCACTTATTTCAGAAGTTATGCACATTCAAAGTTGACCCTTGTAGAATCGAATTCCAAAATTCGGTCGATAACAAAAGTTCTTAACTCAACTTGACTCCAAGTGTTTAATATGAACATTCTTCCCCTCAAAGGCACTTTTCACACTTGTATAATGATCATGACACTTATAAAAAATAATTGGATTCAAGATTATACACGTAGAAACAACGGTTAGAATTCTATCCCTAAAATGCGGGGTGATACATTATCTCCCCCTTGGAATCATTCGTCCTCGAATGATGGATAGGAATCTTTTGAAGCTTTAGAAGTATGGAACAAAGTATGTAACTTCTCATTAAGAACTTCCACTCAACAAAACACGTATAGGAATAACAATCAAAGGGATTCTTAGCATCACCAAGTAATTTATGTAAGCACAAATCATAAAACAACGAGACCAAGGTTGTACAAGGGGTGAAAGACTCATAGCTTCTCAAGCTAAGTGAGAAAATCAAAATTATAAAAAATTTACCTAGGTCTGTATCGCGGACCTTATCGAGGAGCATAGACTCCGTGTCGCTGCCTCCGTGACCTAAAACTACCCTAGACCCCGACCAAAGATTTTGAAGCTCTTCCAGGTTACCCTTTTTACATCCCGGGACATGGTTTGAGTCAAAAACCTATGGTTCAAGAACGAGAAGGTCAAAAATAAAATGATGAAAACTTTGAGAGTCTTATACTAATATACCTTAGATATTACAATACTTTTCAACTATGACTTTAGCTACAATACCACACTTCACCATTTCAATCTTACAATTTCCCAATAAAACACATTGCTACAAGAGCCTAAGTCTAGTTACACCTTACTTTCATGTTTAAGCCTAACCCGAAGTTAAAAGAAGCTAACGTAAGCTACAGGGATCGATACCTTACATCCATCCATGAATACTACTCCATCTTATCATTGTAGTCAAACAACATCATGCCTTAACCAAGAGTTCTAGCCACATAATATAATGGTTTGGGTATTCATCAATCATAATATTGCCTATCTTTATACACCCACTCTAAGGATCTCCCCACTAAAGCCAGCAACTTTAATCACTCTCACAAAGATTTTCACCATATATCCCCCTTCCTAAATATTTCACATAATGAAAGTTCATCTCTTTCTTCCCTCTTTACCTATAAACTTAACTCGAGTAACCACAAAAAAAAATTCACAATCAAGAATATTTATTCCCTTTTCTAAAGCATTACTACACTTCCATAACCACTATCCTACTATCATAAGGAGGTTTATTGAGGGGCTAGAGCACATTCATCACGAATAGGAGTAGGACTATTCAATCAGAACTTATATTAGTTGATCTACTCTATGTAAGGCCTGAGATGTTGAAATGATACAATGGGAATGAAGTGATTGGTATATCAAATGTCTAGATCATAAATAGAGAGTCATTCAGGCATAATCATAACACGACATGAGTTCTTAGATCTGAGCACGGTGCGGAACATGAGTGCATATATCATGAGTTGCATAACATAAACTCAAAATTCATGTAGTAAACGATTGAGAGAAAGATAACTACTTGAAGCTATTACTTCTTATTTAAAAATTGAAAATGGCCATGAGTTTGCATAAACCTTATATCTTTGGGGTAGACCCGGCATAAAATGAATCGATAACATATAGAAAGCATAGTTTTCATAAAATCAAACATGATGTGAGACATGGATATATGGATCTAGAGAAAAATAACATAAAGCATAAATACTTGTAATATGGGATTACTGAGGGACATTATTGCTTCTAGTTGAAGGTGGAAATGTGGACATAAGTTGAATAGAGAACTCGAACCTTAGGCATAGGCATGACTTGAATACTTAAGACATTAGTAAAATGTCCTCTTAAATTGAAGTAGGAGGAGTTTGCTTGAATAAGAATAAGATTTATCATGACTCTTCCCTGAAACTTGCCACCATGAGAAAATTTAGAAACTACCTTAATTCATCATCGACCCCTTAGATAGAAGTCACAATCTTAGACTTGAGGACATATCCTCTCATCAAATCTATAACCACAACTCTCAGCACAACTGGGGTATCACCATACACATAAACGCTAAATCCCCCTGATATACTATACTCTGAAGGCATTGCTTTCCGGGAATGCTACTCTTAACTTTTGTTAGCCTCTGTAGCCATCAACCTACAACTCAAACTCTCATGAGCATACACATCCACTCCTTCACACATAAAAATCCATTCTCCACTCTTTAATATACTAGCATTATACCTCTAATTACATATCTTACAACTCAATAAAATTTGTAAAACTAGACCAAGAGCCCATATCATCCATCTATATTTTCTTTAATTCACCTCTAAATAACACCATATAGATTCTCTCTAGCTATCTCCATATTAAGAAATCCAAGAACATAAACTCGGCACACATGACACATATATACTTAAGACCTCATCTGACAACAAGTTACTTGGGGTTCAACTTATTCTTTTAAAACCACACTTTTATCCACCTAGTGACTCAGCCATAATTCATCATTTTAAGACTAATCCTCATGTACACATATACATCATAATTTTCCATTCAAAATTTTCATAGGTTTTCAACCTAGGCCTGTTTCACACATTGCATCAAACCTACTAATTTTATCTCCACAAAACATGCATCATAATTCTTGAGCTACTATTTTTACCACCATAATCCACATTTAAAGTTCAAACCTATTGTCTAAATCAATCATGAACCACCGATGAAGCTTGCCACATACTATACCAGTCAATCACATTGGGAAAAAATCAACCCAAATTCCTTATTTCACTTAACTACAACCTACAAACACAACCCCTTCATGACATTACTATTACACCTCAGAATCTACTACATACCTTCTCACATCATATCTACTTATCCATGCATACATCAAAACTACCTTCAAAATTCCATAAACACCAATGAGTCTCTACTCATAACTTATTGGGTAATGTACCTGTAACGCCCCAAATCTAGTACCTGAAATGCCACACGGTGCTCATGACCCCGAAGGACCACAAACTAACCCATGACTGATATCTGTAACTGAGAACTGCATAATATACTGTATAAATACATAATAAAAGGCTGAAAGTCCATAAGGTTCAAATATTTGATAAAACATAACATCTGAAAAATACTGTATATCAATACCAAAATGACTGAAATAACTGTCTGAACATGCTATAGTCTGAAAGCCTCTAAACTGTCTAAAAATTATGGAACTGATGGGATATGTCCCTAACTAACTCCAGACTACTGAAATAATAAAGTAATAAAATTCATGCTATCCTCGAATGATGAGGACTCACTATTAGTCTGGCTGCTGAATGTCTGATCTACTAAGGATACTCTGGAGCTTGTGATTCTAAACCTATGGTATAAAACACCATAGAGCAAATGCGTCAGTATGATTGAATATACTGGTATACAAGTGAGGTAGGCTGAATGTAAGGGGTTTATATGCATGAACAATACTAACTGACTGAATAACATAAACGTGAGAACACATGCATGAATATGTGAACCGTAACTGAGATCATGACATCACTGAATCTGAATACTGATAACATAAATTTTTATATAACTGATATACTATTATCTGAATGACTGTGTCTGACAATCCTATTTTCTGTAGAACTATTTGAGTTTTATTACTGAGACTGTAACTATAGGAAGTAGTCATCTAACTGACATGCCCCAGATAAGTTATTATAGATGAGTTGAGGTCCAATTTGTAACCTCAATTGGAAGGGTGTCAATACCGTACCACTTGTAAGGACACGCTATGGGTGACCCTCATCTGACAGTGTCCCTAAAAGAGAATGGTAGGACCCTCATCTGATAGTGTTAATCCACCTTATCAACCCTCATCTGTCAATATTGATGTCTCAACCTATGCTGACTACATAGTTCTGGAACGCAAGGATTGCTTCTAAGGATCACACCCTCACACCCTTAACTGTCAGTGTGTGCCCTCATCCTTGGGTTCACTCAGTGCTAATTCCTACTCCCATCTGAATAGACACTGAAACATGATTAACTAAACTGAACTGGAATGCATTCATTGAGTTCCGTTGACTGACAGAATACTACTGAGATTACTGAATTTCCTAGATTTCTAAGATTACTGGGATTTCTGAGTTTACTTGAGTCATGAATCTGACTGAGTTCTACTGAGCATGGCTTGACTGAGAGTATCTTGAAAACTGACACTTGCTCTAGGCACATAGCTAATTTGTTGGGTATAAGTACCCCTAGGACTCGATAGCATGAAACTGACAAGACATGACACTTCTTGACACATGACCATAGTCAATAATTCATAGTACAATCATTGGGGATTTTCATGAAGTATTCGCATGTTATAAGCTTACACATGAATAGGAATGCATGTAAATATATCATAATTTCATAAGCCTAATAGCATGAGCATTATGTCAATCCATTACAAAGCATAACAATAACGTGGGAGTCATATCAAACATAAGAGAGAAACATAGATTCATCAATTTTGGTCACAAATGAGTCATAAGGCATAATCCCTATTCTCTTAGACATTTTATCAAACACCTTGCAAGCATATCTTTAAGCTTAGGCATGAATATTGAAATAATACATCATGGCAACATTTTTACACTTCCAATTCAAGAACTTCAACCATATACTAACATATTTTCATGATAGTCATTAAAGACTTCAACTTGGAAATCAAACAATTAAATAAACATGGATATAATTCAATTCATACCATGAAATCCAAAGTTTATATTTCAAATAGGGTTTCTTGAGCTTCATGGGTGAAAGGAACCCATGAATCAACACTTGGCATACTTGGCTGGATGGTTTCTTGAAGATTGGTAGAGGAAAGCTTGAATTCTTACCTTGGGATTATACACCTAGGGTTTCTTGTTCTTGGGGATTGATCTTTGAGAGAAACCATAATTTGGTGTTGTGGATGAATAAAAAAGTTGTGAGCTCTGGTTTGGTATAATTAGGGGTTAAAACGGGTGGAAAAAACCCAAATACCCTTTTAAAAATAGCTTAAAATTAATGATCGAAAGTGGTGATGGTTTGGGTGACGGTCCGTCGCTCGCTCGATGGTTCGTCGCTGGCTCGACGGTCCGTCGGTCCATCCCATCGTACTTGGCCAGAACCTTAACTTTCTGCCTCGTCTGCGATGGTTTGGTCGACGGTACGGCGGTCCTGACCGTCGCACTTGGCCAGAAGATGGGATCATTCCCTTAGTCACAACAGCTTGGGCGACAGTCCGTCGCTAGCTCGGTGGTCCGTCGGCCTGACCGTTGATTCTAGGCAGTTCCGATAGTTCTCTGTAAAACATCCAGAAGTTTTTATTCTGATATCGGATTTGGATAAAATTTGTATCATTGGAAAGCTAATTCAATTTCCCATATGATAAAAAGTCAAAATTAAGGAAATTCTATCTGATTTAAACATTAATCATTTAGGAAGTTATCACTAACTCTTCTGGAGACTAGATTTGTCTTAAAGAAAGTTCAGGGTACTACAATACCCCTTTCCATTCATAACCTATAAGTGATTCCTACAACCTCCATAACTATCCATTCTGTGGTCCTTATCTATTTTAAATAAATAATAATCATAGTCAATCACTTCTTCTACAGACTATCATACAATCTACAAATCATGCAACAATATTAACCACTCACCACAAAAGGGCATAACACCCCTCACTCAAAGGTTATATAACTAAAACTAACTTCTTTACAAAAAAACTACCCTCACTCTAACTTCTAAACTTATTACTTCATGTCACTAACTTTGGGATCATCTTACTACCAATTGGTTATGACACCATAACATATACTACTACTCGGGTGAAAATACTATTCTAATATTCTGCTACATATCTTTACCCTTAAGCATGACATATGCAATAAGGATTCTAAAAGGGACTAAATACACACCTTACCTCGGGTTCAAATGCATGATGTACATAGATAGGGAAATACACTTGAATCGACACACTATGAAGCACTAATGAACTCCTCTCAAGTCCTTATGCTATTTCATAACTTTATGGATAACTCAATCATAAAGGACCACATCATTATGGATCTAAATTCTTGAACTAGTATCACCTCGACAATGAGGTATAGCTAATAAAATTAGAGTAAAGAAGGATTTTGGATAAATTTCTTAAGGACAACGCTATAGCATGAACTAGATTATGAAAGAATGAGAAACATCTCCTAAATGTCTGATAGCCTCCTGATTATAAGTATGGTGCACAACACACCCATAAAAAACAATCTACTAGACACAACTTTCTAGACACTCTGGGACCATGAACCGTGCTCTGATACCAAGTTTGTTATGACTCGAGCTGAGGCCCTAGCCACGACGGGCATCCCAAACCACGAAGGCTCGAGAAACCCTTTAGCACACCATCATAAGAATAATCCATACATAATTTAAAGTATGGAAGATATAATAACATTCAAGGGAAAATTATAGTACAAATTGTGTCAACAAACTATGATAATACAATACTCATCTTCCATCAACGAAGCCTCTACTGAATACTAACTGTCTAAGACGAGACAAGGCCCCTGGCTAAACCATAAACTGAATTAGAAAAACATATGAATAACATGCCTTATGATAAATAGATTTCTCACCAACTCTATCATCATCCCATATGTTCTAATGATGTGATGGACCATGAGACTGAGCCCCAGAACCTGTACTATGAGGGGGCCAATACTTGAAGAGTATTGGTATGCAGAACAACCCAAAAGTAATATTTTTTTTGTTTAATTTGGTATTTTATTAATAAAAATTCAAAAAGTTTAATCACAAATGGACCAACCCATCCAAAACACAAAAAATCCTACTACTACTCTACTCACCCGGCCTAACCTGGGTCCATAAAAAAACATATAATATCTGAGTAGGGTTTCCAAAAAGGTGCTAAGTTTCCAAATCAGCTTCTCCTTCACGCCTCTCTTTAAAATGAAGATCTTCTTCACTAACTTAAGCTTTCATTTTCTGCTTCTCTGGGTGATTAATGTTGTACCTCCGAGACTCTGGCCTCCTTCTGTTATTAGCTTAAAGAAGTAAGTAACAACTTCTTTTCTTTGTTTAGCTTTTAGAACCTTAGGTTGATTAAACTATTGTTGTTTCTCTTAATCTAGTTGTGTTCTCCGGTGGATAGGAAAATTACCTACTTTTTTTACTGCTATGAAGGATCTAGTCAGCTGAGATGTGCTAGCATAATTGAGTGAGTTGACTTTTGTTTCTCCTTCTCTGTTTTCTCTTGTTCTGTTATTGTTGTTTCTGATATATTCACTTTCTTGTGCTTCACAGATATGGTAGTGATGAAGATACTGGGATTCTTAGACTATAAGTATTCGGTTACCAACCATATTCCCAAGTTTATCAAGATCAAATTGATCCATATACCCTTCCATGATGTTGAGAGTCCTTTTTGTTGGTTGAAGTAGACTAGGCTAGTTAGCTGATGCATTTTTTTTGTTGCCTCCATGGATTTTATATATGATACATGTGAATTTTTCAGCTATAGCCTCCACATCCCTTTTACCCTTTTGCCAGTGAAAGTCTTAAATATGGGCACTGCGATTTATCACTATTAATGATGCCATTTCCTCATATTTCTAACTGCTGAAAGCTTATAATAGTGAATGCCCCTGTGTGTATTTCTAAGTTAGCAAAAAAGTCAGCTAGCTGATTACCTTCTCTGTACATATGCTGATATTGCACCTGTTTTCCCTTCATAAGCTGATTTATCTATCTGACTATAGTAACTATGTTCCATGGGCATTTCTATTCTTCTTTGAGAACTTGCTTCATGATTAGTAAATCCATTTGGATGATCACTTTGCTATATTGTTTCTATTTACAGTGTTTAGCTACCTGTAGAATTGCATTTGCTTCTGCTCGAATACTATCTTCATATTGAATTAGTGCTCTTTTAGCATATAGCAAATCCCATTCACATATTTTAGGCAAAAGGCATATGAACTTCCTTCTAAATGTCCTCTGACTGCTCCATCTGTGTTGTATTTTACCCACCCCTCTGTAAGTGTCTCCCAAATTACTTTGGTAACTTTAATCTTCACTTTCAAATTATAAAACTCACTTAGAACATCTGTCCACTCATTTGGGAATTCCACTATTGGTTTCCTCACCTTCAACAGCATCCTCAGATTCTATATTATATTATAAATAATCCGCATCTATGTTGTGTCCTTTCTGTCATGCTTCCTCTTATTTCTTCTCCTCCATAGTTCCCACGGAATGATACTAGGTAGAGTAAAATAATATGGCTATTCTCTCTGCTTCACCTATGAATTCCACCCTTTGAGAATTATTCCTCTAAGGGTCAAGTCTTGAATATTTATACCTGTAAAATAAGAGAAATAGGACCAAGTCCTGTTAGCATAAAAAGATCTTTTGAAGACATGAGTCAATGTCTCCACTGTAGGCTTTTCACAACGCCAATATTTTAAGGGTCCTTGCATCCCCCACCTCCTTATGTTGTCATCTGATAGTATTCTACCTTTCCACAACCTCCACATAAACAAGCATATTTTAAATGGCAAACCCTTTTATCCATATACTTTTATATGTGTTATTTACATGCTTCTTATTTCTGATGTACTGCCAAGCTGACTTTACTGTAAACTGTCCTTTTGATTCAATCTCCAAATGGGGAGGTCCTTATCTTCTTTTGTTGGTGGTTGTACCTTACAAAGAATATGCTCAACGTATCTTCTAAAAAAATATCTTTGATAACCTGCTCACTCCATCTACCTTTTTTTGCTAATTCACTTACTTTCTAGTACTCTACATCTTCATTACAATTGTCTTATATTATTGAATATAAATCACCCTATCCATTACCATTGTCTTGCCAAATATCAGAATTTCCTTTTCTTATTTGCCATACAATCAAGTGCTCCACCAAATCCCTAGCAATTGACATCTTTTTCCACACTTGAGATCCCCCTGCACCTTTTTTCCACATGACCAACTTAGGATGCTCCTTTTTTTAGTATTTGTTGTATATATATTCACTCCAAATAGATTTTGTAGTTCTAAAATTCCACCATAGTTTACAAAAGAGAGCCATGGAAATGTCTGTTATCCTCCTTCCTTCTGTGGTAAGCACATTGTCTGCCAGTTTACCTAGTGTCTCCCTTTTTTACCAACCTTACTAATCTAAAACAATTGAGCTACAACTCTCTGAATTGAATTCATCACATTAAGGGGTGGATTCATCATTGATAAATAGTGAATAGGGATGCTTTGTATGACATGCTTAATCAATACTGCTCTTCCCTCATATGAAAGAAGCTTTCCGTTCCAAGTCTATAGTTTACTACTTATTTTATTCATCATCTACTGATAGTAATCATTCTTTTTTCTCATATAAAAAATAGGTCAACCAAGGTAAGTGAAACGAAAGTATTTACTCAATATACCAGTAGCTACTTCTGTCATTACCCCCAAACCATTTGAAATATTTTTGTGCAAGTAAATTGCACTTTTTTCTTTGTTGATCTTCTGTCCTGACACCTCTTCATATATATCCACAACTTTTGTTACCATCTTCAAAGTTCCCACCTTTTCTTTACACATGATAATCATATCATCAACAAAGGCTAGATGATTTAATTTAGGACTCCCCTTTAGCATGCCAAACAGTCTGAATTCTCTTTTGTGCATCAAAGTCTTCAATGTCCTTGATAATACTTCTACTGAAATTATGAACAGGGTAGGTGATGGAGGATCACCTTGTTTCAACCCTCTTGAGGATTTGAAAAAACCCTTAGGCTGGCCATTAAGCAATATTGAATACCAGCTGTTCTCCAAGAGTCTGTACACCATATCTATTATAACTTCAAAAATCCTCACTTCCTCAAGACCTTGGTAAGAAATATCCACTCTACTCCGTCATAAGCTTTCATCATATCTAGCTTAATAACTATGTTTAGAGGTTTACCTTTTTTTTCTTATTTCAGAAATTATTTCCTGCACAACCAATACATTTTCAGTAATGCTCCTCCCTTGCATAAATCCATCCTATTCTGGTGCTATCATTGGTGGAAGCAGACCCATAATTCTCTCATGAATAATTCATGAAAATATTTTATTCATGAAATTACTAAGTGATATAGGTCTCATATCAGAAAAGTTGTTTACTACTAACTTTTTGGTAGAAATACCAAGTTGGTATGGGTAATGAACCTAGGTAGTTGAAAGCCACAAAAGAAAATTGTTGTCATTCTATGGATGTCCATCTTTATAATAGCCCATGAATCTTGATAAAAGTCTCATGTCATTCCATCTGGACCCCTGCGTTATTCCTATTCAATCCCATTACAGCTTCTTTGATTTCATCTTCAGTTGGAATTCTTATAATTTCTTTATTCTGCTCATCATTCAGCAACTTAGGTAGTTCGTCTAAAAGAGAAAAGTCATCTGCATCCTTTTGTTATGTAAACTACTTCTAAAAGAAATCTATAGCTGAATCAACTATGTCTTGTATATTTTCCATCCAATCTCCTTCCTTATTTTGGATTCTTCTTATTTTGAGTCTACTTCTTCCTTTAACAATTATATGGAAGAACTTGGTATTCCTCTCCCCATATTTAAACCATTCAAATCTTATTGCTTGATAGGAAGGTGTGGAAGATGCAAATTAAATTATGAAGAAAAATTTATTGCTTGTGCAGTTACTTCTTATGGACAAAAATACTTGTTCACTGTGGACTTGGCACACACCTTCAGAAACAATAAATAATATGGATAATTTTAATATATCATCTTTTGAATATAATTAATTTAATGCTCTGGAAAATGTATAAGATAGTAAATTTAACTGAGGGTAAAATAGATACAAATAGGTAAATTATCCATTGGTTTTTTCAATCTGAACAAGTATTACTAGATATATATATTTTTAATAATAAGGACAAGTAAAGATGGAGGAAGGGAGTACAAAGAATAGGAAAAAATGTGGATTTCATTCGAATTAAATTTATGACATCTGCCCTACATATACCTACACTCAAGTCTTCTCTTAAAAGGAGATGTGTTCAGAAACCAGAACATGGACCATAATAACAAACTTGAAAATATTGTGCAATAATAGCTTAATTAAATGTGACCAACTACAATGTAAGAAATATTGAAGAAGCACAAACTTCACTAAAACAAACCTACTTTTTTCTTCTAGTAAAAAAAATAATTTTATTTATATAATGTACATTCATACTAATGAACTATATGAGTTCATCAGCAAGGGACCAGGTTTCTAATGAAGGTTAGATTACATATGTAAAGAAACTAAAACTATTTTTTGGAAACAAAGTAACAGAAGAGATTTCACGTGAAAACCTCCTTGCTTAAGGTAGGAAAACTATGACTCCTTACAGGATTTCTCAAGCTTCACTATAATGAAGCAACCATTGATTACAGAATCAAGAAGGACTTAACTCTAAATCCTTTCACTCATAATACTTCTATTACAATAAGTTGAGACAACCCTGTCATACCTCTCTAATCGACTAGCTCTAGTTGATCAAAATTAGGTAACTTTACCTAAGCGAACACTCGACATAATAAAGAGAAGTTATTACTCACAATCACAAAAGTCAACTTCTATTCTGGAACAAGATTCAAAACTCAAGAAAGTAAAAAGCTAACAACTAATAGGTACCTCAAAGTGCAACTTCCTATTTCTTGAGCAAGAGCAACTTTTGTAATTACTGGAGAAAAATTGATTTTTTTGTGCAAAAACTGGGTAATGAATTTGACCACCTCTTTACTTAATATGTTGAAGGAAAATTCAAAGAATATTCTACTAGACCAGGTGTCCCTGTATCATATGTTGCACACCTGCACAATAATGTCACTACAGGATAAAACTATGCAGTGTACATCTATCCCACAACATTCCTAAAGAAGTAAGCTTGTGACGGACCTGGTCCCTGATTGTTCTAGAAGTCATTATCAAAACTCAATTCAATAATTTCTCCATTTTTTAGTGATGAAAAACCATGATTGCAAGAACTTTGAATTTTTCCCTTTCACCAGTATTTCACCCTTTTACTAACACTTCCCTCTTATCTACTAGCTTCCCCTTACACAAGTAGTATCATTCTTTAGATATAGGGACCAGGTTCCTTTGAATTAAACTACTTCAGTTAGACCCATATTCCTTTTCTGGCATCATAAAAAATTAAAGATAGAAAACCAAGATAATCAATAAGTGCAATAGGTTAACTCATTACCACTAGAAAAACACTAATATGAATGAATAAACCAATAATAGAGTTAAATCGTAAACATAAATAAAAAGTTTCATCTATTGATAAACTATTATAAATACCATACATAGCATTTCAAAATAAATAAATAACTAAATAATAAAAAACACAAGGACCAAAGGGATACTAACATAATAAGGACTTGAAAACAACATAATTTGGGGGAAAGAGGGTTAAGAGGGAGGAGGTTTGGGAGAAAGAGATCAGAGGAGCATTTCCATCTTGGTATTCTAGGTAGTGTAATATTCAAAAACTGCTTTGTAAGGTCCTCAACCTCAATTGAGTTTCTTGACCTTACCAGATAAAGCAGTAACCTAGATTTTCAGCACTATATTTTCGACGTTCAACTCCTCAGAAGTACCAGGTCCCTCTAATGATAACCGTTGAATCTTCAATTTGAGATGTGATATCTCTACATCTTTGGTTTCCAGTACCAGCCTTAGCTCTTATACCCCTACATTCAATCTCACCTGCATATTTATAAACTTTAAAACTTAGGACTTGGCCCCAAGCTTTCCCTCAACACATTCTTTGTCAATCAAGGTGTTCAAGGTGGACATCTGTTTAACAGTACCAAACACATCTCTCTCACTCACCACCTTAAGATTACTGAACACCCTGTTCAGGAAATACCCATAGGAAATTCCATGTCTTTCATCCTTAACATACAAAATTTTATGCATGTGTTCAATCATCAAGGCTAGCAAGCTTAACAATTCAAATTTGTATAGTTAGTCCTTCAAAAATAGGTCTATTACTGAAGCCATAGTTCTATTCTTAGACCTAGGCAATAGAACCGTGTTGACAAATTTAAAAAGCAACTAAAAGTCAACTTTCAAGAATTTCCTTCTAACCCTTGTAGTAGAGGTTCCTCCAACTTTTGAAGTTGTTTGCATAAACTTCACAAAGAGTTGCTGGATCTTCACTGACCTGATTCCATCAATAGGTATGTCTAGAATCTTTCCAAGGGTTTATTCATTTAGAACCATTTTTATCCCTTGCACCACTGCTGTCAGACTTAACCCATCATCTACAAACTTGATGGTATAAAAAAAATCCTAACTTTCTTTACAAAAACGGATGGAAATAGGACCTCAAATAGGTGTATATAGTCCTTATACCTAACAAATTCAACCAACTCAACCATTCTTGATTGATCAAATATCTTATGGTCTAACACCTTTTCAGACAAAACTTTCTAAGATTTAAAAATCTTATTTCTTTCTTCTCTAGACAAGGCCTTCTTTTCTTTTTGTACTTTTCTTCTTTTGGATGTACTACCTGATTCTTCTTCTATCAGACTTGCATGATAAGGACTAAGTCCTTCTAATATTTTCATCTTTACTAAAGATATTTCTTAGGAGCAGGGTTTTGGGGTTTTTCCCCAGAAGACCTGGTTTACCTGCCCTCTTATGCTTCTTTTCTCTTTTTAGATGTTGCAGCAACAACAACACTATCGTTGTCCTTTTCCTCCTCAACTACATCCACTATATCAATATCCTCATTCTCTACAACTATTTTCTTTTTCATTCTTCTTCTTTTTGTTGTTGCAGTTTTGTTAGCCTTCATAGCATCACCTAGAAATTTTGTATTAACACTTCTAGTGGTATAGCACTTATCCACTTTTCTTGTTCCCTTAGACTTCTCTTTACCCTTAGTTATCCTTTGTCCATGTCTTATCCAATTCAAGGGCTCACTAATAACCTCTTCCACCTCATCTTTCATGAAAGGCTGCACTGGATCATCTAACATTTAAGAGGCTACATAGTCCTATCATAAGTGAAAATAGGAGACATATGTAGAATGGGCTCCTCCAAGGTAGTTTATCAACCTCTTTGATCACCAACCTATAGGGTCAAGCTTTAAACCACCCAGTCTTCCCCTGTCAAGGCACTACACGAAGGGTTAAATTTTTCAACTGGGAGATCTTTCTTGAATAATTCTTTATAAATTGGGTTTGACTCAGAGAGGGTTAGGAAACTGAGTTCTTTGAGGGTTTTAGTGAGCTTATCAAGAACTGGTGTATCAAAAGGAGATATTAGGAACTTTGACTCAAAGTGTGACCCAAACCTGACACTAGAAGCTTCTTCAACATTAGCAATTTTTGGGATTCTTTTAGAAAGTTTTGGAGTTGATTTCATGAAGGTTTCTTCTCCAGTCAAAGACACTGGATTTTTGATGAAAAAAGAATTTTCCTCAGGTGGAGTAGGTGAATAAGGAATTTGAGGTTCACTGAGAGGGGAAGAGTTAGAAGATAAAGTTTCATGAAACACTGTGATTTTGAAGAAAAATAACTATTTTTTTACTTTTTTGAGAGATTGAAGGGCTTTAAAGATGAAAATAATGATATTGTGATAGAAAATGAAAAGAATAGATTTTGATTTTTATTTTTAAAGAGGTTTAATCAAGGTGATATTTGGATTTAAAGGGTAAGACATATCTGGTCCTTATAGGCATGTCCTTTTAAATTTAAATAATTTGACAGTGGTTTAAAAGGGGGAAAATAGGCACGTGGAAATTATGAACAGTTACTTTTATGCAATTTTGAGAAAGAAAATCATGGTACTAACTTGTGGGAAGGGACCAGATCCCTCCCTTTTTTGAAAAAAAATCTTCATTTTATGTATGTCTCACTACCACTCTTTTTTTGCTTACTTAAATATGTGTAAAGTTGCAAAGGATATGGTAATGAGTTAGAAAAATTGAAAAAATATGACTCAAGGATATATACTTCCTATTCATAGCCAAAATTGGGAGGAATCAAATCCACTAAGGCAACTTAGTTCATCTTGATTAGGCCTAATACCAACCTATTTTTTATAAATCGCTCCCCGTGAAGAGCCGTTGTGAAAATATCAGTTGCTTGATTTTCAATTTTGCAAATTTCATGCAAATTGCTCTCTATTCCACATTGTCTCTAAGGAAGTGGTGTCTTAAATCAACATGTTTAGTACTCTTGTACTACACAGGATTCTTTTCTCATATTTAGAGAACTTGTGCTATCGCACATCAATGGAATAGTGTTAGTAATAATTCCAAAATCTTTCAGTTTCTTTTTGATCTATAGTGATTGAGCACAACATGAGGAAACCGCTACATATTCAGCTTCAACAGTAAAGAGTTCAATTGAATTTTAATCCTCAAGAGATCAAGGATTAATAACGCTCAACTTACACGCCAATTTAAGTGCAAGACGGTTGTTGTCAATATATTTATCCAACTTTGATTAGGGGTCGAATTCATGAGGAACAATGTGAGTGGCAACTGAATTATCTCAAAATAAAGGAAACTTGCTAAATTCAAACCTAGAATACAAGTTTGTAAAGATTTGGGGGGGGGGGGGGGGAGGGATAAGTATCAAAACTAATGATTATTTAAAGACTTTTAAAGGACTAATTTGCGGTTCACAAGAATTAGAGTTTAATTAATTAAGCACTGATCTTGGGATTATGCTTTCCTAGGAGAAATTTATTCATGGGACCATGATGATTCGGTACAAGTTTTACTTGTTGATGACGTGGTAGGCTAGGTTGCAAGTCCTTCAGACTAGTTTGTCAATGTAGTCCTAAGGATTTCACTCATAAACCCTTTCGAGTACCTGATGAGTGCGTCAATTAAAGACACCCAATACCTCAATTAGGCACCCCTATTTCTAGGATTATACCCAAGATATTGTCAACTTCATAATCACTTTTATGTCTAAAATAATAAAAACTATAAAAATAAATCAAATAATTGCCTACTATTTCCTTGGTTCCCACATCCCTCTTTCAAGGATGATGAGGGTTCCTAAAGTTCACCAAAACCTCTCTTTCAAGGATGGTTTGAGCTTTCAAGAGCTTGGGGTTTTCACCCATAAACCCATTTAGGTATTTGGGGCTTTCACCTACAAATCCCAACCAATTTAGTCAAGCAATTGTAGAACCCATCTTCAAAAAGCTATCATATGAAAAAATAAATCACAACCCATACATAATAATCCCAAGAGAAAGAACTAGCTACATATAAGAATAATAAACAAGATATACCCAAAAATATCGATTGATTTGATTTGTGAAAGACTAAGTGATTGTTACTTCAAACTTTTAACTTCAACAAATCTTCAATAGGAGATTGCTAATCCTCCATTTGGAAGCTACTCCAATGTATTCACCCTAAATTATTACAATAACTGTCCTCCAAAAATGGAGACTAAGAACTAGCCCAAGTTCCAATAATTAGGAATGGATGAATAATATTCAAAGGGATAGGGTTTGAGTCTATATAAGGACATTCTGGGATCAACAACATGCATTTATAATTCTTCCCTTGGGCTACATTTTCTGCTAGGCTGCAATCGTGATAGATTATCCGCGTTTGCGGCTACCGCGACCACAGTCAAAACCATGCGATCATGGTATGTTTGACCTTTTTGACTAACTGCAATCTCGATCTGAGGCTATGGATGCTCCAGATCACTAAACTATAATTTTTTCCTTCTTTTGAACTTTTTTATCACATATCTACATATTATCATCTCATTACCTATGTTCCTACAAAATGTGGACATTAGTACATTTAATCACAAATATGTCTCACTTATTCATTCAAAATATGGTAATATGCACGAATGTTGAGTGCAAATGAGTGGTTAATTCACCACTCATGAAGGATGAACTAAGAAAGTGAGTCATTTCAGAGGTACATTTCCAATCAAGTAGATACCCTATATAATGAATATCTGCAGACTCAACCAGACAAAAATTGTCTATTGAAGGGTAGAACAAGACCAGGTCCCATGTTTTTTTTAGGTATTTGAAGATCTTTTAAGCATCCTTCAAGTGAGACTCTTTTGGAAAAGCCTGGAACCTAGCACACATGCCCACATTGAATACTATATCAAGTCTTCTAGTAGACAGATATGGTAGGAATTTAGTGATTTCTCTATATATAGTCTCATTTACTGAAGGCCCAGATTCATTAGTATCTATCTTTGAGCTTGTACCTATAGGTGTATCAATGGGATTGGCATCACTCATGTTGATTTTTTCAGCAATTTCTTAATGTATTTTTCCTGAGAAATCATAGTACCCTATGGAGTTTTCTTGATCTACAACCCAAGGTAGAAGTTCAGTTCGCCCATCATACTCATTTCAAACTCACTTTCTATGATTTTGCAAGTTCTTGACATAAAGAGTTTAAGGTTGCACCAAAAATGATATCAACAAGATACAACAACAACAACAACAAACCCAGTATATTCCCACATCGTGGGATCATGGGAGGGTATTATCAAATTTTTCTCTCTAAAAATTATTCTCAAGAAGAAACTTTGACAATCTTTCATAACATGCTTTAAGAGTCTGTTTAAATCCATAAAGAGCCTTATCCAACTTTAGGACATGATGTGGTTGATCAATATCTTCAATAACATGTAGGTTTTTAACATAAATCTTTTTCTTTAGGAAGCCATTCAGAATTTTACTCTTCACGTTCATTTGGAATGGTTTGAACTCTAAATAAGCAGCAAAGGCAATGAGAATTCTAAATACTTCCATTCTTACAACACGATAAAAAGTCTCATCATAGTTAATTCTTTCCTCATGGTTGTACCCTTGTAACACAAGTCTTGGCTTATTTCCATTGATAATGTCATGCTCATCATGCTTGTTTCTGTACACGCATTTTGTTATTATAATATTCCTATCAGTAGTATGGGGATCAGGTGTTAAACTTTGCTCCTTTCAAACTGATAAAGTTCTTCCTGCATTTGATTAACCAGTCAGTATCTTGAGAGATTCATTCATATTTTTAGGATCAATTTTGGATATAAATATTGAAACATCCACAAAGTTTCTTGTTAATGCCCTAGTGTGTATTCTTGATTTCAATGGAGAAGTCGGACTCTCAAGAGGGTGAGATTACTTGTGCTTCCAATTAGACCTTCTTAAAGTTGACTGGGGAACACTGGGAACAAGTCCCTCAAAGATTTCATCTTGAGTCCTTGGTTGAGACCCATCAAATTCAAAATTCTGCAACTGAGGGCTTGTTACTTCTTCTCCTTTTTATCCACCAATCACTTTATCTTGAGTATTTTGGCCTTGAGAGTTTTATTCACTTGGATTATCTCTTTAAATAGGAATAAATTCCTCCATGTCTGTGGCATCACTACTTGAAGGGTCAAGTTTTCTGACTTATCATAAATGAAATGGACACTCTCCTCTACACAAAGTGTTCTTTTTTATGACCTTGTAGGCTTTGCTAATAGAAGAGTAGCCTTCAAATACTGCCTCATCACTTTTGGATTGAATTTTCCCCAACACATCCTCACCTTTGTATAAAACAAAGTACTTGTAACCAAAAGGTCTAAAATAGTCAAGCTTAGGCATTTTGTTAAAGAATATCTCATAAGGAGTTTTGTTGACAATGGACCTGATGAGACACCTACCAGTGACATAGAAATCAATGTTCACTAATTCTATCCAAAATTTTTTAGAAAGACCACCCTTTAATAGTATGATTTTAGAAATATCAATCCGTGTTCTATTCTTTCTTTCAGAAACTCTGTTTTATTGAGGAGTTCTTGGAGATAAAAAGCTATGACTGATTCCATTTTCAGCACACAATTTATCAACTCTGCAACTTTTAAATTTTGTTCCATGATCAGACCTGATCCTTGCAATTTATTATTCAACTTCACTTGAATTTTTTTAGCAAAGATCACCAAAACTTCATATGTCTTATTCTTTGTTCTCACTTGAATTTGAGAGACTTGTTGAGATCTTCTCTTATGTGGGCCATTATTCAAATTATGTTTAATGTCAAGAAAATTTACCTCATCATACTCATCATCATGAAATTTTTCCATGGGAGCAAAGAAAGAGTTGTAAATTATTTCATCATCTTCTATAACCAACATAGAGGCATCTTTAGGTTCTTATTTCATCATCTTCTATAACCAACATAGAGGCATCTTTAGGTTTTTTTTAATTCATCAAATTCACCTAATCAATCACCTTATAAAGCTAAGGACTGCTTAACTGCATAGTCAGAAACAACTTTCCATTTGGGTTTGTCAGGGACCCGGTCCTTCTTTTTTTCTTTGTCTCTTTCAAACTTTATATAGTCTTGATAGTCCATTTTATATAGGGGACAATCCTTAACAAAGATACCTGGCTTACCACATTTGTGGCACAAATTATTTCTACATGTAGGTCTGTTGTTGCTACCTTTCTTTTGAATTTTTCCACTTCTCTTCATGGCTCTAATGAATTTTTGAGATAAGTAGGCAACATATTCATTCTCCTCACTAGAATCAGATTTTGATGCTCTTAAAGCTAAGGATTTCTCCTCCTTAGGCTCTTTCTTCTCTTGGTCCTGTTGCCTTTTTAGCTCATAGGTCCTTAAAATTCCAATTAACTCATCAATGGTAGGATTCTTAAGATCTCTTTCTTCAGAAATGACATTAACTTTAACCTCATTTGACCTAGGCAACATACCCAATATTTTTCTCACCTGTTTTCTTGGTGGAATAACTTCACCAAAATAGTGTAATTCATTGGTGATAGAGGTGAACCTAGTGTGCATCTACAAAATAGTTTCACTTTCCTTCATAGTGAAAGTTTCATATTGAGTAGTGTGCATATTCATCTTGGTTTCTTGGACCTAACTAGTTTCATCATGGCCAGTTCTTGGTCAATTCCAATTTTTTTCGCACTCTCACAAGCTGAAATGCGATTATACTCATCAGGACCTATTCCACATACTAGAAGTTTCTTAGTCTTAAAATTCTTTTCAAACTTTTTTTATCTTCTTCATCATATTCCCTTTGAGTCTTGGGACCCAAATCTATGATTTCACCTTCCTTAACTTCTCTCATGAAAATATGTGGACCATCATAAATTATGTCCCATAATTCATAATCTTCAGTCATTACGAAATCATAAATCCTTGTATTCCACCAACTATAATACTGTCCATTAAACCGAGGTGGTCTAGTGGTTGATTGTCCTTTCTCTAAGTTTGTTGGTGCCATCGCCCGTACTAGGTGTTAACCGTTTAGACTGTACTGATATGATACCGATTGATAAACAATATGAATTCACCACCACCAGGTTCGTAATGAAGTTTAGACTGCAGCGATAAAGAAACTAAAAATAAATTTGCAGAAACAAAGTAACACAAGAGATTTTACGTGGAAACCTCCTTGCTCAATTTCTCAAGCTTCACTATAATCAAGCAACCATTGATTACAGACTCAACAAAACTCAACCAAATTTAAGAAGGACTAAACTTCAAATCCTTACACTCGTAATACCTCTATTACAATTAGATGAGACAACTGTCACGACCTGAGGCTACCCCCTAGTTGCGACAACAGTGCTTATGGTCACAAGTGACCACAAGCTAATCCATAAGTTGGTACCTGCGATGAGCACTGAATAACAAAGTAATACAACACATGTATGGAAGGTAAGTTCATAAGATACTGTAAAACTGGATACTGAAATACGTATCAAAATATGTTTGAAATATCTGATAGAATACTATAAACCAAATTTCTATCAAAAAATAACTATTAACAAAGAAATGACTAACTGGTTGTCTAACTGATTGTCTCAAAGCCTTTAAATATCATAAGGAGTTGATGGGATAGACCCTCCCAACTAACTCCAACTGACTAAACATAAGAAAACACTGAAATAACTAAAATAAACAAATTATTTCCTCGATGGATGTGGACTCACCACTACTGCTACTGAGTAACGCTGAGTTGTCTAAGAGCGGTCGAGAAACTGTGAGTCTGGACCTATGTTATAAGACAACATAGCATAAAGAAAAGTATGCAGACAGTACTTTAAATATATTGGTAAATGAGATGAGGACTAGCTGAAATGCATTAGGTAACTGAGCATAAATGTATGAACATATAATATCTGAGAATGCAAGACCAAGCATAAATATATCTCTGAGATAATCTGTAATCCAAAAGACTGAAAGCTGTATAACTAAATAACTAGAAATTTGTACACTTGGTCCACCAAACCTGAACTGCAATACACTAATTATTGTACTGAGACTGTGGGAGGTATCATATAACCGACATGACCCAATCTGAGCTTATCGAGGTCCAATCTGTAACCTAAGTTAAAAGGATGTCAGTATTGTGCCATGGGTACTAACACTATCTATATGGATCTACTAAACTGGTGTCCCAAAGGACCAGGAAGTCAATCCTAAACAGGTTGGTGACTCCTAAGAGAGTGTCAGTCCTAATGTGGTAGGTCGCATCTCCTAATTCTACACTAGCTATGTTGTTCTAGAACTTAGGGACTGCTTCTAAGGACCCAGTCCTAACTGGCAGGAGAGCTCCCATCCCTAGGTTTGTTCGATGCTAAATCCTACTCCCAACTGAACTAACACCGGCACAGATTTAATTTTGATTGAACCTAACAACTGATATTACTCATCATGATCATAATAACTTAGTAAATGGTAATATTCATGGTGTAATTGAAATCATTACTTGAAAGATCTGAAATCATGTAAAACACGTAGTTATCGGGTGTTCAAAACTTACCAGCACTGAATTATTATCAAATTTGAAAAACTGTAGTATGCAATCGTGGTTCAAAGACCCAAAACATAGACATTTCATCAAACATGTAAGAATCATAAGCTTGAACATGAAAAGGTCTTAAACATGAGGAAATAATATGATTACATGGCTAAATTCATAATTTAGGGATTTATCCTGAAATCAGTTGAACATGACATGGGAACATGATATGACTCATTCTACTTGAAAATACTTGTAACCATAACTTGAAATTGAATTAATAAGAAATTCATGGATTTATTTTATCTTGAACATGTATAAACTCATAAATTAAACCAAAAGAGAGTTTTTGGGCTCCATGGGTAAAAGGAACCCATGGATGAACATCCTGCATACCTTAACAACTAAATTCTTGAAGGTTTCTTGGATTGGAAGTATGAACTCTTGATTTCTTGAGAATGGACCTTGAATTTGTTCTTACGAAAGAAGGAGGGTTTTCTTGGGAGCAATTTGAGTGAAAGAGGGAAATAATGCATTTTTGGAAGCCCCAATTCGTGTTATGGGCAAAATAGGATGAGGAAAAATGACCCAAGTTCCCCTTAGCTTAAAGGACAAGGGGCTGGACGTAAGGCATGGGCGCGCCACAGGCTCCAGACCAATGGGGTAAGCCCCGTGCCGCGGGCTCTGTCCTGGCAGACTAAATCGGACGCCGCAGGCCTATCCTGGTGGTTCCACTGGTTTTATTTTCAAAACACACCCCTACGCCCGTCTCAAAAAATCCGAAACTTCCCCGAGACATTTCTTTATCAACCCCGAACATGTTTCAACTCAAAAAATCAACGTCTCGAGCTTGGGAAGACCGACATAAAAATCATCAAAGTTTAGGGGTCTTGAAAATGACTAAGTCCTTAACACTTAGTGAAAAATCCAAGCCTTGGACCCCTCAAGCATTTTACTAAGAGTTGAATCGAGCTTAAGTTCTTACGGGGTATTACAACAACCTTGCCATGCCTCCCTAATCAACTAGCTCTAGTAGATCAAAGCTAGGTAACTTCACCTAAGCAAAAACTCAACATAATCAAGAGAAATTGTTAATCACAATCACAAGAGTAAACTTATATTATGGAATAAGATTCAAGACTCAAGAAAGTAAAAAAGCTAACAGCTAACAAGTCCCTGAGTGAGCAGCTTCTTATTTCTTGAGCAAGAGTGGCTTTTGCGATTTCAGGAGAAGAATTTATTTTTGTGCAAAATTTGGGTCATGAATTTAATCACCTCTTTACTTATGTATGTTGAAGGACAATTTGAAAAATGTTCTATTGGAACTGGTGTCCCCGCATCGTACGGTGCACACCTGTAATGATGCTACAGGAAAAAATTGTGTAGTGTGCAGTAGTTTACAGTTGTCCCACAACATTCCAGAAGAAGTAAGCATCTGACGCACAGACTTGGTCCCTGAATATTCTGGAAGTCATCAGCGAAACTCCATTCAACACATGCAAAATAGGTGGCTCATAGTACTATTAGCATATGTGCATGGGTTACGTAGTACACAAGAGTTATAACTTACCATTCGAGATTTTTTTATTTATTTAATTTTATCCATCCAGAAAACACCTTTGGTGAAGGTTTGACTTGACTCCTATTTTGTATATTTAGATGAACGAAAGACACAATAAACGGGGAACGTTATAAGAAAATTACCTCCGAAGGTGCATATTTAGGTCTAAAGACACTAATGACTATAAAATAATGGTGAGAAGGACTAGCGCTAACCAAAAAAGGGAAGAGTCTTTAGAAGTCTACATTAGATTCTTCCATCACAGTTCAAGGTTGATACAAGATCAAGATTTAACCCAGGTGTTGTTTTGCTTTTATCCTAAAGGTTGGAATTTGCAATAAAATTAGTTCCATCCTGATTTTCTTTTAGTGCCTTCGAAACAAACACGATTACAAAATGAACATCCATGCCTAAACTTACACCCTATTTTCCTAGCAAATCGGCTACCCGATTTTGTTCTCTTGTAAGGTTGTGGCCAATGGGGGAATTCCTCAGCTAGCGGAGCAACTCCTTGCATTCAATTATAATGTTAGCATAAGTATCATGACCATTATAAATAAATTCAATAGCTTCTTTCGAGTCCGTTGTGTGATTTCAAAGCTTGTGCCGTCCATGGTAATTGCTACTTTCACAAGTTAATTTGTATTAGGATATGTTAGGTATATAGATTTATGATCACACTAATAATAAGTTTCCAATGCAATTTCACTATGATTCATCCAAATTAAGGGTGTCAAACGGGTCGGGCTGACCCGACCCTACCCGGCCCGATTAGCTAACCCGGCCCGGTAAGCCCTAGGGCTTTAGGGTTCCGGGTCCCAGGCCGGTTTTTTTTGTTAAAATGGCCCGGTTAACCCGGCCCGGATCAAGCCCGGTCCAGGCCCGCCGGTTAACCGGCCCGACCCAGCCCGGCCCGGAAATTTTTTTTGATTTTGGGCCAAACTAGCCGTTGGCCCAACGGCTATATAGCCGTTTTTGGGTCCAAACGGCTAGTTTGGGCCCATTTAATAAAAAAAAGAAAAAAACTTTAAAAAATATTTTTTAATCCCCAAAAAAAATCTATAAATACCCTACAACTTCAAATCATTTTTCACACAATTTTTCACTCTCTCAAATCTCATTCTCTCTCAAATCTCAATTCTCAATTCTCTAATATTCAATATATTTAATTTCTTAAAGTGTTCACTTTAATTTTTTAATTTTCGTTTACAAAGTACGAGCGGAAGTTTCTAAAGTCGCAATCTTCGGATACTTCCAAAATTTGGTATTGTCGTTCCATCTCTTACGTTTAATTTTTATTTATTGTATTAATTGTTTAATATTTAATTTTATTATATTTGTGTATTTTGAATATTTTTAGTTTAATTTAATTTATATTATGGATAAATTAAAAAACCTCGCTGCTAAAGGTGTTAAAATTTTTTGTCCCGGAAGCGGTAGTGGTAGTAAAAAGTGAATTACTAGCGGTAGAGGTAGTTCAAGTAATAGATATACCCGTGTGCCTTCGCCTCCGGTACCGCTTGGTACACCTTTTGAGGAAGAAATAGGTGTAGGTGCTCACGATATGGATTATGTAGAAGCTCAGAAAAATTACGGTATAGAAGAAGAAAATGAAGTAGATGCAGTTAATTTAGACGAAGATAATGAAAATATTGCTGAAACACCCGCAGTAGGAGATGCTAACGTTAGATCTGAATCAGTTAATCTCCATTCCCGTCCTCCCAGTGCCCCAAAACCTCGTAAAAGAACTAGTATTGCATGGCAATTTTTTGAACGTATATCAGATATTGAGGTGAAGTGCAATATTTGTCAACAAATATATAAGCATAGAAGTGGAGGCAAGCAAGGGGGTACGGGTACGTTAACGAGACATATAGCTGAAGATCACAAAAAAGAGTTAAATATTGCAAAAGGTGGTGGGGATGTTGGTGGGTCAACGCAAACTAGAATGGACCCAACAACCGGCCAAGTAGCGAAAAAGTATAATAAATTGAGGGACAGGAAAGAAATAGCTAAAATGGTAGCTGTGGGTTGTTTGCCTTTTAGTTTTCCTTCTTCTGATGCTTTTATTCGTTATATACAAGCAATTTATAATCCTATGTTTAATGGTATTCCTAGAACTACTTGTCGGTCTGATATTTTTAGACTCCATTCACAATATTGTTTTTATTTATCAACATTGTTAAAAAATATTCAATGTAGATTGTCCCTAACTTCTGATCTTGGTCGTGCTGTAAATAAAAATGATTATTTAACCGTTACTTGTCATTGGATGGATAGTAATTTCGTGATGCAAAAACGTATTCTTGCTTTTTTATATGATGAAGATCGTAAACATACTGGACAATTTATTGTTGATTCTATTGTTAAAATTGCCGGATATTATGGTATAGAAAATAAAATTTTATGTATTGCTTTTGATAATGCTTCTAACAACAAGACTGCTATAACAAAAATAAAATCTACGCTATCTCCACCCTTGCCTGAAATTTTTCATATTAAGTGTGCATGTCATATATATAATTTAATTGTAAAAGATGGTCTTGAGTTTTTTGAGCTTTATATTGAAAAAATTCGTCTTGCCGTTGGTTTTATTCAAGGAAATAATCGTAGATCGAGAATTAGAGAATTTAAACTTAAATGTCAAGAAAATGGACTTACACCGATTTTGATGCCTGAGGAAATTGATACTAGATGGAATTCTACGTATGAATTTCTAAAAACTTGTTATAAATATGAAATTCCTATTACACTAGCTTTTAACCAACATTGCGATTCATTTGCTGATTCTGCTGATTGCATGCTACATAATTCTGATTGGGTTGTAATTAATGATCTTGTTAAGTTTTTAGAAAAAATTTATGTAGCTACGGTTGAATTTTCCGGTGCTTATTATCCTACTGTTTGTAATATTTTGGCATATATAGTCGATATTTCTGGTTTGCTCCAACAATATAAAAATAAAGAAGGTTATAAAGAAGCTGTTGGCGCCATGTTTACGAAATTTAAAAAATATTTTTTTCCGATTCCCCCTATTTACTTGGTTGGTGCTATGCTAAATCCGTGCATGAAATATAATCATATGTGTCACTTTAGTACTCTTATTTATACTAACTTAGAAATGAATACTAACCATGATTCTGAACAAGTACAGCCTGATTTGTGGACGGCTACGGCTGATGCAAAGGATTATATAGAAAAATTATATAATCACTATGCTGATTTATTTGATTCAGCCTTACCTACAAATATCACTCCAACTGTCGCTCCTCATCCTCCCGAGGAGCCATCATCTTCTAAAAGGCCAGCACATAGTGGTTTTTCTGATTCGTTTTATGATTTAAATTGTTGGAACAGTGTTGATGAGAGAACTTACACATCAACTTATCGGGAAGAGCTGAAATATTATCTTCGGACGGCACCAGAGGATCGCAGACGACGGATCAACACGCTGGATTGGTGGAGGAATAATGAATCACAATATCCTGTGCTTTCAAGATTAGCTAGAGATATCTTGAATGTTCCAATGTCAACTGTTGCATCAGAGAGCGCCTTCAGTCAGGGACGACAGCAGCTTGGAGACAACCGACACTCATTGGGAAGCAATGCAATGAATGTTCTAGTTTGCCTCAGAGATTGGATTAGAGCGGAAAGAAGAAACCAAGGAATGGAACCGGAGCCGAGCGACGAGCTAAAACTTGAAGAAATTATGACTTCACGGGAGAACTCCGCAGAATCAAGTCCAATGCATGGTTTTGCCCCCGTTGACTTCGATTATCCTATGCAAGTTCCCATTAATATTAACATGAATGAGTTGGAAAAAATGATGCATAATTTATAGATTTTTCATTCATGTAAATTATAAATTTTGGATCATTTTGCAATCAATAAAATTCCCCAAATTCATTCACTCCTTAGTCGTTGTTTTTTATTTTTTTTTATTTAACGATTTAAAATTTAAAATTGAATTTCTAGTTTTCTACTTTAAATTAAAAACTTACTTCTAATATATTATTAATTTACTACCAAATATTATTAATTTATTATATTAAGTAGCATATGTTTTGTATATTTGTGCATATATCTTCTATAGAAGTGTATATTTAACGTATACATATGTATATATTTTATAAATTAGTATATAAGTATATCTATACATATTGTAATGTATATATAATGTAGTATATTTTATAAGTAGTAATATATATACATTTAATGGTGCGTATACACGTGTATATATCTTCTATAGAAGTGTATATTTAATGTATACATGTGTATATGTTTTATAAATTAGTATATAACTATACAAATATATATTGTAATGTATATACATTATAGTATATTTCATTTAAAGTATTACATATACATAGAATAGAGTGAATGGATCTTCTATAGACGTGTATATTTAACGTGTACATGTGTATATATTTTATAAATTAGTATATAACTATACAAATATATATTGTAATGTATATATATTGTATATATCTCATTTAAAGTATTACATATACATAGAATAGAGTGTATATATGTGAATAGATCTTCTATAGACGTGTATATTTAACGTATACATTACTTTATGTTTTATAAATTAGTATATATATTGTAGTATATACTTTTTTTAAAGTAGTACATATATATTGAATGGTGCGTATATATGTGTATATATCTTCTATAGACGTATATCTTTAAAGTATACAAGTGTATATGTTTTATAAATTAGTATGTAACTATATATATATACATATTGTTGTATATATATATATATGTATATCACTATACTGTAGTATATATTTTATTTAAAGTAGTACATATATATTGAATGGTGCATATATATGTGTATATATCTTCTAAAGTAGTATATATTTAATGTATACATGTGTATATGTTTTATAAATTAGTATATATATATATTGTAGTGTATATATATATATATTATACTATTATAGCATATGTTTTATTTAAAGTAGTACGTATAGTCATATATAATTATATATTGAATGGTACGTATATATGTGTAATTGTTTATACTTTATATATTTTTTAAAAAATATATATTGTATATTGGAGTGTATATAGTGTATATTGGAGTGTATATAGTGTATATTGGATTTTTTATTTATTTTTTAAACGGGTTTGACCAGTTTTTAACCGGGTTTGACCGGGTTTGACCGGGTCTTGGTGGGTTTGACCGGATTGGGTTAAGTGGGCCGGGTTCGGGTGGGTTTTAATTTTTTTACTGTTTGGTCGGCCCGGCCCGACCCGGTTAACCCCAAACCCGGCCCGTCATCGGCCCGGAACCCGGATAAAATGGGAGGGCCGGTTCCGGGTTGGCCCGGCCCGGCCCGTTAGACACCCTTAATCCAAATCATGAGATTGCAAAAATATGGTTTAATAGCCTTTCCGTGTAACTTTCTCCTTAGTTAAAGAACGTCCAAAAGATAAGCTAGGCGCCATAAATCCAAAAGGTAATGCTCCTTTAGTCTCAATTTATGTGAATTAATTTGACTTAGAACGAAATTTAAGAAAGAAAGATTTGTGAAATTTATGGTTTTAAATAAGGCATAATGTGGTGTAATGATTGTAGACCTTATTTTTATTATTTTAAAATTACCTTGTGATTTTTATGCTACTAGACTTGTGAAGGTTTTTAGAAATTACAGAATAAAGCTATACCACTAATTGTAGACTAATTTTACAAATTATTTGACAATTAATTAATTAACCTAGTGATTTTCATGTTATAAGACTTGTAAAGGTCGTTAGAAATTACAGAATAGAACTATACCACTAATTGAAGACTAATTTTACAAATTATTTCTATAATTAATTAACCTTGTGAGTTTCATGCTATTAGATTTGTAAAGGTTCTTAAAAATTGCAGAATAAAGCTATACCACTAATTGTAGACTAATTTTACAAATTATTTGTATAATTAATTAACCTTGTGATTTTCATGCTATTAGACTTGTAAAAGTTCTTAGATATTACATAATAAAGCTATATCACTAATGGTAGACTAATTTTACAAATTATTTGTATAATTAATTAACCTTGTGATTTTCATGCTATTAGACTTGTAAAGATTCTTATAAATTACAGAATAAAACTATACCACTAATTTTAGACTAGTTTGACAAATTATTGGTATAATTAATTAACCTTGTGATATTCATGCTACTAGACTTGTAATGGTTCTTCGAAATTGTAGAATAAAGGTCTACAACCTATTACCGAAAAAAAGAAAAAAAGGATAAAGGTCTACACCATTAAAGTTTAAACTCGTTGTTGTGTTCACTTTTTGCTTTTAAGTCAATGAGTGTACAGTGTAAATTGTCTTCCCTCCGTTTAAAAAATAATAATCTATTTTTCTTTTTAGTTCATTTAAAAAAGAATGATTCTTTTTATGTTTTGGTAATATTTTAATTTCAACTTTCCAAATAACATGTTTAGGACCACTAGATTAAAAGACATTTTGGTACATTTAACACAATTTTAATTTAAGATTACAAGATCCAAAATTATTTTTTATTTTCTTAAACTTTATGTCAAGTTCATTCTTTTTTAAATGGAGGGAGTAGTGATTATGTACTTTCAAAACACATGCATGATACTTACCTTTATTTATGATTTTATTATTGGCACCTATATTATTTACCAAATATGTCCCGACTCCAGGTCTAAAGTTTTTTCAGCGTGGCCCTACTAATGTACACCAAACCAACGCTTTTTCACGTGATAAGAACTCGTTTGGTATTAGAAATAAGAAGTAATTAATTTAGAAGTTCATTTTAGAATAAGTTTATCTTGTATTTAGAATAATTAATTTTGAAATTAATTTTAGAATGAGTTTATCCTATGTTTGATTAGAAAAAATCGTGAGATAATTTATCTTGAAATTAGGCATGTCGAAATTAAAGTATTATTTTTATTTCTTATTGAGAATGATATAACAATCTCGAAATAACTAATCTTAAAATAATTAATCTCCAGAATAATAATCTGAGGATAACCAGTAATTAAAGAGTCATTCATCCACATGGACATGATTTTCAAAAAAGAAAAGGAAAAAATAAAACAAAAGTGAAATTCGTGTTGACCTTAGTTTGAACTTCATGTTCTTCAAGATCACAAACAAAGTTGAGTTAATTTTGGTCTTAAGTGGGTGTTTGGAAGAGATTATAATTTGGTCAAAATAGATTATAAGTTATTTTTAGCTTAAAAATGTGTTTGACAATTTTAATAATTGCTTAAAAAAAATTCTTTCTGACTTTTTTTAAGCCAAAAATAAAAAGTATATAGCAAATAGCGGGGTTTTTTTTTTTTTTTTTTAAACTTATAATCTATTCAAGTTGACCATTTAAATTGTCTTTGTGTCCCTTTCAATTATTACTTATTTCAATTGTAGCCTTGTAGCCCTAATTCTCATTCACTACTATAACCACATTTCACGGCACACTTCACACACCACATTATTACTTATTTCAATCTTTGTGACCGTTTTTCTTCAAAATGGGAAAAGTCTCTGGATTAACTTTCTTGATTTTCACCATATTAATGGTGACTTTATTAGTACTACCTTACAAGTTTCACCTGTAAGATTATTTAAGGGTATTTATGGAGTAAGATGATACAACAAGAATTTGTCATTCATGAAAATATTTTCTTAAAAAAAATAATATATATATATTAAAATATGTATATTAATTTTAATTTGAATCATTTTAACAATAAAAATTATTCCTAATAATAATCAACTTTATATATTATTATCAGTTATAAAGGTATTTCAGTCATTTTGACAAAAAAAGTGCTTAAAAGCATTATTTACTAAATACATCAATAATTTTTTTTTCAGTTTCAGCACTTTTATCCAAACACTTAACTACTTATTTTTAAAATAAGTTTAACACTTTCAAAAGCACTTTTAAAAAAAAAAAATTCAACCATTTTTTTTTTCAGCCTATCCAAACGGGCTCTAAATTTTTAAAATAAAAAATCATCCACGGTTCGACAATAACACAACGTAAAAATTTGAACTTTGCGGGGTCTAAATTATAAGATAAGGTGTAAATAGTATAATTGGTTTCAAAATTATTTTTATACATATTTAAAATTTCTTGTAAAAACACAACGTTCAAATTAAAAGTTGAGTTCGACCAAATTAACAGGTTGACTTCTAGCTCTGCCTCAAACTCCAGCCTGTTCATTTCAACTCAAAAAGATTACAATGAGGTGTATATTTTAATATTTCTTTCGTCCCTCTATGTGATACCACTTAAAATGAATAGTGCATATACTTATACAAAAATTAACCTAAATCATAGATGAATCTAGAAATACTAAATTTGATTATTTTTTTCAAAATCAAAAAAAAAAAAGAAGAAGAAGAAGAAGAGGAAGAATCCTTCTTTGCATCACATCTTTCAAAAGGGAAATTCTAAGAATATCAACACTCAAAATAAGTCTATTTATAATAAAAGTTGAATTGACTCTTCTTTAAGCTGATTCTAAAATTTGGCACCTGTATTTTTATCATTCTTGATTAAGGCTTTAACTCTCCTTTTTTAGAAGTGGGCGATCAAAATGAATCCTCCATTTATTTAAAATACTAAAATATGTCATGCATTTAAAATGATATCAAAGTAAGCTTTACTCACATTTTTTATGAATTTTACCTTTTTCTCTTTAACGAAAGTTTGATAACGGAGTTAACTTTTAAAAAAAGTGTAAAACTGACAAAAAATGTGAGTTATCCTTTTCAATTTTACAAAGCTCACATGATAAGTGAGTTATATATTTATTTTTATAAAACTCACATATTATGTGAGTTATCTATTGAATTCAAAAACTATCATTTCCCTTTCATGGTCCACTCCCCCAATTCACCTTTATTCGCAATTCACCTTAAAAAATACCAAAACCCTATAATTTCCCACTTTGATTCTCCACATTTGATCCCCAACACAAATTTTAGTAGATTCTCAATCATTGATCATACGTTGTTCTTGTTAGATGCTTGAAAATCAAGAAATAATTATGGTTCAAGTTGGGGAAATTCTCTAATTTTTTTCTAAAAAAAATTATTGATTTATTAATACTAGTTGCAAGACATCATTTCCTAGTGTGATTGAACCGTGCAAATGTCCCATCCTTCACAATGGGACCGTGAAAATATTATACAACAGTAGATATCGTGAAGAATGGGACATTTGCGCGGTTTAATCACACTAGCAAATGATATCTTGCTGCTAGCATAAATAAATCAATAATTTAAAAAAAGAATCACTACTAAAAAAAAGGCTAAAACCGACCACCAAAACCTTCCACATCTGGAAGGTTTTTATAAAAAACCGACCACAAAAGCGACCAAAATCTGTGGTCGGTAAAGTTATGGTAGTTTTTCCAAAGTCGACCACAAGTGGTCAGTTTTTTTAAAAATATATATACATATTTAAAAATTATTATTATTTTATTAAAGTTAGAAAAAATTATTTTAGAGAAAAAAAAACTACCAAAGGTGGAAGGTTTTTTTATTAAATTAATTAATTTATTTATTAAAAAACCGACCACAAGTGAAAGATTTTTTGTTAAATTAATTAATTAATTTATTAAAAATCCGACCACTTGTGGAAGGTTTTTTATTAAATTAATTTATTAATTTATTAAAAAACCTACCACAAGTGGTAGGTTTTCTGCAAAAAAATATTTGCAAGTGGTCGGTTTTTCTGGGTATTTTTTAAAAAAAATAAAATTCTGAACCCAAATACAGCATATGCAACAACAACAATACAAAAATGCTTTCAAAAGTGTATAGGACATACAAAATGTCCAACAAAATATGAAAATTCTACAACAATAGTTTCAAAGTACAACACATACAAAAATAAAAAACCTAAGAGTCACTATCATCTAATTCGTCATCGTCTTCCATATCATCATCCGTGCTGAAATCATCCAGGGGGCCCAGACCCTTTGCAGCCCGAACTGCATCACCAGGACACGGAGGAATATTCCCCGCAATCTGAATGAAACAGCTCATCTGCTGCTGCAGCTTCTTGAATTGTGATGTTGTTGCCTTCTCCGTCTTCTTCTGCCTCTCTCTCTGTTCAGCAATCTCTTGAGTGAGTTGAGAAACCGTATTTTGTAGGCTTTAAATCCTTTCTCTATCAACTGAAGAGCTAGATTAAGAAGGGCCGGACGAACACCTAACATTATTGCCAAACGTTTTTGTGGTATCCAACCAAATGGCCTCTATTTGCAGGACCCACAACTTTTTCCCACAACTCCTCCTCTACATGTTGGAGTATTGGGTCACCCTGACTTTCAAGAGGCAGACTACTACGATACGCATCGAGAAGACGCATATATTCGTCCTATATTCAAAGAAAGTTAATACTAAGAGTCAAAAAATATTAAAATGATTATAATTGAATATCAACTTTAAGAAAAAAAATCATAAATTCAGAATTTGTTATTTACATGGACAGTTTTTGCACGAGCTTCAACCCAGACATCTTCATGAGTCGGGTTCTTTTTTTTATCACATGAGTCTCCTCGTATAACTCATATTGTGGTATTTTCCTACCCTTTTCTTTTTTCTTGCATATGAAAACATTATCAATGTTCAAATAATTAAAAATTTAAATATATAGAAACAAACAATTAAAACTGTAAAAGTTACATACCATTATTTCCATCACAACAAGAGTACTTCTGGCACCCACAATATGTAGGGAGCCACCCTTGGATGATGCCCGAGCTTTCTTACCTTTTTCACTCAACAATTTGTATTCTTCGCCATTCCAATAGAGAAGATACAGTTGCCATGCGGATTCAGGAATCCACTTAGGTCTTATCGATTTCTTTCGGGCATATTCCAAGAGATTATTAAATCTGGCTCTACATCTAATGAAAAAGTTCTTTTTTATACGAAATATATTTACATCATCCCACCAGTAAAATTTCTACAACAAAAATATAATATTCAATCTTTTGTTATAACAAAATGTAAATAAGTAGTCGATAAGTTAAATTCTTACCTTAAATTCTTCAAACATTCTATCCCTGTCAAGTTCTGGAACCTTTAGCCAGTTGGTCCAGTAGCCATTGAAGTGGCGAGTAATGCATGTCCGCACCTTTTTTCCAGCTCCACCATCCGGCCTAAACCTACAACAGAACATCAAACATTAATTTCATAGACCATAATAATATAGTAATGAAAAAATGAGTAACGTTATTATATTTAGAAATCTTATCCTTTCCCAACTGGAACAAGATAAATCCTCCTAGAATCATCTTTGTATCCTGGCTGCATAATAAGTGTTGATGGATACACTGGCGTGGGTGGATCTGAAGCACCAGATGGAGTGCCTCCAAGCCGAAGATCCGACAATCCAATAGATCCCGCAGAATCACTGTGCGAAGCTGCGTGACTGCTGCAGGAGGGTGTCGATGATGGTACATGTCTGGAGGGGCCAGCGTCTGTACGATAGTACTGTGCTGGAGGTGGCACGGTCATAGGAGCAGAATGAGTCGGTGCAGACCCATGTAGTGGCCCCCCATGCATAGAAGTAGGTATCAAATCCTCTGACAACCTAGAATGTGAGGGTCGTACTGGCATGTTAGCAAACCGACCCTCAGATATATGAATACCTTGTGGCGGTGTAAGGCGGAGGTTGTCGATTCTTTTTTGATTTTGTAGTATCAACTTTTCCTTTACCTCTATCATCTCTGTCTGACATCTAAATTATGTTAAGTTAACAAGTAGTTAGTTCCTACAAAATGAATGTATACGAAAAGATTTCAAGTATATAATTTCAAGTTACTAATTCATATTTCAAATCGCTCCAATAACACGATATATAGACAAAAATATTGTTATTACTATATAAATTGTGGAAAAGTGGAAACAGCAAAGTAAAACAGTATATTACGTATCAATCTTAAACAAGAAACATAAAGGTAAATATATAATACAAACCATATCGACATAAAAACATAATAAATACAACCTACACATCTAATCTTCATCTTCTGAAGATTCTTCACTAAACCATTCACCCTCTTCGGAGGTTTTCTCATCTCCTACCCACTCAGCCTCTTCTTCCGCAATATTAACTTCTTCAAATATATTTCTCGGGTGATTCAAACCATCCACTAATTCAACGTCTACTAGCTGGTGATTAATCTGAATTTCATTTTGATACACAGTCTTCAGTACATTCTCAACTTCCACCCAGCCTATAGGCTTTGTTTTGATTACAGCCCACCAATCAGACTTGTCATTGTACAACGGATAAGGAGCATAATACACCTGTTTAGCATTTTGTGCTAAAATAAATGGATCGTAAATAGGATACGAGCTATTGTGCTTCACTTTAATGATATTATGCTCCCTATGTACTCTTGTGCCTAGATCAAACCACTTACATCGAAAGAGGAAAACTTTTTTTATTAGAAAACCAGCGTACTCCAGTTCTAAGATCTCCTGTATGATGCCAAAGTAATCAACATCATCATCACCTTTAACCCAAACACTAGTATTATTTGTTTTCCTTGAACTGGAGTGTTGTTCGGTGGAAAATTTAAAGCCATTTACTTTGTATTGGGACATTGCATTAACTTCAACTGGACCCAAAGAAATATCACTCAAGAGCTGATCGTATGCGGTTGCATTTGGTGAATGGTGTACCTAAAAATATTAGACATATATATATTTTAGTTGAGGAGTGTGTAAATATTTAAACTTTGTAGAAATAATACACTTACGAACCTCATTTTTAAACCATATTGCAAAGGATTCATACACTTAATTTTCGTGGAATTGAGTCTTAAATGACTGAAAATGCAACATGGGAAACATAATTAGTTTCTTTAAGGGAATATGTAAACAAATAAGATATGTTAAAATTTTAATTTCCTTACTTCAGAAAGGGCTTAATTTTTGGGCAATTCAGCATGACATATAATGTTGCTGATTTGCGCTCCATGGGAGTGAGACGACGAGGTATGATCTTTTTAACCTTATAACCAGATTGATTGAAAATTGATATTGGTTGCAAATGAGGTGCATTCACATCGTCCTAATGACAATTCGGTCGTTTTCTTGAACAAGCAACTTCATCACGAAAGTAGTACGAACAAAATTGAGAAGTTTCTCTTGCAAGATATGCCTCAACTATAGAGCCTTCAACCCTATGTTTGTTTTTGGGACCCTTTTCCAATTTTCCAATTTCCCTGTACAATCTTAAGGTTAGATGTGTACTATATTTAAAAAACATATGTATGAATTTAAATATATTGCAAATGCTTACCATTCGAATGGATACATCCACCTAGTTTGAACTGGACCGCCTAGCTGAGCTTCGTGCACAAGGTGAATGGGAAGATGTTCCATCACATCGAAGAATGCTGATGGGAAAATCTTCTCCAATTTGTTGGTAATAACAACAATATTGTTTTTCATTCGCGCCAATTTTTCTTCTTTTAATGTGGTGGAACATAAGTCCTTGAAGAACAAACTAATCTCTACTATTGGTTTCCATATGTTTTCAGGTAAACTAATAAAAGAAATTGGAAGTAATTGTTCCATGAAAACATGACAATCATGGCTTTTTATTCCATGCAAGATTTCTTGTGTCATATCAACCCTCTTTCCTAAATTTGAGGCATATCCATCGGGCATCTTCAAACTTTGAACCCACTGACATATTTGACGCTTTTGGTCTAACTTGAATGTAAAAATAACCTTGGGCTTAAGAACATTGTTTTTGGGCCCCTATTGTAAGTGTAATTCTCTGCGGTTGTAATATTCTGGAAAGTCAAGTCTGGCCTTAGAATTATCCTTTGATTTGCCGGTGACATCCATAACTGTGTTGAACAAGTTTTCAAAATAGTTCTTCTCAGTATGCATGACATCAACATTATTTCTAAGTAAATTATCTGGCCAATATTCTAACTCCCAAAATATACTTTGCTTAGTCCAGTTATGCGAAATGCCATATCCATCAAGCCTGTACAATCTTTCCTCACTGGTTTTAGGCAAATCCTGAACTATTTCCCAGATGTCATAACCAGACAGCCTTGGAGGTGGACCATCATGTTCCCTTTTATTCCTTCTGAATGCATTCTTGAGTCTCCTAAATTCATGATCATGTGGCAAGAAACAACGATGACAATCAAACCATGAATTTTTCCTGCCATGTCTCAATGTGAAGGATTTTGTTTTTTCCATGCAGTATGGACAAGCTAGCTTTCCAGCTGTCATCCACCCAGACAACATTCCATAAGCAGGAAAATCATTAACAGTCCACATTAGATATGCACGCATATTAAAATTTTGTTTAAGAGAGATGTCCCAAGTTTTAACCCCCTCATGCCATAAAATTTGAAGTTCATCGATCAAAGGTTAGAAGTAGACATCTATTCCGCTTTTGGATTACGCGGGCCAGAAATAACACAATTCAGAAATATATACGGACTAGTCATCAATATTTCAGGAGGAAGATTATAAGGAGTGATAAATACAGGCCAACATGAATATAGCGCACCACCAACTGAAAAAGGTGAGAACCCATCGGCACATAATCCCAATCGAATGTTGCGTGGCTCAGCTGCAAAATCTGGAAAAGTTGCATTAAAATGCTTCCAAGCCTCTCCATCAGAAGGAGGACACATAAAACCTGTGAGCCTTCTATTTTCACTGTGCCATCTTATATGAGGAGCTTAGCTGTTTGAAGCATATAACCTCTTCAACCTTGGTATAAGAGGTAAATAATGCATCACCTTTGATTTCCAGTAGAACCACACTTATATCGAGAGTGCTGACAAAACTTATAAAACTCTAGGTTAGTATCTTCCTTAAAGTATAACATGCAACCATTTTCACAACAATCAATTCTAACCGAGGAGAGACCTAACTTTGACATCAATTTTTTTGCCTTATAGAAAGAATCAGGAACCTCCAAGCCGGGGTAAACTAACTCTTTAATAAGGTCTATCATTGAGTCCATTCCTTCTTCAGTAATATTCCAGTCATATTTAATACTTAGTAATCTAACAACAACAGACAAACAAGAGTGCGAACACCCATCAAACAAAGGATGACTAGCAGCATGCAATTCTTTGTAAAAATTGCCCACTTTGCTATTAGGAACATCTTCAACAGTTTCCCTAATGTCAACCCCATGTTGAAACCAAAAAGCATCGTGCACCATTTCTGTCATCCTAGTATGTTGATATTCATTATGCCCTGTAGATTACTACTTTCTCCAACAACAAAGTTATTTTGCGCTACATTACCATGAATACCACACAATCTTAAAAAGACCTCGTGAAACCCCTTTCTATAAAGATGTTCCTTCACATCTTCTTCACTTACAAGATTTATACCATCACATCTAACACAAGGACAACGAATAACTCGATAACGTGTCCACATATCGAGTGTCTTAGCATGTTCAATAAATCTTTTGACACCTTCAACAAATTCCTCCCTAATACCCGCTCTATTATCATTGTTGTGTTGATATATCCATCTATAATCAGGTTCCATCTACGCAATCAATCAGATACAACTAATTAGATGAAGTCACAAAACAGAAAAATTACCTTCAAAATCCCAATACTTAAACATTTTTTAGTGACTAAGTCACTTACCAACTCAAATTCTAAACACAAAAATCACCTTTAAAGTCCATTTACTTAACCATTTTCACGTGAATAATTCACCTAACAAACCATATTCAAAATACAAAAATCACCTTTAAAGACCATATACTTAAAAGTTTTCAAGTGAATAATTCACCTAACAACTCACATTCAAAACACAAAAATCATCTTAAAAATCCCGATACTTAAACCATTTTCTAGTGACTTAGTCACTTACCAACTCACATTCAAAACACAAAAATCACCTATAAAGTTTCTATAGTTAACCATTTTCAAAGTGAATTAGTCACCTAACAAACCATATTCAAAACACAAAAATCACCTTCAAAATCCCTATACTAAACCATTTTCTAGTGACTTAAGTCACCTAACAAACCATATTCAAAACACAAAAATTACCTTTAAAGTCCCTATACTTAACCATTGTCAAGTGAATAATTCACCTAACAAACTAACATTCAAATCACAAAAATCACCTTTAAAGTTCATATACTTAACCATTGACACTTGAAAAATTCACCTAACAAACCTTATTCAAAACACAAAAATCACCTTTAAAATCCATATACTTAACCATTTTCAAGTGAATAATTCACCTAACAACTCACATTCAATACACAAAAATCACCTTAAAAATCCCGATACTTAACCATTTTCTACTAACTTAGTCACTTACCAACTCACATTCAAAACACAAAAATCACCTATAAAGTTCCTATACTTAATCATTTTCAAAGTGAATTAATCACCTAACAAACCAAATTCAAAACACAAAAATCACCTTCAAAATCCCTATACTTGACCATTTTCTAGTGACTTAGTCACCTAACAAACCATATTCAAAACACAAAAATCACCTTTAAAGTCCCTATACTTAACCATTTTCAAGTGAATAATTCACCTAACAAACTCACATTCAAAACACAAAAATCACCTTTAAAGTCGATATACTTAACCATTTTCACATGAATAATTCACCTAACAAACCATATTCAAAATGCAAAAATCACCTTTAAAGTCCATATACTTAACCATTTTCAAGTGAATAATTCACCTAACAACTCACATTCAAAAGACAAAAATCACCTTCAAAATCCCGATACTTAACCATTTTCTAGTGACTTAGTCACTTACCAACTCAAATTCAACACACAAAAATCACCTTTAAAGTCCATTTACTTAACCATTTTCTAGTGACTTAGTCGCTTACCAACTCACATTCAAAACATAAAAATCACCTATAAAGTTCATATACTTAACCATTTTCAAAGTGAATTAGTCACATAACAAACCATATTAAAAACACAAAAATCACCTTCAAAATCCCTATACTTAACCATTTTCTAGTGACCTAGTCACCTAACAAACCATATTCAAAACACAAAAATCACCTTTAAAGTCCATATACTTAACCATTTTCAAGTGAATAATTCTCCTAACAAACTCACATTCAAAACACAAAAATCACCTTTAAAGTCCATATACTTAACCATTTTCACGCGAATAATTTACCTAACAAACCATATTCAAAATACAAAAATCATCTTTAAAGTCCATATACGTAACCATTTTTAAGTGAATAATTCACCTAACAACTCATATTCAAAACACAAAAATTTCCTTTAAAGTCCATTTACTTAACCATTTTCTAGTGACTTAGTCACTTACCAACTCACATTCAAAACACAAAAATCACCTATAAAGTTCCGATACTTAACCATTTTCAAAGTGAATTAGTCACCTAACAAAGCATATTCAAAACACAAAAATCACCTTCAAAATACCTATACTTAACCATTTTCTAGTGACTTAGTCACCTAAAAAATCATATTCAAAACACAAAAATCACCTTTAAAGTCCCTATACTTAAACATTTTCAAGTGAATAATTCACCTAACAAACTCACATTCAAAACACAAAAATCATCTTTAAAGTCCATATACTTAACCATTTTCACGTGAATAATTCACCTAACAAACCATATTCAAAACACAAAAATCACATTTAAAGTCCTATACTTGACCATATTTAAGTGAATAATTCACCTAACAACTCACATTCAAAACACAAAAATCACCTTCAAAATCCCTATACTTAACCATTTTCTAGTGACTAAGTCACTTACCAACTCAAATTCTAAACGCAAAAATAACCTTTAAAGTCCATTTACTTAACCATTTTATATGTGAATTAGTCACCTAACAAACCATATTCAAAACACAAAAATCACCTTAAAATCCCTATACTTAACCATTTTCTAGTGACTTAGTCACCTAACAAACCATATTCAAAATACAAAAATCACCTTTAAAGTCCCTATACTTAACCATTTTCAAGTGAATAATTCACCTAACAAACTAACATTCAAAACACAAAAATCACCTTGAAAGTCCATATGCTTAACCATTTTCACTTGAATAATTGACCTAACAAACATTATTCAAAACACAAAAATCACCTTTAAAGTCCATATACTTAACCATTTTCAAGTGAATAATTCACCTAACTACTCACATTCAAAACACAAAAATCACCTTTAAAATCCCGAAACTTAACCATTTTCTACTGATTTGTTCACTTACCAACCCACATTCAAAACACAAAAATCACCTTTAAAGTCCATATTTTTAACCATTTTCAAGTGAATAATTCACCTAACAACTCACATTCAAAAATACAAAAATCACCTTCAAAATCCCGATACTTAACCATTTTATAGTGACTTAGTCTCTTACCAACTAACATTCAAAAAACAAAAATTACGTATTAAGTCCTTATACTTAACCTTTTTCAAAGTGAATTAGTCACCTAACAAACCATATTCAAAACATAAAAATCACCTTCAAAATCCCTATACTTAACCATTTTCTAGTGACTTAGTCACCTAACAAATCATATTCAAAACAAAAAAATCACCTTTAAAGTATCTATACTTAAACATTTTCAAGTGAATAATTCACCTAACAAGCTCACATTCAAAACACAAAAATCACCTTTAAATTCCATATACTTAACCATTTTCACGTGAATAACTTACCTAACAAACCATATTCAAAACACAAAAATCACATTTAAATTTCCTATACTTGACCATTTTTAAGTGTTCACCTAACAACTCACATTCAAAACACAAAAATCACTTTCAAAATCTCTATACTTAACCATTTTCTAGTGACTAAGTCACTTACCAACTCAAATTCTAAACACAAAAATAACCTTTAAAGTCCATTTACTTAACCATTTTCAAAGTGAATTACTCACCTAACAAACTATATTCAAAACACCAAAATCACCTCAAAATCCCTATACTTAACCATTTTCTAGTGACTTAGTCACCTAACAAACCATATTCAAATAACAAAAATCACTTTTAAAGACCCAATACTTTACCATTTGCAAGTGAATAATTCACCTAACAAACTAACATTCAAAACACAAAAATCACCTTTAAAGTCCATATACTTAACCATTTTCACTTGAATAATTCAACTAACAAACCTTATTCAAAACACAAAAATCACCTTTAAAGTTCATATACTTAACCATTTTCAATTGAATAATTCACCTAACAACTCATATTCAAAACACTAAAATCACCTTTAAAATCCCGATACTTAACCATTTTCTACTGAATTAGTCACTTACCAACTCACATTCAAAACACAAAAATCACCTATATAGTTCCTATACTTAAAACATTTTCAAAGTGAATTAGTCACCTAACAAACCAAATTCAAAAACAAAAAAATCACCTTCAAAATCCATATACTTGCCCATTTTCTAGTGACTTAGTCATCTAACAAACCATATTCAAAACACGAAAATCACCATTAAAGTCCCTATACTTAACCATTTTCAAGTGAATAATTCACCTAACAAACTGACATTCAAAACACAAAAATCACCTTCAAAGTCCATATACTTAACCATTTTCACGTGAATAATTCACCTAACAAAAAATATTCAAAACACAAAAATCACCTTTAAAGTCCATATTTTAAACCATTTTCAAGTGAATAATTCACCTAACAACTCACATTCAAAATACAAAAATCACCTTAAAAATGCCGATACTTAACCATTTTATAGTGACTTAGTCTCTTACCAACTAACATTCAAAACACAAAAATCACGTATTAAGTTCTTATACTTAACCTTTTTGAAAGTGAATTAGTCACCTAACAAACCATATTCAAAACATAAAAATGACCTTAAAAATCCCTATACTTAACAATTTTCTGGTGACTTAGTCACCTAACAAACCATATTCAAAACATTAAAATCACCTTTAAAGTCCCTATCCTTAACCATTTTCAAGTGAATAATTCACCTAACAAACTAACATTCAAACCAGAAAAATCACCTTGAAAGTCCATACACTTAACCATTTTCACTTGAATAATTCATCTAACAAACTTTATTCAAAACACAATAATCACCTTTAAAGTCCATATACTTAACCATTTTCAAGTGAATAATTCACCTAACAACTCACATTCAAAACACAAAAATCACCTTCAAAATCCCGATACCTAACCATTTTCTACTGACTTGGTCACTTACCAACCCACATTCAAAACACAAAAATCACCTATAAAGTTCCTATACTTAACCATTTTCAAAGTGAATTAGTCACCTAACAAACCAAATTAAAAACACAAAAATCACCTTCAAAATCCCTATACTTGACCATTTTCTAGTGACTTAGTCACCTAACAAACCATATTCAAAGCACAAAAATCACCTTTAAAGTCCCTATACTTAACCATTTTCAAGTGAATAATTCACCTAACAAACTAACATTCAAAACACAAAAATCACCTTTAAAGTCCATATACTTAACCATTTTCACGTGAATAATTCACCTAACAAACCATATTTAAAACACAAAAATCACCTTGAAAGTCCATATACTTAACCATTTTCAAGTGAATAATTCACCTAACAACTCACATTCAAAATACAAAAATCACCTTCAAAATCCCGATACTTAACCATTTTATAGTGACTTAGTCTCTTACCAACTAACATTCAAAACACAAAAATTACGTATTAAGTTCTTATACTTAACCTTTTCAAAGTGAATTAGTCACCTAACAAACCATATTCAAAACATAAAAATCAGCTTCAAAATCCCTATACTTAACCATTTTCTAGTGACTTAGTCACCTAACAAATCATATTCAAAACACAAAAATCACCTTTAAAGTCTCTATACTTAAACATTTTCAAGTGAATAATTCACCTAACAAGCTCACATTAAAAACACAAAAATCACCTTTAAAGTCCATATACTTAACCATTTTCTAGTGAATAATTCACCTAACAAACTAACATTCAAAACACAAAAATCACCTTTAAAGTCCATATACTTAACCATTTTCACGTGAATAATTCACCTAACAAACCATATTCAAAATACAAAAATCACCTTTAAAGTTCATATATTTAACCATTTTCAAGTGAATAATTCACCTAACAACTTACATTCAAAACCCAAAAAACACTTTCAAAATCCCGATACTTAACCATTTTATAGTGACTTAGTCACTCACCAACTCACATTCAAAACACAAAAATTACCAATAAAGTTACAGTACTTAACTATGTTCAAAGTGAATTTGTCACCTAACAAACCAAATTCAAAACACAAAAATCACCTTAAAAATCCCTATACTTAACTATTTTCTAGTGACTTAGTCACCTAACAAACCATATTCAAAACACAAAAATCACCTTTAAAGTCCTTATACTTAACCATTTTCAAGTGAATAATTAATCTAACAAACTCACATTCAAAACACAAAAATCACCTTTAAAGTCCATATACTTAACCACTTTCACGTGAATAATTCACCAAACAAACAATATTCAAAACACAAAAATCACATTTAAAGACCCTATACTTGACCATTTTCAATTGAATAATTCACCTAACAACTCACATTCAAAACACAAAAATCACCTTCAAAATCCCTATACTTAACCATTTTCTAGTGACTAAGTCACTTACCAACTCAAAGTCTTAACACAAAAATCACCTTTAAAGTCCATTTACTTAACCATTTTCTAGTGACTTAGTCACTTACCAAGTCACATTCAAAACACAAAAATCACCTATAAAGTTCCTATACTTAACCATTTGCAAAGTGAATTAGTCACCTAACAAACCATATTCAAAACACAAAAATCACCTTCAAAATCCCTATACTTAACCATTTTCTAGTGACTTAGTCACCTAACAAATCATATTCAAAACACAAAAATCACCTTTAAAGTCTCTATACTTAAACATTTTCAAGTGAATAATTCACCTAACAAACTCATATTCAAAACACAAAAATCGCCTTTAAAGTCCATATACTTAACCATTTTCTCGTGAATAATTCACCTAACAAACCATATTCAAAACACAAAAATCACATTTAAAGTTCCTATACTTGACCATTTTTAAGTGAATAATTCACCTAACAACTCACATTCAAAACACAAAAATCACCTTCAAAATCCCTATACTTAACCATTTTCTAGTTACTAAGTCACTTACCAACTCAAATTCTAAACACAAAAATAACCTTTAAAGTCCATTTACTTAACCATTTTCAAAGTGAATTAGTCACCTAACAAACCATATTCAAAACACCAAAATCACCTCAAAATCCCTATACTTAACCATTTTCTAGTGATTTAGTCACCTAACAAACCATATTCAAAATACAAAAATCACCTTTAAAGATCCTATACCATTTTCAAGTGAATAATTCACCTAACAAACTAACATTCAAACCAGAAAAATCACCTTGAAAGTCCATACACTTAACCATTTTCACTTGAATAATTCACCTAACAAACTTTATTCAAAACACAATAATCACCTTTAAAGTCCATATACTTAACCATTTTCAAGTGAATAATTCACCTAACAACTCACATTCAAAACACAAAAATCACCTTCAAAATCCCGATACCTAACCATTTTCTACTGACTTGGTCACTTACCAACCCACATTCAAAACACAAAAATCACCTATAAAGTTCCTATACTTAACCATTTTCAAAGTGAATTAGTCACCTAACAAACCAAATTAAAAACACAAAAATCACCTTCAAAATCCCTATACTTGACCATTTTCTAGTGACTTAGTCACCTAACAAACCATATTCAAAGCACAAAAATCACCTTTAAAGTCCCTATACTTAACCATTTTCAAGTGAATAATTCACCTAACAAACTAACATTCAAAACACAAAAATCACCTTTAAAGTCCATATACTTAACCATTTTCACGTGAATAATTCACCTAACAAACCATATTTAAAACACAAAAATCACCTTCAAAATCCCGATACTTAACCATTTTATAGTGACTTAGTCTCTTACCAACTAACATTCAAAACACAAAAATTACGTATTAAGTTCTTATACTTAACCTTTTTCAAAGTGAATTAGTCACCTAACAAACCATATTCAAAACATAAAAATCAGCTTCAAAATCCCTATACTTAACCATTTTCTAGTGACTTAGTCACCTAACAAATCATATT